>CM070554.1:64214207-64885174 GCA_036346405.1 Phyllostachys edulis
TCAATAATAATGTAGCGCCAGCTGAAACGCCTCAATGCAGTTTTTTCTTTAATTGCCATTTCAAAACTAGTAACACATACATCAAACTTCCCTGGAACTAACAAATTTTCCCGTATATGATTCTGGCCAAAATAGAACAAACATGTTAGCAATGCGCCACAGGAAGTTCATACGAACAATTTTGAGATAACTTGGGATTTAGGATTTACCCTTTCTTCTGGGTTTCCTAAGAACTTCACAGCACGCAGAATAGGGCAAAAACGTTGGATTTCCCTCATCCAGTTACCAAGAGTAGACTTTGGTGCAACAACCATGTGAGGACCAGTTATTCCTCTGAACTCACGCAGATACCCAAGCAGTGAGATAGTTTGGAGGGTTTTTCCAAGACCCTGCGTGAGAAGGGGTGGCATGCCAAATATGAGCTCAGGAGTTGAATTAAGCGTAACCATATTAGAGTCAATAAGTATATTGCTATGCGTAGAAAATAGTGAAGAGTAACAACAAAAGACAAAGTAAACACAAGACATACCATCTCGTCAGCCAATATCCCATTGATGCCATTCTCATACAAACGTATGAGCCAATTAAGTCCAGCTAGTTGGTAATCTCTCATCTTTCCTTTTATGCCTGCCAAGCGAACAAATGAGAATTACCACAAGCATTTACTATATATACACATAACAGTAATGCTTAGCACATCTGATGAAATCGTAAATGAGGCATTTTACTGTGATGAATTCACTTTGATAGGAAAGAAAGATAGCAACAGAATTTGGACATGAACACTAGCATTCAATTCTGACAAGGGTGAAAAGATAACAATGCCATTTGGACATGAACACTGGTGTTCAATGCTGACAAGTGACAAGGATGCAGACGTAATCTAAGAACAAGACCAAAGCACTGAACTACGACGAGAACTAGCACAACGCACCTAGCTATGAGGAAAAAACATCCAGAGCATTTCATAATGGCTTAGGCCGAGGTTCCAAATTTCAGAACTAAGTCAGTTCCTGCCAGCAACGCAGTGCCGCGGTACAAGTTTAAAACCATTTATCCACAGAAACAGGTAAAAACCATCTCATTTATGTATATAAAAAGATGAGATTCTGAACTCAAAACCAGGAACTGGCAGTTAATCATTTGGTCTCTGGTTGGTTTTGGCAGTAACTGGTTATGTGCAGTGTTCCTGTGCCATTGGATGCAATCCGGTTAATTTCACATTTGATCCATCTACCTCCTCCGTAGGTTTAGTTTAGTTCCCCTACTTCGATAGCTCAAGTAGGTCCCTCTACTTACAATTTGGGACTACTACGAATTGTTTTGACAAAAAGATGACGCTGCACAGCAGACTGTTGTTGACTTGGGCCCTGGCTCACGCTAAGGCACCTCGACTAAGCGAGCATCATGGAAAAGACATCTTTGCGCACACCAAAATATGTTTCTCCTTCCTTTCTATCTTTCCCGCATTCTCTTTGTCCCTTTTCAATGGAACAAAGACTTTCTCTGCTGCTTACTCACTTCACGGTGCCACAAACAGCCCCTAGTGTGAATCAGCGTGCAAATCATCAACCATTTGATGTGCCACAAAGCTCATGGTCAAAATAGTCTTGAATAGGCCTAACATGTAGGCACAGGAACATATGAAATAAGTGAATAACTAATTTTAAAATAGGAGAATGAGAACTAGCAAGCTTGGTCATTGGGTTGAATTTAGATGGCTTATATGAACCACGAAAAACCACTGACATTTTTAAAGAACCATGAATTATCCCACTTTATACTTACGCCCTTCCATTTTCTAGTAGTATGGGCAATTGGGTATTATGCTTTGATGTGCACTGCTGTTGTCTTTGGTTGGGTACGGGTCCGAGGACCGATGATAGGACACTCGCCCTCATCTAACCGTTGGCAAAGCTCTTCCCTGTCGAGGTAACAAGGCTCTGAAGTTTGATTAGCCAGGGAGGTGAGGGATCGCCCTCCAAACTCGACCAGGACTCTTCCCGACGAGCAAGGAGGCTCTGATCATTAGCCAACCGGTTAGGAACTACTTTGGTTTATTTATTGCTTGATTGATAATATATACCAGTTATCCCTTTTATAGGATGATCCAACTTGACCCCTAAGAAATAATCTATAAGAAAACGTGTCTCTAACAATCTAATCTAATAATAATTTGTCTAACTAATAGATAATACCAAACACCTAATAGATAGATTCCTAAATAACATATCCTTCCTAATACGGACTATTATTCGCGCGTTGCTACAGTCCCGCGTGCTACAGTACCACGGTGTTGTTCACAATCCTGCTGCAGTGCCTAGCCGGGAGTCCATAACAGCGCCATCCAGAGTTGATTCAATGACCGAAATCGAAGTATCATTCTCCAATTTTGAAGGCTGTTCCTAGCAGCAATATAGTAGTAGTAGTACCAAAATGAGTCCTGGTGAGCAAACAGACCAGATATGCCTTTTAAAAAAACAAAGGACCAAATATGCCATTTAACCAACATAATCTCAGATTTTTCTATTGCTAAAACAAGTCCCAGTGGAAGTTTCGATAAAAACTGATTTTATTATGTTGGTCAGTTTGGATGCCAGTAGGGAGTATTTTGTTCGGGAAAAACAGGATCAATTTGTGAAAAGGGGTGTATCTGTTTTTGGTAAAAGTCGTTTTTGTGACATGGGTCATTGGTTTTATTATGTTGGCCAGTTAGGATGCCAATTAGGGAGTATATTGTTCGGGGGAAACATGTTCTATTTGTGAAAAAGAGAAATATCGGTTTTGGTAACTCAATTTTGTGATAAGGGTTTTATCTGTTGGTGGCCAGAGACCATGAAAATTGTTATTTTGCGAAAATGGATATTTGTTGTTTGAAGTTGTGTTGCATCGAAGCATCAACTTTATACTTGGATGAGGGTAAATAATGAACATGAGGCCTACAGTAGCCTTCTCTTGTTAGAAACCTGCTTCATCTGCATCCCATCCAGTACACCAGCAACATAATGATCTAAATCCATTGATGGCAGGCAGGCTCTACATCATCAATACTGCTGCCAACTCTTAATCAGTACTGCCACCAAGATTTGCTCAAAAAAATAGCTATAGATACTATCTTTCTTTCAATCCGGTAGGAAGATCAGGAGTTGTTTGGAACCACGGTTTCACAACAAGAGTGGTAGCCATTAATGTATCCAGAGCATGTGATGCATAAATATAATCCATTGCACTCTCGTGCAATACCTTACTTTTTTATTAAAAAAGGAACAGAGTAACTAAACCTATGCTAAATTAGCTAGTTCTCACTCCCCACCCCATCCAGATCTCAAAGGATAAACCAGCAAGACACTGAACGGAAAAGTAGTCATAAATGTTGATTAATTCAGTGCATGCAGTCACAGTGAAATATACACACTGTCCTATATCATTTTGCCATAGAACATATGAACCTTCCACAGTAGAATAAACAGTGATCCTTACATCAACTGCGTGTAAACAGGCAAGTAAAATCAAAGGTTCAATAGAATCATCAAGCAAACGCTCACATGATGGTTGTGAAACCAAGCGTGTTCCTCCTGCACCAGCAAGGGCATCTTCCTCCTCCTTGAGGTATTCTTCATCTTCCTCCTCCTCTGTCACCTTCGATGCATGACGCCCCCTATAGGTTCTTACCACATTAGCAAAGCAAAGAAGACATACGAATACAACAAAATACATAGCACTTAAGCAAACAAGTAACTGAATGTCCTGGATGAATAAAGCAGAACATTGCAGTAAGTGGTAACATGTTCCAAATTATTGAAAAACAGGTAGCAACTAGCAAATAACATGCAAGGTAGTCTTCCCTCAGTTAACTCATGAACTCATCACTTGATTTGATTTAGACAGCATTAGTGCACAAAAAATGCTGAAAGTTATATGTGCTCATCAAAATTCACATAAGTTTAACAAGATAAATGATCCAATCACACACGTTGGATACATGTTATAAGTTCATGATATATTCCCCCATATTGAAATCCTGCCTAATTTTAACAGCTCATCCATTAAAAAAATAAAATGTGCAGTTACACTGCTCCGAAACAGAAACCTTTTTTTCTTTACAACCCTGAACATATTTCGGTTATATGAATGCCTTATACGATATCTTGGAGTTTAGCAAGGCTATGCAGAAGAAACGGGGACTGCAAGCCTCCATCACTGCCAGGTCTCAAAGATGGAAAACATTATATAAGTAATAAAAGATCTGATTGGCAGTATTGTAACAGATGGTTACCATTCCACGTGGCATCTTTATTAAAAAAAATGAATATTTACCGTCCACGTGGCTTCTTCTCCGTAGATTGGTTTCCTTTCGCAAAATGAGCAAATATTTCAGTTTGCTGCAAGAGGTACTTCAGTCGTCCCTTCCCCTTGTTGTTCTGTTCATGAATTTAATTTTCAACAAGCTATCATAATGTTCAAAGCCATAATGGAAATGCAATATTCATGGAAACATCAAACAAGAGAAGACTACATCCCAAAAAACATGTGCCAAGGTGACATTCCTGTTCACAGGTTTACATCAAGGAGATAAGAGAATGTAACAAACCATGTCAGCATCAATGTCAGCATTTTGGGCATCCAGTATCTCCTGAATTTTCTGCTTCTTCAGCTTCTGCATCTCCCTGAGCTTCACTCGCTCCCGCTTCCCAACCTCTGCATTTCCGGTGGCATCTTCAGACTGCAATTGAAGATGGCAAGCAACTCAGTGGTGCTGAGAAACGCTGAAATCAATCGCCCCTTTGACAAGTGGCAACAATAAACTATGATGATATCCATAAGAAACTAATTTGATAGCAAACATCTACTGCAAAGCTTAAACATTTTGCTGAAATGTACAGTCTGAACAAGACAGAAAAAAACACAGATATACACTATACAGAAGATGAACTAAACCAAGCACATCTTCGTAATTACGAATCAAAGCACAGTTTTTCCAGAGAACTGAAACCCACGCATGGACAACGGCTAAATTTCTAGAACCTAGACGAGTAGACAAACTAAAACGCCTATCAGAGTATAGACTGACTGTATCAGATTACTTCACAGCTAAACACAGGGGAAATAATACGAGCATGTATAATCCAGCGCCAATCCCAGACCAATCACCTCCATCTATCACCAAAATCAAACAGAAACAATCTCCTCTTCAGCTTCTCACCCAACTACAACCCCAAAAAGCATTACAAAACCCTTCCTTAGTCTATATATAGAAAGCAAAGCATTACAAAACCCCGCCCACCTCCTCGTCGCGCTCCTTCCCGGCGACGGGCTCGTCGTCCTCGGTGGACTGCGACTCCTCCCCGCCCCCGCCGCCGTCCCCATCGTCGTCGTCATCCGAGCCGGCGCCTGTGGTGACGGCCTCGATCTCCTCCTCGTCCACCTCCTCCTCCTCCCCCGCCGCCTGCTCCGCCTCCGGTTCCTCGTCCCCGTTCGACCCCTCCTCCTCCTCCTCCTCCTCCTCCTCCTCCTCCTCCTCCTCCTCGCCGGGGGAGGTGGAGAGCTCCTCCTCGTCGCCGTCGTCGTACTTCGCCGGCCTCCCCATCGGAGCGCGAGGAGTGGTTAGGATTTGGAGTACAGCTGGATCTGGATCTGGTGGAGAAGAGGTGGGAAATTGGAGTTGCCGAATTGGTTGGGGATTTGTGATTTTGCTTTGTCGCTGCGTGGCGCGGGGTACGAACAAACGGAATGAAACGGAAGAGGGGAAGAAAAGGGAGTTTTGCGGATTGGTCCCCGAACTGGGTAATTGTTCCCACCAAGTGAGTGAGTCGGGCTTGCTTAGTGGGCCGGCCAATGTAGCTTCAGCCCATCCGCTCTTTTGTACTTCTTGTACTGTTTAAGCTTCTTTTTTTTTTACAAACATGACCCAAGGCATGAGCTCTGGATTAATCGGAAATGCTTTGCGTCGTCGGCGCCGCCCTTGGCCGCTCGGCCGGCTGGCCGCGCCTCCGCTTAACCGTGGCCCTGAGGGAAGAAAATGCAGTGGGACGAGGTTTCACTGTGAGACCCCATCTCATCACCGTTCATCACCTTCCCCCTCCTGATCCCCTATGACCCAACAGCTCAGGGGGCGGGCCCCCGCCCCCATAGAATTTCCTTCTGGCCCTGAGCATCCGCTCCTCCGTCGCGTCCTCCTCCAACTCTGACCGGTCAGCGCGCTGACCCTGATCCCATGTGCGGCGTCCGCTCGCGGCCCTGTGCGCAATATCAACGATACACTACAAACCGCCTATAGGGTTACAAAATGGACCTTGAAAAGATAACAAATTACATAACAGTCTCTGAAACTCGGGAAGAATGACTAAACTTACATCCATGTTCTTGTGCTGCTACTGGCGACGTCGACGATGTGGGAAAAGATTCAATCGGTGAAACGATGGCTCCTCGCCTTGACCTTGGAGGCTTTTTCACATGATGATGATGCTTCTAATATGACTTTTGTATAAACAGTTACAAGTGTCCTCTAACATAAAACAGATATAGGTTATAAAAAGCAGCAATGGTACGCCCCTAGTCATGTGTTCAATGCAACAATGGGGTGCAATTAACCTAAAAAAACCTTCACAACACACAGAGATTAAACAGTGTGTAATGTGTGTATCTAGTGGATGGTAAATTGGTAATAGCAGAGCCAAGATTTATACCCTCAGGTCAATTGTAAGTAAATAATTTGTAGGTGGGCCATCTCTTCTAGAGTACATTACAGCGTCTGTCTATAGCCTCTACCACGGAGGATTTAAACTGATGTGGATGAAAGAGAATAAAGAAATGAGAAATGTGATGTCTACAATCATATAGCCGACTATAGCACCAGAACCAAGAAAAGCATTAAAAGGTTGTGTGTTGTCTACAATTGTGTAGCCGACTGTATCGCCACAACTTATTGTATGAGCTGTCTTTAGTACTGTCTACAGATAATATAAATAGTTGCTATAGACAGCAGTTGTCTGTACCATTATACATGTCTTAAGATCTAGACACTTTTGTGCAACAAATCTGTGGATGCAGATGACCCTACAGATTTTGCTTGCATTGCATCTTCCTTTGGGGTTGGCAAAATTGCTCCGCTTAGCATAAATTTTGATGCGAAACTCGAAACACAATAGTCCAGCTTAAATCTGCAATGGTGATGGTGCATCACGTCACATTGTCGCTTGTAACACAATCAAATTTTAGCCGAAATTTACTGGTATAAACACTGTCACCCTACGAAGTGAGTCCAGCGTTGAGCTAAAAATGATATGTTTTTGTCACGTCACTGGTGGCAAAACGATACTGTTACGCCACACCAATGAAGTGGTAGGGTCTAGCTACGTTGGTATTAATGGCGTTGCAATGTATTTGCCACGCACGGACTGTGGCGTGACCAAAAGGGAAATAAAGATAGTGATAAGTTATCAATAAAATATTTTTCGAAAAGTGTCATTTAATAAAAAAGAATCATCAAGCTGCAGGCTATAAATTCTCTAAGGCCTAGCCTCCGTGGGGCCCCCGCATCCGCCGTCCATCGGGGGCCTCGCGCACTGTGTGGGGGTGGAGGAGGGAGGATCCAGAGGGCCTCACCCAGAGAATTTATTTCTATTGAGGAATCGTCACTAGCGAATCCAGTCCGAGCGATTACCTCGTAGACAAACTTAGACTCGTAAGAACAATGCAAGAATACAAGAACAAAATGGTAGATTGAACACAGAGATATAAGGGGACTTCTGACTTCTCTTTATTGCTCTTCTGAAAAACTGTATCCAATGTTGGGGTCCCCTCTCCTTTATATAGGTTACTGGATGGATGAGGAAGCCATCGTGGGCCCAGGGCTGCCGGCCTGGACCCGGTTTCTTAACACTCCCCCTTGGGCACTCATCCGCTATATTCATGTATCATCAAAACTCCATAAAACCCTAATGGGAAAAATTTAGAGAAAGAGTACATGAAACACGTTCTGCTGTGCTGTACAAATTGCCTCATTAAAAACCTTAGCCGAGAAACTTCAGGAAAAACTCGTCAAGGAAAAAAAATACAATCCACCCAATTTCATTTAATCTTCAGGATTAATTCTTTAGGTACTCGATCTTCGTGATCAAGTTTTAATAAAGAGTTCATGAAGGTTCTCACGCTGAATTCTGCTCTTCTCTAAGTCTCATCATTTCAATTCCACATACGCATCTTTCAAAGTTAGATGCTGGAAGTGACTTAGTGAATAAATCTGCAAGATTTTTACATGACTTAGTATGTAGTACTTTAATTTCGTCCATCTTTTGCAATTCATAAGCATAAAAGAACTTGGGGTTGACATGCTTTGTGAGAGGACTCTTCACATAACACATCTGCACTTGTGCAACACAAGCTGCATTATTTTCATAGATAATAGTAGGGGTTTACGCGATATTCAATTCACACGACTGCTAGATGTAGTGAATCATCCGCCGAAACCAAGAACATTCTCGCGAGGCTTCGTACAGCGTTATGATTTCCAAGTGGTTCATCAAAATTGATACAAGACTTTGCTTAGATGATTTCTATGAAATCGCAGATCTACCACATAGGAATACATAGCATGTCTGCGACTTAGTTGTATGTGGGTCCGATAGGTTTCCGACATCTACATAGCTATTCATAGTTAGGTATTGGTTCTTTCTGTAGAACAGACCAAGATCTTTGCTTCCTTTAAGGTATCGGAAGATATCCTTTATTCCCTGCCAATGCCTTTTAGTAGGTTCAGCACTATACCTTGCTAATAGGTTCGGTAAAAATGTAATGTCTGGTCTAGTACAGTTTGCTAAATACATAAGTGCTCCTACTACACTCAAGTATGGGAATTTCGGTCCTAGAACTTCCTCCCCCTCTTGTTTAGGTCTAAACAGGTCCTTGTCTTGCTGCAATGATCTCCCGACCATCGGCACTTTCGAAAGGTATGTCTTTTCAAAGTCGGTCATTTCTAACACTTTATGAGTGTAGGTTGACTGATGTACTAAAATCCCTTCAGGGGTATGTTCAAGCTGCAAGCCTAGGCAATATTTGGTTTTACCCAAATCTTTTATTCCAAACTCCGACTCCAGATAAGAGCTTGTTTTCTTAATATCTTCCAGGGTCCCGATGATATTTAGATCATCTACATATACTGAGATTATACAAAATCTATCCTGGGATCGTCGTATAAATACACAGGGACAATCATCATTGTTCGTGTAGCCTTTCTTGCAGAGAAAGTCGCTTAGGCGATTATACCACACTCGGCCTGATTGCTTCAAATTCATACAAGGACTTTCTCGAAAGGCACAATCGCATGATTTCTATTTGTTATGTCTTAGTTCAGGACAAAGATACCTTCATGTACCTTCATATAAATGTCTGAATCCAAGTTTCCATAAAGGTATACAGTTACCACATCCATCAATTTCATTTCTAAATTCAGGTTTACTATCATCGAGATTAAATATCTAAAGGTGGTTCCGCCCGTGACCGGGGAATATGTTTCTTCATAATCAACTCCTGGTCGTTGAGTGAAACCTTATGTAACAAGCCTTGATTTATGTCTTACAACTTCATTATTTCCATTTCTCTTTCGAACAAATACTCATTTATCCCCTATGGGGTGCACATGGGGAGGTGTGCGGCTTACAGCCCAAACACTTCTCTTTTATCCAAAGATAATAATTTTGCTTCTATTGCCTTTTTTTCAATCTTTCCAATCTGATCTTTTCTTACATTCAGCGAGTGATGCAGGCTCTGGATCAAGATCGATGATTGTGGCAATTTTCTTTGCAAAATAAATATCGACATTTACTATTGTTCTATTCATAGATTCTCTCGTGGTCACATAATTTATAGCTATTTCTTCATGGGGCGATTATTCTAATACTTCTACTCGCTCACCGCTGCTTTCAATTGCAGGGGTAAGTCCCTTTAGTTTTTCAGCTCCGATGTGTGCGCGCACATCGATGCTGATGTCTCCCTCCGTGGGAATATTCAAATCCAGTATACCTTTTACTGAAAGTTCCATACTGGTTTCAAGTCTCAACTAGCTTCCCTTCTAGTTCTGGGGAACTTCAGTGATCGGCTGTGGCAAATCCTTCGTATCCTTTTTCGTCAGCCGTCCCCGGTTACTTGGGATTCGAGGGGCCGGAGTTCTCGTCTTTTTATTCTGAGGCCTCTGGACGGGATTAAGGATACCTTCAATTTTCGTTAGTATTTCAACCCTCTTATGTGCATTACGTGCAGGTACATGCGACTTGGTCACGCTCTTCAAATCACTAAAGTGGTCAAGCAATTGATTCGCTAATGCTTACAAATCAATTATCTTCTGGACTTCTCTATTTGCTTCACTAGTGTGCGGATCATGTGCATGGATTCTCATGGCTTACCATGTTATTTCCCAATATTTTTCATCAAGGGGTTGATTTTCTCCCCTTAATGATGGGAAACTATCATCATCAGATGTGCTATTGGCGAAGCGGACTGTATGCAAATCTCCAGTCATAGGGTCCAGATACCTTATTATGGATGATGTCTCATAACCAACGTATATCCCAGACTTTCAGAGAGGGCCCATTGCAGTCCGTTGCGGTGGTGGTATAGTTACATAAACCTTGCAACAAAACCTGCGGAGATGAGAGATTTTCGGTGCTGACCCTTGCGCTAGCTGCATAGGTGAATAGATGTTATATGCCGACAGTCTAAAATTGATGAGAGTTGATGCGTGCAAAACTGTGTGTCCCCAACATATAGTTGGTAAATTACAATTCTGCAACAGCGGTCGGGCAATAAATTTAATCCGTTTAATTAATGTCTCTGCTAGTCCATTTTAGGTGTGGACATGTAGTACTGAATGCTCAACGGTAATTCCATTGCCATGCAATAATCATCAAATGCCTTTGAAGTAAATTCTTCGGTGTTGTCCATTTTGATAGACTTCACATGATTATCAGATAAATTATTCTTAATTTTAATTATCTGCAAGATCAGCTTTGCAAAAGCATGGTTTCTCGTAGACAATAAGTATACATGCGACCATTTCGAGAAAGCATCGATGAGCACAATAAAGTACCTAAATGGTCCTGACAGGGGTTGTATAGGACCGCAAACATCTCCTTGGATACGGTCCAGGAATGCAGAGATTTCATCATTCGCTTTCAGAGCAGAAGGTCTAGTAATTAATTTCCCGGTGGCACATGTGGGGCACACAAAATCTTATTGATTCGTGAAATTCTTTACATTAACATTATGTCCCTGAGAATTATTAATTACATTTCTCATTATCCTAAGACCAAGGTGGCCTAATCTATCGTGCTAGAGACAAAAAAGTTCAGAGCTTCTAAAAGTGGTTTTCAGGATAGTATAGGCTGCAGGTGCCTTAATGTTAGTGTAGTATAGCCCATATTCGTAGGAACAAAGTCGTTCTAATACCATTTTTCCATGTTCTTCACGCTTTGTAATGAGCAGGTATTCCCTACCATACTCTTTTTCAGTCTCTACATGGAGACCGTTAGCGCGAATATCCTTAAAGCTTAAGAGAGTTCTCGTCGATTTTGAGTACAATAAGGCTTCTTCAATGACCAATGTTGTGCCCATCGGGAGTATAATTGTGGCTCTTCCTGAGCCTATTATATAAGTACCGCTACCTGCGATTGTCGTAAGACTACCAGCATTCTTGCTTATCAATTGGAAAAATTTCGTCTCTATCAAGATAGTATTCGTTGTGCCGTTATCCGCTAAGCACACTTCGTCTATAGGGCGCCACACGCGTTCTGATATATAAAATATTTATTAATATGGGGTAAGAAGCAATCCACACATAAATAAAACAGTCCAAAACAGAATATAACTTGCTATTATTAATACGGGAAAAAGTCTTGCAGGACTCATCATAAAAATGTAATGCTTTGCTCTCCTAGAGCTTACAACCATTATTCGGTAATTCACTGTTTTATCACAACCATAAATTGCAAATGACTATAAAAATATAAGTGCAATGCGTGTACTAGATCTAATCAGCGAAGTATGAAGAAGCTTCCGCTTGAATCCATGTCCATCCTCTCTTCTTCGGCAACTACAGCTGCTGCAGTTGTGATGTCCAAAGAAGGTGTGATGGGGCTTACTGCTGGGCTGTCCACATCCATGGGTGCAACCAATGACTGTGGATCCTCTATGTATGCCTGCAATGATGAGGTGTGCCTCATGTTGCTATTTGCCCTTTTTCTTAGCCTTGAAAGCATCAATCACATGATGTGGCTCACGACAAATATGTGACCAATGTCCCCATGTGCCATATTTGTAGCAGCTTTGGTCCTGCTGACCATAGGGCTTCTCATTGTGCTTTTCCCCCGCCCTTCTTGGCTTGAGCATTCTGCTTGGTCTTGCGACCCATGACCTTAGCCTTCTTGCCTCTTTCCTTAGAGAGAGGCTTCCTCACCTTGTAGCTACTAGCATTGACTTTATTGCCAACTTTACTACTGGGTGGCTGTGAGATGTAGTTCTTCCTTAGAACCTCATCTTGAGCTTCCGTAACTTGCATGATGTCAATCAGTTTGGCATACTCTTTGTAGCCATCTTGACGGTAGTTGCGCGTGAATTGCACTGCATTCGGGTGAAAAGTAGAGAGGGTTTTCTCAATCTTCTCCTCATCCGTGATTGCCTTACCACAGAGCTGAAGATTTGTACAAATTCTGTGCAGTGCATAATTGTACTCCCCCATGGTCTTGTAGTTTGCAAAATGTAGTCAGTTCCATCCCCGCTCTGCACGAGGAAGGATGGTGTACTTCAGCTTCTCGAACTACTTCTTTAGTGCGGTCCATAAAGCTAGTGCGTTTTTCTCCACCATATACACTCATTCTTGAGCGTTAGGCAGATACGGTGTTTGATGAAATAAAGTGCTTGATCATTCTCCTCAACAGTTGGAGTGACATCCTTCGAGGTGCCAAGTCCGATAGCAGCACAGGGTTTCTTGGCTCCAACGACGATCTCGATATTTGATGCCCAAGTCAAGTAATTCTGGCCATGTTGAGCCAGCTCTTCGAACTCCCGATTCGTAATGCTAGTCATTTGTATATTCATGCAAAGGGTTCATAAGATTACTGCTGGTAATTTGCATAAAATAGATGCAAAGATTCTCATAATGTTTCCGCATTTTTCAATGCATTTTTCATGATTTACTGCTATTTTCAGTGATTAAAAGCAATATAAACAATCACAGATAATAAAAAACAGTAAATACAATAAATAAATTGCATAATAATAATAATAATAATAACGAAGTTAAACATGCTTCAAAAGTTCAAAATATGGAAAAATTGATTCGGAATTGAATTCCCGATGCCCTTTTCTGCTGGAAAATAAACTTTCGGTGAATTCTGCAATTTTCAGGGGTTAAATCGCGAAATTTTAGTTCTAAGAAAATTTTCCACGCAATTTTCAGAAACTCCAAGGGTTTTTCTGCAAATTTTCCTTATTCGCGAAAAGTTTCTCGTAATTTGTAGAATTCTGGGGCCCTTTTGCACAACCGGGATTTTCTTTTCCCGTTTTGTTTTTCTTTTCTTCCGGAAAAATACTTGGGCCGGCCCATTAGGCAATCCCGGCCCATGTTGGCCCACCACAGCTGGACCTAAATGTCCCCGTAGGGTTTCCCTGCTCTCGTTCAAGGAGGCGGCGATGACTGCTGTTCACGCACGGGCTCATGTGGGCGTTGCGCCAGTCAGAGGCCGGGCCGTGAGCCGGAGGCTCGAAGCGGAGCTGCCACATGAGCTGCACACATACGGCAACAAATCAAGCAAGCACGCTACGCGCTGTGGGTTCCGTGGGAGCCTGTAAGGGAGCGGCTAAGCAGCAGGCGGCACCGCCACTGACGGGCGCACAGTGAGGCGCGCGTAGGATCAAGGATAACCGACTAGAGGAGAGTTAAATAGGAGGTTTTTAAACTTTTTGACTAATTAACAAATTAAGTCAATTATGAACTAAGTCTAAACTAGATACAATTCTACACAAGATAATTTATAGAATTGTAAATGCGGAAATAGTAAAGACAAGAAATAACCACAATTGAGACAAATAAGTTTTTCCCGTGGTATCGAAAACTTGCCGGTCTTCACTAGTCCACGTTGAGGAAACTTGAAATTAAGCCTTCCCTCGATCACCAGTGGTTGTTCTTTCTCCGCTCCGGAGATAGCGAACACCAAACCACTCACAATCTTGGCACCGGGCCTTTTCAAAATATTCTTGAAGAGATCACCGTATGACACCGCCAAGGTGTCTAGGTGTTTGGCAAACACCAAGAGTAATGAATCAACGATCTTTGCTTGACGACACTCAAGTGCAATTGATCTATATAGAATGAATGCACTTAAATTTGGCTCAACTACCTCATAATGAATGCACAATTGTATTGTAGGAGTTGAGAGGATGCTTAAGGTTCTAAAGATGTTAAATGAGGTGTAGCAGTATGCCCTTGAGTAGGTGGAGGAGTGTTTATACCCCCCACAAACAAATACGACCGTTGGGGGTGAAACCCCAACTTTTCAGCAAAATACGGTACTACCGCCAACCAACGGCCGGTACTACCGCACCTCACCTATCAAGACAAGAACGGCTATTGTAGAGGCATTAACTCCCCGACATAGCCGCTTGAATCAAGAAGGCAGATTACCGCCATGGATCATGCGGTAGTTCCGCTGACCGGTCATATCGAAAAATGTGAGCGATACTACCGTTTTACGAGAGTCCCAAAAGGGTACCCATCGAAAAACGCGTCACAGATTTTCGCAACACCGGTGCAGAGTTCCGTAAACAAATGCGTCATATCACATTAAGAGTACCGCCGTTAAAACTCGAACTATCATTTTAGGGTTTGCAACCAAACCAAAATGGGGTCACTCTGGAATTTACGTACCGCCAACTATTTTTCGGTATAACCGGGTTGCGGTATTACCGCACCACTATCCCGATAATACCACCGAGCGGTAGTACCGCCGACTTAACGTCGGTACTACCGATAATCCTGACAATGCAAAGTTGGCTTTTCAAATTAATTCTAAATGCATGCATGATCCTATATTGATCGAAATGGCACAAGAACATGTTGTCAAGCTACTAGTCATGATCCCTCTTAATAGTACGATATTTAACCTAAAATCTGGTCTTCCATCCTTTTCTCCTAAGACCAGTAAACATAAAAAGAATCCTAGACTACTTGTACCATGTATTTGAACTGTAGATCTTCATGTTGTCCTTTAGGATGCATCTCCAACTTGTCAAATTCACCATTTGGGAACTTAACCTTGTAAATACTCAATAAACATGTTAATCACATATTTACATATTGTCATTAATTACCAAACCAATTTTTAGGGGTCTAGATGCTTTCAGGCGCGTGGCCGGAGGCGGCGCCGTGTGGGGAGGCTGCCGGCCCGAGGCTTCAAGCGTGGTGGTCGGAGCCTCCCCTCCTCGTTTTTTTCTTTGCTTCCGTCGTTGCCATGGTCGTGCGGCGGTTCTAGGCGGTGGAGGTCTACCGAGATGCGGCTCAAGCCGGCGATGGTCTTACCAAGATGGGGAACCCATGCGGATTTGCGTCGGCGGCCGGGCTCCAGTGTCGACGGGCCGCCACCAAAGCTCCCTTTTGTTGTTGGTTTTGATTACTGTTCACCCAAAAAATACTGTTCATCCAGAGTATTACTGATCATGCAATTATTGTCTGTGCAATTACTAATTGGCTTGGCCAGCTTCTTCAAATCGGCTCACGGTAGATTAGAACGTATTTGTAATTTTCAATCTACGGTACAATCGATATCCATTTTTCCATGCAATCTACCGATCGACATTGTACCAACGACTTCAAGTTGGCTCACGGTAGATTAGAGCGAATTTGCACCGTAGGATACAATCTAGAACGCTAAATTTGCAGAATTGAAAGCATTATAGAAAAAACGATTCAATCTATGAGTGTCGTTCTTTGATGATTACCTTTCGATCCGATGAGTGTCGATCGTGCTGATAACGTGTTGAGGAACCGTCGCTAAAGAGTTCAGTCCGAACGATTACCTCGTGGACAAACTCAGAATCGTAAGAACAATACAAGAACACAATAGTAGATTGAATACAAAGATATGATGGGACTTCTGACTTCTCTTTTTTACTCTTCTGAAAAACGGTATCCTATGTTAAAATCTCCTTTTTCTTTATATAGACTACCGGATAAATGGAGGTTTGGACAGATTTAGCCCTGTAGCACCTTTTATTTCCATTTTTGGCCCCCTTAGCGCAAAAATTCCATTTCTAGCCCCCGAGGACTCCGCCACGCCACGACAAGAAGAACCTAGTTGCCGCCGAGCGACTCAAGAAGACCTAGTTGTCAGCCGCCCACCACTGTAGCAACTCGCCGTCTCGCCACGCTCACACACACATACAGGTTCTCACACGCCAGCTACACACAAGGCTCACCACTCGCCCATTGCCAAGCAATTGTCCCAAAGAAAGCGTCATAGGAATCTGCCCCCTTTTGCATGGCACGGCAATTTCTTGCTCAGCTCTTGAGCGATAAAACGAGTGGATGCAACGCCATTTTTAGTTAGAAGCAAAGAGGAAGAGAGGCAGAGAGAAAGATCGAAAGAGAGCCCGCTCGAAGAGAAAGAAGAAGCCAAGCAAGGAGAAGTTGAAGTTCGCCGCCATCAAGTTGTGCATCGCCTTGCAAGCACGAGAAAAGGCAAGTGTGATTCACATCCGCTATAGTTGTAGCTAGTTTTAGCAATGTGATTAGGATGCAATTAGATGATTTGTAGTTTCTTATCGTAGCAACCGAGTAGTTATAGTTGTGTTGTTTGTGTATTTTGATGTAGTGTTCGGACATAAAATTGGAAGACTTAGTGCAATTAGCACGTAAGTAAAAAACTTAGTAGTTAGCAATGTGATAAGCCCGTAATTAGTGAACTTAGCGCACTTATTATTGTTAGTGTTGTAAATTAAATATTGTTAGCGTAAGAACGATGGGGAAGGAAGGATGGCAGTAGGACATTTCGGTAGGAGACAAGGGGAGATAAATGGAAGGGATTAGGTGAAGAGAAGATTAGAGTAAGGGATTAAGTAAAGGGAAGGATTAAGGATGAGATTAGGTGAGAATGGGAAATTTAGGAAGTAGCAAATTAGTAAAATATAATTAGGCACTAGTAAAATGAAATATCGACGCTGTATTTTTTTTTGGACCAACGATTTAATTAAGCCGCAGCGTACAAGTCAAATAGCAAGAGGGTCGATTTATAGATAATTAGGGCGTGATAAATAAAATGTAAAATTAATCATAGTATATATAAGAAAATTAATCGGCAATAAAACTCACTACATTAATTAAATAATCGGCAAGTAGCAAATATTTTAAGACTTAGTAGTTAGCAATGTGATTAGCCCGTAATTCAAATCAGTAGAAGGAGAGAGAAAGAAAAGAAAAGTGGAAAAACCATTTATAAAAAAAAAAGAAAATTCAAAGAAAAAAATTGGACATGAAAAGTTGTAATTAAAAAATTGAATATAATTGAAGTTTATTTTATTAATTTAAATTATTTTTATTTTCTGAAAGACTCTGAAAAACAGGAGAATTGAAAAAAATAATATCTTGGTCGCTACGGTTCTTGATCACGTTACTTCACCATGATTTAGTTAAAGCAGAGTATTTTATGGAGCTTCTACAGAATGCAATTGAAGAGGCTGAGAACGCTCGTTGTGATTATGAAGATGCCCTAAAACATAGAGGATTCATCTCGGAGTACTACGACATCCACCACCTGTATGGCACTTGGAGCGCGGAGTTCTATTCGTATGGCCCGACATGCACTATAGGGACCTTTGGTCGACAGTGAAGTGGTGCCAAACGACGACCGAAGCACCCTACCGTGGAAGACGCCAATCCGACGATTCGCGAACGACATGGACGACGATACCAACGCGGCAACGGTTCGTCGCCTCAGATGCGCATCAGGTAAGACGGTTATTACCCAAATGACTTACGCCTAAATAGATCTAGCACAAGCAACAAGACCGTAGCGAAGCAAGATATAATTACTAAGTCGTGAGGTTGCATGCTTAGTTTAATGGCTTGTATGAGTTGTATCGCTATGTAAACCATGCCTTTCGCATTTGACGTAATGTTATGTTATCTCGGTCTTATGTTAACTCATTATGGTCATATATACCGTTATGTTGTATGGGTGTCTATATGGTGTTATTCACCTTGTCTTACATTCTGTTGTCATATGTTTCGCTTTTTTTTTCGCACTATACATTATGTTTGATATGCGACTAACGTGTTGGTTCTCTGTTAAGGTGAGATGGCACAGCCTCCTGATGATGGCCCATATGAGCTACTCGACACATGCCGGGATGTGCGACACCGATGCCGCAGCGTCGCCCGTGACGGGGTTCGGATCATTTGCGCTGCGCATTCATCCGCACCGCAGGAGCGCCACTGCTGGTTCGGCGAGATGCACCACGATACACCGTCGCAAAGCAGAAGATGGCACAGATCGCCAGAGGATCCTCGCCCGCACAACAACCTACACAGGCATCGACCGCCAGAGGATCCTCATCAACACAACAACCGCCAGGCACCGAGGGCCGGAGGATCCTCGCCGACACAACAACCTACTCAGTGGCAATCGAGTGGCCGAGGATCCTCGCCCACACAACAAGCTATGCGGTATGCTTTAACGTAGTTACAACAATTTTCCTGCTCCATAAATTAAGGACTAACGAACGGCACCCTTTCCCGCAGATGAGCACGAGTGGATCAACAGATCGCTCAGATTTGATCAAAGCCACGACATCGCGACGCCCCACGCAACACCCCTACTATGACTTACGAGATGTACGCCACTCCCCGACAGTTTACCTTCCCGAGAATCGCCACGCCGTCCCGCAAGCGACAGGAGATGTACCATAAGTAATGTCATAGTTGTATAATGCATGTTATATAATATCATTGTGTGTTGTGCCATTGTGATTTATGTAGTGCCGCAGTGCGAGATGACATTGTGATTTATCGACACAAAATGTTATCCAAATAACCAAGACAAATGACAACCCGGCCGCTACTCATGGACGCTAATTTCCTTCAACGCCGCCACACGATTCCTCCTGCTCGCTACTCATGGACGCGAATTTCCTTCAATCCAATTGCAATACCGCCACATGCTATATATGGATGCTTTGGTCGCCATTCACCTCACTCTTCATTTCGCCCTCTCCTTTCTTGCGCCTTAGACGGGATGTCTTCGACCTCATCTAACTTTCGAGTGAGCAGACAATTGCAATCACTTCAAGAAGAAATGGTTTGCCCTCGCTGCGTTGATCCTGAATGTTTTCACCTCGATACACCAAACTAATCCATCCCGAGTGTTCATGAAGTGTTCAAATCTTACGGTAACTTGCTGTTGGAAATATGCCCTAGAGGCAATCATAGAGATGATTATATTTCATTATGTTCATGACATTGGATAATGTGTTATCTTGTTCCTAGAATAATATTGTTAATATTTATTATCAAGTATGTGACTTGGTTGTGAAACTCTATATTTCTGCAATAATTATTCTTACACTATCCCTGGTCGTAAACATATGAGGACACATATGAATAGACTAGCATATGTATTGGTTGATGACTATGTTTCACGAGTCATAGATATGGAGATATCAAACCGATAATATGGACACATGTTAGAGAACATGATGTTGGATAAGACCCACCTTGAGGCACTATTGTTATGAATCTATGTGTCATTAGTTGGTCTCAAGCAATGATGATGTATAATCCTTAGACCTGAGATCAGCATGGTTTCCTACATGTGTAAGAGCACGCTTAGGGGTTGCCAAACACTACACCGTGAATCGGGTAGTTATAAAGGTAGCTTTGCATGCTCAAACATGGAGAGGAATGTGACTGGTCTGATATGGATTTGCCCTCCTAACATAACAGAGAGATGTCTCGCCCTCGTTGATCGGATAAAGAAAGTGCATGGCCATGCCACTAGTAGTCAAGAGTTCACCACGAAAGTTATCTCGACACTCGATCGAGAAAGTATTGAATACCCATGGATGACACAACATCTCACCCGAGTTCAACCGACATCGTGAGGCAAAGGGAGTATACACGAGTAGGTCGCTCAGTCGAACAAAGAATGTGATCGGGTCGATGGAGATACAAGCAAGTCATAGATCGTCGAACTCGATCACAGAGTGGTCAAAACCAAGTCGTAAGGAGTTACGAAGTTGGTCGTGACTACATACGAACCGGTCAGATACGATAGGACTCAGTCAGAGGTGATGAAGACTCGTCGAGATCATATTGCATTAAGGTTCGTCCGATATAATTTGTGTGTATTCGAATCGATATGTTCTACTAGGAGCCGCTTCGACTCGTGGTCGGAAAGGGTTTCCGAGTCACAACCGAACTACACATGAACCTACTGTGGTCACACACTTAACGGGTTGAATAAACAAATACGAATACGATTCAGAACGTGTCCTGATTGATCCGCTAAGAGCACTATATAAGGAGGTGCATGAGGCTATTGGAAAGATGCGTGAAAACACCACCAAACCCTAGCCGCCATCTTCCCGAGAGCTCCACCGCGGCGATTTCAGGCCGCACACCATTGTTCGGTTGTTCCTTCCCGGACGTGTGGATACCGAGAGGCGCTTACTACGATTGTTGCGCTTTGAGGACGATCCGCGATCTTGACAAGGAACCGCAGACGTTGTTTGGAGGAGACGATCGACTATGACCACTACATCGACTTGTCGGACGTTGACGATCGACCACGACCACTACATCGACGCGCTCTTCGCTGGACCAGTCCGCTTCCAACCCTTCTTCCGCTGCTCAAGGCTCGCTGGTAACGATCTATGATCATCTACTTGCATGGCTTCCGGTTTGCGGGGCAGAAATTTTTGTTTGTAGCTATCGTAGCCTACCCCGTGACCCAACACTTGCGCCTAATCAATTCCATTCCAAACAGCATATTGTTTTTTTCACTTGAAGCTGCAATTCCTTTTCAGAGCACAACATGCTCTGCTTCGCAAGGGGTGATGAAGCTATCCCAAGAGCTTCAAGATATTGCAATGCAAATTGCGGCCTTGCAAGATGACTCTCGTGGTGTTATCATTTCGATTTCGCCCAAAGGCTCGACCCTCCAACCAAGAATGCATAATGAAGAGAATAGACTCAAACGACCGGATGAAAGGATGGAAAGAGTTGAGAACATGTGAAGAAATTAGTTAAGCTAATTAGTTTTGCGGTCTTTCTTCTATTATTTCTTGTTTTTGCCAAGTAGAAGTTCAGTTGTAATGGGATTTACTGTCCACTCTTTATGTATGCATCATAGTCCGTCGTCAATGAGAATAAACTAGTAACATTATGTACCCATGAATGCGTTTGTTGAATGCATATCGACGCCTATAACTTCAAGCACGCGACCCATCGATGCAACATCTCAACTCGATAAAAGGCAACCGCAACGACGCTTCCACCATGTAGTTACATGCTTTAGGAGATAGAACATAAGTGCGCATAAAACGGAGACTACAGAGGTACAAGCTTGTCCGCTCGCGCTTAATGGTAGAAGGTGCCTCGCTACCCACATAGAGTGTTCTTTCGGTTACGCCTCGGACGTGGTCGTTGTCAGTAGAGGCACGCCAAGATATGCAACTAGGGTTACGCAAAGAAGATGTGGGATCATAAGAACTTCCTATGTTCACGACCTCCTCGTTCTCTCTCACACAGATTGGCGGAGGTCATCATTTTGCTCCTTGAGATCGCTAATTTGCGCCCAAATCAAAGATTCTTGCCCACAATATATCCACGCGCCTCGCAACATAGTAAGCGTGGGGAGGATCGATCCAATGTAAAGTTGCATTTCGCCATCTGCTTCAAGGGACGGTTAGTACGGAGGATGTATTAGCGAAGAATATGAACAAAACTATTTACCCTAGAGTATGGGCATCGGAAGAAACGCCGTCCGCCATCGAAAAGGCGTTTATGACCGCACGATAGCTGCCCTCCCCGTTCAAGATTTCGCCATACCGACTGAGCACGCTTGTTCGGCATCAATCGGTAGTTAGGGCCGAAGTCCTCCCTCCTTTCTAGGCGGGTCCGCCGGTGACCTTGCTGGATCGTCCCCAGGCGCTCGCCATCGTATGTTATCAGAAGATGTATAAAGTTCTTCTTCCTACGGTTTCAAGGGTCGAGTGATCCTAATTTCAGAGCGTGGGGCATGCATTTTATAGCCTCGCGGGAGACTAACAAAGCGGTAATATATTACCTTGCAGATGACAAGACTGCATAAGGCTCTGCAAGCAGGACAAGACCACACCTGCCTTGGCAGAGTGATAAGGCCAAAGGAGACAAATTTTCAGCAGTGAGAAGACCACACAGGCGACTTTTATGCAAAGGACAAGACCACACGGGCGCTTTGCGCAGTTGATAAGACCCAAGGAGACAACTTTACGCAAAGGACAAGACCACATGGGCCACTTTTACGCGAAGGACAAGACCACACGATGCACCTTTGCGCGTGATAAGACCAAAGGAGACACTTTGGCGCAGCTTTAGGGTTTAGGTTTAGGTTAGGCTTTTCAGATCGACTTGACAACCCCGACCACCTCGCCATTTTTAAGACCGAAAAGTCAAGACTCGCAAATAAAGACGTGAAAACACTCGCCTCGCCAGATTTTCAGACCGATAAGACAAAGACGCCGCAGCAAGCCATGACTTCACCGCAAAGTAAGACGTGATAACACTATGCCTCGCCAAATTTTTCAGACGACAAGACAACACTCTACCTCCTCATTTTTCTCAATTAAAAACAAGATTCTCTACTCGCATGAAATTAACCACACCATGCCAACCATGGAGCTTATAAAAGAGGGTTGAACCAAACCCAACTCTACACAACACTACACAACACATACCCAAATATGGACTCTTCGCAAACTTCTACGCGAGGTTGTTGAAGAAGCAAAAGTGGCTTAAGCAGAGAGAAAACAGCTACAATACCCAGATAAATCAATGAAAGATGCTCCGTACCACCACGCTTCCGATCCCGCAGTGTGTGTGTGGCTAACCGGCAGAGATCATTCACCCACACACCTGCATTACCGCCGCCTCGCGCATTACACACGCGCACCACTTCGTAAGTGTTTCTTTCACAGACGATTTTCCTCTCCCAACGCTCAATTCTTACATTTTAACTTCATCCCCATGTAATGGCAAATGAGATGCGCCGCCACTTCTTCCAAAGGATCGACGGTCTTGAGATGTACGACAGGCATTCATCCAATGATACATGCTCAACTACTTCGGTGCGGGCCGAGAACTTCGGCGGTGGAAACCTTACGTTTTAACCTCGCTCAGAGGCACCGGGAGCCCGTAACTCGCCGGCGTAATCCATATCAACGACGTGAGTTATCAAGAATTTACATCCTTATTACGCTTTCCATCATGACGGTACTTACATCATAGAATCGCAGGACATGGACGACTTCGACATACCACCGACGTGACAAATCCCGTGACAAGGGCAAGGGAAAGGCTCATGCGCTCGAGTCCCCGCCACAACAGATCCGGTCGCTCAAGCGAATCCGATTCACGATGTGAGTTACGAACAATTTACATCATTTTTATGATTTTCACTATACGGTTGTCGATTTATCGAATCGCCCATCTTACTTAAAAATAAACGAGGAAAATGACGTGGAATATCCCGGAATGGAATGGGGTCGCTTTTATTGATATGAACTGATTTACAAGATGTGGCTAAGTACTACCCTCAATTACATCGAATGGAGGAATGTTTAACCGCAATCGACTTAGAATATGAGTCTAAGGTCGATTATCTAGCTTCTAATTCCACCGCTTAGGCTTCAGGCATATCTTTGCCTTGGCCTTGTTTTGTGTGTCGCCTATCGCCTCCCTTCTTGTCTCTTGTGCTTCACCTTTAAATAACTTCCAAGAGGTAGCAAGCATTCTCGGAGAAGACGCCCCGGTGAAGCGCTATAACCGGTTTGAACGGTAGAGAAGTTAGCAATGTGCTAACTTCCTCATGCGGTTGTTTGTGAAAAGCTTAACCGTAGGGTGGTTAATAGTCGCGTCTCGTGGTTGTACCGCCGCATGGTTTGGAACGATAACACGTGTTTCATTCATCATACGATAAGAAATACCAGCCAAGAATTTTACGAAGCGTTATCCGGTCGGGATTAGGCACAAAGCCTCATCCGACTGTGGTACCCATTAAGTAACCTTCGAATACTAACGACCGTGGAGGTCGCTGGTCTTAGGGTTACGACCATGAAGACGTATGGTCTTTTATTATATATTAAAATCATACATAGATGTTTTAATCCTCGCCGGCTAGCCCCGAACTTTAAATGAACTGGTCGTATATACCTTTTCCCGATGAAATCAGATCGCGCAATTCCCATTTAATGTCGTGGTATACGGCGGTCTCAGGTTCACTTTAAAGTTGAGAACTTGCCTTGGGAAACGAAGAGTTCCTCTGTCTGCTTGAACAAAAAGAAGCTTTTTGTCGGGCTTGGACTTTTGTAGAAATCCTTCAAAGTATCGGAAGGTTATAAGATCTCCTCTCGCCGGGCTCTTAGAATTTTTATGCTTCCGTAATCCCCTTCGATCCCCTTTAGCTTCTCGCCAAGAAATCCTCCGAGTCTTTTTCCTGTTCTTCCGACCACAAAGTCTCCAACTTTGCTACTCATTCTTGAGGTTTTTCGCCATGCTCTGAGCAGACATAAAGTGGTTGCCTTCGAATTGGGCAAGAAAAACTCGAGGCCTTGAAGAAGATGGGAATGCTCCCAGATAGGAATTCGATTAATTGGAGACCGCGATCGGAGAGCATTTTCCGAGCCGTGAAGATGGCGAACTCCTGTTTTCTTGCCTACATCGAATGTGGGCCGAGACTCATCGCAGACACAAATTCCTCCTCCGCGTTCTTGAACATTACGGTGGAATTGGTGAATTTGGCCCCAAATTCGATCGCAAATATTAGTATTTTCGCATATTTGTGCGAGGCATACCGAATACAACCGAACTTGAAGCTCTTTAGTTATTTCTACCGCATGGTGATGGAAAAATCATGCAAAATCTGAGGCGCCTCCCGGGAATGCACATTGCGCCTTCATGACGGAAGGCCGATGAGTACATCTTCATGTACGCAAAATCTTTGTGGTCGCTCATGGAAAAAGTATCGGTTTTACATGACGATTCTGAAGACGATGGCCTCTACTTGGCGGAACTAGAGCAAGTGAAAACTCCAAGTGGAAGGAAACCGTAAAGAAGACAGGATAGTCAAGAGATGGGCGGATGCCATCTACGACTTAAGTAGTCGTGGGCTTGACTTCGTGGCATGTGGTGAAGGATTTTACCCTTCGCCAGATTAGCCCATTGAAGCTCCTGACTCATTCCTCGCTCCGTGTCTTGATCGTGATGAAGCTACCTCGTAAGGTGGTAAGTCTTTGAGATAAATTCGATCGATATTTTGATTTGATAAATGTATTACCTTAAAATCTGTCTATTCTTCCTTCATTAAAGTTCTTACCTCGGGAAGTTAGAGAACGAGTCAGCCGATCTGCATGGGGAGCTCGAGAAAAGGCCAATGCCCCAAGATCTTAGCCGCAACTCCTATTGAAGGAGACTGCAAGGCTTAAGGTAATTTATTAAATTCCTTTTACCATGTATATACATATATTCCACCAGATCTCCAATCGTGTTCTATATTTGCAATGGTCCGGATTATGAATCATACAATCTGGTGAGGATCAACGCCCCACCTTGGTTCCGACCGAGTCGTGCCTCGAGGCACTTGAAGGAGATGAATCCTCGAGGTAATAGAACATTTTGGAGTCATATATGTACGAAAATTTTTTAGATAAAGGATTTCTTCACCTAATCAAATTTGTTCTTTGATTTAGGTGGATAAGTTCAAGGCCCGCAGAATGTAATCAAGGAGGTCAGAGACTCCAGAGTGGTCGTGCACAACCTTACGGTTATTATCAAACAACCGATCCGAGATTGAAGAAACCACTCCTCTCGACTAGATAGTCGAATGTGGACCTTGACGAACCGGGTCGAGGACATAGCTTCCGACATCTTGTTGGAGGATGTGAGGGTTCCAACAAACCCCGCCGTCCGTAACCAAGAAAATTGGAAGAGAAGAAAAGGAAGGCTAGCGGCATGATTTCTCTCTGGCGCGTTTGAGTCAAATCCTGAAATTAACAAGGTATGTACAAATGAAAGTGATCGATAAGTATGTATCTTTAATAATTCCTTGATGATTTGATATTTTGAACTTCCCATCTTCGGTTTGCATAGGTCTTCCGGTGTTCCGGCCATTTCCCACTGTGTTCTTCCCGAGGACCTGCACTGTGGAAGTTCTCGATCAGAGCACTTCTCGGGACAAAGTTCCCGAGGAAGTAGTGGTCGAAGAAGCCCCGAGCAGTGACAAGGGCAACGGCCGAGTTGGATCCTTTGGTGATTGAAACCCTTCGTGGAGGTAGATGCCTCGAGAGGTCTCAACAGTTCCGATCATCGCCGATAACCCTTCCCAACCTAACAAGTTCCTTTTCGCCCCGATTCATCGAGGATAAGGAGCTTGATGAGGCGTGGCGTAAAGTATCGGATACTCACTCAAGATGCACCTCGATTTGATTTTTGCCTGTTATAATGACCAGCAATTCGTAAGTATTATACGACTAGTTACATAACTCTTTTTACAAAGTTTATAAGGAACTTAAGAAAGAGAATGCTAATTGTGTAGCATTTGGTCGAGAACTTTGTCAGGATCGGAGGATCCACCCAAATGAGTTAAGGACTTGGAGCAAAAGCACTCGAGTTGGAAAGTAAGAACTTTTCCCTTTTAAACTTCGCTTTTCTTCTTCAATACTTTGCTCCTCTACAATTATTCTCCTTATCGCATTCGATAGATCCGAGAAAATAAAAGAGGAGGTTGTGGTGAAAGCCAAGACGACTTTTCTTGAAGAAGAAATAAAGCTAAGGACGATCATTTCTTTGTCAAGCAAGTTCAATTAAGGACCTATTGATCGTTGAAGCAACGATCAAATATGAAACACTTAGCAAAACAAATAAAGGTAATATGTCGTAAACTTGATTTTCCTTCAATGATGCTTGTGTTCATTAATCGACGAGTTTTTGCAGAGCAAACGAAATGCTAAACAGAGTAAAGAAAACTCAAATTTGAGCAGATAAGGAGGCAACTCTTGCTCAAAATATTGATGAAAAGATTCATACTTTGAACAAGATGATCTTTGATTTGGGATCGAGATCAAGCGTGCCTATCTTAAGAGATCCAATAGAGAAAATGAACTATTTGGGTCAACTTCTAGGGATCTTAAAGTTCGGTCAAAACTACTCGGACGAATTATGCCTGTGCCCTAAAAAATGTGTGTTGCAGTGGAGTTAGTTTTGCTTTGGCAAAACTGAAAGCTTCCGACCCTCCATTGATCTCCAAGTCAAAAGATGACTTCAATCGCCCACTGAGGAGGCGACCAAGTTCATGGAAGAACTCGGGCCACTCGGAGATATAGTTGTAGAGGAGATGGAGGTCTAATCTCCGACAAGCGAGAGTTAGGCAGGAATATTTCTTAGAGTAGGTTCCTGCAAGTGTAAAAATATTTGAACATCTATGAAAACTTACCTTTTATGTCATTGACAAAGCTTTTGTTTATCCTGCTTGACTTTTTTTAAATTCTCGATATTTCCTAGCCCCGATCGCTTGATAGTAGAAGAACGTTCATCGTACAAGGAGTGAGCCAAGAAAGAGAATAAAAAGAGGTCATAACCATGTATGTGAGTATTTGAAGGTATGTTTGGACATGTAAGACAAAATCGATCGTTCTTGATTAGGAAATCAAATGTGGTCAGACTACAGATGATTTCGACTAGTTATAGATCTTTGTTTGTCATAATGGAAATACCAATCAAAAACACTATATATGGTCGGAAAAAGACTTTGTCAAACTTGACATAAGAAGAAATGCAAATATGTATGCAACAAATTATAAGTGAACTTTGTTTATATCTATTGTCCCATAACTGCCTGAACTAATACTAAGACTGAAGGCATACGACACATTTCTTGAAACGTGTTCAAATTCTCAGATCCGATCGTAGCGAGGATCGTAAGAAAAGAACCGTCGCTAGGAAGCTCCTTCCAGCAAGGTGACCACGTGTGAAAAAGGAGAGACTTCGACTAGGAGGCTTTCCGTGTCCCACCAAGATCCGCACAAGAATAGACCGAATCGTGAAATAATGAAGCATAATCTTCAAAATCGTAAGCATATCATTCATGAGATAGGTAGTTGTGTGGTGCTCGATTACTCATTTTCTTAAATAAAAAAGTGTAGTCGCTGGGAATCATTTGAAAAAAATGCTCACGACTAGGACCATAGAGTATCGTAGATCCTTATAAAGGATATCGGAGAGAAAAATGTCTTCTCAGGCTGCACTAACAATAATAAACGACTGTAATGTAGGTGTATATATATAAGCAAGGTTGCACTTCTTAATTAATTAATGAATTTAATGAAATTGAAATTGAAAGAAATGAAAGAATGAAAATTAAACATAGAACTTACACAATTGATCGATGTTCCAAGAATTTGACAAAATTTGCCCATCGACATAACCAACAGATTTAACTCGGTCGGGTTACTTCGACCACGCAGTAAGGACCTTCCCATTTAGGAGAAAGTTTATTGCGATTTGTTTGGCTCAATTTTTCGAGAACCAGATCACCTACAACAAGGTCATGAGGTCGCACCTTACGACTATGGTACCTTCGCATGTCTTGTTGGTAGACCGCCGATCGTATAAGGGCTTGGTTTCGCTGTTTTCAAGGAAATCGACGCTGCCGAAGTCGTCGATCATTCGATCATTTCCGCAAAACGACGATTCGGCAGAGCCAATTTTGAGTTCGAGGAAGCATGGCTTCAGCACCATAAACAAAAAGAATGGAGTTTCACCGGCCGCACGATCGGTCGTGGTTCGAACGCCCATAACACGAGGGAAGTTTTTAACCCAAGCGCCGACCGCTTGATTAATCGGTCGAATACTCGGCGCTTGATCCTCGCATAAGGATACCATTAGCTCGCTCAATCGCTCCGCTGTTCTCTGCGGATGTGCAATGTAAGCAAAATGAATTTTGACACTAAGTTCATCGCAAAACTCCCGGAATTGATCACGGAGAATCGGGAACCATTGTCCGTGATGATACGATGGGTACACCAAATCGCGTGATCACATTTTTCAAGAGAAATCTTTAGCGGCCTCGGTTGTTATTTTAACAACCGCTCGGCTTCAATCCATTTTGTAAACGTGTCAATCATGACGAAAAGGAATTCGAAGCCCCTGGGTGCTCTTGGGAAAGGTCCCAGAATGTCCAGTCCCCAAGGTTGCAAAAGGCCAAGAAAGAGGAATTGTTTGTAAGGCTTGTGCCGGCTGATGTACTTGTCGACTATGAAACTGACATTGTACACACTTCGTCACAAGCTCTTTTGCATCATGAAGGGCGCTTGGCGAGAATAGCCTTGCTTGGAAGGCTTTACCGACCGTGGTTCTCAGAGGAATGGTGTGCTCCACGACGCCTTTATGGATTTCGGTTAGCAATCTAATGACATCCGCTTGAGATATGCATCTCATCAACACTCCATGAGATCCTCGCTTATACAAGATACGCTCGATTAGAGTGTATGATTTGGCTTTTCGTATATACGATCGGCCTCTACATCATCTTCTCGAATTGTGTCATGTCAAGATAATTGTAGATCGATGTCATCCAGTCTCTACCGTGATCGTGATAAATACCAATCGTCAACGACTGTGGAGCATCCATGTTTCCTTGATTAGTTTGTTCAACTTGCAAAGAATCATGTATATTCTCGGAAGGCTCAACTACCGAGGGTGAATTGAGTTGCTCGAGAAAAACTCCCAAGTGATTTGCCGACCTCGTGGAGGCCATCCGTGCTAACCGGTTCCGCCAGAAAGTTTTCCTTTCTAGGAATATGTTGATCCGAAACCAAGAAGTGCTTTTCAAGTTTTCGTACTTCCGCCAGATAAGATGACATCTTGGTACTCGAGCATTGATACTTTTTCCCCACTTGATTCGCTACTAGTTGAGAATCGCCTTTCACTAGTAATCATGCGAATCTCGAGCGAACGAGTCGCCGAGTCCTACCAAGAAACCTTCATATTCGCCACATTATTGGTGGCGTGAAAATTTAATGGATGGCGATTTGATGTGTTCGCCAAGAGGGATATCAAGACCACTCCACTTCGATCCTTGTAACATCAAGGAACCGCCGAATACATTGTCCACTCGTCGTGGTGTTCGTACTCGGGTCCTTGGGTGGGTTCAGGTTTGTCCATTCGCAATGAATTTCGCTATTGCTCGACTTTGTTGTCGTTAGTGAAATAAAATGGAGATCGAACGCCTCTAGCTCGACCGCCCATTTGGCTATTCGTCTGATGATTCCTTGTTTCAAGGACTTGACCAAGGATATCCGGTAGGTACGACCACTTTGTGGGCTCGAAAGTAGTGCCTTAGCTTCCTTGAAGACATAAGGAGGCCATAGAGCAACTTTTATACCGTGGGTATCTTTCCTTTGGTCCATGTAAGACTTCGCCTACGTAATAGACTGGTCGTTGGATATTATTCCTTTCTACAACCAGTACACCGCTAACTGTCTGTGGTGTTGCTGCCACGTAAATTAGCAATGTTTCTCCCGATCTCGGAGAAACTAAGACCGGGGTACTCGTAAGGTACTTTTTGAGTTCCTCAAAGGCATCGCTTTGCCTCTTTAGTCCACTCGAAACTCCCATGTTTCCAAGAAGTTTAAAGAAAGGTAATCCTTTTTACCCTAATCTTGCTATGAAACGGCTTAACGCCATACTGACCCGCTAGTTTTGGACTTCCTTCTTCGTGGTCGGAGGGCGATCCGGTCGATGGCGCAATTTTTGCTAGATTAGCTTCAATACCTCTAGTCAAACTAGGAAACCAAGCGCTTTTCAAATAAACTCCAACACACACTTTTCCTGGATTTAACTTGAGGTTATGTCTTCTCAAGTTGTTAAAGGTTTCTTGTAAGTCGAATGTGGTCGCCAAATGGTGGTCTTTACGACCGATCGTCAACATAAGCTTCTAGATTCCAACCGATTTGTGGACTAAAAGTTTTTGCATCAACCTTTGAAAAGTTGCACCAAGATTTTTGAGACCAAATGGCATCTTAATATAACAAGAAGTACCATATGGGGTGATGAAGGAAGTTTTCTCCTCATCTTCTTTACACATACTAACTGGTGGTACCACGAATACGATCTAAAAAACTTAGTAACTCGCACCTGTAAGTAGAGTCTACTAGTTGATCAATGCGGAAGGGGAAAGTCGCCCTTCTGGACAAGCTTTATTAAGATCTCAAAGTCGATACACATTCGCCATTTCCCATTATTTTTCCTAACCATTACAGATTAGCAAGCCACCGTGGGTGGTTGAATTCACGAATAAATCCCGCTGGAGAAGCTTGTCAATCTCCGATCGATTGCTTCCTTCCGATCGGGTGCAAACGTCGTAGTTTCGCTGATCGGTTTTTATCGGTGGAGAGCAAGCCTGGTGCTCGATCACCTCCCGGGGACTCTAGGCATATCGGACGCTTGCCAAGCAAACACGCCTTGATTTGCTCGGAGGAAGGAGACGAGCGACTCTTCCTATTTAGGGTCGAGTCTTGCCCCACCGTAATCTTCGCGCGGTTGGATCCGGTTGTCTGACCCATGTGACGACTTGACGCCGTCCCGAGAAGCGCTTTTGTCGAGTAGTACCTCCTTGGTCCGGTCGGATGGTTTGGGCGTCATCTTTGGCTTCGAGTGCTTGACTGCATGGGAGACGGATTAACCTCTCGGTCTGGAAGTTCATCAACCAAAGGCAAAGGATTTCGATCGCATACGTAGCCATTTTCTCGATCTCCTCGACCAGATGACTCCTTCGCCCCGCATTTTCAAACTTTGATAACCGTAATGCGTGGCTATCAAGAATTTTGCTAATCTTTGGTCGATCGAGGATTCCGCTGTATGCGGATTCAAGTTTACTACATCAAACGGGATCTTCTCTGCTCGAAATTGTCGTTTTCCAAACGCCACCCAGAAGGAAACTTGTCCTATCGGTTTAGCGGTAGAACCCTAACTATGCCATGAAAAGCATATTTCATGTGTTTCACCTTTGACATGGGGACTGTGATTTCTTCTAAAGCTCCTACAAATAATATATTCAAGGAACTACCCCATCCACTAAGACCCGATTAACCCGACAATTATTAATAGTTGGTTCAACGACGATGGGGAACCTACCCGGCCGAGTCGATGGGATGGTGCGATCGTCTTTTGTGAAGGAAATTGCGGTGTCCGACCACTTCGAGTGCTTGATTACGCTTGGAGATTCGACGAGGTTGACCTCCCGCCCATGGCCTTCGATGACGCTCGACTCGTATGAAGAAGATCCTCCAAAAATCATGTTGACTGTGTGTTGGGGATCCCGGTACTCCATCTCCTCGCCGCCATCCTTGTCCTTTTTGGAGCTCGTTTCTCCATGTTCCTCAGATTCTTTGAAATGGTCCTTACCCGCATAATAATCCTCCGGTTTCTTCCGCCAGACACGACAGTCGCAGATCATGCCCTCGTCACGGTGAAGTGGACACCACTTCTTATTCTCTGAATCCTTCTATTGGAACTTTTGCTTTGCTTCGACCCAAGATAGTCCTTCTTGCCCTTCCCGATCTTGTCTCGAACGGCGAGGACTTCTTTGTCGTCGGATCTGCGGTTCTTTTTCTTCTTGAGAGACTTCTTGTTCTTTTTCTCCTGTTTGTCCGCATCGGTCGGGAATCTTGTCTTCCGATCGATGGCTTCACACCACTTGATTGCTTCACTAGCAAAGGACATATTTGTCCGCCATATCAAAAAGCTCAACGGTTGTTCTTGGAGGGTTCATTGCTATGTCCTCCGTGAAACCGCCGATTCCTTAGACCTGCTTTTAAAAGCTTTGAATAACGAGAGGACTCTGCGACTTGGGTATAGAGTTACGAACTGGTGAACCTCTTGATATATTGACGTAAAGTCTCATCGATCCTCGCCGGATTCTCGTGGAGATCGTCCTCCTTCCTGTATGGTCAGACGCACTCGAAGTTGGCAATCGAAGATCACAGAGTTGTTCCCAAGTATATATGGATCCGACCGGTAAGTTTAACAACCACGACCAAGCGGACCCTTCGAGCACGGTGGGTAAATAGTTGGCCATTACATTCTCATCGCCACCAAAGAAATTTCGATAGCGGTGGTATATATTTGGAGAAATTCCAATGGGTTTTGAGTGCCATTGAATTTGTCCAAGTTGGCTTGGCCGGAATCGGCTAGGCTAACGCACGCCTTGGAGCCCAGCAGAGAAGGCTCGACAACCTGTGATTGATTCATGGCGTCTTCTCCGAAGGTGCCGGATTGTAATCGGCCGGAGACCGATCCCTAAGATTGGAACGCCGAACTCCGGTAGTCGATCCGGCCGTGGACATTGATATGATGTCCACGCATCACCACTTGGTTCAAACGATGTCGAGATCGTTAGGTCCTAGTGATGGTTCTTCTCGACGCAGCCGGGGAGTATCCTCTTGAAATAGCCTTCTCCCTCGTGACTCCTTGGTCGGAATCGCCGAGGAGGTCTTGGTATCGATCGCTCTCGGTATGACCATGCCGCCCCTACCGAGGGAGGAGTGTTGGGACGAAGTCCTAGTCGACTTCTGAACCCCTCTCGTTCTCGATCGCCTGCTCACGCATGGTCTGTTGGAGAATTTCTGATACCGACCTCACGAGTTGTAATAAAACTAGGCGTTCTCGCTAAAGCGGATCGAATTATTTAACATGTTTTGAATACGCCGCAAGTTTTAGCGAGCCTATCAAGGTCTCGTGGTTCATATCGGTCGTAGGTATACGCGTCTCGAACCTTCCCCGACCTTCGATTTGTTCTGTCCCGCTCACTCTGGGTGGGCAAAGTGCAAGCGAGTTAACTAATTGACGCCGATTAGTTCCGTTGCCTTGGAAGTTGGTGCTTGACGGCCGGATCATCTCTAACAACACGTGATGGCGTGGTAGAGTGTAGGACCGCAGGGTATCTTGATCTTCATCTCCGATCGCGTTGACCTCGTGCTTCCAAAGATTGATCTTCCGATGAGCTTCCATCGTAATTAATGGAGAGCTTGTCGATGCTTCGCGAAATTTTCCACGATGGAGATCGGCCGGAGATGAGCACTTCTCGAGGTCTTCACCGATCCGATGAACCGCCGATCGTATGTCGAGTGTGATCATCCCCACATGGCCTACGACCAATGGAGGTTTTATCGACACCGCTATCAGTGACGGCTGACTCTGGAATTGCCGTAAGTCAAGGAGAGTATCTTTCACCATGATTTCATCAATGGTATATAGTTTTCCCGTGATGAGGTGAAACTTTTTCACTGCTTCACGGCCGAAAAGGCCGGCTTGAGAGATCATCCGCATTCCGAATCGGTCGAACGGCGGTTCTCTGATTGCGCCACCGTGAGTGGCGGCAAGATCTTCATCCATCCGACGACCTCGCTAACGCCGGCGACGTCTGCGCCGTGAGGAGGATGACTCGCCATTTTCTTCCATGGCGCGATACATCCTTCCATGTCGAGGTTGGCGAGTCCGCCAAATCGAACCGATTTTCTCATCCCAAACTCGGGCATAGTCGCATGAGCGATTGCGAGTTTTTGGCGAGGATTTTCTTGAGCGAAAAAAAATTTCTTCAGAAACTTACGCCTTCTTCCCCACGGACGGCGCCCGGTTGTCGACGATCGAATCGCCGATCTTACGAAAATAAACGAGGAAAATGACGTGGAATATCCCGGAATGGAATGGGGTCGCTCTTTATTGATATGAACTGGATTTACAAGATGTGGCTAAGTACTACCTCAATTACACCGAATGGAGGAATGCTTAACCGCAATCAAACTTAGAATATGAGTCTAAGGTCGATTATCTAGCTTCTAATTCCACCGCTTAGGCTTCAGGCATATCTTTGCCTTGGCCTTGTTTTGTGTGTCGCCTATCGCCTCCTTCTTGTCTCTTGTGCTTCACCTTTAAATAACTTCCAAGAGGTGGCGCTTACTCTGGAGAAGACGCCCTCGGTGAAGCGCTACGACCGGTCGGAGCGGTAGAGAAGTTAGCAATGTGCTAACTTCCTTGCGATTGTTTGTGAAAAGCTTAACCATAGGGTGGTTAATAGTCGGTGTCTCGTGGTTGTACCATCGCATGGTTTGGAACGATAACACGTGTTCCATTCATCATACGATAAGAAATACCATTCAATAATTTTACGGCGGTTATCCGGTGGGGATTAGGCACAAAGCCTCATCCCACCAGGTACCCATTAAGTAACCTCTCGAAATACTAACGACCGTGAGGTCGCGGCCTTAGGGTTACGACCATGAAGACGTATGGTCTTTTATTATATATTAAAATCATACATAGATGTTTTAATCCTCGCCAATCTGCACTTACATCATGGAATCGCAGGACATGGATGATTTCGACATACCAAATTTCACGTGGGCGATCCCCGCGACAAGGGCAAGGAAAGGCTCATGCGTCTGAGTCCGGCCACCACAACAGATCTGATCGCCCGCGTCGTCCAGACGACGACGTGAGTTTTGCATAATTTACATCCTTTTACGATTTTAAATATACGTGCGCTTACATCATGGAATCGTAGGATATGGACGACTTCGACATACCATAACGTGGACACTCCCGCGACAAGGGGACAGGAAGGCCAAATGAGGAGTTCAACGCCGAAATGGGCAAGGAAGGAAAATGGCCCCGCCCACGCGATGAGGTCATGTCTTTACGTAGTAGTCCCCGTCCTACCCTCATGTTTTTACTATCCCCAAAGGCATGTATACTTATAAGGTCCGAATGCTTGTGTCGCAGTGTCTCGTAATAGTAGTACCAAGGATGACTAAAGCAATTAGTCGAAATATCATGCCATGTCACTCGTGTAACGCGATGCTTCATCCGCTCCAAACCGTAATTTTTTCCCTTTGTGCAAACCTTAAACTTTGTTATATCCCGTGTTATGCGATTTTGTTTGCGTATATTTGTGTTGTTATTTTGTTTTGCTATATTTCTACGCCAGATATCCGTGTTATCCTATTATTATCTCGTGTACTCGCCATATTGTATATCGATATCTCGATTGAGTTGCAATGCGATTTTTTTTTCCATATATTCCAAGTCATATGAAATCATGAAACCCTAATGTCCGAAACCTAAAATCCAATTTTTCGCAACCTAAATCCTAAATTTTTGAGACAATTCCATAACACATATCAAATTCTCCAAATAGTACACAATCAAGTCCACAAGACAATTCCCGATTTTGCGAAAAATGTAACCCTAATTTACAAACCTCCGTGTCAGTATTTCTTAATGAATGTTTTTTACAAATATAAGTGCCCGCTCAAACCCTTATTGGAATGATCGAACAAAACTTCAGATTCGTAAAACCGCTAACACAAACTGAAAACCCTAATTTTTTTTGCCCATTTTGCAAACCCTAAAATTCTTTTCCATTCTTTTTCCAAACCCTAATCTCCATTTTGCATTCAATCCAAAACCCTAATCCATTTTGTGCAAGATGACGGTGGGCAACAAAGTTGTCGCATCCGGCGATAGCAGTCTGAGGGGCTAGAAATGAAATTTTTACGCTAAAAAAGCCAAAAATAGAAATAAAAGATACTACAGGGCTAAATCTGTCCAAACCTCGGATAAATGAGAGGTCATCGCGTGTGGCCAGCCGGTTCGTAACAATTTCCACCCAGAACCGTCTAGAGTTCCCAGCTCGAGCATGCATTTATTTCCACATAAAAGAAAAAAATAATTAGGAAAAATAAGAGAGAAGAAGCAGGAAACCCACAAGCCACACGAGCTGAACAGCGAAGTCGGAATCCGGAGGCGGCTCCCACTAACCACCGCGGCGGCGACAACGGCCACGGAGGAGGGCGGGTCATCGGCGGGGATGGCATCCGTGGCCGCGGCAGAGGGCGCCGTGGCGGCTCTCCGGTCAGTGCTGTCGCGCGCGCAGCAGGCGGCGGCGCGGTCGGGGCGCGCGCCGGAGTCGGTGCGCGTGGTGGCGGTGAGTAAGACGAAGCCGGTGGCCGTCATCCGCGGCGTGTACGACGCCGGCCACCGCTGCTTCGGCGAGAACTACGTCCAGGAGCTCCTCGACAAGGCGCCCCAGGTTAGGTCACTCCCTCCCTTCGCTGACCTTACGAAAAGCCTCTAAACTTTTTTTTCCTCCTCTTTGTTGAACTGCCGATTAGAACTTGGATGGACAACAAGTTGTTAATCAAGCTCGTCCCTTAGTTTCGATGATTCGAACAGGGAGATCCATAGCCACAGGAGCTCATTCTTGATGTAATCTTGTAGGAATATAATATTGTGCGTTTTAAGTTGTTCCATTTAGCCGTAATTGCATGGATATCAAAGAGTTTAACCTCACCGTCAATCGTAGTTTACATGGCGTATATGATATCTGTAAATGGCTATAAATTTGTTCTATACAATGTGTATATCTTGTCTGTTGGTACACCCAAATATCCATGTTTGGTTTGTTTGCTCCTGGTATGATATACAGAAGCTCTGTTGGTGTTCAAATGTATCCTCAGTAATTGATACTGGAATAGCAATATGGTGCAATGATCGAACAATTCACTGAGAACTCCTCTCTCCTTGTTAACATGGGAAAATCGGTCTATACCGGAGGGTATGACAAATGTCAGGAATAGGGATCTATATGGAACATCCTGCCGTCTATCATTTTATTGCTTTTTTATACTAGACCAATCTACGTCCAAATATCTTGGCCATCTTTTTAATAACCATCTACAGTTGAGAACTCTTAATTATTTTTGGAGAAATTTTCAAACGGTTTAAATTTCTATATATTTTCGTGACCCAGGAGTTCTCACTGGACATGCTTCCTAGTCCTTGCAGTCAATGACGCAATCCTTTTTCAGCCATTTAGTTGTCTAAGCAAGTTTTCTTTTTGTTGCAGCTTCCAGAGGATATTGAGTGGGATTTCATTGGGAACCTGCAAAGCAACAAAGCCAGAGCCCTCCTAGGTTAGTGTCTGCTTTCTCGTTTGCATATTCTGCTAGGGACAGAGTTTTCAAGTCTCGGCTTTCCAGTTGCTTAGATTTTCTTATTGGCTAGGTAGTTGTGTTATAGCATACTACAATAGGTTTTTTTTATACCGCCCTGTTTGATCTATCCTAAAGACATTCTTTTGGAAAACTAACATAATGTGATAAATTAGGGATGTTTCTTCTTTTACTCTATACTATATATTACTACTTATCAAAAGGGTTGTCAATTCTATACAAATGTCAGATGTCTTCTCTAGTTTAAGGTTTGTTATTGAGCTAATGTTTCTTTTCTTGTTCTTTTAACCTACAGCTGGCGTACCAAATCTTGACATGGTTGAGAGTGTAGATGACAAGAAGGTATATGATCAATTTAATCTTGTGGTGTCTTCAAATGCAATTCTTTCTAGTTTCATGAAATAGTAGTATTTAAGGCACTCACTCAGCAGTAATTGCCTCATTGTAGTTGCTTTCTAATAAGGTATCCTTTTCTTGGTCAAGGAAAAATATGTTCTTCCAGGCTTCATGCATATCAACAGCCTATTAGAACCTGTTATTTCCAACTGGACATTCCCTTTCATAATGTACAATCAATTCATGCCTATATTGACCTTCATTTTTATCATATTTTGTGTAACAATATTTTTTTGCATCCCTTAGGACTTAGTTAGGAAAGAAAAGCTGCATTGTGATTGCATTTGTCTTGTTGCTAGATCGGATTCTCAATCTTGCATCTGTAACCAGATTGAATGTAATATATGTTCTTTCAGATTGCTAACCGTCTTGATCGGGTGGTAGCTGACTTGGGGAGAAAACCTCTTAAGGTCTTGGTCCAAGTCAACACCAGCGGGGAGGAATGTGGGTACTCTAATTTCCTTTTTCAATACAGTTGTGAACTTGATTTCTAATATCAATGGAATCTCTGAATGTCACCACTTTGGGCTTGTTATGGAATTTCTCAATGTGCGAACTTGTGGTCCATAGTTTTGGCATTGATACGCAGCACATTGTTTGTAGTTATGGATAAGTAGTTGTACGTGATTAGTTTTGCTGTATGACGACATATTATTCCTGTCTATGAGTGTTGCCAGAGTGAAGATCAGTAGTTCTCAAACTCTGTTACTATTTTGCAGCAAAATTTGGGGTAGATCCCTCGGGGTGTGTAGAATTAGCAAAGCATGTCAAATTGAGCTGCCCAAATCTTGTATTTTCTGGTTTGATGACAATTGGGATGCTTGATTACTCCTCAACTCCGGAGAATTTCAAGGTTATAATTCTGAAACACAAACTTTGTTGTACTGATATGCTTCATAGGGCTAATATGTATGCCATTTGTTGAATGCCTAGACACTGGCTAATTGCCGTAACGAGGTATGCAAGGAACTTGGTATACTAGAAGAGCAGTGTGAGCTGTCAATGGGCATGTCTGCTGATTTTGAGCAAGCGGTAAGGAACAGATTACAATAAGAGAACTATGAGAGGTGATAGCTACATAGCTAATGTCTAATGACATGTACTATTTTTGTGTTTGTACAGATTGAAATGGGCAGCACAAATGTTAGAGTTGGATCAACCATATTTGGTGCAAGAGAATACCCAAAGAAGAACTAGGATGATTATACGTTCAGGTTTTGTTGTGACACTGTATGCATAGAATGTGTACGATTCTCCTTAACAGATGCAATATTGATAATAAATATGTACCCATTTTCTCCAACATTTACACTTTGATATTACACCACGTGCCATTAATAAGGATGTTGTTCTGTCACGGTGTCTCTTTTTGTTATCAAACATTTAGGCAGCACAGGATGATGCGGGACATCAAGTCCCAATTGAGCCCTCAATATCAACTAGACCAGGAAATATCTTATCAAGCAAGAAGATATACTTGTGCATGGTTAAAAGTGGGAATTAAATGGATGGAGATACTTAGTAAGACCTTTCACACTAATGATGTCTCATAATGTATGGACAATCATTACATATACATGGGGTGGTTTATAGACTTTCAGAGTTTAAAGCAAATATAGATTTTGCTACTACTAGTTTAGACACTTCAGAATTAGAAACCAATTTGAGTTTTGCTTCTACTATTTTATATTTCTAGAATACTTAGTTATTGAGAATGATGATGTTATCATATATATTAGTTGTCAAGTATGAGTTGCATATGTATTGTTAAGTAGATGTAGTTGAGGTGTCATCTAGTTGTTTAATAGTTGTATGTGAGTTGTATGAGGTACGATAGCCTATAAACAGAGGCAAAGCCCTCTAGTTTTGTAATTTGGTTCATGTACATACCCATCAATCGAACATGTTGTTCTTGCCTTAGATCTTGTATCCTAAGGGCTTTGGATCAAGCTCTTGCCTTCCGTGGATTCGGATTGCCGCCTTTTGGCCTATCTTCGTCTCTAGAACGATATCTAGCTCAACACATTGAAGTTGTTCCTTCAACACTTTGTGTTGTTTCTATCCATCAACACGTTGGAGAGGTTTCTCCAATACTTGTGTTGCATCAGTTTGGTATCAAAGCTCGCTGTCTATTTTGTAGCAGCAAAGTGGAGTTGTTCCTCCACAACCTTGTGCTTCACAGGAATTCCAATTTCTGTTATTGGTTCTTTTGCTGTATACTGCCTGATTCAACATTAGCTTCCCAATAGTCTCTACATCAAATACTCCTAAATTCTTCGATGGTTGTGATCAGCAAGTATCTCAGCAGCCTAAAAGTAATTTAACATTTTTTATGATATTGTAACCGTATCAGCTTGGAGCCTTTCTTTATACCTTGGTGACATCAAATCGTACTTGGCATCCATCTTTGTTCTGTCATCCTGTACTTCCAGTTGATTCATGATTCATTTTTACCCTCTTCCGTATAAAGGCTTCGGATATCTTTCAGTTGGTATATCAGAAAAGGTACCTACTGGGATCCAGAAGTCTGAATAGACCTCTTGCATATATGCTTTGCAATCACTGCCCGGTGCAAGCAGCACAGGGCATATCATAGGCCAGCCCCCCAAGAGCCACTTTAGCTCTTCACTCACCTATAGGCCATAGTCAGTTAGTCACTTGACCTAGTAGCAGACAGATGCTGATAACTCAAGGCAGCAATCAGAAAGATAAGGAGGGAAAGCAAAAAGAAAGAAGAACAATTTATGCATGACAATCTTCAACTTCAATGCATTTGACTTGTGTTTGGAGTCAACTGTTATAAGCATCTTCTCTTCTTGATCTCTGATGGCCTCATGTCAGTGGCCAGTTGTGCTTGCTGTAGCAAAGTGATTCATCTTCGCATTCATGATTCATCAGCAACAGAAGCTATGTTCCTTGTATGATGTGCTATCAAATTTATAGAGCTCATCCTCATGATATGGGGGAAATCATCATTTGCCCCATGATCTGTGAATTTTTCCATGTTAGTCTCAACTCTTTTGAAATTTTCCATGCTATACTCGTTTCGCTACCATTCTTTCTCTACAATTTCTAACATTCCATTCTTCCAGTGAATTGCTCAAAGAATTTGTGATCTGCAATACCGGACTAGTTGTACATCACTGAATTGTCAGAAGCTCAAGAGCTTTGGAGAGAAGCTTTTGCTCGCATAAGAAATTCCCCAGCTTTGTGATACAAGTTGCATGGAGGTACAGTACAATTGATCTGCCAATTGCAGTATCCATTCCATTCCTTTCATCAAATATCATGCCCCAAGTGTCCAAGGTTCCATGTCTCCCACAGGCTGCCACATGCAGGAGTACATGTGAGATCTCTTTGAGAACCACTTTGCCTGGAATCCCTACCGTTCCAGATCAGATGCTCCTTATCCATATCAAATGCCACCCATCCTGTCCTGTGCTGAAAGATCAAGGGCAGATTTACACTACATCGCAAAAGCGATCTCGGATCGCGGCATCACATGCTCCATATCTGGTGAGAGCTGGGGGATGAAGCATGCTGCTTTTGGAGATTCGCTGGAGCAACAGGATAAGAAGAGCAGTGTTGAGTGGCCAATGGCCATTTCTGTTCTTGGGCTTCTGTATGGAATCAGACTCCCCTGAATGCTGATTTGGCCCTGACGACGACGCGATTTGCGGTTGATATCGCATAAACGGAACCTGACCGTACTCACTGTTCAGAAACACTGTTCTTGCGCTGATGTTAAGAAGTGGTAGGCATGATCTTTAATTATCTTAATGCGAAAGTAGCGGATTACAGTTTTTCGACAAACATTACCAGAATACTGATTTGCCAAGCATTAATGAGATGAAGTATGATTGTACGAGTTCCCCTGTTGATTGTTTCTTTGCATCGATATCTGATCGGACAACCGGTCCATAGCTTGGATTCAGAGGGGGGTTTTGGACCTTACGGATTCAGAGTTTTTTTTAACCTTACGGATTCAGAGTTTAGCAGACTTGCAATCTTGCATGGATGTTTAAATCTAGCCTCACTGATCTTGGCTCTAGAGCAGTAGTTGAACAGTATGGCAGGTGTGTATAGTTTACTATGACAAATGGAATCAGTTTAGCACAGACACAGGAAAAAAAATATTTTGATCTCTGTTCTGCTTTGACTCTAAATCATCATCATTTAACAGAGTTCAGTATCTACCTTGCTCTTCCTGCTTGACAAATGGACTTGCAAATGCTATTCTTTGTGCGTACTTTGTTGAACCTTGCACAGCATGCTGCACTGCAACCAGATACAGGTAATTAACAAAGCTAGCAATGATCAAACCATGATTCTCTCTCCCCCTTCTGATTCGCAGACCAGGATTACAACAAGTACAAATGCATTCATTAATTATTATTCCCAAGCCTTATAGAGAAAAAAAAGGAAGAGGCGGTTGCACCTTTTGGTGTATATTATCAGCTATATGTCAAACTGCTGTCGCCGTCCAAATGTTCGATATTCCTGAGCAGCCTACCTGTTATCATCGTGTCACCAAACAAAACAAAACTGAACTCGATCCATCCATATATCGATCGATCGACCGCCTTTATCCCCTCGGAAAATATTCCATCATCGACCCTGCGCTGTTGCCAGCAAGATCCATGGACGCAGGGGCGGACCTAAAGAAGGCTTAAGTGAGTCACTTAAATTTCAGTTTTTTTAGTGAAACAGACCAATGTCCAGGGACGGAGCATCATGTAGACCAACATGGGCAGTGGCCTCTCCAGCATTTTTGAATTTTTTTTTGAACACTATGTATCCATACTTAATATATATCTATACATATACACGTATACTCTCGATGATGGCTACGCTCACCTGTGTTCATGTATAAATATATATCTATACGTATGCACGTATATCTCGATGAATCTGTATACGTAATTCACATGATGGTTACCCTATATATTAGGTTGTAGGCATTGGCTGAGCTTAATTAGTGCAATTTAGATTAGGCGAGGACCTTATTGCACTTTGCTAAACTCTAAGAAAATTATGCTACTAATATATGCTCTCTATCGTATCCAGTTTGTAATTCTCGTGAGGCTAGCCCCCCCTATAATCTCTTTGAAGCTCCGTCACTACCAATGTCTGACTATTTGTGTCCACAATCAGCCCAGCAAATATGCACTTGTGCTCTGCTCGTCTTTTGACCTGGGTCCTCCCGTGCATGGACGAGGGCCCGGCCTATATAACCATGCCTCCCTAGCCTCACAACGCAACCAGAGCAAAGCAAACCAACAACTCTCGGTAAGTGATCGGTGATCGCCAGTGGCAGTAACATATATTATATATACCGCACGACCTCCAAGGCTTAGTTAGCTACAAATTAATCTACATTTCCTCGCCTTCGCCGTCGTCGGAGAAGAGATAGATAGAGACGATGGAGAGGGTGACGAGGTTGGCGTCGCAGCGGGCGGTGGTGGTGTTCAGCATGAGCTCGTGCTGCATGTGCCACACGGTGACGCGGCTGCTCCGGGAGCTCGGGGTGAACGCGTGCGTGGTGGAGCTGGACGAGGAGCCCGCCGGCGCCGGCAGGGAGATGGAGAAGGCGCTCGCCGGCATGCTCGGCGGCCGCGGCCCCGGCGTGCCGGCCGTCTTCATCGGCGGCAGGCTCGTCGGCTCCACCGACAAGGTCATGTCGCTCCACCTCGCCGGCAACCTCGTCCCGCTCCTGCGCAACGCCGGCGCGCTCTGGGTCTAGACAACTCTACGCACGTACAATCGTACGTATTGATCACTAGGTTCGTAGATCAATGTAAGGTGTACGTCCGTGCAGGCTTTTTGTACTGTAGCGATACGCCAGAGTAGAATCAATGTGCCGTACTACGCTTATACGTATATAGTACGGACGAATGTCTTGTCTACGTAATAAATACTGGGAATGTGTACAAGCTTTGCCTTCAAGTTTGTTTGCCTCCTGCTTTGATTTGACGGTGTTTACTAGCTAAGTCGATCGCCATGCTTGTCGTGTTGGTGGAAGCTTCTGCTGGTTTTTGAGGGCATTTTGGTAATTTCTTAATTTAAAAAAAAAGAAAATGAAAAAGGAAAAGAAATAGAAGTGGGGCCCACATGTCGATCAAAGAGAGGGAGAGATAAGGTAGGAGACTAACCCTATCTTCTTATGCGGCCGGTTCGTGGAGCTCTCGGCTGAGCGGCTCATTCGCTCATGCGAACGGAAGAATCGCGGCGACGCTGGAGGCGTGGGCGGTCTGGGTGCTTCGGGCGCAGGCCGTTCGTAGCAGCCGTGCTATCCCCTCTTGGTTCTTCCCCTCTTTATTTTGCTGGCTCCTCTCTCTTTTCTAAAGATATAAAATAAGAACAACAGTGAGTTTTTCCCCTTTGATTGATTGCCTTTTCTCCTCCGATTTTGGCTTTGGTTTTAGGGGGATTTGGAGTTCTTGCACCGCCGTGGTTGCCTTTACGCCGTCGGTGGTGAACTCCTGATCTTCCTTTGTGCGCATCCTGTCGGCTTCCTTCTTGCGCCATACTCTCTGTGTGGGTATTCCAAGGGAACCTCGGTGTTGTGCAATTGGAGCACTTGTGGTCGGCTTTGGCTTGACCTTGCAGGGGAAGAAGCTGTCAATTCGGTTTAGGTGCTCTTGGGTGCATTCGGCTAGTGCATTTTCAGTGGGTCTTGTGCGGCATTCTCCTGTACCTCGACTTTGCTCTTCGATGTGTCCCGAATTGCGAACATTGGCACTGTATCTCTGTCAACCTCGTCTATTTTGTGCGGCACGGCGAGGCGATTAGTTTTCTGAGACAGCGCCTTTTGGCGTGCCTTGTCTAGTTCTACTCGGTGGCTTTGAGTGCCATCCGCTCTGTGAGTTTTCTGGTTTTTCATTTTGCGCATTACTTTGCATATATGTGTTGTACTAGTCAAAATCTGAAATTGGATTAATTCTAGTACTAGGAGATATTGCATGGTAATGCTGTGTGTTCGAATTACTACTTGGTGATGATGTTTGTCATATTATGAAATTAAATTGGTTCCTAAATCAGACTTGAGCTATTAAAATTGCTTACTGTTGTTAAATTATTTCTTATAGCTTGGCTTTGGTACTTTCTGTTTTTGACTGTGAATGGGTTAATCTTGTTCTTTTAATTCTATGATCCTATTGTTCCTCTATTAGTCGATTGGCTTTGTTGAAATAAGTGATCTCTTTATTCTGTCAGATGATCAATACTCAATTTGCTGAAAGGTTTATGTGTTGATAGAGTGATTCCTTGTGCACTGTTAATCACATAATCCTCTGTTGATTGAAAGTAATAAATTGATGTGTTGAGATAATTCTTGACTTATTCAGTAAAGCATTAATTTTGAGCTCATAGTCTGGTTTATTGTGATCACATATAATTAAAGAAGAATATTGACAAAAGTAGCGAGAAGATCAAGATTACATCTTGTACAACTCTACATCTGAGAGCAAATATAAAACATTCTAAATCTGAGCAATATACTGACTTGTACGTTTTCTTGTCCTATCTTTTGAGCATATTATCATGTCTAATTGACATGCAGAAATTACATATTTACATGTTATTTTTGTCAATTATATGTTGCTGGGATTATTGTTAATTATGCTAGAATTAATTCTATTTGCTAAAACCGCTAATTCTACAACAACTTCTTTCTTGTGCCAGTGTCATGATCAGATGGATCAGATGTACAGGTTGCAGCATTCAAAATCGATTTCTTGAGCAGCTTAGTTTGGTCCATCCATGAAGCACCTGAGCAAACAATCTCCTTGCTTCGTTTGAGAATACTTGGCGCTATTAACTTCTCACGGCCTCCAAAGTTAAACTCAACCTTGAAGTTCACAATGCTGTTTTATATCAGCTCACCGTCGACATTGTCAGCCTCGTTATCTTCATCCTCTTCAGGCGCGTCAGGGTCTACTCCCTGCACATGAAAATAAGAACAATTAAAACCGTTTCCTATCGGTTAGAGGACAGAAAAGCAGCTTAATGTCACAGAGCTAGCCATCGTGATTCGTGAGATGGTTATGAAACACAAACCTTCATTTGCTTCTCCAATCGCTCCAATCCTTTCTTTGCGGCTTCGTTATGTGGGTTTGTTCTGCGATACGAGCGAGTGATATCTTTTTCTTTAACTAGAACACGAGACTTCAAGAGTGAGAGAGTTATATTAGGCACATGGAGAAGTATTAACCAATGATTATATAACCAAAATCCGACAATTCCCACCAGCCAGTCGGTACATGGTAGCAGTTAACAGCAGGTAGATGCCACAAAGAAGACGATTTGTATCTCAAGTTGGATTAAGACACACTAGTAATAAGCCAATTGAAACACAGAAGGATATCTATAGTAAACATTCTTACATTTGACAGCTCAGAGACACTATTTGGGTAGCTTTTGAGTTGTTTTTTTTTTTAGATTTTTTTTAGATAATGAAAGTACAACTCCCGGCCTCTGCACCAACTAAGGATGCACATGACCATTACACCACCAAGCTTTTGAGTTGCTGACTTGCTGGATTTGTCATTGTAGGGAAAGATGGAAGGGAATGGTTTGAGTTGTTAGGCGTGGCGTATTATCTACAGAAAACACCCAATATCTATATTGATAGCTATCTCCTTAATCACTATATTTATTATTTAGTTACGGTTAGCGGTCCAAGCTAGGCCAAAATTTGTTGGTGTACCCCATTGTAAGATTGAGGATGCTGACTAAAGGGCAGGTGAATAGGCGCTTTTAAAATCAATTTGGCCAAAATCGGGTTTTATATGCAGAAACGTAAATCAAAGCAGTTTTGCGCAATTAAAGCCTAAAATATCTAGTCTCAACTATGTGCACCAACAACATAAGTTTATCTCAAGGTTTGCAATCCTAAGTGATAAGCAATCAATTCAATTTTAGGAATGTAAATTGCAAGAATGTAAATGAGCACAAGGAAGCAAACCACAAATGAGACACGTTCTTTTTTATCGTGGTGTTCGGAGATTTGTTGGTTTTCTTTAATCCATGTTGAGGTAAACCCAAACGAATTGAACCGGGTCCACAAATTAAGCCAAACACCTCGAATCCACTAGGGTTGCTCTTCCCTGGAGATGGTGAGCACCGAACCACTCATAACACCTTCTCACAACCTTTTTTTTGAGAAGATCATCGATACAATTCCAAGCCATTTAGGAGGTGGCAACCTCTAAAAGTAAAAGTTGAAGATGCTCGCTTGAATGAATTAAGTGTCGAAGCTCGATGGATACATAATCCACCACCAAGTGCAACACATGCACAAGGATTTACCTCTCCAAGCTTAATAGGTACAACACATGCACAAGAGAGGTGAGAAGGCTTGGTCTTAGCTCAAAAAAAAAAAACAATGCACTAGCAACCCTACCCAACCGACCACAAGGGGGTATTTATACCCCACACAAAAAAAACTAACCGTTGGAGCAAGATTCCAACAGAAAATAGCCTGAGCCGGTCTGACCGGCCACCTCTGCAACAGCTAGAAAACTAGTCGTTACAGTGGCAACTAGTCTGACCACTCACACAGGCATCGGTCACACCGCCCGACATGTCAGACCGCTACCTAGTACCCGGTCAGCCCGCCTGAGATTTCTAGAGAGGCAAAAACATGTTCTAGAAAAAGGCAACCGGCAACAAATGCCCAGTAGGACCGCAAGGACCGATCAGACTGCTCTGCCATTTCCAGGGAGAGCTCAAAAACATGCTCTTTGGAAAACACATTCGCAAACAAAAGTCACACGCGACAAGAAATATGCATGAGCATCAACTATTTACAAAACGCGTTCACAAATACTAGCAACAAGCCACTGAGAGATAGAACGAGCACAATAAGCTATCAACACATGACATACTCAAGCTACTAGTCAAGATCCTCTTAATAGTACGACAACCTATACTAGCAATCCGGTCACCTAACCAAACACCGTGACCTGTAAAATGACTAAGAAACAAATCCTTGGTCTATGCTAGTTACATCTTTGACTTGTGCATCCACTTGGAGCATTTCGGTTGATGACGAACATCTACACTCCAAGACCGGGTTATTGACTTGAGCATCAACACATGATGTTGATTACTTGACTTGATAGCATTCAACACATGAAGCCATCCATGTCCTCGTCATCATCCTCATCATCATCCTTATCCTGTTGCTCATAGTTCTCACCATCGTTGTCGTCATTTCCACCACTATCCCCATTGTTTTCCTCCTCAATTTCAATTACTTCCTCACTTTCTTCGACAACCAGCTGTTTGCAACAGCGAGGCATGATCACATTCAACAAACATACAAATAAACCACAAATGTCCACATGACCACCAAAATACATCAAAATCCATAAACCACACATAAAAGCTAATACAACGAAGATGTTCAATAAGCTTACAACCCAAATTCATCAGCATGTTTCTAACATGACATCATCTTCGCTAAAACTAACTTTGGATGGTATGTTACAAATTCATGGTCTATGTATGTCTAGATTGTGAGGATAAGGATATGATGGAGCATCAAATATGAGAGGACAATTTCATGGGTTGCAAAGACGTGTATTAGATGAAAATCCATATGCTTTTTATGTCCATTGCTGTCAGACCCCAAATTTGTGGGATTTGGAATCCTCTGTGTCAAGCTGTGCTATTCCCTGGATCAGTAGATAGCACACACAGATACATTCTTGGACCATTCCCATAACCAAATAAACTAAAGCAGACCTAGGGTCAGGTCCATATTTGTGACCAAACTTGGTCAAAAAGGAATTCTGAGGTCTTGAAGAGGTCCTGAAAGTCACAGAGATGTCCCGAATGAATCCTGAAGAGGTCCTGGAGTCATCCCAAGGAGATCCTGGAAGGTCTTGAAGAGGTCCTGAGGGAGTCCTGTAGCGGTCTTGGGGAGGTCTTGAGGAATGCTGTAGAGACGTCCTGGGGAGGTCCTGAGAAACGCTATAGAGACATCCTGGGAGATCCTGAGGAACACTGTAGAGATGTGCTGAGGAGGTTTTGGGGAGGTCCTGGGATGGTTCTAGAGTGATCCCGAGGAGGTCCTGAAGTGATCTTTGAAGAGGTCCTGGAGTGTTCCTTCTGCCGGTCACTGCTTTCTTCGTGTACTGGTCCTGGAGTGGTCTTGAGGAGGTCGTGGGAGGTCCTGAGGTGGTCCTGGGAGGTCTTTAAGGAGATCTTAGGAGGTCCTAAGGATATCTTGGGAGGTCCTGAGGAGATCTTGAAGGTCTTAAGGAGGTCCTGGGAGATCCTGAGGACGTTCTGGAGGAGGTCCTGAGTGATCTTGGAAAGGTTCCAAGAAGGTCCTGGAGAGGTTCCGAGGAGGTCCTCAGTGATCTTGGAAAGGTTCCAAGAAGGTCCTGGAGAGGTTCCGAGGAGGTCGTGGAGATGTCCTAGGTGATTCTGAGGAGGTCCTGTAGGTTCTGTGGAGGTCTTGGGACATCTGGTAGTGATCTTAGACCATATAGGGGTGGTCATAAATCATCTGGTAGTGATCTTAGACCCTATAGGGGTGGTCGTGAGACATCTAGTAGTGGTCTTAGACTGTATAAGGGTGGTCGTGAGACATCTAGTAGTGGTCTTAGACCATATAGAGGTGGTCGTGAGACATCTAGTAGTGGTTAGGCACAAACTGATAGTGAATCTTGCTCAATGCATTTAGTACTTGTTATGCATAGTGCAAGCCCATAATATATTACATAAATGTCAGGCCATACGACCAACTGTTTACAAAAGCGCCACTTAGGCAAGAGTTTTACAAAAGTCAAGAGTACAGAATATAAGACAAGTGCGGAAGCAAAATAAATCGTGGTGGATCCATTCACTCGCCTTACGAACAAGCGATCGGGGTCCCGACCTAAGCCGTCATCTTCATCACCATCCGGTTCAGCCTCAGAGTAGTACCGGTAAGGGTCTTGATCGAGTGGGTGCGAAAAAGATTATAATGGCGAGCTCGAGTACACAACCGTACTCATGAGCCAACACACAATGCAAATCGATAGATCTGAGGGCTAGTCAAGGAGTCTTAGAGTTCTTTTATTTGCACAAAGCCAAGTTTGAAATAGATAAGTAGTAGGAAATCCCGAGACTTAGCATTTTTAACAATCTGTTTTCATAAATGGGTTTTTCATTTTGTAAAGTACTGGTGGAGGTCCAACCTCCTATACCATTGAGTGGCTCCATCCACCCAATGCTCAGGCTATCCCATATTTACCACTGGTCCCCGACCAGGCTTTTCTCAAATCCCTGGGGTCCCACCCCATCCTTCCTTTCCATCACAAATGGTTTTATGAAAACAAAAACTATATCCAGCAAGTTCTCAGCACCGCTCTTGACCGTGAGAACGGCTATCATGATAATTTTCTTACTCTGCAGAGTTCACACACTTTACTCACAAGAAGTAATCATCTTGATATATACACATGTTTCCTTAGACATGTGAATCAAGGGGAGACTACCACAAGGCCTTTACAATGCTCAACCTCGACACACTCCATCTGCTACACTAAGGTTTTCACTGCCCTGAGCCCACTCCCGAGGCTCTCCGGGAGGCCCCCTCTTGTGCCAATGCGGTTCCTGTGGCTTCGTTCTCCCCTGGCTATCCACCCGCAATCAACCCAATGACGGATCTAGGTCGAGGCGAGCAAATTAGTCGGTCAGGTCGTATCCATTATAGACTTGTGGTTGCGCTGTTTTTGCATTAGAGGTCATTCCAAGATTCAGTCCTTACTTGACCAGGGCGGGGCATCCACATACCAACATCTTCTCGTGCCCCTGGCACCAGCCACTCTTTCCAGCCGCCCCAGTCGAAAGCAGTTTTTTCAGTTTTCATTGTTTTGAAAATATCATTTGCTCAACATACCAGCCAGGCCCCTAGCCTTACTGCCCCAAATCACTTTCCCGGGCTACATTCACCCGGCGATCCCAAGGCTGCAACCACCCGGCAATTCTGGCCGGCCTACACCTGAAATTCCGGGTTGAATGCCTCTAGCGACCCTCTGGTTGCACCACCCAGTGAAACTTAGGTCGCAATATCCTTGCCCCGCAGGTGAGACCACCCTCGAATCTCGGGGTTGCACCACCCTTGAGCCCCAGGGCACATTCCCCCGCAAATTTTCCGGCTATACCCGCCCGCTAATCCCGAGCCGCATCCACCTTGAATCCCGCGCCTAAATGCACCCAATTCTTTCAAAAAGTTTTTAATGGTTGTGGTCTGGCAACTTAATGCCCGCATGACATTGTGTCTAAGCAAGGCTAAGCATGACACTTAGATACAGACTTATTAACTAGTATGTAATCCATTAAGTCTAAGGTGACAAAGGATAGTATCCAAGTTCAAGGGTTGAAAGTTTATACACAATTATTATTAAGGCATTAACTATGAGCTAGACCAATTTAATTTGATAAAATATAGCAATGCAGTTTCTTAATTTAAAGCAACATAATTTGCAAAAGATAGGTGCAATATGGTCAAAGTGTTGACTCTCCTTGTTCAGAGTGCTACTGATCGTGATCCTGATCAATGAACGGTTCTTCAATTGCCCCAGCTTCTATAATCGCAAAACAAACGGAAAGGCAAATAAGCATATATTCAAACTCAAATCGTATTCAAATATACAAAGAACTCCAAATAATGCAAAGTCGTATATTAGAAATGTGAGACCAGCACAGATGAAAACTTAGTGGTCGCCGGACCTGTGGTGGTCGTAGAAGCTACTATGTTTCTAGAAGGATACGGCAGGGAGGTCGTGGAAGTACTATGACTAGGGAAAGTCGTGGAAGTACTGTGACTTGGGGAGGTCCTGGAATCACTGTAGCCAAGGGAGGTCTTGGAAGCGTTGGGACCTGGGCAGGTCCCGAAAGCGCTACGACTTGAGGAGGTCGTGCGAGTGTTACGACTAGGAGGGTGGTTTTTGCAAAAAGGGAGGTCATTGTGGTCGTGTCACCTTCGACCAGGTGGTCGGAACTTTCTGCGACCAGACCCAACTCTTACGTCCAGGATGTAGTCGATCCACCTCTCCCTACGACCATGAGCAGCTCATGACCTTTCAACCAGCACCCGGGATGAATAGTGCTCGGTGAACGGTGGTGGTAATGAACAGTGCTCAAGGCGGAAACTTACGCGATTGGTTTCGGGAGCAATTGCTCCCCTTTCGTTTTTGATTTTACTGCTTTTCTCAGCTCTCGACCTCTTACATCGATACAAGATTCTTACATAGGCTTGAGTACAAGGACTCAACACCAGACCCGGACACATTTTCTACAAGCACGACCCGGACTCATCTACTAACTGACTTCGACTCAAACTAGGATTGAATAAAACTAATACATAGAGGATTAATTTCAACAGTCGTGACCAAGAGGGTGGTCCTTGCAGAAAAACCAAGAGAGCGGTCTTGAGAAAGAGGTCCTGAGGTCAAGGAGGTAAGGCGCGGTGAAGCGAGGCCGTCCGACCTTGATTAGACGGTCCAAAATGATATGAACGTTCGGACCACTCGAACCTCTCATCTCAATCGGGCCGTCTAATCTGATCGGATGGTCCACAAGAGGTGAGGGTGCGGTTAGATGGGTGGTCTTGATCATGAGGGTGGTCTTTGTAAAATAAGAGGTCGTGACCAGATAGGTGGTCTTTGTAAAATGGGAGGTCTGTGCAAGGAGGGAGGTCGTGGGAGTGTTAACCGTGCGTAGTCGAATGAGATAAATGTTTGACTACGCAGCAGAGGTCGAAAGAAGCAAAGATTCGACTGTATTAATGCAATCGAATAAACCAGCGGAAAAGCCAAAGGAAGAACCAGAGAAAAAATCCAAGAGAGAATAAGGCGGCTCGAACTAGGAAGAGTATCTAACCGCTAGGAACTTACCAGTACAGAACTAGGGAATGAGCTAGTCGGAGCCGGCTGGCGACGTTGGCCACGACTACGAGAGAAACTCTGTGCTTGCAATAGTGGCTTGAGGAAGGAGAGTGGTCCTGGCTCTTCAAGGGAGCTCCGTGGAAGCAAGTAGACAGTCCTTCTAGGAGGTCTTAGAGTGTCCTGGTCGGAGGGGAAAAGAAACAGTGTGACACCTTGATTTTCAGAACCTTTTTGAATTTTTCAAAATAAAAAGAACCATTTTGTGTTGATGAGAATTCAAAGCTTAACCTCAAATTTCATAATGGATTTAAGTTGACTAACCCAAACTTCAACTAAAAGTTCCTTCTTGGTTTGTTGAGTTGTTGGAGTTTTGAAGATCTTCCCTTCTCTGTCCATCTTTCACCCACCTCTAGTCTAGGCCTCCCCTCGTCTGGGATCCAATGGCCCAGACCTTCCTTTCGTTTGGATCCAAAGGTCCGGACCTCCTTTGTGTTGTCCTCCTCTGGTCCAGACCTCCTTGGGTCTAGACCTCCCAAATGATTGGACCGCCCTGGGTCCAATTCTCCCTCTCAGGTCTTCTCTGGCTTGCAACCTCCCCAAGCCTTCGCCGCCCTCATGTGCATCTGAGCTCCTTTGGAATCCTATTGAAGCTTTTTGTGGTTACTTGGACGTCCTTCATTGCTTGTAGCCTTGAAACCTTCTCTGGAGGTTCCCTTCAGTACCAGCCCGGTAGTACCACCCGCACCATGTGGTACTACTGCTTCTTCGGACCTCCCCTTACTCTTATTGGACCTCTCCATGTCCTCTAGGACCTCCCCTTACCTTTATTGGACCTCCCTGTGTCCTACTGGACCTCCTCCTTGTCCATTTGCATCTCTATTGATCGTGAGTCGTCCGATGTGCATTGGACGGTTTGATCCTGGTGAGACATTCGGATGGTCCGAACGTCCCACCCTCCCTGAGCCTTAGATCATCCCGGACGGTTTGATCGAAATCCAGCGGTCCTGACCTCCCTCCTTGAAGATCTGGACCGTCAAGACCTCCCCCTTGGAGATCTTAACCGTCCAGACCTCCTCCTTCAACATCTGGACCGTTAAGACCTCCCCCTTGGAGATCTTAACCGTCCAGACCTCCTCCTTGTAGATCTCTCCCCCTTGGAGATCTTAACCGTCCAGACCTCCTCCTTGTACATCTGGACCGTTAAGACCTCCCCCTTGGAGATCTTAACCGTCCAGACCTCATCTTTGTAAATCTGGACGTTAAGACCTCCCCCTTGGAGATCTTAACCGTCCAGACCTCCCTCCTTGAAGATCTGGACGTTAAGACCTCCCCCTTGGAGATCTTAACCGTCCAGACCTCCTCCTTGTACATCTGGCCGTCAAGACCTCCCCTTCGGAGATCTTGGCCGCCCGACCTCCCTTTGGCAGATCCGACGCTAGGACCTCCTTGAAAATCCTAACCGCTCGAGACCTCCCTGGATTTGATCCTACGGCTCTAGACCTCCCTTGCGGGTGAGGTTCTCCTCTTACCTTTACGGACCTCCCCATTTGCCATTGATCTTGACCGTCAGACCTCCTTTTTGGAGATCCAACCGTCAGGACCTCCCCTGCGGGTGAGGACCTCCTCCCAGCTCTTGCGGACCTCCTCTAGTGCACTTAATCTTGGCCGTTTGGACCTCCTCTTTGGAGATCCAACCGTCAGACCTCCCACATGTGGTGAGGATCTCCCTTGTTCAAGCAAGACCTCCTCCATGTCTTCACAGGACCTCGGCGGGTCTTGGCTGCCCCACTGGGCAGTCACACTCCCAGTTTTCTTTACCTTTGACTGAGTCTTTGGGCAAGGAAGCCTTCAAAGCATTTAATGCATGTTGTATCACATTAAATGCTCCCACCTTTGCAGTACTCATGCCATACCGATTGTCACATTCCTTGCCTACTCCCATTGTCCTCTTTACCAACTCCTGAGGACCCATATTCTGTGTCATGTGCATTGGCTTCCACTATATATAGTTTGGGAAGTCCTCCTTTTCACTTTCTTCTCCATTTTCTCCTCTCTGTCTCAACCGAGCACACCTTAGACCTCCCTCCAAGTTCTGGGACCTCCTCTCTCAAGCCCCAGGACCTCTTCAGCAAGCTCATTGGACCTCCTCCCGACCTCCCATCCTCTCTGTTGGTTTTGTATCTAAGTTTATTTGGAGTTCTTTGGGATCTTGTTTGAGCTTTATTTGAATATTTGGTTTTCGCGTGTAGATTGTCAAGAACGTGGGGAGCCTGAGTTCTGTGAGGGGGAGGAAGAAGCTCAAGACTTTGAGCAAGACAAGTTACACTCTTGATCATGTTGCACCCAATACTTCAAATTACTTATGTCGTTTTCAAAGATGTATGCATGCTTACTTTACTAAGTATTTCAATGCCTATCTTTCAATTCATAGTTATGCCTACTGCTTGGTATGACCTCTGTCCATGTTGAATCAACCTCATTGTCACCCTAGATAAAACCTGGTTCTTGCAATAGTGAGGACCTGTAGCTTTTGAAAAATGGAATGCTTAGTATTGCTTAGACCAAAATCTTGATTTGGGGAGTTTTGACCAAAAATATCTCTTAATCAAATAATTAGGGCCATGGAATTGGTGTGCCATGGAGGTTTCGGCCATGACATTGGTGCGTCATGGAGGTTTGACAAATGGCCATGGCATTGGTGTGCCATGGAGGTTTGAACGGCAAAGTAAATGAAAAATGGTTTTGACTTGGGCGAAGCTGGTTGTTTGGTTGGTGCATGTCTATGCAAGGGGGGTCGTGTGATCCGATGCCCCAGGGTTGAGGTTTGTCGCCCAAGTCGGTTAAGGACCGGTCTTTGAGACACCACTTGCTAAGCCTATAATGGGCTATGCCAAAATTGTGCAACCACATGTCTCCAGTGTGGGGCGTGGGATCTGGCTAATTAATTTGCAAAGCTCTATCGTGGTTCATCCTGTTGATGTGGTGGGTTATCATGTTACGACTGTTGTAGTCCCATCTGGCATAAGAGGGGGCACCCCGTTAACCCGGCGGGTTTCTATCCAAAGGGGGGATCTGCGAAACCTTAATGGGGGTGGACTGCATTGGATAAATGCATTGTAAAGGCCTTGTCATGTGCTCTAGACCTCTCACCAAAGGAAGTGTGAGGTGGTATCGACGGATGCCAAGCAAACTAGAGAATTCATGTCATGTGGGTAAAGTGTACAACCTCTACAGAGTGTAAATCTATTTGAATAGCCGTGTCCGCGGTCATGGACGTGCTGGCAATGTCACTCAAAGTTAGCTCTTGGTTTTGGTTTTCAAAAGACTTATGGAATTGGTTTTGGTGGTTTAACCAAATTGGGTTTGGGCGGGAAGCCATGTGCAGGAGGGTATCCTTCACCATCTTCATGATGAATGCTATCCAACTGAAAATGGATTTCACAAAAATGAATTTTAACTATTGTAACCTGCCTTGAAACTTAATACTTGTATTTGAAATAAAACTGGCTTTATGCAAATCAACCCTAATATGCTTTCCCTTGATATATCCCTATGCATGTCATTTTGTTAATTGACGGGTGTAACTTGCGAGCACGGTTGTTGTGCTCACTCTTGCTTGATTCATGAATTGAGCAGGTGAAGATTCCTATGATGATGAAGACGATCAACTCAATTAGGCCGCGCCCTCCAGCCAGTCACCTGTGGTATAATGGGTGGATACTGCTTTTGTTTTTCCGCTGCGTTTGTGTGCTCTCGGTTGCTGGAGCTTGTAAGCAACTCTTGTAATCAAACATCCTTTTGTGTTAATAAAGTTCTGTGGATGATTTGCTGTCACTTGCTTGCTGTGAGAACTGGTTGATGATCCTTGGGGACCAGTTTAGATCGCAGTGGACTTTTGGCTCATCCTCAAGCCTCACGACCTCCTCGGGTTGGCTCCTTTCGGACCTCCCCGAGTAGCGCGTGGAGTTTGAGGAGGTCTGAGGTCCAACGACCTCCTCAGGGTCGGGACCCCAGACCTCCGAGTGGTTCTATCGGACCTCTCGGGAGGTCTGGAGGTCCTACCAGGATGTCCTCTCGGGATGTCCTGGGAAGTCCTTTACGGACCTCCCAGGAGGTCCTGAGGGAGCTCTCGGGACGTCCTGGGGGTCCCTTTTTGGAGGGACCTCCCAGGTGTGCCCAGGGCCGGGTCGTGACAAGTGGTATCAGAGCCTCTTGACTGTAGGACGCAGCCTAATAGAATGGCCGTTAGGAAAAGTTCAAAATGTGTTTTAATAAACCAGAGAAATGAAATTGTTCTCTCCTTACCCGAGTCGTCTATCTATTCTTATCACCATTTCTGTATCTTATCTCACCTTATTTTCTCCTTATCTTTTGCTTGCCTCAACGTTTTATGAAAAATTAAATGGAATTCTTTCATTGGAATATCTATAGGGCCGATTAAGGTTGTTGTGGTAGCAATAAGGACCTCCCTGTTGTGGCAAGGAGTGGCAGTCCTTTGTAAAGGTTACCCCTGGGGTTAGTTGGCAAAAGACCACCCCTCCTTGTCGTGACCTCATTACTTGCAGCCTTGAGGGCAACAAGCCTCGCGTAAAAAGTGTTGAGTTTGATTGCTGAAGTTCTGGCTTTTTGGTTATCATGGGTTTGGTTTCTTAAGCCTCAAACCTTTCCCCCTTAGTTCTCTTATCTTCTCTTACCTCTTGGACCCTAGCAGATGGTGACCACAAGGGGTAGCGGCAGCACAAGTGGCCAAGGTAGAGCCCCTGGGAATGATCCAGAGACTCCAGGGCAGCAACCACCTCCTCCTCTAGCCCAAGGTCTAGACTGGAACCAAATGATGACCAACCAAGCACAATTGATCCATTTACTAGCCCAGTCCATCACCAACACTCAGAACCTTCAAGCAGCAGCCCAACCCCCTGTGCATGTTCCACCTCCTCCTAGAGCCAACATTTCTGAGTTTATGAGGATGAGGCCACCCACATTCTCCAGCACCACTGAACCTCTAGAAGCTGATGACTGGCTCCAGGTTATGAGTAGAAAACTGGACATGATCCAATGCACAGACAGAGAGAGAGAGAGAGTTTTATTTGCCTCTCATCAACTTCAGGGACCAGCCTCGGAATGGTGGGAAAACTTTACTCAATCCCACCCCGACGCTCAAGAAATCACCTGGGAGGAATTCACTCAAGCTTTTAGGCGTGCACATATTCCTCATGGAATGATGGTGCTAAAGAAGAAGGAGTTTAGAGCCTTGCGCTAAGGGAACTACACAGTCAGCGAATATCTACACAAGTTCAACCAGTTGGCAAGGTATGCACCTGAGGATGTGGCCACCGATGAGTCCAAGCAAAAGTGGTTCTTGGACGGACTTAATGATGATCTCTCAGTCCAGCTTCTTGCTCATGATTACCCAGATTTCCAGCACCTAGTGAGCAAGACCCTTCGGCAAGAGGGCAAGCATGTTGAGATGGAAAACCGCAAAAAGAAAAGGCACCAAATAGCTCGAGGTTAGAGGATTCTCCGTGCCAAAGACCTCCCAATTCCAACCTATGAGGTCTCATGACCTCCTCCCCATCAGACTTCGATGCAAGCCAAGCTGATGCAGCACCTCCGGTTCTTATAAGGCCTCCCCGGAGGTCAATTTCAGCAAGGCCACCACAAACTCTGCGGTACTGGGTGACTTGTTTCAATTGCCATGAAGTTGGGCACTATGCAAATAAATGTCCAAGAAGAAACTTCAAGCTTCACTCCAACTCCCACCCGATCGGCTCAAGGGTCCTCGGCTCATGACAAACACACCAATCCAAAGCCTCGATCTGTCAAGATGAGGCGAGTGAACCATCTCACACCGAGAAGCTCAACAAGCTTCGGATGTGGTCCTTGGTACGTTTCTTGTCAATACCATACCAGCCTCAATTCTTTTTGATTCCGGAGCTTCTCATTCATTTGTCTCTTTAAAGTTTGTGGGTAATAATGGGTTAGCTATAACTCCTCTAGAAAACCCTATGCTAATCCACTCCCCGGGCTTGAAAATGAGGACTGATTCCTTGTGCCCAAATCTTTCCTTGGAAATCTTGGGAGTACCTTTCTATGCAGACTTGATAGTCCTGCACTCCCAAGGATTAGATGTGATTCTTGGAATAGACTGGTTATCTAAGAATCAAGGCCAAATAGATTGTGCCAATAAGTCCATTGTGCTCACCAATGAGCAGGGGGTACAAGTTGAATATAGCCCCGAGACCTCTCCTAAGGCAGGTCTTAGGTTGTCCTGCTTGAGAGAAGTGAAACTTGAAGACCTCCCTGTGGTAAGGGAGTATCTCGATGTGTTTCCTAGTGAGTTACCTGGAATGCCTCCAGATAGAGATTTGGAATTTGTCATTAACCTAGTCCTAGGGACAGCACCTATTTTCAAAAGGCCATATAGGTTGCCTGTTAATGACTTGGTTGAGCTAAAGCAGCAAATTGAAGAAATGCAAAGTAAAGGTTTTGTGAGGCCGAGTTCCTCTCCTTGGGGAGCTCCTGTGATCTTTGTGGCAAAGAAGGATGGTACACAGCGCATGTGTGTGGATTATAGAGCTCTCAATGATGTTACCATCAAGAATAAGTATCCTTTGCCCAGGATCGATGACTTATTTGATCAACTAAAAGGAGTAGCAGTTTTCTCCAAGATTGACCTAAGGTCAGGTTACCACCAATTGAAGATCCGGCAAGAGGATATTCCAAAAACAGCCTTCTCAACTCGGTATGGACTTTATGAGTTCACAGTTATGTCCTTTGGATTAACCAATGCTCCTGCATACTTTATGAATTTGATGAATAAAGTATTTATGGAGTACTTAGATAAGTTTGTCATTGTATTCATAGATAACATTCTTGTGTACTCTAAAACCGAGGTAGAGCATGAAGGTCACCTTCGGTTGGTCCTAGACAAGCTCAGGGACCACCAGCTCTATGCAAAATTTGAGAAATGTGACTTTTGGTTGAGTGAAGTCACCTTTTTGGGCCATGTCATGTCGGCAGCTGGAGTGGCTATTAACACTAGTAAGGTCCAAGATGTCCTAGATTGGAAATCACCTAAGTCAGTGCCGCAAATAAGAAGCTTTCTTGGCATGGCAGGGTATTACCGTAGGTTTATTGAAGGCTTTTCAAAGATAGCCAGACCTCTCACCCAATTGCTCAAAAAGGAAACCAAGTATGTTTGGACCCCAGCTTGTGAGCATAGCTTTCAAGAGCTAAAGAAAAGACCGACCTCTGCTCCGGTGTTGATTTTGCCCGATATTCGGAAGGATTTTGAAGTCTTTTGTGATACCTCAAGGCAGGGTCTTGGTTGTGTTCTAATGCAAGAGGGTCGGGTAGTAGCTTATGCCTCTCGACAGTTAAAGCCTCACGAAGCCAACTACCCCACTCATGATTTGGAACTAGCAGCCGTGGTGCATGCTCTAAAAATTTGGCGCCATTACCTTATTGGTAATCGCTGCGAGGTCTTCACAGACCATAAGAGCTTAAAGTATATCTTTACCCAAGCTAACCTCAACCTTAGACAGAGAAGATGGTTGGTGCTCATCAAAGATTATGATCTTAGAATTCACTACCATCTAGGTAAAGCAAATGTGGTAGCTGATGCTTTGAGTCGAAAAAGCTATTGCAATCTCCTTTTGGTCCAGGAAAACCAGCCCAAGTTGTGTGAAGAAATGAGGCGTCTCAATCTGGAAATTGTGGAGCAAGGCTCTGTGCATGCGCTTGAAGTGGATCCTGTGGTCCAGAAGCAAATCCGAGAGAACCAATTCAAGGATAAAGACCTCCTGGAGATTAGAGACAACATAGGAAAAGGTAAAGCTCCTGGATTTTTAATGGATGAGCAAGAGGTCCTTTGGTTCGGCAAAAGGCTATGTGTGCCAAACTGCCAGGACATAAAGCACCTCCTGCTTAAAGAAGCCCATGAGTCACATTACTCTATCCATCCAGGGAGCACAAAGATGTATCAAGACCTCAAGGTGAGGTATTGGTGGGTCGGCATGAAGAGAGAAAAAGCTGAGTTCGTAGCAGAATGTGATGTATGCCAAAGGGTCAAGGCTGAGCACCAAAGACCTGCTAGTTTGCTTCAACCTCTACCCATTCCCGAGTGGAAATAGGAGCAAATTGGCATGGACTTCATCACTGTAACATCTCAAATGTACAAATGGAACCAAATCTAGGTTTGTGTTTCAAATGTAATCAATTATGGGTGTTTGTTTCAAATGTAATTAAATGTGTATAAATTAAAACTTTTCTCACATCTTGAAACTCTTGAACAATTCCACAATTCTTGTCAAGAGTGTGGTATTTGTGGCGACCCAACCCTAGGGCACCCGAGAGGACCTCCCAGGACCAAACCTAGGACGTCCCTTAGGACCTCCCAGGAGGTCGGGTGGCACCTCCCGAGGCTCGGGTAGGATCTGCCCCCGGTAGTACCCATCGAGACCTTGTCAGGACCTCTCTGGATTACCACTAAGGGAAGTGGGAGTCACGGGGAGATCCCCAACTGCCACGGCCAACACAAGAGAGGTCGTAGGACCTGACCTGAGGAGGTCGTGAGGCTTGGGGATCACTCTGTGATTCCCAGTGGAATCGAGCTAGTCCCAAGGATCTTAAGCTAGCTCTTCACAAAGAAACAAGAATGGTAACATCCACGTCAAAGACTTTATTTACAACATAACCAAGGAGTTGTTTACAAAAGGTGGCCTTGGGCCAAAAGCAAGCTTACAAAAGAGCAAAAGACAGAGGTCCATCCACTATACCACGAGCAAAATGGCCGGAGGGCACAACCTACTTGTCTGGTCCTCCTCTTCTCATTGTTGTCTTCTCTGATAAGATTTTGCATTGAGCAAGAGTGAGCACTACCACTTGTGCTTCGCAAGTCACACCCGTGGGTTAATGAAATGACATGCATACATGGATATACAACGAGAGGGCATAATATGGTTGCTTTGCATAAAGCCAAGTTTCTTTCAATTACAATTACTAAGTTCCAAAGCGGTGTTTAATAGAAAAAAATCCATTTTATAAATTTGATTTTCGGTTGATAGCATTCATCAATAAATTGGTGAAGGATACCTCCGCACAAGGCTCCTCGCCCAACCCATGGGATAGAAATCCCAAAACAGTTTATTACACATTTTAGAAACACAAAACCAACATCTAACTCACGAGTGGCACGCCAAGATGTCCATGACCGCGGACACGACTATTCGAATAGATTTACACTCGATCGAGGATGTGCACTTTACCCACACGACATGAGTTCCTCTAGTTTATCCGGCATCCGTCGATGCCACCTCTCACTACCAAAGGTAAGAGGTCTAGAGTTCATGACAAAGCCTTTCAAATGCATTGTTCCACCACAACCTCTCCTTGCTAAGGTTTCGCCTCCTTTGGATTGACTCATGATGTCTGGGCCCCTCTTGCACCAAGGGAACATAGGTCATAAAGACCACCGGCCATAGAAGACCTCCCACCTCCAACTGGATTAACTACGGTGGAAGTTCTGCAATTTACTTAGCTAGGTCCCACGCCCATCTTACCGAGACATGTGGTTGCACGGTTTGGCATAGCCCATCATAGGCCTAGCATTGGCGGCTCAAAGACCGGTCCTCAACCGACTTGGCGACAATCACAAACCCTTGGACCTCCACCTTTACGGGATAGAGTCCGCATCAACCTTGCACCAACCAAGCAACCAATTCGCCCAAGTCCAAATCAGTTTTCATTTCCTTTTTGCTTCCCCAGCAATATTTCCTTACTCCCATGACATCCCAAATGCCATGGTCAAAACATTTTAAACAATAGTTGGTCATGAAGGTAAAGATTTTTCCCAAATCAAATGTTTTTGGTCTAAGCCGCTAAGCATATGTTTTCATTAATTGCTCTGGTTCACACTAATGTATTAACCAGGTTTTGTCTAAGGTGACAACAGAGTTGATTCAATGTCAAGTTGGCCATATGAAGGAATTTGGGCATAACTATGTGTTTTAAAGACAGGTATTAAATTATCTTGGTAGAACTAAGCATGCATTATCCTTTGAAACAGAACATAAGTAAATTGAAATATTGGGTGCAATATGATCAAGAGCATGACTTGCCTTGCTCACTGTCTTGGGAGTCTTCTTCTTCAGTGGTCTCACGCTCCTCAGTGTCCTCACGATCTATACGGGAGAAAGGAGACAACTCAAACCAAATTCCAAATAAAGAGCCAAGAAGAACTTCAAAAGAAACTCTTAAGACTCAATTAACAGAGACCATTCACAGACTTAAATTAGGTTCTTTGGGAGAGGTCTCAACTTACTGGAGAGAGATCAAATGAGGAAGGTCCTCGCAGGAAACCAGAGGGCGGCGATAGCGAAATACCAAGATGAAAACGCTTGTGTGAAGTCCAGAGGGGTGGTCTTTATACAAGAACCATAGAGTTCCACCGAGAATCCCAAGGAAGAGGTCCTGAAAGGGATATAATCTCTTACGGTGGAGATAAGATCAAGAACGAATTCGGTGCACAAGAGGACTTACCAAGATAAGGAGGAGGTGAGGAGTTGAAGGGGAGGTCGAAGGCAATCTGGGCAACTAGGGTCAATGCCCAAGTTCTGATGAACCTCCAATGGTGAAAGTGCGATGAAGGTGCTCTGGGATGCCCTCGAAGAAAGGCTCTCCAAGAAGCCACCGAGCGTGAGTCAATGTAGAGTGTGGGAAAAAAGGTGGCAAAGGAAGGCTCACGGGGCTAGTTATAGTCAAAAGAGTGTAAGGGTCATTTAATGCGTCGTGACTTGATGAGTATGAGGGTAGGAAAAAGGGTACGAGAATGTCCCAGAAAAATAGTAAAGGACATTGTGCACTATTATGGGAGAAGACTAGAAAAGACACCAACAAAGTCCTCAAATGACTACATTCAATGGAAGCATCCATTTTCAAAGTGCATTTAATGCAACAAGACATGCATTAAATGCCCATGGTACTAGTGTGGCGGGAAAACATAAGAATAGGCAAGCCTGGCAGGTGGGACTAGTCAAATCTAGAAACAACTAGGTCAAAGGGGGAGGTCTGGACGGTTAAGATCTCCATTGGGGAGGTCTTGACGATCCAGATGTTCAAGGAGGAGGTCTGGGGGTTAAGAGGCCCTGATATACACAAAGGAGGTCCTGGATGTGGGAGGTCCCAACACACGTGGAGGAGGTCCACGTGACTAAGAGGTCCTGATAACCAAGATCTCATCGAGGAGGTCTGGTGAGGGAATCCTTGCAAAGAGGAGGTCTGACTGTAGGATCTCACCAACGGGAGGTCCTATCGCTAGGCTCTCAAGAAGGAGGGTTCCACGGCTCAAGGAAGTCTTGAGAGGAGGTCTAAAGGACTAGGTCGACAAGGGAGGTCCTAAACGCTAGGATCTCCACGATGGGAGGTCTGGCGGTGAGGATCTCAATATAGGAGGTCCAAATGGTTCGAGAGGAGGTCTTCAGAGGTCGAGCTCCTCGATAAATGAGTAAGGAGGTCAAATGGATGGGGAGGTCCAGAGGGCCAGAGTCGATCGCCTCACGGAGGTCCAAAGGCGTATAAGAGGTCCACTTTGGAATACAAGGAGGTCTGACCTAAAGAGGTCTCGACATATTGATACGTCCGAGGAGCAAAGTCTGAGTCCCAAGGGAGGTCTAAAGTAAGGCCTAAACATGTAGGCACGTCTTAGCCATGAGGTGGTCTGGGCCACACAAGAGGTCCAAACCGATTTCATCACAGAGGAGGTAACAACATGAAGCTTCAACTTCTCCAACAAACCCAACTTTTAATTTACACCAAAATAAAAATAGTTTTATTTTGTTTTACAATTTAAAGGAAAAAGGGTTTGAAATTTCAGGATGTTACAAACCTACCCCCCTTAAAAGAATCCCGACCCCGAGATTCATACAGGATCAGTGAAGAGGTAGGGGTAGTTAGCCTTGAGGTCCTCTTCCTTCTCCCACGTAGCTTCACTTTCTGGATGATGACTCCATTGCACCTTGTAGGATCTGATAATCCGGCTCCTAGTAACCCTTTCTGCAACATCCAGAATTTTAATTGGCTGCTCCACATAGGTAAGGTCTTCTTGAAGATCAAAATTCTCTAGAGATGTGTGATCCTCTGGCACCCGAATACATTTCCTTAATTGAGATACATGAAAAACATTGTGCACAGCTGAGAGGGACTCTGGGAGCTCCAATTTATAGGCTACTTCACCAATTCTGTCCATGATCTTGTATGGGCCGACAAACCTTGGTGCAAGCTTTCCTTTAGTCCGAAATCTTCTAACTCCCCTAAGTGGTGTCACTCTAAGGTATACAAAATCTCCAACCTCAAAGGACAAATCTCTTCGACGGTTATCAGCATAGCTTTTTTGTCGAGATTGAGCCACTTTCAAACGCTCCTTTATTAGCTTCACCTTGTCTTCAGCCTCTTTAACTAGGTCTGGTCCATAGAGTTGATGTTCTCCAACCTCATCCCATAGGAGGGGTGTTCTACAAGGTCTACCATATAGAGCTTCAAAAGGGGACATTTGTAAACTAGTTTGATAGCTATTGTTGTAAGAAAATTCAGCATAAGGTAAGTTCTTGTCCCAACTCTTCCCAAAATCCAAAGCATAAGCCCTGAGCATGTCTTCAAGGACTTGGTTCACCCTTTCGGTTTGCCCATCAGTTTGAGGGTGATAGGCGGTACTAAAATTGAGCTTAGTACCGAGAGCTTCATGTAAGCTTTTCCAAAACCTCGAAGTGAACTGCGACCCTCTGTCTAAAACTATTCTTTTGGGCACTCCATGTAAACAGACAATTCTTGCCATGTACAGTTATGCTAGTTTATCACTCTTATAGGTGGTCTTGACCGGTATGAAATGGGCTACCTTGGTCAACCGGTCAACTACCACCCAAATGGAATCAAAACCCGTTTGGGTGCTAGGCAATCCAGTAATGAAGTCCATGCCTACCTGTTCCCATTTCCATTCAGGGATCGGCAATGGTTGTAACAACCTACTAGGCCTTTGGTGTTCAAATTTTAACCCTCGACATACATCACACCGAGAGACATATTTGGCAATATCTTGCTTCATGCTAACCCACCAATACCTTTCTTTGAGGTCTTGATACATCTTGGTCTTTGCCTTGATGGATAGAATAAGGTGATCCGTGGGCTTCCACCAAGATGAGTCGCTTGATATCTTGATGATTGGGCACACAAATTCATTGCCAAACCACACTATCCCTTGTTCATCTACAGAGAAACCAGGGCCTTACCTCTCCTCATGTTCTTCTTAATTTCTTGGATGTCTTCATCTTCTCCTTGATGTTCTTTAATTTGGTCGAGAATAGTTAGGCGCACCACTAAGGTGTTTACACATCCTTGCTTTACAATTTTCAAGTTGAGGTACTTCAACTCTTCATCTGACTTCGGTTGTTGTTCTTGAACCAACAAGGTATTGCAATAACCTTTTCGGCTCAAGGCATACGCCACTACATTAGCTTTGCACGGGTGATAATGAATCCCAAGGTCATAATCTTTAATTAATTCCAACCATCTCCTTTGTCTCAAATTGAGCTCTAGTTGTGTAAAGATGCATTTCAAACTTTTGTGGTTTGTGTATATCTCACAAATGATTACCAATAAGGTAGTGGCCTTGATTTTCAAAGCATGCACAATAGTCGCCAACTCTAGATCATGTGTTGGGTAGTTCTCTTCATGAGATCTCAACTGTCGAGATGCATATGCTACAACCCTTCCATCTTGCATTAGCACACATCCAAGACCTTAATGAGATGCATCACAAAATACCTCAAAGTCTCTATGGATGTCCTGCAAGACTAGGACTGAAATTTGTGACAAGCCTCTTTTTCAATTCTGAAAGCTTTGCTCACGGTGGTGGTCCATTCAAATTTCGCTGCTCCTTTTTCAAGAGCTGGGTGAGAGGTCTAGAAACTTTGGAAAAGCCTTCAATAAACCTTCTATAGTAGCCACTAGACCAAGAAACTTCTCACTTGATCCTTTGTCTTGGGAGGTCTCCATTCTAGCACAGCTTCTACTTTGGAGGAGTCTCTGACCACTCTTTTGGCGAAATGATGTGACCAAGAAAGGCTACTTGACTTAACCAAAATTCACACTTACTAAACTTGGCGTGAAATTTGCTTCTCTAAGTCTTCCTAAAACAATCCTAAGGTGGTCTTCATGTTCTTTTTCATTCTTGGAGTAGACGAGGATGTCATCAATAAACACCACCACAAACTTGTCTAGGAAATCCATAAATACTTTATTCATCATGCTCATGAAATAAGTCGGTGCATTTGTCAACCCAAATGACATTACGGTGAACTCATATAGTCCATACCTTGTGGTAAAGGCGGTTTTAGGAATGTCTTACGCCTAATCTTTAATTGATGATACCCAGATCTTAGATCAATTTTAGAGAACACACTTGCTCCTTTTAGTTGGTCAAAGAGGTCATCTATCCTTGGCGGGGATACTTGTTTTTAATGGTGACCTCATTGAGGATCTATAGTCTACACACATCCTCGGGCTATTGTCTTTCTTTTTGACAAATAGCAGTGCTCCCATGGTGAAGAACTTGGTCTAATAAACCCTTTGTTCTTTAATTCCTTGATCTGCTTCTTTAACTCTACCAATTCATTCACGGGCATCCTATAAGGCCTTTTTGAGATGGGTGCGATCCGAGGACTAAGTCAATTAGAAATGATATATCCCTGTCAGGGGGCATACCAGGTAGCTCTTCAGGGAACACATCCACGTACTCTCTGACCACTGTGAGGTCTTCTATCTTCACTTCCTTCACACTGGTCAGAATAGGTTTTGTGCTAGGGGAGGTCTTGGACTTATATCCCACTTGTATTCCTGGTCATTAACAAGTGATATGGATTTGGTAGCACAATCTATTTGCACTTTATTCTTGGCTAACCAATCCATCCCAAGAATCACATCAAACCTTGAGATTGCAAAACTATTAAATCTGCATGGAAATGTACTCGAAATCTCTAAGGTAAGGTGCAGGCGGGTATTAGTCCTCATATCCAAGCCCGAGCATGAATTATCATAGGGTTAGCTAGAGGATTATAGATAACCCATACTTCCCCACAAACTTGCTTGAAACAAAAGAATGGGAAGCTCCTAATCAAATAAGACCAATCTTTGGTATGGAGTTGACAAGGAACATACCCAAGACTACTTCAGTCTTGCTTGAGCTTCTTGGTAGTGACATGATTGACCCGACCCTTTGTGAGATCGTTTTGGCTTCACACTTGAGGCGCCGCCTGTCTTTGAGACACCTTGACGGATCGAGTGGAGCGGTGCTTCTTTGCTTCTTTGGGCACCTACTAGCATAGTGCCCCACCTCATTACAAAAGAAACAAGTCACTCCAAAGAAAAAGGTCGTGGAGGACTTCTTTTAGAACCGACTTCGAGAGGAGGCCTTATGATGGTTTGATTTGCTTGAATCTTTGCATTGTCTTTGGAGGTCTTTGCGAAGAGGTCCGAGAGACCTTATGATGGGAGGGCCGAGGTGGGAGGTCTTAGACTTAGGAAAACCTCGAGCCAAACCTCTGTGCCGACTTCTTCCTTTTTCGGCCTTCCATCTGTTGGAGCTTACTTTCTGCCGAATGGCCTTGCTTAAAGTTGATGAAAATCGAATGCTCACGAGAATCAAGGTGGACTGAAATTTCATCATTAAGCCCTTCCAAAAGTGCTCTGCTTATTTTCATCTGTGGCAACATCTCTGGGGCATATCTTGCCAATTGATTAAATTTATACAAATACTCATTCACGGCCGGTTGCCTTGTTTTAAAGTGCGAATTCTGTCCTTTTAAAGACATCACACGGAGGGAATGTGGGCACGACGAAAAAGCTCGATAAACTCATCCCATGTGATGGCACAGGCATCGAGATGAGATTGACTAAAGTTATCCCACCACTCGATGTCTTTGGTCCACTAAGTGGTGAGAAGCAAAAGAACTCTCTCACGATCATGCATTGCACCATGTCAATTTCACGCCCACTTGCTACGAGCCAATCATCGGCTTCTATTGGCTCAGTCTTTGCTGAAAATGTTGGAGCCTTGACCTCATAAATCTGCATCTTGGACCTTGGAGGAGGTGGAACTTGAGCTTGAGGTTTGAGCTCTTCTGCGGCTTGCAAAGGCCGAGTGTTGGCAATGGATTGAGGCAACAAACTTATAAGTGAGCTTGATTTGCCATTATTTGGGCCCAACTAAGACCATCAAGCTGGAGGTGGTGGCGGTTTGTGATGTTGGGTCTGCTTGCCGCCATCAACACCTCGATTTTGGTTACTCCACAAAGTGGGTTCTCGGGTTCTCCTATGACTTGTCTATTTTGGTTGCTTGAACTTCCACTACCATTCCTGGTGGTCACCATTTTGCTAGACTCCAGAGTCCGAGGAAAGAAAAGCAAAGGCTAAGTAAGACTAACCCAAAACAACCAACTCAACAAGGAGATCCAATGCAAGGAAAACAGCAAAAAGAACTTTTTCAGAAACTATAGTAATAGAGCATCGTTCTACTCGTTTCTTACCATTTTGAGGGAGTCTTTAAGCACCAAGCCTAACCCGAAAGACCTCTAGTAGAATTTTTCAAAGGTAAGGAGGTCCATTTGGTATTGCAAATCAATGTAAAGAAAGAGACCAGATAAGATCTGAATTAGAATGCGGATGAGTACCATTAATGAGGTAAGAGTAGAGAGATGACCGGTAAGAAAGAACATTTTATTCTTCTTGTTTATATAAAATAAACTTTGAAATTCTATGGCAATTCTATTAGGTTGCGACTGCGATCAAATGGCTCGATACCACTCTTGTGGCGACCCAACCCTAGGGCACCCGAGAGGACCTCCCAGACCAAACCTAGGCGTCCTTAGGACCTCCCAGAGGTCGGGTGGCACCTCCAGAGGCTCGGGTAGGATCTGCCCGGTAGTACCCATCGAGACCTGTCGGGTTCTCTCTCGATTACCAGAGAGGAAGTGGGAGTCACGGGAGATCCCCAATCGCCACGGCCAACACAGAGAGGTCGCGGGACTGACTGAGGAGGTCGTGAGGCTTGAGGATCACTCTGTGATTCCCAGCGTGAACTCGACCTAGTTCAAGGATCTTAAGCTAGCTCTTCACAACAAACAAGAATGGTAACATCACGTCAAAGACTTTATTTACAACATAACCAAGGGGTTGTTTACAAAAGGTGGCCTTGGGCCAAAAGCAAGCTTACAAAAGAGCAAAAGACAGAGGTCCATCCACTATACCACGAGCAAAATGGTTTGGAGGGTTTGTGAGCACCGGTTTATTAAGCTCATAATACTTAGTCATCCAATTGACCTAGTATTATCAACCAAATAAACCAGTCTCGAGAGATGTATACTCCCGAATGCAGAGATACATACCTCACAACAAAAGAATGTATCAATTCCATACAACACATAGTACATAAGCAACAAACCGAAGTTAATATTAATAAAGATAGGTTATTACAAAGAGGGGCCTTGGACCAAAAACAACAAGAACTACTAAGAATACAGCGGAAGCAAAAGTGCCATAAAGATGGCTATAACACAAAAGCCAATCGGTGTGCCTTAACCCTAGGCATCGACCGGACCGCCAAGCTAGTCGTCGAAGAAGCTGCAACACGTCGCACAAAAGTGAGGCTCTTGGAGCTCACCTCCTTCCTCTGCAACAAAAGCCACAAAAATACCACAACCACGGGGATGAGTACATAAAGTACTCCGCAAGACTTCGTGTAAGATAACAGCCTATAACATATGCTACATGCAAGCTTTATGTAAGTGGAGGTTGTATGTCTCATTTAGCATAAAGCAACATTTATTTGCAATAACATAATAGATTGAAGCCAATTTGGCAAAGCATTTTAATTGTTGAAATAACAACGAGATAATAACATAGTAACAACAACAAGATCAACACGAAGTGACTAACCCAAGTCACCACAACAATAGCATGAACATCCATTCATACCAACCCATCAAGTTTTAATTAAATGGTTGAGACTAGTTCTTGAGCGACCTTACCAAGCATGTCCATAACCTAGGGCGAGGCTATTGAATAGTTTTAACCTGCGGGGGTGTACCAATGTATCCACACGTCGGATCGCCTTTCCTTTAAGCACACTACCTTTGGTATGCCGGCCACGCTAAGTCCTCTGAGACATTTCCAATGAATGATCTTGATTCTGAGCCGCAACCCACGGGGATAAGGACACATTAGGCGACCCTAACCGTGCGCTAATGCTCCTCCCAACACCACACACACACATTTTGTTAAAACATACCCACCGACCAGCTCATAATCAACACCTCCCAAAGTACTTAGCCAAGAGGTCCCATATCCCCATCATGTGGTTATGCATAAAAGCGCTTGGCTTAGTGACCCAAGTACTCGGTCCTTAGGGACCCGGCATACCACCACATTCCAAAACCGCACCATCCATCCAATATGCCCAAGTCTAAATCAATCTTTTATTTCCATTTTTGATTTTACAAATTAATCAAAGCACAAGTGCTGGACATATAGGAGTAATAATCGGTTTTGAGTGATCAAGACCATCGACTAAGTCGATGATGGCCCATACTACTACCGCTAAGCATGTCTAGCGATGAAAAACGTAACTACTAAGTGATAAGAGCTCATCCAACGAGCTCAAACCACAGCAAATAACCTAGGCTCATGGGTAGTAGAGGATAAACAACTCCTACAGATTATGCAACTATAGGATTACTAGCGACATTTAACACAAAGTAGCATGCATACATAGAAGTAAAACAAAATATTAAGCTTTAAAGTAATGGGACAATGATGGAAATGATCAAACTGCTTGCCTTATTGCTGTTGCTCAAGTTGTGGCAGAGGGTCACTCTCGGGATTACCACAAATGTCGAAACCTAACGGAAAAGCGACAAAGAACCGATAAGAACGACGAAAGACCAAAAAGACTCAACAGCGAAAATTCTCCGAATGCTATGAAAATTTTACAGCAGCAGGACAATGATTTATCATGAATTTAACAACAAGAACCAATTGATTTGGATTCTCAATGCAAAAGATATGATGAAATCAATTACCTTTCAAATTTCTAAAAATACCAAACTGCACTATTCCTAATTTAATTATGAGGCAACATTTTCTAGAATGGCGGTGACACTGAAATTTTTACAGCAAAACCAGCACCTCATGAGATGAATAACATAATTGAGTTCACCTCATTTGGAGCTATTATGCACTTTCTACAATTTTTCAAAAACAAGAACTTGAACAAAATTATAATGCACAAGTCCTCATTTTTATAACAGCAACATGCTCAAAACTAATTTTCACAGTGAGTTCATTAATAGAGGAAGCCAACAAAGTTGGATTCACTCAAAACTAATCTACAGAGCATTAGTTATGTATTTTACAAGTTAAGCATTAATTTGAGTGTATATTTAAAGTGAGTTTTAAAATCTACTGGCAAAACTGTGCTCTGGAGCTGAACTCAACTTACAATCATTTTTGGATTAAAGTCAAGTTCAAGACAGAGCTAACACAATTTGAATGACCTCATTTGGATTTAGAATGAATTAGTTATGATATTTTGAAGTTCATACCTTTTTCTGTTTGCAAATAAGGAGCTCACTGGAATTAAAAAAATAAAAACATAAAGACATGGGAGGTCATAAGCGGCTCAGATCACGCTGGGAGGTCCTCAGCGGTTGAGATCTTCCAAGGAAGATCTAAACTATCAAGATCTCCCCGAGGAAGATCTCGTCGTCGAGACCTCACAGGGGAGGTCTGGGCGGTCCGGATGTTCCAAGGGAGGACTTTGATGGTCGAGATCGTCAGGGAGGACCTTGGCGGTCGAGATCTACAGGGGAGGTCATGAGCGGCCGAGATGACCTCGGGAGGTCCTAAGGGAGATCTAAACATCCAGAGACCTCCGGGAGGTGCAGGCGGCCACGATCGCAAGGGAGGTCTTGGGCGCTCGGATCTCCTCGAGAGGAGGTCATGGGCGTCCCAGAGCTCGCGACCCGTGCTTGCGCCGCGCACGTCTTTCGGACAAAGGATTAATTGGCGGGACAACGAGGAGGTCAGCGCGCGAGGTCTTAAATGCGCTGGGGAGGATTAAAGACATTTAAGACATGCCAATGATTTCAATGATTTGAGCACTTGATTAGTGCATTCAACACGACAAATCTTTGTCCTAAACACGACAACGGCGCCCTTGCCTTGTCCGACAAAGACCGGGTTTGAAGAGATGGTCCTCGCCGGCGATGTAGGCCTCGCCGGCGACATCAATGGTACCACTTGAGTGCACAATAACTGCGCGCAGTGGACCTCCTCTCTCAGCGGCGGCGACCTTAAGCCCCATGGCCGTGAGAGAACGAAGGCATGATACGGCAAAATCCAAAATCACGAAATAAAGCTCGCGACATCCATTCAAGCGTGTGCCCAAATAAAAGCTCCGCAACCTCATACATCTGGTGCCCAGTAAAGGACTATCGAGGAGTACACAGGAGGTCATAAGGTCTTGAGGAGGTCGAGAAGGGAGGACCGGTCTTGGGGAGGAAGGGTGCTCCACGACCAAAGCTTGACTCAAGCTCCACTTTGTCCCCCTCTGCAAATGCCCAACAAATCAAGTTAGGACTTGGTCCCGGAGGGTAGAGCACAGAGCGAAGCAAGGAGAAAGGAGGAAAACTCGGGGACCCTTGTCCACCGAGGAGCTTCAAGCTCCAGCAATGGCGGCCAAGGAGAGCTTTGGTGGTTTAGGGCTCACAAGCACAGGGGTGCAAGCAAGGGGATAATGGTGTGCAAAGGAAGCCAAAGAAACAGTGGGGGAGGTTTTATACTTAGGGCACCGGAGGTTGTGAACCACAGGTTGAGCTCATGGTGAGCTTGGCCCAAGGAGGTCCACAGGAGGTCCATGGGGTTGGACAAGATGGATGGGGACAGTAGGTCGGGGACGGGGCATGGGCTAGGGGCGGAAAAGCACCGACATGCATTTAATGCCCCGAGCCTGCAGTGTTGGATGTGACAAGGCTCGACTTTGCCCATTGCCATGGCTCGCCTGCACGCATCCTAAGGTAGGAGAAGAACAGGACCTCACATCCACCGGTTGGATTACGTGGATGGGGAGGTCTGACCCTCAGATTTTAAGTTTGAACCGTTCGTTTTAAGTGGTGGGAGGAGGTCCCACCACACGATCAAGGATGGGGAGGTCGTGGCCTCCGATTTCCTTAATGTGTGCATGCGTGGGAAAATGAGGCAGGAGGTCCAAAGCGTTGGATCTCAATCCAGCAGTGCGGACCTCTGTGAGGTCTTAACCGCACGAACTTGAACTCGAGGGGAGGTCATGGCCTTAGGATTCAAATCAGGGCACACAACCAAAAAGGATGGCTCGAGGCTTTGCGTGAAACGCGAGGGAGGTCAAGACCTTTGGATTTTGATCAACGGTGGTGATCAAGGCGGGAGGTCTGAGCCTCTCGCGTGGCGCAAAGGAGGTCTTGAGCTTGCGCAACACACAAGGGAGGTCATGGCCATTAGATTTAGATCTAAGAACGCGACCTCACGCGGCTTGTGAGAGATCGATCGCATAAGACAAGGAGGAGGTCGTGGCCACCGTGGATTTTTAATCCAGCGGTGCACAACACGAGATAGGGAGGTCTTGTCGCGGGATACTTTGAGGGAGGTCGTGGTGTTGGATCGATCCAGCAGTTCGACCTCGACAAAATGGGCCGTTTGCTTAGTTTAACGGTGAGGGAGGTCATGGCCATGGATCTTGGATCCAAGGGCTACGACCTCAACAAGGTGGGATGTCTAGTGGTTGGACGGCCGTGGAGGTTTTTGATATTTAACACGGGGAGGTCATGGTGTGGATCTTTGATCCAACGGCTATGACTGATGAGGCGAGGAGGTCTTTGCGGTGTTGACATGCGGAGGAGGTCGTGGCGGTTGGATGTAAATCCAGCGTGCGACCTGATCAAGTGGAAGGGAGGTCTGGCGAGGTGCGGACATGGTTGGGCTGGACGACTTTGCACAAATGGCTAGCCCAAGGAGCAGTGTAGGCTTTTAAATTTAGTTTTTAACAACTGAAACTTAGCAGAATTATTTGAGATGGCAAATGAACTCCAAAATTCATGAAATTTTAACTGGAGCTTGCTGACAATGAGATTAACCTTGCATAAAATTTTCAGAGGTTATTATGCAATGCATTTTTCTCAGGAAATTCATGAAGGTTGTTCAACGGATTGTTTTACCTCCAAAATTTATCAAACAAGTTTTACAACTTGTGATATTTTTCAGAGGGGTCCCACATCAGATTTAGGACCAAGGAAAATATTTTTCAAATGTTTGGCACAAGATTTAAGATAATTGGAAAAGGAGTTTGACTTTTGGTCAACAAGAGCTTTGTGTTTTTGGATTACACAACTCTTGGACAAGAATTACATGAGAGATTAGGGGTTCTCAAGATGTGAGAAAAAGTTTTAATTTCTACACATATAATTATGCTTGAACAAACCCTGTTTATACAGTTGGGATGTTACAAGGGCACAACCTACTCGTCCTGGTCCTCCTCTTCTCCGCTGTTGTCTTCTCCTGATAAGATTTTGCATTGAGCAAGAGTGAGCACTACCACTGCTGCATAAGTCACACCCGTGGGTTAATGTAAATGACATGCATACATGGATATACAACGAGGGCATAATATGGTTGCTTTGCATAAAGCCAAGTTTCTTTCAATTACAATTACTAAGTTCCAAAGCAGGTGTTTAATAGAAAAAAATCCATTTTATAAATTTGATTTTCAGTTGGATAGCATTCATCAATAAATTGGTGAAGGATACCCTCCTGCACAAGGCTCCTGCCCAACCCATGGGATAGAAATCCCAAAACAGTTTATTACACATTTTAGAAACACAAAACCAACATCTAACTCGAGTGGCATTTGCCAAGATGTCCATGACCATGGACACGGCTATTGAATAGATTTACACTCGATCGAGGATGTGCACTTTACCCACACGACATGAGTTCCTCTAGTTTATCCGGCATCCGTCGATGCCACCTCTCACTACCAAAGGTAAGAGGTCTAGAGTTCATGACAAAGCCTTTCAAATGCATTGTTCCACCACAACCTCTCCTTGCTAAGGTTTAGCCTCCTTTGGATTGACTCATGAGATCTGGGCCCCCTCTTGCACCAGTGGGAACATAGGTCATAAAAGACCACCGGCCATAGAAGACCTCCCACTCCTCCAACTGGATTAACTGCGGTGGAAGTTCTGCAATTTACTTAGCTAGGTCCCACGCCCCATACTGGAGACATGTGGTTGCATGGTTTTGGCATAGCCCATCATAGGCCTAGCATTGGCGGCTCAAAGACCGGTCCTCAACTGACTTGGGCGACAATCACAAACCCTTGGACCTCCACCTTTACCAGGATAGAGTCCGTGCATCAACCTTGCACCAACCAAGCAACCAATTCGCCCAAGTCCAAATCAGTTTTCATTTCCTTTTTGCTTCCCCAGCAATATTTCCTTACTCCCATGACATCCCAAATGCCATGGTCAAAACATTTTAAACAATAGTTGGTCATGAAGGTAAAGATTTTTCCCAAATCAAATGTTTTTGGTCTAAGCCAGTCTAAGCATATGTTTTCACAATTGCTCCTGGTTCACACTAATGTATTAACCAGGTTTTGTCTAAGGTGACAACAGAGTTGATTCAATGTCAAGTTGGCCATATGAAGGAATTTGGGCATAACTATGTGTTTTAAAGACATGTATTAAATTATCTTGGTAGAACTAAGCATGCATTATCCTTTGAAACAGAACATAAGTAAATTGAAATATTGGGTGCAATATGATCAAGAGCATGACTTGCCTTGCTCACTGTCTTGGGAGTCTTCTTCTTCAGTGGTCTCACGCTCCTCAGTGTCCTCACGATCTATACGGGAGAAAGGAGACAACTCAAACCAAATTCCAAATAAAGAGCCAAGAAGAACTTCAAAAGAAACTCTTAAGACTCAATTAACAGAGACCATTCACAGACTTAAATTAGGTTCTTTGGGAGAGGTCTCAACTTACTGGAGAGAGATCAAATGAGGAAGGTCCTCGCAGGAAACCAGAGGGCGGCGATAGCGAAATACCAAGATGAAGCAGCTTGTGTGAAGTCGGAGGGTGGTCTTTATACAAGAACCATAGAGTTCCACCGAGAATCCCAAGGAAGAGGTCCTGAAAGGGATATAATCTCTTACGGTGGAGATAAGATCAAGAACGGGTCAGTGCACAAGAGGACTTACCAGTATTAAGGAGGAGGTGAGGAGTTGAAGGGGAGGTCGAAGGCAATCTGGGCAACTAGGGTCAATGCCCAAGTTCCTGATGAACCTCCAATGGTGAAAGTGCGATGAAGGTGCTCCTGGGGATGCCCTCGGCAGCAAGGCTCTCCAAGAAGCCACTGAGCGTGAGTCAATGTAGAGTGTGGGAAAAAGGTGGCAAAGGAAGGCTCCTGGGGCTAGTTATAGTCAAAAGAGTGTAAGGGTCATTTAATGCGTACGTGACTTGATGAGTATGAGGGTAGGAAAAAGGGTACGAGAATGTCCCAGAAAAATAGTAAAGGACATTGTGCACTATTGCGGGAGAAGACTAGAAAAGACACCAACAGTGTCCTCAAATGACTACATTCAATGGAAGCATCCATTTTCAAAGCTGCATTTAATGCAACAAGACATGCATTAAATGCCCATGGTACTAGTGTGGCGGAAAACATAAGAATAGGCAAGCTCTGGCGGTGGGACCATCAAATCTAGAAACAACTAGGTCAAGGGGAGGTGCGGGCGGTTAAGATCTCCATTGGGGAGGTCTTGACGATCCAGATGTTCAAGGAGGAGGTGCAGGGGTTAAGAGGCCTGATATACACAAAGGAGGTCCGGATGTGGGGAGTCCCAACACACGTGGAGGAGGTCCACGTGACTAAGAGGTCTGATAACCAAGATCTCATCGAGGAGGTCTGGTGAGGAATCCTTGCAAAGAGGAGGTCTGACTGTAGGATCTCACTGTGAGGGAGGTCCTATCGAGTTAGGCTCTCAAGAAGGAGGTTCCACGGCTCAAGGAAGTCTTGAGAGGAGGTCTAAAGGACTAGGTCGACAAGGGAGGTCCTAAACGCTAGGATCTCCACGATGGGAGGTCTGGCGGTGAGGATCTCAATATAGGAGGTCCAAATGGTTCGAGAGGAGGTCTTGAGGTCGAGCTCCTCGATAAATGAGTAAGGAGGTCAAATGGATGGGAGGTCCAGAGGGCCGAGTCGTCGCCTCACGGAGGTCCAAAGGCGTATAAGAGGTCCACTGGAACACAAGGAGGTCTGACCTAAAGAGGTGCGGACATATTGATCGTCCAAGGGAGCAAAGTCTGAGTCCCAAGGGAGGTCTAAAGTAAGGCCTAAACATGTAGGCACGTCTTAGCCATGAGGTGGTGCAGGCCACACAAGAGGTCCAAACCGATTTCATCACAGAGGAGGTAACAACATGAAGCTTCAACTTCTCCAACAAACCCAACTTTTAATTTACACCAAAATAAAAATAGTTTTATTTTGTTTTACAATTTAAAGGAAAAAGGGTTTGAAATTTCAGGATGTTACAGTATTCAAAAACCTAAACCTCCTATTGACTAAAGTCAAACCCTTATTTCACTTTGTCACAAATCTTGTGCCAACCTTTGGAAATATTTTTACTAGGTTCTAGTGGTGCTGTGTGACCCCTCTGAATTATTTCATAATTTTAAGAAATTATTTGATAAATCTTGGAGGTATTTCAAACCCTAGAACAGCCTTGTTAAATTTCTGGAGAAAAATGCATTGCACAAAAACCTCTAGAAATTTTATGTAAGGTTGATCCTGGAGTGAGGAAGCTCCAGTTAAAATTTTGGAATTTTTGGAGTTAGTTTGCTACCTCTAAAAATTCCTCCAACCTCAGCCTTCAAATTAAATTCAAAACTGGCACTGTTCCTTGGGTCTGAGCCACTTTCCAAGTGGGTCGAACCCAACCCCGTCAGCTCAGCCCGAGCTCCCTTTCCCCTCGCGAGGTCGTAGCCGTTGGATCAAAATCCAACACCCACGACCTCGCCTCTACTAACCATGGCCCGGCCCTCACATGAGGTCGTGTCCATTGGATCTGCATCCATGACCATGACCTCCCTTTCCATTTGTCGCCACGATGGAAATCTCACGGCCAGACCTCCCTCCTTTTTCGATTAATGCCGCCTAACGCCCGGACCTCCAGCAAGTCGTGCTCCGTTGGATTAGCATCAACGGCCACGACCTCCCCTCTCATCTCGTTGTCGTCAGATCAAGATCTCACGGCCACGACCTCCTTTGCATCGTGCGCACCAGCCAGACCTCCCCCTTCTATGTTGTGCGCTGTTGGATCAAGATCCAACAGCCACGACCTCCTACCTCTGTTCGTAGCCGTTGGATCAAAATCCAACCGCCACGACCTCCCCTCAAGGTTGTGTGCCCTTGGATTAAAATCCAACCGCCACGACCTCCCATCGCGTAGTGCGCAATGGCCATGACCTCCCTCCTCTAATCAGCGCCTTTGGATGTAAATCCAACGGTCCTGACCTCCCTCAATGTTGTGTGCCCTTGGATTAAAATCCCGCGGCCACGACCTCCCTTTGTGTCGTGCGTAACATCCACGACCTCCCATCAATGTGTGCACCCTTGGATGTAAATCCAATGGCCACGACCTCCCCTCAATGTTGTGCGCCCTTGGATGTAAATCCAATGGCCACGACCTCCCTCCGATGTTGTGTGCCGTTGGATCAAAATCCAACCGCCATGACCTCCCATCGCTTATCAAAGTCGTGCACAGCGGTTAAGACATCTCGCCTCTGTTGATCGCCTTTGGATGCAAATCCAATGGTCACGACCTCCTGTCCCCTTTTCAGCGCGCGACCTCCCCTTTTCGTTTCGCAGCCGCCCGATGTGAATCCAAGGGCTGCAACCTCCCCTTTTCTTTGCGCCACCGTGCGATGAAGATCTTGTGGTCACGACCTCCCCCTTTCCTTTCGGACCTCACCGTTTCAGATCCGAGGGTCACGACCTCCCAGCCTTTCTCATCCAACGGTTAACCTCAGCCCCTGTTCTTCTCCTTCCTCGGGCTCGCGCGCGTGCGCCATGGCAGAGGAAGGGCAGGGCCTTGTCACCTCCCAATAGCTCTTTGCTGCAAGCATTTAATGCGTGTCAGCCTTTCTGCCCCCAAAGTCGCGTGCAGACCTGCCCCCATCACCTCCACGTCCTTGTGAGCCATGGACCGAGCCATGGGCTAAGCTCACCATGGAGCTTAACCCTAGCTACTTGCCTCTGCTCCCCGGGCTATAAAACCTCCCCTTGTTCCCCATTAGCTTCCTTTACACACCATTGAGCTCCGGCTTGCACCCACTGTGCTTGTTGAGCTCCCTTTTCCACAGACCTCCTTTGGCCGCCATTGATGCACCTTGGAGCTCTCGGTGAAGGCAGTGCTCCAGTGGCTATTCTCTCCCTCTCTTTGCTTCAATTTGAGCATCTCCCCTCTGTGGTCGAAACCCTAACTTAATTGGTGTGGACATTTTCAGAGGCAGCTTAAATTGGAGTTTTCCCCCTTTTCGGCCGTGGAGCACCATCTTCCCCCTCACCGCTGGTAAGGACCTTCCCCTTTCAATTCGGTGCTCTAGGAGTACCTCCTAACTCTATGGATTACCTCTTGATGACCCGGTGCTGTTAAAATTGCCCAGGTCCTCCTCTCCTCGCTGTCCTCCTCGGCGCCGACAAAGTCCTTCGTCGCCGGAGCTGCTCAACCCTTCCCCGTACCTCCGCGACCTCCAGGTACCTCCTAGTAGTCCCTAGATGCGTGGGCACCCGCTGGAATGGCTGTTGCGGAGCTTTACTTCATTTTCGTCTTTGGCCGTGCATTACCGCGCCGCCTATCTCCGGCTCGTCGGCGTTCTGGACGACCTCCGGCGGTGTGAGTGGTACCATCAGGTGCGCATCTCTATTGCGGACCTGGTGGTACTCTTTGATTGCGCCGCCGTGGTCCCAATCGCCGGTGGTGACCATTTCTTCACCGTCGGTTTCGTTGTCGGACGAAACCGACAACTGTAGCGTCGTCCCTGAGCCGTCCGTGTTTAGATCTGCGGGCGAGATCTCGCGGGGCGTCTTGGCGTCTTATTGTGTCGTTGGTCGCGGGCCGTCCATCTCGCGATCAACGGCCACGACCTCGCCCCGTTCCGCAGCGCGCGAGTTCCAACGCAGCCCGCTTTGCCCTTGAGACATGAGCCGTTGGATCCGGATCCACGGCCCATATTCGTTGAACTTCTTGTGGTAGCGCGCTGTCGGAGGATATGAGCCGTTGGATCCAGGATCCACGGCCCACGTTCGTCAATCGCGCGAGGGCGCGTGCGTGTTTTCCCCGAGGTCTTGGGCCATCATCCGATCCAGGATCAACGGCCCAGGCTTTTCCACGTCGTTTCCTATTTAGGATTTTTCCGATGGATTTAATTGTGAACTGAAAAAGGTAATGAACTTTGAAAATGCATAACTATTTCATTTTAGCTCCTTTTGAGTTGTTTCAAATTGTGGTAGCTCTGGTTTGAACTGAGCTTTAATCTAAAAATGGTCGTGAGCTCAGTTCGGCTCCAGAAAATAGATTTGCAAATTGGTTTAGAAATTATCTTTTATTGTTGCTATAAAATTTGCAATTAACTTGTAAAATGCATAAGTCATTCTCTGTAGATCCTTTTTGAGTGAATCCAACTTTGTTGGCTTCCTCTGTTAGTGCACTAAATGGTAGAATAGAATTTAGGCATGTCACTATTTTCAAAAGTATTGTGGGTGTATTTTATTTGTGCTCTTTTGCATGTCTTTGAAAAATCACAAAACATGCATCATAGCTCCAAATGAGGTGAACTCAATTGTGTTATTCATATCATGAGGTGCTTGACTTACCATAAAAATCCCAGGTGCAACACCTCTTTGGAAAATTGTACTAGAGAATTTAATTCGGATGAACAGTAACCGATTTCTATTTTCCAGCAATTTCCAGGCTGAGCAGAATTGTTTTGGCCATATCTTTTGCATTGAGAATCCAAATCAATTGGTTCTTATTGCTAAATTCTTTAAAAATCATGCTCTTGCTGCTGTAAAAATTTCATAGCATTTGGAGAAAGTTTTCTGTGGAGTTCTTTTGGTTTTCCTCGTTCTTATCGGTTCTTTTTCGCTTTTCGTTAGGTGCCGACGAGTGCGTTAATTCCGTGAGTGATCCTTTGTAGCATAGTAAACAGCCCCAGCAAGGCAAGCAGTTTGATCATATCCCTATTGTCCCATTACTTTTAAAGTTTAATAATTTGTTTCAATTGTATGTATGCATGCTACTTTGTGTTAAATTATCGATTAGTTGGGCCTATAGATGCATACTCTATAGGTAAATGTTCGTTCTCTACTACTGAGCCTAGGATTATCTCGCTGTGATTTAGAGTTCGATGGATGGACTCTTATCACTTAGTAGTGGCATTGTTAATGCTTAGATAACGGTAGAAATGGGCGGTTGTCGACATTATGTCGATGACCTTGATCACACAAAAATTATTATTCCATTATGTCCATCTTGTGCTTTGTTACTTTGTAAACAAATAAAACAAAAATGAAAACCAAATTGTTTCATGACTTGGGCACAATGGATGTTGGTGTGATTGTTAGGTGTGAATGGAATGGTGCCTAGGTCCCCAAGGACCGAGTTACTTGTGTCACTAAGCCAAGCACTTTTGCGTGCTAACCACACGAGGGGGATATGGGACCTCTCTTGGCTAAGTACTTTGGGAGGTGTTAATTTTGGGTCGCAGGTGGTTAAAACTGTTTTTATATGGGGAAGAGCACCCTTGATTGCTTAAATTTGGTAGGTGTCTCCTATCCTTCGGGTTGTCGCGACTCTCAATTAGCATCATTCATTGGAAATGCCTCGTAGGACTTAGCCGTGCCGGCATACCAAAGGAAGTGTGCTAAATAGCTTGGCGAAAAGGTGGTGCAGCGTGTGGGTACATTGGTACACCTACTGAGGTTAAAACTATTGAATAGCCTCGTCTAGGTTATGGACATGCTTGGTAAGGTCGTGCAAGAACTAGACTAAACATTTAATTAAAACTTGTTGGGTGGTATGAATTGGGTGATTGATGCTATTGTTGTGGTGGCTATTGGGTTAGTCACTTCCAGGTTGTTCTTGTTGTTGTTATGTTGTAAGAATAATTCATCCATCAGACTAATGGGGCCCGCCTCTCAGAAGACACGCCTCTGAGACAGAAATGTTATTGTGCTCATGAAAGACTACAATACCCTTCGCTTGTACTCATAGTGTAGCTATCCCCAAAGGGGTATTTTGGTCATTTGTACAGGCTTGGGAGCCTATAAATACCCCATGTACCTCTCCTTTCAGGGGGAGGGCTCTCTTGAGCAATAAAGCAACATGTTCAAAACCGGTGAGCCCTCGGGGGCTCCCTCTCGGAGAGTAACCCCGTTGGCTCAGCAGCGAGGTAGGGCGGTCCTCTCGGACCCCGAACTGTATAAATCCTCGTGTCACTTTTAACCCTCGTGGGCGATAGCGGTCGGGCCAGTGGCGTCCACCCCTCACTCATGTTTGGTTTTACACCTACAACATTAGCGCCGACCGTGGGGACGTAGCTAATCGACGAAAGGCTATGTCTCCTACCAAAAAACACTCTGAGTCCACGAAACCTCCTCTGGCTCCGGAGGGCAATGATCTCATGGAAAACCCATCCGCTCTTTGAAGGAGTCCCAGCTGAGCACCCTCGTCGGAGATCAGGGCCATCCACCTCGGGATGGCAACGTCCTACATGCCCTGGGGCTCCCATGCGTGTCCTCCTCCCTTGTGCGAGGCGTCGAGGCCCGGCCAAGGCGGCAGTTCAAGGCACCCTCGCGGCGAGAAGGCTAAGGATTACAGGCCAATCATCACCCGGGGCGCATAGCGTCCATACGGCCTGGCGATGATGGCTGCTTCGAGGCTGCCCCCTAACACGCTACTGTTAAGGGACAGTCCCGACATATAAATCTCGTATGGGCTCTCAAGACACTTTCCCTCCAAGAGATTTCACCCTCGTGGTGCATAGGGCGTACGACCTCCGCGGTCTCCCCTAACAAAAGTCCATGGTGGCTTGGGTGTCCATCGCCTCCACCATAGCGGCTCGTGTCCTACTAGACCTAGGGCATGAGCGACCACCCTCGTGGTGCGTAGGGCGTACGACCTCCGCGGCCTCCCCTAACAAAAGTCCATGGTGGCTTGGGAATCCATCGCCTCCACCATGGCGGTTCGTGTCCTACTGGCCCTAGGGCATGAGCGACCACCCTCGTGGTGCGTAGGGCGAACGACCTCCGTGGTCTCCTAACAACAAAAGTCCATGGTGGCTTGGGCGTCCGTCACCTCCACCATGGCGGTTCGTGTCCTACTGGCCTTAGGGCATGAGCGACCACCCTCGTGGTGCTTAGGGCATACGACCTCCGCGGTCTCCCCTAACCAAAGTCCATGGTGGCTTGGGCGTTCGTCGCCTCCACCATGGCGGCGCATGTCCTACTAGACCTAGGGCATGAGCGACAACTTTGGCCTAGTACCAAGTTGATGGATGTGCTGAGGACTCGTCCCCCTTAGACTCCAAGCCACGCGCCAAACGACCTCCGGGTCCCCGCATGCCTAGCTCCATTGCTTCGCAAGGGTTAACCATTCTCATGCATTCCCGATCACCACAAAAAACCCACATACGAGGTAAAAGGGCTTCATTGCCCTCATAGTTCGGTGCCCCACGACTTAGCCTCGTGGGCGCCACCGATGTGCCCGTGACTTACTGTCAGGGGCACACGTCTAAGGTTCCCATGAGTTAGCCTCATGGGCACCTCCAAGTCCACTGGAGGGCTACCATGCCTAGTGGCCATTCGGTGCCTCACGACTTAGCCTCGTGGACGCCCCTTCGGCGTGCCTGTTACCCAGTGTTGCGGGCACACCTTCAAGATACACATGAGTTAGCCTCATGGGCGTCTCCAAGTCTACTGGGGGGCTACCACCCTTGTTGGCCATTCAGTGCCCAACGACTTAGCCTCGTGGGTACCCCTTCGATATGTCCATGACTTAGTCTCATAGCCAGCTCGAATCATCTACCGTTGACCTGGCTCGAATATTGATCAAGGACTATCATGCTCGCATAAGGCTACACCTCGGAGATCTTAGTATCTAAAGTGATGGGACCCTACTTGTCCCACGACAATGACTTCGATCAATGCTCATGTCGAACGAGTGTTATCTTACTACAAGAAATAAGTGTTGATCATTCTCTCTTTCCCGCAGAAACGCTCGTGTTATCTACCTGCCCTTGCAACGTTTCTAGGTCGAACTGCAACGATTCTGAGGAGTTCTACTTCGACAAACTCTCATCAAGCCACCGAGCAAGAGGAGGACGACTTCACCCTCTGAGGCTTAAGCCGGCCTTGCCGGCCTCGAAGGCTATGCCTCGGCTCGGCTGACCCGCGTCTAAGACTTCGCTGCATAGGCTTCGCTTCGACGCCCGCCCGGCCTCGAAGGCTATGCCTCGGCTCGGCGACCTCGCGTCAAGACTTCGCCTACATAGGCTTCACTTGACCTTGCCCGGCCTCGAAGGCTATGCCTCGGCTCGGCGGCCTCGCATCTAAAACTTCGCCTACTTAGGCTTCACTTTGACGCACTGCCCGCCTCGAAGGCTATGCCTCGGCTTGGCGGCCTCGCGTCTAAGACTTCGCCTACTTAGGCTTCGCTTCGATGCACCGCTGTCCTCGAAGGCTATGCCTCGGCTCGGCGGCCTCGCATCTAAGACTTCGCCTACTTAGGCTTCGCCTGACGCCGTCGGCCTCGAAAACTATGCCTCGACTCGGCGACCTCACGTCTAAACTTCGCCTACTTAGGCTTCACTTTGACCTTGCCGCCGCCTCGAAGGCTATGCCTCGGCTCGTGACCTCGCGTCTAAGACTTCACCTACTTAGGCTTAAACCCGGCGCACTGCTGGCCTCGAAGGCTATGCCTCGGCTCGACGGCCTCGCGTCTAAGACTTAGCCTACATAGGCTTCACTTTAACGCACCGCCGGCCTTGAAGGCTATGCCTCGGCTCAGCGGCCTCGCATCTAAGACTTCGCCTACTTAGGCTTCGCTTCGACGCACCGCCGGCCTCGAAGGCTATGCCTCGGCTCAGCGGCCTCGCGTCTAAGACTTAGCCTGCATAGGCTTCACTTTGATGCACCGCCGGCCTCGAAGGCTATGCCTCGGCTCGGCGGTCTTGCATCTAAGACTTCGCCTACTTAGGCTTCGCTTCAACGCACCGCCGGCCTCGAAGGCTATGCCTCGGCTCGGCGGCCCCGTGTCCAAGACTTCGCCTACTTAGGCTTCGCTTCGACGCACTGCCGGCCTCAAAGGCTATGCCTCGGCTCGGCGGCCTCGCGTCTAAGACTTAGCCTACATAGGCTTCACTTTGACACACCGCCCGCCTCAAAGGCTATACCTCGGCTCGACGGCTCTACGTCCACGACTTCGTCTACAGGCTTCGGCCGTCTGCCGCCGCGCCTAAAGGCGTGCCCGGTGGGCGATCTTGCGTCCATAACTTTGCTCGCAAACCGTTGGATGCACCCCGCCTGAGAGTTGTGCCTCGGTGGGGTGCCTCAGCATTCAGTACTTCACCTTCAGGGATGGAGCAACAAAAACCACCCCACACGAAGGGCCAACGAGAAGCGGCAATCTGCCCCCGTGCCTCGCGCTGCGTCAAGCCGGAATTTGGCCAAGTCTTTGGCGCCCTGGAAAAAACGCCCTACTAAGTGCACGTTAAGAAGGATATTTAACAGGATACAAGACCTCAGCACTCTTCTTTATCCCTCGGGCGCCCACGAAGGCGCCCAGGGGACAGGGGGCTAGCGGTGTTGAGGAATCCTACCACCTCCCATTTAAAATGTTCTATACTTCGATAAGTCTACACAAGGGGCGTACATAAGCCCCTTGCCCTAGGCGCTTGGCCACCAGCCCACTGGAAGTGGTTCGAGGCTTGCTGGACCCTGTGCCTCGATGCCCCACGCGCCCCGTCGCTACTCCAAGGCTCGCACCCTGACACCTCACCGCTCCAAATGCTCTGCGCATCCCGTGAGTTGTCAGAGCAATTCAGAAGAACAGAACAACTCACACATGCTATTCAGAAGCACGCATACACCCGAAGAACACCCAAAACAGAGAAGTGTTTTTTGACACAATATCAAATCACCCCTGTCGAAGCCCACCTTCGGTAGAAGCACCTTGCCGAAGCCCATCCCACATGGCATGGGATGAGTGACACCCTTCGGAGAGAGGCACGCGGCTCCAATCCCTTCGGAGCGATTCCATGCAGCCGCCGAAAGGCCACCACCTCGCCTGCTCTGCCTCCAGCTCGGCGGAGCCCCCCAGCCTTGGCACGCCTTCGCGCCCCTCAAGGCACCTCGCCTGCTCTGCCTCCAACTCGGCGGAGGCCTCGGCCTCGGCATGCCTTCGCGCCCCTCGGGCCACCTCGCCTACATCGCCTCCATCTTCGGCACCTGAGGTCCCCTCGCCCTACCATGGAAGTGCCTGGCCATGGAAGCGCCCTGCCTTGGAGCGCCTCGCTCCCGAGCACCCTACGGCCTAAGCGTCCTCACGTGCTTGCACGTCCTGCGGCGCCCTCGCGCCTTCATACCCTTGGGGCCTCGGGGCCTCGCGCCGTTGGGGCCTCGGGACCCTCGAGGCCTCACACCCTTGGGGTCTCGTGCCATCAGGGCCTCGAGGCCTCGTGCCTTCATGCCCTCGGGACCCTCGGGGCCTTGTGCCTGCGTGCCCTCGGGGCCTTGGGACCCTCGAAGCCTCGTACCCTCGAGGTCTCGCGGTGCCCTCAGGGCCTCGCGCCTTCGGGGCCTCACGCCCTAGCGGCACCCTCGTGCCCTCGGGGCCTCACGCTCTCTGGGCCCGTCGCGCCCTCGGGGCCTCGTGCCCTCGCAGCCTCGGGGCCTCGCGCCCTCGCGGCACCTTCGTGCCCTCGGGGCCTCGTGATGCCCTCGTGTCCTCTGCACCCTCACGGTGCCCTTGTGCCCGCGCGGCGTCGGGGCCTCGCGCCCTCTGAGCCCTCACGGTGCCCTCATGCCCCCGTGATGGCCTCGTGTTCGTGCGCCCTTGCGGGGCCCTCACGCCCCTGCGGTGGCCTCGTGCTCATGTGCCCTCGCGGTGCCTTCGTGCCCTCAGGGCCTCGCGGTGCCCTCGCACCCTCAGAGCCTCGGGGCCTCGTGCCCTCACGCCCTCGGGGCCTCTCGGTGCCCTCGTGCCCCCGCGATGGCCTTCTCGTCTTTGCACCCTCGCGGCGCCCTCACGCCCCTGCGGTGGCCTCGTGCCCTCGTGCCCTCGGGGCCTCGGAGCCTCGCGGTATCACACCCTCGCGATCTCGGGACCTCACGGCGTGCTCTCGCCCTCACGTGCCCCCACGCGCTCGAGCCCTCATGTGTCCCGTGCCCTCACATGCCCCGTGCACCCATGCCCTCGCGGCATGCTAGATATTCATACATTATGCCCTACTCCGGAGCGCCCCAGGGACGCTGTGCACCCTGGTCTCGTGGCTATTGCGGCAACGTCCGAGTGTCGTTACGCTCGCACGCCACGATACCTTCTCTATGCCCTGCCCTTGATCGTCAAATGATCCCACAGTCAAGCGTTCTACGGCGTGGCTATTGGAATTCACGTCGCAAGGCAAAGCGCCTAGAGCAGCCTAGCTCTTGGCCATGGGACCCGCTGATTTCTCTTGCTGTGACCCGCCTGGAAGACTTGCACGAGTTAATAACGAAAAGTTTGAGGTGCCATTTTGTTTCTGTGCCAAATGATGTGAAGTATGTATGAGAGAGCAGTATATAGTACACCACAAGTCAGGAAAGTTTACAATCTTGCGTCAATCACATGAGCTGGCCAGTAGTGGCCACACGCAGTGCCACATGGGTTGGGTGCAAAGGTAAGGCCCTGGTCTTTTGGTCCTCCACGACGCCATGCGGAGCAACAGGCTGTCTTCTGGTCCTCCACGACGCCATGCGGGCGCCACAGCGACCAAACGCCCTGCGCCTGGCGAGCCAGCGCCAAACGCCTGCGCATACTGGCGATAAACTCCCTAAGCGCCTGGCGATCCATCGCCCGGCATACAGGCGATCGGCGCCACGCACACCGCCTGGCGACCGCGCCCTGCGCCGCCACTAGCACCAGCGCCTGCGCCATGCCACCAGCTCCCTGTTGCGACATCACCAAAGAGGCGCTCGGGCACGGCGGCTTCAGGCTCACACTCTCGGCGCGCCCTCGACCTAAGCGCCCGCGCATGGGCGCCTGCGGCTCGGACTCGCCTCGCCTGCGGCTGCCCGTGGCCTAGACGCCCTTGCACCGCGATGCGCCGCGGCTCGAGCATACGCGGCTTAGGCTCCTCCGCGGACTCGTAAGGATGCCCTTGCGGCGCCCTGCAGACGCCCGCGCGCATAGTGCCCTCACGGCGTGCCCGTGGTTTTGTCTTGGGCCAGCCGCCGACCCTTGGCAGCAGCCTTGTGCTTGGGGCTCTCCCTCACGGTGGTCTCTCCCCTTTGCCTCTCCTCTGCTTTCGGCCTTCGTCCCGTCCCCACGGTGTCGCGTCCATTGGCTGACGCCATTGCTACGCCAGCGCCAAACCCCTCGGCCTTGCCGCCTTGGTCTTTGCTCATGGCGCCTCCTCCATGTCGGCCTGGTGTGGCCGCGAGAGCGTCTCCGGCGCCCGCTTTCTGCCTCGGCCCGTCTTGGCCGTCGAGGTCCACCTCTGCACCGCCTTTGCCTCTACGATGTGGCGCCCGGGCCAGGCTCGGCTTTTGGCTTGGCTACTAGGGCACTTCCCGCGCCACCTCTGCCTCGGCCGGCGTGGTGGCGGGTCACGCCGCCGCCGAGGTCTCGGCCCTCGCGCCTCGCCCACGCTTAGGACTCCCTCTGGCGTCGAGGCGGCCGCCAAGGACAAGGCTAACGCCACGGCTCGAGGTGGGCCAGGGAGAGAAGGCAGTTCTGAAGCTTCTCCAGGCGAAGGAATCCGGAGATGGAGAAGAGCTCCATGGGGATTAAAGAAGAATAAGCTTTTGGGGAAGAAGCATTTGTGGGAGCAACAAAATAATGGAGAAGAAGGAACCAGAAGGATGCATCGGATGGGTAGTATGGTCGAAAGCTAGGGGAGAAGAGAAAAAGGGGCACCTGTGTCCCTGTGATTTGTGTGGGGATGTTGGCCAGAGAAGTGCCTCACGTGAGAAAAAGCAAAGCACAAATTCAATGCATCGAATCAGATGGACAGAGATAGTGGGACCCACCCGGTCCACTGTCATCACGTGATGCGGAACAGCAACCTTTTCTTTTATCTCCCCCAGAGAGCAACTCTCCATCTTCTGCGGCGTCATCATCATGAGCAGCTGCCTGACCTAGCTCCAGACCTTCTCCATCCAGCAGACGTCCCGCAGTGCGTGGGCGTCAGCCTCGTGCTCTCCATCCTCTCCATGTCCACCGTGGCCGTCATCAAGGTGCGCCGCAAGAACGTGGCAATCCGGCCGCGGCATCTTTGAGCGCGAACCCCATGCTCGGCGAGAACACTCGCTCATCTCTCCTTCTGGATGACGCCGCAGTGCGCCGTGTTCAGCATCGCCGACATATTCACATACATTGGCCTCCTCGAGTTCTTCTACTCGCAGGCGCCACCGGCGCTCAAGTCCATGTCCTCGTCGTCCCTGTGGTGCTCACTGTCGTTCGGATACTTCTTGATTACCATCATCATCAAGGCAATGAACGCCGCCACCAAGGGCTCAACGGCGAGCGGCAGCTAGCTGTTCAACAACAACATCAACCGGAACCACCTCGACCTCTTCTTCTAGTGCACTCAATTGTATTTATTACGTTCACATATTGGCCTGCAGCACATTGCACATGAACTTGAAACGACGATGGGGATAGCCCTATCACCTGGACGACGCCCTGCCACTCGCGCCATCACGGCGCCCTCGCGGTCGTCCTGTGCCCTCGCGGCCATCCTGTGCCCTCACGGCCGTCCGGCGCCCTCGCGACCATCCCATGCCCTCACGGCGACCTCGCAGCCCAAGCAATCGGACGAGCTACGCTTAGCAATGCAGAATCACGCGGCCAAGCAAGCACTCATCGAGACGGATTGGCAAGGCAATCCTCTGAAACATCAACCTCCGCACGAAAAACATAGTTCAAAACTGCCCCTTTTGGCGTTACTCCCGAAACGCCAAGGGACAGGGGGGCTAGTGTTGTAAGAATAATTCATCCATCAGACTAATGGGGCCCGCCTCTCAGAAGACACGCATACGGACCCGAGAAATGTTATTGTGCTCATGAAAGACTACAATACCCTTCGCTTGTACTCATAGTGTAGCTATCCCCAAAGGGGTATTTTGGTCATTTGTACAGGCTTGGGAGCCTATAAATACCCCATGTACCTCTCTTTTCAGGGGGAGGGCTCTCTTGAGCAATAAAGCAACATGTTCAAAACTGGTGAGCCCTCGGGGGCTCCCTCTCCGGAGGTAACCCCCCATTGGCTCACCGACAGGAGTAGGGCGGTTCTCTCAGACCCTCGAACCTGTATAAATCCTCGTGTCACTTTTAACCCTCATGGACGATGGCCCGTCAGACGGCCGACGTCCACCCCCTCACTCGTGTTTGGTTTTTACACCTACAACATGTTATTATTATTGTATCGTTGTTACTTCAACAATTATAAATACTTTGTCAAAACTGCTTTCAATCTATTATATTATTGCAAAGGAAAACTTGCTTTATGCTAAAATGGGCCTAAAGCCTTTCACTTAAATAAAGCATGCATGTAGTTAACTATAGTTCTGCTATACTACACGTCAGTCTTACGAGTACATTTTTGTACTCATTTGCTTTGCTTATTAACTTTGTTGCAGAGGAGGTAGAACCCCAAGGGCTCTACTTTTGTGAGATGTGCTGTGGTTGGGAAGACTAGCTAGGCGGCCCGGTCGGTTGCCTTGTGGGCTTTTGGCAAACCGTATGGCTTTTGTTTATTGCCATCTTATGGCTTTTGCTTCCGCTGTGTTTATCTTTCTTAGTTGTATTTGGCCGGTCGGCCCCTTTTGTAATAACTCTCTATATTATGTATGTCTTTTTTTTATTCTAGTTCATGCTTTGGTTCTATGTCTTGTATGAACTTGATGCATGATTTTGTAAAGAGGTGTGTATACTGCATTTCTGGGAAGTATACATGTCTCGAAGACACGAGTTATTTCGTTTGTAATGCTAGGGTCAATGGATGACTAAGTATTACAAGCCTAATAAACCGGGGTCCTCACAATCACTGGTTTACCAAGAACCCAATCGGGCTATGACTCCATTTGGGTTATTGTGGATCGCCTGACCAAAGTAGCACATTTTATCCCAGTCAAGACCACCTACTCAAGCAACAAGTTGGCTAAGTTGTACCTAGCCCGAATTGTATGTTTGCATAGGGTACCCAGGAGTATAGTGTTTGATAGAGGTTCCCAATTCATTTCAAGATTTTGGGAAGGTCTCCACGAAGCCTTGGGGATAAGACTTAATTTCAGCACTGCTTACCACCCTCAGACTGATGGTCAAACAGAGAGAGTAAATCAAGTGCTTGAAGACATGCTTCGAGCTTGTGCTTTGGACTATGGAAAAAGTTGGGACAAAAACCTCCCCTATACTGAGTTCTCCTACAATAATAGTTACCATGTTAGTTTGGGGATGTCTCCATTTGAAGTGTTGTATGGCAGGCAGTGTAGAACCCCTCTCCTATGTGATCAAGTGGGTGAGCGCCAACTATATGGGCCTAATGTCATCCAGGAAGCTGAAGAAAAGGTGAAGCTCATAAGGGAGCGCTTGAGGGAAGCTCAGTCTAGACAAAAGAGCTACGCCGATACTCGACGCCGGGACTTATCTTTTGAAGTTGGAGATTTTGTGTACCTTAGAGTAACTCCACTCAAATGAGTTAGGAGATTCCGAACCAAAGGGAAGCTAGCTCCAAGATTTGTAGGGCCATACAAGATACTGGCAAGACAAGGTGAAGTGGCTTATAAGATTGAGCTGCCTACTTCTCTATCGGTAGTGCATAATACATTCCATGTGTCACAATTGAGGAAATGCCTGCGAGTACCAGAAGACCACACCTCGCTGGAAAGCATTGATCTCCAAGAAGACCTCACTTACGTGGAGAGACCGATCAAAATTTTGGATGTCATAGAGCGTGTCACTAGGAGCAGGATTCTTCGAATCTACAAGGTGCAGTGGAGTCACCATCCAGAGAGTGAAGGCACATGGGAAAAGGAGGAAGACCTCAGAGAAAACTATCCATACCTCTTTGCTGGCCAAGCTTGAATCTCGGGGTCAAGATTCCTTTAAGGGGGGTAGGTTTGTGACACCCTGATTTTCAGAACCTTTTTGAATTTTTCAAAATAAAAAGAACCATTTTGTTTTGATGAGAATTCAAAGCTTAACCTGAATTTTCATAATGGATTTAATTTGACTAACCCAAACTTCAACTAAAAGTTCCTTGTTGGTTTATTGAGTTGTTGGAGTTTTGAAGATCTTCCCTTCTCTGTCCATCTTTTACCCACCTCTGGTCTAGGCCTCCCCACGTCTGGGATCCAACGGCCCAGACCTTTCCTTCGTTTGGATCTAAAGGTCCGGACCTCTTTTTGTTGAAAATATGCCCTAGAGGCAATCATAGAGATGATTATATTTCATTATGTTCATGACATTGGATAATGTGTTATCTTGTTCCTAGAATAATATTATTAATATTGATTATCAAGTATGTGACTTGATTGTGAAACTCTATATTTCTGCGATAATTATTCTTATCGATCCTGGCCGGAAACATATGAGGACACATATGAATAGACTAGCATATGTATTGGTTGATGACTATGTTTCACGAGTCATAGATATGGAGATATCAAACCAATAATATGGACACATGTTAGAGAACATGATGTTGGATAAGACCCACCTTGAGACACTATTGAGATTGTTATGAATCTATGTGTCGTTAGTTGGTCTCAAGCAATGATGATGTATAATCTTTAGACACGAGATCGGATGGTTTCCTACATGTGTAATAGCACTCTTAGGGGTTGCCAAACGCTACAATCGTAATTGGGTAGCTATAAAGGTAGCTTTCGGGTATCTTTGTGAAACATGGAGAGGAATGTGACCGGTGGGATATGGGATTTGCTCCTCCTAACATAACAGAGAGATGTCTCTGGGCCCTCGTTGTGATCGGATAAAGAAAGTGCATGGCCATGCCACTAGTAGTCGAAGTGTTCGACCACGAAGTTATCCGACACTCGATCGAGAAAGAATTGAGCAGTCCATGGATGACACAACATCTCACAGGTTCGACCCGGACATCGTGAGGCAAAGGGAGTATACATGAGTAGGTCACTTAAGTTCAATCGATTCTGAACGGTCGATATCTGATACGAGCTGGTCAGATCGTCAGATACAGATCTGATCTGGTCAGTCGTCGCGGTGAACGTGATCCAGAGTGGTCGTAACACAGTCGTAAGCGATTACGAATCGTCGTGACCAAATATGAACTGGTCAGTATAAAGATAGGACACGGTGCGTAAGTGATGAAGACCTGGTCGTAGATCATATTGCGTTAAGGTTAGTTTCGATATTTTTGTGTGTATTCGGAATCGATATGCTCGCTAGGAGCCGCTTCGACTCGTGATCGGAAGCGGTTTCCGAGTCACAACCGAACTATACATGAACCTCTGTGGTCACACACTTAGCAAGTTGGAACAAACCAAGTCTGAATCGATTAAATGGCGTGTCCGAATAGGATCCGTCACGAGCACTATATAAGGAGATGCATGAAATTTGTTTGGAGTGGCGTGAAACACCACCAAACCCTAGCCGCCATCTTCTGAGAGCACCGCCGTCGACTTGGTGCTAGCACACCGGCGTTCGGTTGTTCCTTCCTGGGCGATGTGGATCTGTAGAGGCGCTACTACGATTGTTGCGCTTGAGGACGACCGCGATCTTCACAAGGAATCTGAGGTTTCTTTGGAGACGATCGACTCGACCCTTTGCATCGACTTCTTTGGGCGTTGGACGATTGACTCGACCACTACATCGGCGTGCTCTTCGTTGGACGGTCGCTCCAACCCTTCTTCCGCCGCTCTGGCGTCGGTGGTAACGATCTATGATCATCTACTTGCTTGGCATCCTGGTTTGCGTGGTAGAAAATTTTGTTTGTAGCTATTGTAGCCTGCCCGCGACCCAACACTTTTGTGTTGTCATCCTCTGGTCCAGACCTCCTTGGGTCTAGACCTCCCAAATGCTTGGACCTCCCTGGGTACAATTCTCCCTCTCGGGTCTTCTCTGGCTTGCAACCTCCCCAAGCCTTCGCCGCCCTCAAGTGCATCTGAGCTCCTTTGGAATCCTGTTGAAGCTTTTCGTGGTTACTTGAACGTCCTTCATTGCTTGTAGCCTCGAAACCTTCTTTGGAGGTTCCCTTCAGTACCAGCCCGGTATTACCACCCGCACCATGCGGTACTACCGCTTCTTCGGACCTCCCCTTACCCTTATTGGACCTCTCCGCGTCCTTTAGGACCTCCCCATGTCCTCTAGGACCTCCCCTTACCTTTATTGGACCTCCCTGTGTCCTACCGGACCTCCTACTTGTCCATTTGCATCTCTATTGATCGTGAGTCGTCCGATGTGCATTGGACGGTTTGATCCTGGTGAGACGTTCGGATGGTCCGAACGTCCCATCCTCCCTGAGCCTTAGATCATCCCGAGCGGTCCGATCGAAATCTAGCGGTCCCGACCTCCCTCCTTGAAGATCTGGACCGTCAAGACCTCCCCCTTGGAGATCTTAACCGTCCAGACCTCCTCCTTCAACATCTGGACCGTTAAGACCTCCCCCTTGGAGATCTTAACCGTCCAGACCTCCTCCTTGAACATCTGGACCGTTAAGACCTCCCCCTTAGAGATCTTAACCGTCCAGACCTCCTCCTTGTAGATCTGGACCGTCAAGACCTCCCCCTTGGAGATCTTAACCGTCCAGACCTCCTCTTTGTACATCTGGACGTTAAGACCTCCCCCTTGGAGATCTTAACCGTCCAGACCTCCCTCCTTAAAGATCTGGACGTTAAGACCTCCCCCTTGGAGATCTTAACCGTCCAGACCTCCTCCTTGTACATCTGGCCGTCAAGACCTCCCCTTTGGAGATCTTGGTCGTCCAGACCTCCCCTTTTGGCAGATTCGACCGTTAGGACCTCCCATTGGAAATCCTAACCGTTTAGACCTCCCCTGGATTTGATCCTACGGCTCTAGACCTCCCTTGCGGGTGAGGTTCTCCTCTTACCTTTGCGGACCTCCCCATTTGCCATTGATCTTGACCGTCGGACCTCCTTTTTGGAGATCCAACCATCAGGACCTCCCCTGCAGGTGGGGACCTCCTCCCAGCTCTTGCGGACCTCCTCTGGTGCACTTAATCTTAGCCATTTGGACCTCCTCTTTGGAGATCCAACCGTCAGGACCTCCCCTGTGGGTGAGGATCTCCCCTTGTTCACTGCAAGACCTCCTCCATGTCTTCACAGGACCTCCTCGGCGGGTCTTGGCTGCCCCACTGGGCAGTCACACTCCCAGTTTTCTTTACCTTTGACTGAGTCTTTGGGCAAGGAAGTCTTCAAAGCATTTAATGCATGTTGTATCACATTAAATGCTCCCACCTTTGTAGTACTCATGCCATACCGATTGTAACATTCCTTGCCTACTCCCATTGTCCTCTTTACCAACTCCTGAGGACCCATATTCTGTGTCATGTGCATTGGCTTCCACTATATATAGTTTGGGAAGTCCTCATTTTCACTTTCTTCTCCATTTTCTCCTCTCTGTCTCAACCGAGCACACCTTAGACCTCCCTCCAAGTTCTGGGACCTCCTCTCCCAAGCCCCAGGACCTCTCCAGCAAGCTCATTGGGCCTCCTCCCGACCTCCCATCCTCTCTGTTGGTTTTGTATCTAAGTTTATTTGGAGTTCTTTGAGATCTTGTTTGAGCTTTATTTGAATATTTGGTTTTCGCGTGTAGATTGTCAAGAACGTGGGGAGCCCGAGTTCTGTGAGGGAGAGGAAGAACCTCAAGACTTTGAGCAAGGCAAGTTACACTCTTGATCATGTTGCACCCAATACTTCAAATTACTTATGTCGTTTTCAAAGATGTATGCATGCTTACTTTACTAAGTATTTCAATGCCTATCTTTCAATTCATAGTTATGCCTACTGCTTGGTATGACCTCTGTCTATGTTGAATCAACCTCATTGTCACCCTAGATATAACCTGGTTCTTGCAATAGTGAGGACCCGTAGCTTTTGAAAAATGAAATGCTTAGTATTGCTTAGACCAAAATCTTGATTTGGGGAGTTTTGACCAAAAATATCTCTTAATCAAATAATTGGGGCCGTGGCATTGGTGTGCCATGGAGATTTCGGCCGTGACATTGGTGTGTCATGAATGTTTTACTTATGGCCATGGCATTGGTGTGCCATGGAGAATTGAAAAGCAAAGTAAATGAAAAATAGTTTTGACTTGGGCGAAGCTGGTTTCTTGGTTGGTGCATGTCTATGCACGGGGGGTCGTGTGATCCGATGCCCTAGGGTTGAGGTTTGTCGCCCAAGTCGGTTAAGGACCGGTCTTTGAGACACCACTTGCTAAGCCTATAATGGGCTATGCCAAAATTGTGCAACCACATGTCTCCAGTGTGGGGCGTGGGATCTGGCTAATTAATTTGCAAAGCTCTATCGTGGTTTGTCCTGTTGATGCGGTGGGTTGTCATGTTACGACTGTTGTAGTCCCACCTGGCATAAGAGGGGGCACCCCGTTATCCCGACGGGTTTCTATCCAAAGGGGGGGATCTGCGAAACCTTAATGGGGGTGGACTGCGTTGGAGAAGTACATTGTAAAGGCCTTGTCATGTGCTCTAGACCTCTCACCAAAGGAAGTGTGAGGTGGTATCGATGAATGCCAAGCAAACTAGAGATTTCATGTCATGTGGGTAAAGCGTACAACCTCTGCAGAGTGTAAATCTATTCGAATAGCCGTGTCCGCGGTCATGGATGTGCTGGCAATGTCACTCAAAGTTAGCTCTTGGTTTTGGTTTTCAAAAGACTTATGGAATTGGTTTTGGTGCTTTAACCAAATTGGGTTTGGGCGGGAAGCCATGTGCAGGAGGGTATCCTTCACCATCTTCATGATGAATGCTATCCAACTAAAAATGGATTTTACAAAAATGAATTTTAACTATTGTAACATGCCTTGAAACTTAATACTTGTATTTGAAATAAAACTGGCTTTATGCAAATCAACCCTAATATGCTTTCCCTTGATATATCCCTATGCATGTCATTTTGTTAATTGACGGGTGTAACTTGCGAGCACGGTTGTTGTGCTCACTCTTGCTTGATTCATGAATTGAGCAGGTGAAGATTCCTATGATGATGAAGACGATCAACTCAATTAGGTCGCCCTCCACCCGATCTGTGGTATAATGGGTGGATATCTTGCTTTTGTTTTTCCAACAAGTTTATGTGCTCTCGATTCTTTGGAGCTTGTAAGCAACCCTTGTAATCAAACCTCCTTTTGTGTTAATAAAGTTACATGAATGATTTGTCATCACTTGCTTGTTTGTGAGAACTGGTCGATAATCCTTGGGGACCAGCTTTAGATCGCAGATGGACTTTGGCTCATCCTCAAGCCTCACGACCTCCTCGGGTTGGCTCCTTCGGACCTCCCCGAGTAGCGCGTGGAGTTTGAGGAGGTCTCGAGGTCCAACGACCTCCTCGAGGTCGGGACCCCTGACCTCCGAGTGGTTCTATCGGACCTCTCGAGGTCTGGAGGTCCCACCGGATGTCCTCTCAGACGTCCCTGGAAGTCCTTCTGGACCTCCCAGAGGTCCCGAGGAGCCTCGACGCGTCTGGGGTCCCTTTGGAGGGACCTCCCGAGTGTGCCCAGGGCCGGGTCGTGACACACAGTATCCAAGGCTATTCCGGTGGTTGTCAATGGAGAAGGCGGCGGTGTGGTGGCACTTGACAGAGGTGAGCGCTGGAGCCAGGCTGGAACTCAAGCTCTCTTGGAAGACGAAGGAAGTGAGACTAACACTAGAATGACAAGGGAGAGTGTGGATATCATGGGGATATGCTCATGATCTTAGGATGATGATACAATTGGCAATGGCGTTGAAGGTTTGTCGAATCACGCATTTTCGGCGAAGTTCAAACTGCTGTCACGCAAGTGACGGTCTGACCGGCCCAGGTGGCGGTCAGACCGACGTTGGGAAATCGGTCAGACTGACCATAATGAGATATTGGATTTTGGAGCTGCGCCAAAAATAGAGAGTGTAGGCAAGAGAGTAGATTCTACTATACTTGGTCTCATAGTGTTTGGAGCTTCCAAGCAAAATTTCTATTGGTTTGAAAATTCCAGTAAGTTTCGGATTTCTAGGAAGAAAATTTTGGCTAAGTCCCAGCTGGGCGGTTAGACCGGCCAAGGCGTCGAGGCAGACCAAAGTGGCTGATCGACCCGCTTTTGGTTTGTTCATCGACCAACTCGGTGGCGATGATTGCTTGGTTAGGTCATATTCATGGGTTTCATGGCTTATGTGTTGCTGATGCATGTTTTGACTAACGTGGGTCAAGTTGTGAAGAACTTGTTTCCGGAATCGATTTCTTTGTCTATTGATGTGCAGGTTGCTTGGAGGTCAATGACGGTCAACGGCGAGATGATCGGGAGTGAGCTTGGAGAGTTGAGGTCCGAACGATCGGGGATGCCAAAGTGAGGTCAATGGAGTCAAGCATGGCGCAAGAGGACAATGGTGACCGAACGGGCAGTTCGGTGCGACGGGTTGGATCAAGCGGCGCGGGGTCGGTGCAAGTGCCATGGTGGTTTCGATGGGAGTCGGATGGGAGAGACTTGCCAACATGATGAGAGCCGCTGGATCAACCTACATGTGGCGAAGCATGGGAGGTGCTTCACGAAGATGGGACTCGGTCTTCGAAAAAGATCGAGAAGGGGTATTTTGGTAATTTTACCAAATACCGTCTTGGTGACCTTTTGCCAACCCTCAGTGCAAAACAGTGCGTGGAGAAGTGGATTAGATCAAGAGGAGATGAAGACGGTGCTTTAAAATACGTGCATGTGTGGCCCGTTTGTGTTGGACCTTAACGGGAGCCCATTAGGGTTAATGCTTCTAGAAGGTCTAAGCCTCCACTATAAATAGAGGAGGGAGGTGGCTGCACCTCCTCCAACCCTTTCATTGTGCTTGAAACCCTAGTTTGCTTAGGGAGAGGATTAGTGGAGGTTAGGGTTCTAGAGAGTTGGATTTGATTTCATGCTCATGTATTGAGTCTTTGTCCTCCATTGATGGAGTGGTTGTAAACCAATACCATATCAAATCAATCTAAAGAAAGTTCCCTCAAAGATGAGTCTATTTGCTTTCTTTCTCTCTATTTGGTGATTTGTGGTATTTCTTTGATCCACGAGTTTTTGCTTGGTTTCTTGCCTTGATCTAACTTGCTGTGACATGTGAGAACCCATATAGGATCATCTTCATCATCAATCACCCACGAGCAAGTCTTTAGATCATATTTCGATTTTGACTCAGTTTTTGAGCACTCTTCGTTCAAACTGAAAAAGATAAGAACTTTGACATGGTTCTATGCGATCCTTGATTGGAATAGGTTCCCAATATCTTAAAGAAGGTGTGTCTCAAATTTGGTAAGGTTTGGCCTTATGAATCAAAAGTTAGATCGATTTGAGTTTTGGTTTTCGGGCTGATTTCACTGTTCATTGGCCTGGAGGTCTGACCGCCATGTATTGAGACATCAGACCGATTTCCAAAGGTCAGACTGATTTCTAGTTGGAGGTCAGACCGCCCAACTAATTTAGGTTTTGAGTTTTTATGTTTTTTATATATTTGCTTCAGGGTTTTGATTGGATTCAATACAAGTCTTCCACTGTGCTTGCATATTGATCTTCATAGCTTTTATAGCTATTGGAGCAAAAATCGTATTGAATTCAATCAAGGTGAAGAAGAGATCGTGCTCCTATTCACCCCCCCCCTCTAGTCGCCTTTTTGGTCCAACAAAGAGCCTTATGGGGCTTAGAGCAAAATATGTGCATGCACCTTGGCACATTCGGCGAGGAGTGGGTGAGGCTGTGGACGGTAGGGGCAGCTGATTGACATCCGAGGGGACAGCTATTAATGGCCGATGGACAGCACCAGGCTGTGGCTTTTACAGGCGACGCAACATGCGAGTGAGAGGCACGGTGCCCCAAATCGACCACTCTTGGTCTGAGGAACAGAGAGGGTGCAGGGAGCGGGCGTGTCGGATCAGACACTGGGCTGATCAATATTTTAACTAAAGGAGGGATATAAAGAAAAGATGAAGAATGTACTCCAATAACTCTCAAATATGCAAGCAAACGGAAATGGCAACAGGCATTAGACAAAAAAAAATTAAAAATCCCTCATTTTTGCCTTTATGTATTTTTGGGCTGTTACAATTGCTTTGCTCATCAGTTGCAATTAGTGGCTGTTTCCGTTGCCAAGTGTTGTTCTTCTGTATTGGATTTCTTTAACTACACCACCATGATTGTCAACATGGTTAATGCTTCTTGTAACAGAAGAGATCAATTGGCCCAAGATCACCATGATAAAATTGTGAACAAATTAGAGACTGGTGAAATGTTCCCAGGAAGAGGGAAAATCAACAAACTAACCTTGTAAGGTCGGGCGATACTCGTTGGGGCTCATATCATAAAACTTTGTGTCGTCTTCTTCTCATGTGGGATTCGGTCCTAGAGGTATTAGAAAACTTGAGTGATGATGCCACTAATGTAACACAGAAAACCACAGCTTCAGGATTGTTGGAAAAAAAATGGAAAGCTTTGAATTTGTATTCATCATGCATCTTATGATCAGAATTCGTGTTGGGGGTTTTTGCTGTTTGGTTTTGTTGGAGAGAAGTGGTCACTGGCACACTGCCTTCGAGAGAAGGGGATTTAAAATGGAACACTAGTTTTTTAAGTACACATCGGACGCACATGCACACGTACACACATATTTTCATATATTAGTGAGTGTGTTCACGTGTGCCTGTACTATTTCTAAACCCATCCGGAAAATAAGGTTCGTGAGGTCAATCCCAGAGATCGAACCCCGGACGAGCTGCTCGCACACCTGACGCAGCAAGCCTGTAACGGCCCTAAAATCTGAGACCGTTAAACTCTTCACAACCGTCCAGAATGTACAATTACGAAGTAAACAGTATCTCAAGCAAGCTTCCGATTACAACAAAAATCAGACTTTATTCCATAAGAGCAAGGCTTAACAACCAGTTTTAACCTAGCACAGACATCTGAGCCTAAAGTTAATATAATACAAGACAAAATAACTTAAAACCACTGGCACGCTTGAGCATGGTCGATACCTAATAACAGTAATTATTGCTGTCTGGTGATCCTACCAAATCCTTCCTCATCAAGATCCTTGATATTTTCCCATATTTCCTCTGTAAATGATTTGTAGATTTTGCAAGAATGAGTACTACTACTGTACTCAACAAGCCACATGGAAAAGCTAAATAATTACATGCAAAGAGTTCAATGGATGGTTAGTGTTTACCTTAACAGGCTTTTGTGGATGCATTTTGTATTTAAAGCAGTTTATCTTTAAAACAGTAAAACAATAATAAATAATAACATCAGGGGTTTCTCAACAAACTCAATTACCAACTTAACATCTCAAAAACTCTACTTATGCCTCATGTATTGGAATCACCCATTAACACAGCTTCATTAACCGGAAGCACGACGTATTCGAATACCTTTAAATATACACTCTGTAGAGTTGCCCAATTTTATCCACAAGATATCTCAGACTCATACTGTCAAAACATAGACACGCGACCCGTTAGCGTGCGACTGAGTTTGAGATAACAAAGCGTTTTTATTGCTCAACCTTTCTATTCTCTACTCGGTAGGTTCTTACTCCATACAGCTCTCAGGAGACCACCAGCCCACTGTGGAATTCGTGCCCCGATGATGACGGGCTCATACCGTTGTGTAGACCAACGAGTGTCCCCTCAAGCCTATGGCCTACCCCTGTCTCACCCCAGTTCTGCGCTGCTCTATCACACAAGAGCTCATGCCTGTCCTATAGATATTCAATCGGGAGAGCAGTGTACTAAGCCAAGGAGTAATGACCACACATGTGGTTGAACGGTTTCTGTGTCGGTCACTTGGCACAAGGTTCTTGTCTTTACTTGTCATTCAGTGAGGCGATGGACAAAGACTAACTCGTGGTAGTTTAGTTGTAGTTTGAGTTAGGCAGCTTAAATCCATTATGAAATTTCAGGTTAAGCTTTGAATTCTCATCAAAACAAATGGTTCTTTTTATTTTAAAAATTCCAAAAAGATTCTAAAAAAAATTCAGGGTGTCACAAACCTACCCCCCTTAAGGGAATCTCGACCCGAGATTCAAGCTTGGTCAGCAAAGAGGTATGGGTAGTTTGCTCTAAGGTCTTCCTCCTTTTCCCATGTGCCTTTACTCTCTGGATGGTGGCTCCATTGCACCTTGTAGGTTCGAAGGATCCTGCTCCTGGTGACACGCTCTATGACATCCAAAATTTTGATTGGTTTCTCCACATAAGTGAGGTCTTCTTGGAGGTCAATGCTTTCTAGTGAGATGTGGTCTTTAGGTACCCGAAGGCATTTCCTTAATTGTGACACATGGAAGGTATTGTGCATTGCCGAAAGAGAAGCGGGCAGCTCAATTTTGTAAGCCACTTTACCTTGTCTTGCCAATATCTTGTATGGTCCAACAAACCTTGGAGTTAGCTTCCCTCTGGTTAGGAATCTCCTAACTCCTTTGAGTGGGGTTACCCTAAGGTACACAAAGTCTCCAACTTCAAAAGACAGGTCCCAACGTCGGGTATCGGCATAGCTCTTTTGTCTAGACTGAGCTTCTCTCAAGCGCTCCCTTATGAGCTTCACCTTTTCTTCAGCTTCTTTGATGACATCAGGTCCATAAAATTGGCGCTCACCCACTTGATCCCATAGGAGAGGGGTTCTACACTGCCTCCCATATAGAGCTTTAAAGGGTGACATCTCCAAACTAGCTTGGTAACTATTATTGTAGGAGAACTCAGCATAGGGGAGATTCTTATCCCAGGTATCCCCATAGTCCAGAGCACAAGCTCGAAGCATGTCCTCAAGCACTTGATTCACTCTCTCTGTTTGACCATCGGTCTGAGGATGGTAAGCAGTGCTAAAGTTAAGTCTTGTTCCCATGGCTTCATGGAGACCTTCCCAAAATCTTGAAGTGAACTGGGAACCTCTATCAAACACTATGCTCTTGGGTACACTATGTAGACATACAATTCGAGCTAGGTACAATTCAGCCAACTTGTTGCTTGAATAGGTGGTCTTGACTGGGATAAAGTGTGCTACTTTAGTCAAACGATCCACAATAACCCAAATGGAGTCATAACCCGATTGGGTTCTTGGTAATCCAGTAATAAAATCCATACCAACTTGCTCCCATTTCCACTCAGGAATAGGTAAAGGTTGAAGCAAACCAGCAGGTCTTTGGTGCTCAGCCTTGACCCTTTGGCATACATCACATTGTGCTATATACTCGGCTATTTCTCTCTTCATGCCGACCCACCAATACATCTCCTTGAGATCTTGGTACATCTTTGTGCTCCTAGGATGGATGGAGTAATGTGACTCATGGGCTTCCTTAAGTAGGAGGTCCTTTATGTCTGGCGATTCGGCACACCTGACCTTTTTTGTCGAACCAAAGGACCTCATGCTCATCCAATGAAAATCCAGGAGCTTTGCCTTGCCCTACATTGTCTCTTATCTCCAGGAGGTCTTTATCCTTGAATTGATTCTCTCGGATCTGCTTCTGGACCATAGGTTCCACTTCAAACGCATGCACAGAACCTTGCTCCACAATTTCCAAATTAAGGCGTCTCATCTCTTCATATAGTCTGGGCTGATTTCCTCGGACCATTAAGAGATTGCAGTAGCTTTTTCGGCTCAAAGCATCGGCCACCACATTTGCTTTACCTGGGTGGTAGTGAATTCCGAGATCATAATCTTTAATGAGCTCCAACCATCGCCTCTGTCTGAGGTTGAGGTCGGCTTGGGTGAAGATGTACTTCAAGCTCTTATGGTCAGTGAAGACCTCGCAGCGATTACCAATAAGGTAATGGCGCCAAATTTTTAGAGCATGCACCACAGCTGCTAGTTCCAGATCATGAGTGGGGTAGTTGGCTTCATGAGGCTTTAACTGCCGAGAGGCATAAGCTACTACCCGGCCTTCTTGCATTAGCACACAACCAAGACCTTGTCTTGAGGCATCACAAAAGACTTCAAAATCCTTTCGAATATCGGGCAAAGTCAACACTGGAGCAGAAGTCAGTCTTTTCTTCAACTCTTGAAAACTATGCTCACAAGCTGGGGTCCATTCATACTTGGTTTCCTTTTTGAGCAGTTGGGTGAGAGGTCTTGCTATGCTTGAGAAACCTTCAATAAACCTACGGTAATACCCTGCCATTCCAAGGAAGCTTCTTCTTTGTGGCACTGACTTGGGTGGTTTCTAATCTAGGACGTCTTGGACCTTACTAGGGTTAACTGTCACTCCAGCAGCCGACATAATATGGCCCAAAAAGGTAACTTCATTCAACCAAAAGTCACACTTCTCAAACTTTGCATAGAGCTGGTGGTCCCTGAGTTTGTCTAGGACCAACCGAAGGTGACCTTCATGCTCTGCCTTAGTTTTAGAGTACACAAGGATGTCATCTATGAAGACAATGACAAACTTATCTAAGTACTCCATAAACACCTTATTCATCGAGTTCATGAAGTATGCAGGAGCATTAGTTAGTCCAAAGGACATAACTGTGAACTCGTAAAGTCCATACCGAGTGGAGAAGGCTGTTTTTCGAATGTCCTCTTGTCGGATCTTCAATTGGTGATAACCTAATCTTAGGTCAATCTTGGAGAAAACTGCTGCTCCTTTGAGTTGATCAAATAAGTCATCGATCCTGGGCAAAGGATACTTATTCTTGATGGTAACATCATTGAGAGTTCTATAATCCACACACATGTGCTGTGTACCATCCTTTTTTGCCACAAAGATCACAGGAGCTCCCCAAGGAGAGGAACTCGGTCTTATAAAACCTTTATTTTGCATTTCTTCAATTTGCTGCTTTAGCTCAACCAAGTCATTCACAGGCAATCTATATGGCCTTTTGGAAATAGGTGCTGTCCCAGGGACTAGGTTAATGAAAAATTCCAAATCTCTGTCTGGAGGCATTCCAGGTAGCTCACTGGGAAACACATCGGGGTACTCCCTTACCACAAGGAGGTCTTCAAGTCTCACTTCTCTTAAGCAGGACAATCTAGGACCTGCCTTAGGAGAGGTCTCGGGGCTAAATTCCACTTGCACCCCTTGCTCATTGGTGAGCACAATGGACTTACTGGCACAATCTATTTGGCCCTGGTTCTTAGATAACCAGTCCATTTCTAGAATCACATCTAATCCTTGGGAGTGCAAGACTATCAAGTCTGCATAGAAAGGAACTCCCAAGATTTCCAAGGAAAGATTTGGGCACAAGGAGTTGGTTCTCATTTCCAAGCCTAGGGAGTGGATTAACATAGGGTTTACTAAAGGAGTTATAGCTAACCCATTATTACCCACAAACTTTGAAGAAATAAAGGAATGTGAAGCTCCAGAGTCAAAAAGAACTGAGGCTGGAATGGTATTAACAAGGAACGTATCAAGGACCACATCCGAAACTTGTTGAGCTTCCTCAGCTGTGAGATGGTTCACTCGCCCTTTATTGAATTGCACTGGAGGTCTTGAATGGCTGCCATGAGCTGAGGACCCTTGAGCCGATCGGGTAGGAGTTGGAGCTGGAGCTTGAAGTTTCTTCGGACATTTGTTTGCGTAGTGCCCAACTTCATGGCAATTGAAACACGTCACCCCTGCTGCAGAGTTTGTGGCTGGTCTTGCCTGAGATTGACCTCCTAGGGAGGTCTTATGAGAGCTGGAGGTGCCAGACCTTTTGACCTGCATAGAAGTCCTGATGGGGGAGGAGGTCGCAGACCTCATAGGCTGAAATTGGGAGGTCTTTGGCCTGGAGAATCCCTCTGACCTGAACTGCTGGGCTGCCTTCCTCTTTTTACGGTTTTCCATCTCAACATGTTTGCCCTCTTGCCGAATGGTCTTGCTCACCAGATGCTGAAAATCTGGGTAATCATGAGCAAGGAGCTGGACTGAGAGATCATCATTAAGTCCATTCAAAAACCGTTCTTGCTTGGACTCATCGGTGGCCACATCCTCAGGTGCATACCTTGCCAACTGGTTGAACTTGTGTAGATATTCACGATTGTTGTAGTTCCTTGGCGCAAGGCTCTAAACTCATTCTTCTTTAATATCATCATTCCTTGAGGAATATGTGCACGTCTAAAAGCTTGAGTGAATTCCTCCCAGGTGATTTCTTGAGCGTCGGGGTGGGATTGAGTAAAGTTTTCCCACAAATCCGAGGCTGGTCCTTGAAGTTGATGGGAGGCAAACAGAACTCTTTCTCTGTCGGTACATTGGATCATGTCCAATTTTATACTCACAACCCTAAGCCAATCATCAGCTTCAAGAGGTTCAGTGGTGCTGGAGAACGTAGGTGGCCTCATCCTCATAAACTCGGAAATGTTAGCTCTAGGAGGAGGTGGAACATGTCTGGAGGTTGAAACTGCTGCTGCGCTTGGAGGTTCTCGAGTATTGGTGATGGATGAGCTAATAGGTTGATCAATTGTGCTTGATTGGCCATCATTTGGTTCGATCTGGACCTTGGGCCGGAGGAGGAGGTGGTCACAGTCTTGGAGTCTCTAGATCATTTCGGGGGCTCTACCTTGGCCTTGGCCTTACTTGCCCTTGTGGTCACCATCTGCTAAGGTCCAAGAGGTAAGAAAAGATAAGAGATCTAGGGGGTAAGGCTTAAGACTTTAGGCAACTAAACCCAATATAACCCCAAAAGCCAATGCTTCAGCAATCAAACTCATCATAGGCTACGCGAGGCTTGCTGCCCTTAGGGCTGCAAGTAAAGAGGTCACGGCATGGAGGGGAGGTCTTTTGTAAAGTAGCCCCTGAGGTAACCTTTACAAAAGAGCCACCACTCATTGCCACAACAGGGAGGTCCTTAATGCTACTGCAACAACTTGGATCGATCCGATAGACATTCCAAGGAAAGAATTCCATTTGATTTTATAAAACGTTGAGGCAAGCAAAAGATAAGGAGGAGATAAGATGAGATAAAACACAGAAGAGGGGTAAGAATAGATAGATGACTCAGGTAAGGAGAGAACAATTTCCTTTCTCTTGTTTAATAAAACATATTTTGGAACTCTTTCTAACGGCCATTCTAATAGGGTGCGTCCTGCAGTCAAGATGCTTTGATACCACTTGTAACGACCCGGCCCAGGGCACACCCGGGAGGTCCCTCAGGACCTCCTGGGAGGTCCAAAGAGGAGCCCCTAGGACGTCCCGAGAGGTCCCTCAGGACCTCCTGGGAGGTCCGCAAAGGACTTCCCAGGACGTCCTGAGAGGACATCCCGGTAGGACCGCATAGACCTCCCGAGAGGTCCGAGAGGACCACTCGGAGGTCTAGGAGGTCCTGACCCGCAGAGGTCGTTAGACCTCAGACCTCCCCAAACTCCACGTCACCACTCGAGAGAGGTCCGAAGGGAACCACCCCGAGGAGGTCGTGGGGCTTGGGGACAAGCCTAAAGCCCTCTGTGATCCAAACCAGCCCTCAGAGATCTTCGACTGGTTCTCACAGCAAACAAGTGATAACATAAACATCCACAAGACTTTATTAACAGCAAAAGGAGGTTTGTTTACAAGGGTTGCTTACAAGCTCCAGCAACAGGGAGCACACAAACGCAGCGGAGAACAAAAGACATGGTCCACCCATTACACCACAGGTGATTGGCTTGAGGGCGCGGCCTAATTGAGCTGGTCCTCTTCATCATCAAAGAAGTCTTCATCTGCTCAATATATGAATCAAGCAAGAGTGAGCACAACAACCGTGCTCGCAAGTTACACCCGTCAATTAACAGAATGACATGCATAGGGATATATCAAAGGACAGCATAATAGGGTGGATTTGCATAAAGCCAATTTTATTTCAAATACAAGTACTAAGTTTCAAGGTAGGTGACCATAGATAAAATTCATTTTTGAGAAATCCATTTTCAGTTGGATACATTCATCATTGAAATGGTGAAGGATACCCTCCTGCATAAGGCTTCCCGCCCACACCCAATTTGGTTAAACCACCAAAACCAGTTTCAATATTTCTTTTGAAGCCAAAAACCAAGAGCTAACTTTGAGTGACATTGCCAGCATGTCCATGACCGTGGACACGGCTATTCGAATAGATTTGCACTCTGCAGAGGTTGCACACTTTACCCACATGACATGAATTCTCTAGTTTGCTTGGCATCCGTCAATGTCACCTCACACTTCCTTTGGTGAGAGGTCTAGAGCACATGACAAGGCCTTTACAATGCATTGCTCCACCGCAGCCCACCCCCATTAAGGTTTCACAATCCCCCCTTTGGGTAGAAACACCGCCGGGTTAATGGGGTGCCCCCTCTTATGCCAAGTGAGACTACAACTAGTCATAACATGACAAACCCACCGCGTCCGCGGGATGAACCACGATAGAGCTTTGCAAATTAATTAGCCAGGTTCCACGCCCCATACTAGAGACATGTGGTTGCACAATTTTGGCATAGCCCATTATAGGCTTAGCAAGTGGTGTCTCAAAGACCGGTCCTTAACCGACTTGGGCAACAAACCTCAACCCTGGGGTGTCGGATCACACGACCCCCCGTGCATAGACATGCACCAACCAAGCAACCAGCTTCGCCCAAGTCAAAACCATTTTTCATTTACTTTGCTTTTCAATTCTCCATGGCACACCAATGCCATGGCCATAAGTAAAACATTCATGACACACCAATGTCACGGCCGAAATCTCCATGGCACACCAATGCCACGGCTCAAATCATTTGTTTAAGTGATAGTTTTGGTCAAAACTCTCAAATCAAGATTTTGGTCTAAGCATTACTAAGCATTTTATTTTTCAAGAGCTTCGGGTCCTCACTATTGCAAGAACCAGTTTTTATCTAAGGTGACAATGAGGTTGATTCGATCATGGATAGAGGTCATACCAAACCGTAGGTTTAACTATGGATTAAAAGATAGGCATTGAAATACTTAGTAAAGTAAGCATGCATACATCTTTGAAAACAACATAAGTAATTTGAAGTATTTGGTGCAACATGATCAAGAGTGTAACTTGCCTTGCTCAAGGTCTTGAGATGCTCCCTCTTCCTCACTGAACTCAGGCTCCCCACGGTCTGGGCAATCTACACGTGAAAAACCAAATACTCAAATGAAGCTCAAACAAGATTCCAAAGAATTCCAAATAAACTTAAAGACAAAACCAACAGAGAAGCTGGGAGGTCAAGAGGAGGTCCAAGGAGCTCGCTGGAGAGGTTTTAGGGCTCCAGAGAGGATGTCCAAGAACGAATTGATGGAGGCCCAGAGACTTAGAGTGAGGAGGTCTATGGTAGGCTCGGTTGAGACAGAGAGGAGAAGTGGTGAAGAAAGTGAGAAAGGAGGGCTCTCCCAAACTATTTATAGGGGAAAGCATTGCACATGACCCAAGATAGAGTCAACAAGAGTTGGTAAATAGGACAAGGGAGTAGCATGGAATGTGACAATCGGTATGACATGAGTACTGCAAAGATGAGGGCATTTAATGTGATATAACACGCATTAAATGCTGCGGAGACTTCCTTGCCCAAGGACACAGTCAAATGTATAAGAAAACTGGGTGTGTTGATCGCCCATTAGGCGATCAAGACCCGCCAAGGAGGTCTGCTATGACTGAGGAGGTCTTGCGATGAACAAGAGGAGATCCTCACCCGCAGGGAGGTCCTAACTGATTGGATCTCCGAAGGAGGTCCAAGCGGCCAAGATCAAGCGCTCGAGAGGAGGTCCGCAAGGGCAAGGAGGAGGTCTTCACCGCAGGGAGGTCTGACGGTTGGATCTCCAAAGGGAGGTCCAACGGTCAAGATCGATTACAAATAGGGAGGTCTGCAAAGGTCAAAGGAGAACCTCTCTCGCAAGGGAGGTCTAGAACCGTAGGATCAAATCCAGGGGAGGTCTGAACGGTTAGGATTTCCAAGGGGAGGTCCTAACGATCGGATCCGTCAAAAAGGGGAGGTCTGGGTGGCCAAGATTTCCAAAGGGGAGGTCTTGACGGTCCAGATTTACAAGGAGGAGGTCTGGACGGTTAAGATCTCCAAGGGGGAAGGTCTTAACGGTCCAGATGTGCAAGGAGGAGGTCCTGGAGGACCCGGGGAGGTCCAATAAAGATAAGGGGGGGTCCTAGAGGACATGGAGGGGTCCTGAAGGACATGGGGAGGTCAAATAAAGGTAAGGGGGGTCCTAAGAAGCGGTAGTACCGCATGGTGCGGAGTGGTACTACGGCCGACATCTTGAAGGAACCTCGGAGAAGGATTTCAAGGCTACAAGCAACGATGGGCGTCCAAGGAAACACGAAAAGCTTCACAGGATTCCAAAGGATTTCAAATGCACATAAGGGTGGCACAGACTTAGGGAGGTTACGAGCCAGAGAAGGCCCGAGAGGGAGAACTGGACCCAAAGAAGTCCAAGTGCTTGGAAGATCTAGACCCAAGGAGGTCCAAGTGCTTGAAAGATCTAGACCCAAGGAAGTCTGGACCATAGGAGGACTACACAGAGGAGGTCCGGGCCCTTGGATCCACACGAAGGAGAGGTCTAGGCCATTAGATCCCAGACAAAGGGAGGTCTAGACCAGAGATGAGTAAAAGATGGACAGAGAAGGAAAGACCAACAAAGCTCCAATAACTCAATAAACCGACAAGGAACTTTAGTTGTAGTTTGAGTTAGGCAGCTTAAATCCATTATGAAATTTCAGGTTAAGTTTTGAATTCTCATCAAAACAAAATTGTTCTTTTTATTTTGAAAATTCCAAAAAGATTCTAAAAAAATAATTCGGGGTGTCACAGTGAGTGATGCAGGGAGCACCAGGGAGCTATGGGCATCCTATTTTTGGGGTTTGGACGGATCAAGGAGGCTCGGGGATGGGGTGGGATTCCGGCCAAGGTGAGGAGTGATGAAGCATCAGTGGAGCGAGGTGAGTCTAGGGGTAGGGTTGGTAGGACTCGGGAAGGACAGTGGGGGCTTGGCGGCAGAGGCGGCGGTAGAGCTTGGCGCCAGCGGGCTTCGGTGAGGTAGGAGGGTGGGGAAGATTTCCAGACAAAAGCAAGGCCCTATTCGAAACTATCTTTTCACGGAACGTTAAAGCAGGCGTAAACGGGGGAAGGCGCAACTTCAGAATTAAACAAGAATGCTTCTGCCAGGCGACTCAATGCTGTTGCCATTTACCCATGGTTCCAAAACAACATCAACCAGGCCTTCAGGCATCAAATCCACAAGCTTGTGTCAACGGCATACAGATGTACATACACCGCAGACAAGCTTTGAGCATTCGATCAGGCCCTACGGTATACAGTTAGTCGGCACAACGACACCACGCTTGAATCAAAATCTCTCAAGAGATTTAGCTCCACTTACATAAATGGCATACTTACAACAAATCTCGGGAAACTGGTAGCACTTGATCTAATACACTATGTAAGCTACAATAACACATACAGCGGTACAACCAATTTGCCCATACATTGGGACTGCGAAGTACCAAACAGGGTACTTGGCAGCTGGACAACCGACAACTCAAGCCTCTTCAACTTGCTCTTCCTCTTCCTGGAGGAGGTTCTCTCTGTTATCGTGGGCCCAGAAACCGCGCACATCTATAAGCATGCCGGCGATAGTCCCGCCTTGCTTACAAGAAAGAAGATCTGTTAGCGCGATCCTGAGGGGATCTGCCGGCTTCACCATGTCCCAGATTTCATCCCTCACGTCTTCGATGCAAAGTTCATAGTTCCCGCCCTCAATCCATTTCTGATGTACATCTCTGGAAACAATAACAAAGTTGCATAAGAAAATTGACTGATCAAAGTCAGAAGAATGCTGCCTGCTGATCTAATGGGGCAATAGGATCCATCAATTTCAGTACAAAGGATTATTCCAGTATGGTTTTTGGACTAGAACACTACTTACAAACCTATGTTGAAAGACTGTTAACAAATGCTACAGCTATGAGATCAAATTTAAGGTGTTTAGTCAACACATTCCCATTTCCAAATTATTTATCTATAGTTCTCATGAGATATTTTGAGATAACTATCACATCGTGTTGTGAGAAAATGCCACATCCTTTTAAAAAAATACGGTCACATGCAACTGCCGGACACATATCTCATGTAAGAATAGTGGCACAACATGTTGTGGGTTATAACTTAAAAAAAAATACCACGAATTTTTTTTATAGTAACATCTCCCAATGTAATGACAGGTTTCAATATTAATTGTGAGATCTTGTCATTTTAACATTATTGTCCATTGGACAATTAATACTGTGAATTGCAATTCCTGATATTTTTTAACAGTAAAAATGCAAATGGGGACAGATTCTCGAATTGTAATTGCATGAATTTCTATAAATCATTGTGCAGTTGATCATATTATAAAAGCATGGGAGTCTCCTAGAGAAATTCTCTATTTGTATAGGTGTATACTTTATTCTACACTGCCCTTCTCGATGCTGAAATATAGGATGTAGGAGACCAACTCTAACTTAATGGGTTCATGAATACTATTGTGAGTCACTTCCGGTTTCTTACCTAACATAGGTGCAACTGGTTACTAGAAAAAACTAGAGAACGTCTTGCAAGTACAAAAAAACTATTAAAGCAATGATGTCCTGCCTGTTGAGGCCAGCAGAACAGTCTAGTAGTTCAGCATGCACAAAACATGGCAGACTAAATCTAGGAAGATGGTATCAGGCAGGAATGCAAACTCTCACAGCCTCCTTTCTTTTCTTCCAGAATATAATTGCTTCTCAAAACAAACTTGAAATAAATATAATTGAGAGTATTATTGAACACAATTTTATTTTTGAATAAATTATTGCCTTCACTCCGTACAATTTACAAAATGAAGTTATAGCGAAAGATATTAGCAGCAGACTGTTCAAAATGTTGTTGAGGTTGTTGTCAACTTTGACAAAAACAATGCTAGGTTTAAATTTTATGCAGAATACAAGATATTCTAATGAGCCACAATCTGTTTTCCCCTACTTGAGGTTCCTTTTCCCAGGCAGATTTTTTTCAGCTAAATATGAATGAGAAAGTAGGGAGCATGGAAGCAGTTCAAACAAAAGTGGTAAATTCAGCATTGCTTTCAAGCCACATAGGTTGGTCGGAATGGCATATATAAAGGTTTCAAACTAAGCTAGAAAATGGTGTGCCAGATGGGTTAAAATTGCCCCTTGAAAAAAGGGGGATTCATCTGTACATACATGAACAAATATAGGCAGGTTAACACAAGAACAACTGAAAATAGCTGCCACCGCCAATAAAATACACAGTACAATTTATAAACTATTCCATACATACCTAAATAGAGTGTGGATATCAGCAGTTGTCAGGAATCCCCTTCCATTAAGATCAAGGCATCTAAATAAGTATGTCAAACCTTCAGGAGTATCTTTGTTTTCTAGAGCCAAAACAAAGTCGAGAAAGCTTTCAAAATCCATCTCACGACTGTTGCCACCTCCAACTTTGCTCCGGCGTACATGTTCATCAAAAACTGAAAAGTAGAACTAGATCATTATTCTCTATTCATGATTGAAGATTCATAGAAGCCATCCATGATCTATGTATTAAATACACAAAAACTTTGGAGTAACATGCTGAGATTTCCTGTTTCCCTTTTCGGTTAAGGTGTTTAGAAGAAACAATGAAAGCATCATGAGAACAGACGGCAGATTTTAACCTCTTTCGATGAAGATCTCTGTTAATGTTCCATCAGCATATTCCTTAAGCTCTTGTTTGCTCAGTGTGCCATTCGTATCTTTATCTAGTGCAAGAAACATATCTGCATGGGCATAAGGTAAAGATCAAACACAGAGTATACACTGCATTAGAACGACAAAAGTTGACTTTTTGCAAAACATGACTGCCATACTACCCAAAGAAAAACAATTTTCACCTAAAAGGCAAAAGACAAATGAAGGCAGCTGACATACCACATATGCGCTGAGCTGAAGTCAAGGAAAACCAATTTTCAGCCTGCTCGGTATCAGTTACCTCTTCCTCACTCTCCTGAAAATATAGTTGATAAGAATCAACAGAGTACGACCATCCAGAATATATTTATTGTAAGATTAATTCATCTATCATACTGACGGGGCCCGCCTCTCAGAAGACTCGCGTATAGGTTAAGATTAATTCACCTATCATACCGACGGGGCCCGCCTCTCAGAAGACTCGCGTATAGGTTCAAGAAGTGCAGTAACGCTCCTGAAAGACTGTTGTACCCCTCACTTGTACTCATAATGTAGCTATCCCCCAAGGGGTATTTCCGTCATTTGTACAGGCTCGGGAGCCTATAAATACCCTATGTATCTCTCCTATTTGGGGAGAGCTTTCTTGAGCAATAAAGCAACCTATTAAAACTGGTGAGCCCTCGGGGGCTCCCTCTCCGGAGGTAACCCCCGTTGGCTCACCAACAGGAGTAGGGCGGTCCTCTCGGACCCCCGAACCTGTATAAATCCTCGTGTCATTTTTTACCCTCGTGGACGATGGCCCGTCAGACAGCCAACATCCACCCCCTACTCGTGTTTGGTTTTTACACTTACAACAATATTATAGGGAAAATTAGCTCAGTAGCACTAAAATCGTTGGTATTCAACGAAATAACACCCAAATCAGGTTCAGCTGAAAAATGACACCACGAACAACCGGAAATCTGAAAATAGCATTGCCGTCACAATTTCCATCCATCTTTAATAGCAAAGATGTCTTATGTGAGAGAATAAAATTTTAAAGTCGGTTTTACCCCGTTCGCACGCTGCCGCCCAACATATTTTTCATGTGCCCTTCCACCACATGTGCTAGCACTCAGCCCATGCGTCACCTCAACCAACGCCTTGCTGCATCAGACAGGAGCACACCGCCGCCGCTGGTCCATAGCCGCCAGCCCGTACCACATCACCCCCGTGCAAACCGAGGTGAGCTTCAAGTCTCCCATGGCACTCCAAGGCTCTTGGACCTCCTAATTGCATCCCTCCGGCGCTGGGGAACCACAAAGCGAGCAAATCTTCCTCGGCTCCGGTCCACCGCTGCTGGACGTCCACCAACCACCTCCGTCAAATCGGCTGGCACCACTCGACACCCCATCACCCGCCAGAGCCCATGTGCGCGCTAAATCCTCCTGAGCACCGATGGAGTGCCGCTATCGTCTAGCACCGTCGCCGCCCGAAGACTTGCACCGACACCAACCCTCACCACTGTCAACTCCAGCCCTACCTCCACGAGCATTGTGTGTTCCAAGGTCCCATGAGTATGGTTGTACCACCCTCTTTCCAGGAACATGTGTCATGTTGCCGAAACAAGCAAACCAAGCCGTCCCACGAGTGAAGGCAGCACCTTACTTTCTCCCTTCGAGCACTTGCTCACAGCCGAATCAAAGAAAAAAGAAAAGAAAGAGGAAAGAGACTGAGGGCAAATGTGTCTTTTTACCCCCTAACGGCCGTCAGAGTGTTGGTAGTGTCATTTTCAAGAACTCCAGTTGTTTGCAGTGTTATTTCACAGTCGAGCACGGTTTGGATGTTATTTCTCGAACTATCACTATAGGAGTGCTACTGAACTAATTTTCCATATATTATATGGAGGGTGCAACAAGATTATATTGTAAAAAGTACAAGATGAACGAAATTTGCACACCAAACCGCAATACTTTTTCTATTACCTGGTGCAGTTCCATTAGTTCCTGAAGACAATTGCTCAGCAATACTTTCTTTATACATGCTTTCCCTGCTAGAATAAACAATTATGACAGACAGTTCCTCTCATAAAGAATAATTTGCATGTTAAAAGTTTAGTTTCGTACCTCGTCTGTGTGGATCACAGAAGAAAAAGAACTTGCGTGCAGCTATCCGGCAATACATTTGAACAAATGCTGATGGCATGTCACGCAATTGTGCCAAATTGGGAATAAGCCCTCTTATATATGCTTCCATTTCCTGCGAATAGAATTACGGTATTTAAAATACATCTAAGGTAAGAAAACACATTAACATGTGTTGGGATGTCCTTACATGAGGTTGAAGGAAACCATCAGAATCCTCATCGAGTTCGCTCATATCAATTCTTGCTTGAGTAAGAGAAACCTGCAGGAAGTAACGGTTAGCAAAATGATATGTGAACATGTTATTTGTTTGTATATATAACTATATAATATAAGTACTAAAAACAGTTCATTTAAACAAAATTGGCTGTTAGGCTGGAGTTCCGAACTTATGTGATACTTTTGTGTAATGGTTCAGAGTTATATGCCTCCCATTCTGATGTAGTAGGGACTAGGGAGTTATGTTTTTAGCTGTCTTGATGTTGCTGTACCCAAGCAGTTTGTTTTAGTGCATAATATATTTCAGGTTCTTGTATTCTGAAAATACTGGTACTGCCTTCAGTAACTTTTCTAAAAATATGGGGGAACACCTCCTGATTCTTAAAGAAACAAAATTGGCATAACAATAAACTAAAAAATAATGGAGCAATTGTTGGATACAATAGACATATATAAGTATATAACTAACTCTCTTTGCCACTACGCTATGCAGCAAAAACTCCATCAGATAACAATTGGAAAGCGAAATGCAACGATGTGGGCCTGAGTTACTTATAGTTTATTAGAGATAAAACCGAAGCGCATCATACAAATCAAATTGGTAATGCTTACAATTTTAGTTTTGAAAACTTACTGTCCGCATAACATAAAGATAGAATGGTAAGATTGCAATTCTCCCAGAATCATCCTTCTCAAACTTCATAAAGTTCGAAGGGCTGAAGAAACGTTTGCATTTCTGGCCAATCTGCTCTGTGCACACTGTGGCAATATGGCAGAAATCTTCATAATTCATCTGCAGTACTCCAGAAAAAATAAATGAGAAAAATAATAACACAAACACTGCCACATAAACAACACAACCGGCACAAATAAAGGTACAAGTGTGCAGTTCTTAGCCTCATAATGAAATATATACAGAGAAAATTCAAACACGCAGCAACAAATAAACAATTGACTAATGGATGTTAAGCATAGCACAAGAAAACTTTCTCATTTTTAGATGTGTTTTCTGCGTGTATATTATAAACATGCAAGCTTATCATCATCAAAGGAACTGAGCTGGAATTCAGGGGAAGGCTAAGTCAAAAGCACACAATTGGTCATATTTGAATGTGGTGTAAAATACAGGCACCAAGAAAGGATCTTACCTTTTCAGCACCGGTAGCATCATCGATAACACAATTTTCTCTGAGACAAACCCACATGGCATCAAGATCATCAGCATTAAGCAGGAGTTCTGATTGTTTCTGCAATTTGTTTAGAATAGCTCTCATAAGGCCTAAACCTTGAGAAGGTTAAATATCAAAGCAAAAAAGTCGCCAAACGAACTCAAGCATGTCTAAACACCAATAACAAAGCCAATTATTACCTTTAGAAACCTGTATTTTGCCAACCTCTGAACCCGGTGGCTAATGGATCCATCTTCAGGTTTCTGTCCAAAAAGGAAACATTAGTCTCGTGTCATATTGACAACTGGTGTGATGCAATGTAAATAAGAAATGGCTGGCATTACTCAGCAAACCCCACCCCCAAATGAACTTGTTATCCCTGATGCAAGCGGCTAGCACTGTTAAAATCGTATATTACATACGCTGCAAGTTTTATCATGCATAAAAGAACAAGAAATCTATGTGTCCAATAAAGTAACCCAAGTTGTGTACCTTCTTGTAAAAACTTGGGATGGAACCGGCTTCAGCACTCTTTCGCTGCCGCTCCTTGAAAATCTCTAGTAATATCCTTTTCATTTCCAATTCTGCAAGTTGTAGGTTCAAGATATATCACTGACACAGTGATACAACATGGAAAATGCAAATGTTGATCAACGAAGCAACCATCATAGTGTAGCATTTGTACAGAAAGAGAGTTAATTCTGCATACCATTCACCCCAATGAATATGAAACTTCGTAGTTTGCTTTATTCAACAAATGTAATTGAAAAAGGGCAATTAAACCAGCCTCAACTCTGTGCATATGCGCCAACAATGAAGCTGCTACACTAATTACGAGCCGTCCCGAACCACAGTAACAACGCAATCAGCCTTCGTATCAACTAACAAGTAAAAGCGCAAGCTCAAACAGCATACAACTAATATCTGTTACCTTCTTAAGTCCTAACATATCCCTACCTCCCTGGCTGACAAGCCTCCTCCGCACATGGGACTCCAAAGTCCTCTCCACCCAAACCACCCACTGCAAATCAAGGGCGAACATTTTCCACGTATCCACCAGCTGCATTACGCCATCTCACGTACAGAGGCACAGAGATCTCATCCTCGTCGCTCAAACACCATCCGGTAATCCCACGTAAAAGAACCTCGCCGCTTCTCCTCACCCAATCTCATCGACATTTCAGATAGGACACGTGTAAACCCTAATACTACCACCATTTCGCAGACGAAACGCAAAAATTCGACCAAGCATGGCACCACAGAGGGGGGGGAGCAGGAGCAAAAGACACTGACCCATGAGGGCCTCGGATCCGAGGCCGGCGCCCAAGCCGACGAAGCGGCGGAGGTTGCGGACCCACGGCATCGACGAGGCCAGCGGGATCCGCCTACCGGCGGGCGCCGCGGCGCCCGCGGAGGAGGCGTCCGCGCCGTCGGCGGAGGTGGTGCTCATCGGGGTCGCGGCAGGCGGCGGATCGGAGCGTGAGCGTGAGCGTGAGCGTGCGCGAGGGAGGTGAAGGTTGTCGTCGGGTTGGTGGTCTGACGAGGGAGGCCGGCTGGTCGCTCGGGGTTCGGGGCGGACGAAATGAGTTTTCGAGAGGGAAAAAAAAGACAAAATGTTTTGTACTGCCTATGACAATTGTTTTTAAATTCGAAAAAATTATATGCGTGATTCGAACGTGGGAATGGAAAACGCTTTGAGATAGGTCGTTTGAATCGTAGGAAATTTTTGAATCATAACAAGTTCCAACAAAATAACGTAACTTAAGTATTCTTTGGGGATTTCTAACTGCTAGACTTCCATCTCGGGGGAGGAGTGTAGGGGTTGTTTGGATCAGGTGTTTTATGAAAACCAGATTTACTAAAACTTCTTTTAGCCCGATTTTGGAAATCCTTGTTTGGATGATCTAACTAACATGTGGATAAGGAAAACTCGTTTCCCCCAAAACCCATAATTTCATGTTTTGTGAAAAACGAGTATATGTGGTTTTTAACAAAACCAGTTTCTGGTATCCTCCTTTCAACTTATTGTTGTTTCTCCACCCACCTTCTCCTCATCGAGGCGATGTGCCCGTCTATGCCGTCGACCTGGTGTGCAGGCTTCTCGTGCTCTCCTCCTTTCCCAAGATGAACAACGACATCTGCATCTGTGTCGAGGATGCCGTGGCATGCAGTGCTCGTCCCGCTCGCCTTACACAATAGCAATTCATCTGCGCCGAGGATGCCATGGTATGCAGCGCTTGTCCTACTCGCCTTCCACAGTAGCAAAGCCTCAACGGGGCCATGCACACCGGTCAGTTCCGTTTCTGAGGGTGAAGAAAATAGCAGCGCGAGCCACCGACATTGGACAAACCACCTATGCCTGCGATCTACTGGCGGTGGTGGAGAATCGATGGGCGGCGCGGTAGAACACCCTCGGCACGGCGTGCCCACGTGCTCGCACTTCAGCCATAACTCTGGCCCAGAACTGTGCAGCGTACTCCATGACTCCAAGAACAAAGGCCAGGAGATTCTAGATGGTGTTGACGTGGTTGGAGTCGCCCCAGAAGAAGAGCCACTTGTCACTACTAGAAATCCCTGTTTTCCCTACAGTTTAAAACGTTCCCTAGTAGTGGAATTGTAATCCAAAGGAAAGTATCTATCCCGAGGGTGAGATAAAAAAAACCCTAGGGAATGAAATCGTTCCCTACTGTTTACTTAAATTACTAGGGAAAGACAATGGAGAGAGAAATAGACTATGCCATGTCAGCGTCATGGTGGCAACTTTCCCTGCTCGGATGGACAAAACCGTAGGGAATTTTAAAAAAAAAAATTGTCTCATTTTTTTTTGCTACATGCTACCTTTTTTATGTGCCATTTTTTCCTTTCTACGTTCTATTTTGTTAGGCGCCACTTTTTTTTTCCCGGCCTTCTGGCGCCATTTGTTTTCTTCAAGCGCTAAGTATTTTTTTAAGAAAACGCTATTAGGCGCTTATTTGCCCTACCCAAAACCGCCCACGTCAAATTCCTTGACCTTGCCGCCACTCGCTCAGCAGTAGCCACCACCATGCATATGTCTTAAATCGCCGTAGCGATTGCCGCCACGCCAAATTCGCCGTTCGTTCACCATGCCATGCCGCCGTCAGTCAGTGTGATGCCCACGCCAAATCCCCTTCGCCATGTAACATCCCAATCAGATAAACAGGTTTGTTCAAGTATAATTATATGTGTAGAAATTAAAACTTTTTCTCACACCTTGAAAACCCCTAAACACTCATGTAATTCTTGTCCAAGAGTTGTGTAATCCAAAAACACAAAGCTCTTGTTGACCAAAAGTCAAACTCATTTTCCAATTGTCTAAATCTTGTGCCAAACATTTGGAAATATTTTTCCTTGGTCCTAAAGTTGAGGTGGGACCCCTCTGAAAAATATCATGAGTTATAACACTTGTTGATAAATTTTGGAGGCAAAACAAATCTTGAACAACCTTCATGAATTTCCTGAGAAAAATGCACTGCATAATAACCTCTGAAAATTTTATGCAAGGTTAATCTCATGGTCAGCAAGCTCTGTTAAAATTTCATGAATTTTGGAGTTCATTTGTTGTCTCAAATAATTCTGCTAAGTTTCAATTTGTTAAAAACTAAATTTAAAAGCCTACACTGTTCCTTGGGCTAGTCATTTGTGCAAAGTCGGTCCAAATTTCAACCATGTCAAGCACCTCGGCAGACCTCCGTCTCCACCTTAATCAGTCGCACCGTTGGATTTACATCCAACCGCCACGACCTCCTCCGCGATCAACACCGCAAAGACCTCCTCACCTCATCAGGTCATAGCCGTTGGATTAAAGATCCACGGTCATGACCTCCCCTGTGTGTTAAATCTCAAAAACCTCCACGGGCTGTCAAACCACTAGACATCCCACCTTGTTGAGGTCGTAGCCCTTGGATCTAAGATCCATGGCCATGACCTCCCTCACCGTTAAACTAAGCAAACCTCCCATTTAAACGAGGTCGTGGCCATTGGATCGAGATCCAACGACCCACGACCTCCCCTCTAAATATCAACAGACAAGACCTCCCTATCTCGTGTTGTGCACCGTTGGATTAAAAATCCACAGTCACGACCTCCTCCTTGTCTTATGCGCATCGACCTCCTCACAAGACGTGAGGTCGTTGCCTTAGATCTAAATCTAATGGCCATGACCTCCCTTGTGTGTTGCGCAAGCTCAAGACCTCCTTTGCGCCACGCGCGAGGCTCAGGACCTCCCCTGTCTTGATCACCACCGTTGGATCAAAATCCAAAGGTCTTGACCTCCCTCGCGCTTCACGCAAAGCCTCAGACCTTCCTTTTTGGTTGTGTGCCCTTGGATTTGAATCCTAAGGCCATGACCTCCCCCTCATGTTCTTAAGACCGTGTGCGGTTAAGTCCTCCTGGAGGTCCGCACCGTTGGATTGAAATCCAACGCCTTGGACCTCCTGTCCCCTTTTCCACGTGCACCTTCGTATTATGGAAATCGGAGGGCCACGACCTCCCTGTCCAAATCGTGTGGCTGGGACCTCCTCCCAGCCACTTAAAACATAACGGTTCAAAAATAGAATCCGATGGTTAGGACCTCCCCGTAGTCTTATCCAACGGTCAAAATGACCTCCCCTGTTCTTCTCCTTCCTTGGTCACGCATGCGTGCTCCTGAGCGAGGGAGTTAATGCGTGTCATCGTCCTTGTGTACCTTATAACAACTCTTTCTTGACCAAGCATTAAATGCAGTCGACTTTCCGCCTCTCCACCTGCTTAGCTTTGTCACCATGTCAACTTTACATCTTGTCCAAGCCCTAGACCGACCCATGGGCCAGGCTCACCATGAGCTTAACCCGTGGTTCACAACCTCCTGCGCCCTAAGTATAAAACCTCCCCCACTGTTTCCTTGGCTTCCTTTGCACACCATTATCCCTTTGCTTGCACCCCTGTGCTTGTGAGCTCTAAACCACCGAAGCTCTCCTTGGCCGCCATTGCTGGAGCTTGAAGCTCCTCGGTGGACAAGGGTCCCTGGAGTTTTCCTCCTTTTCTCCTTGCTTCCGTTTGTGCCCTACCCTCTGGGACCAAGTCCTAACTTGATTTGTTGGGCATTTGCAGAGGGGACAAAGTGGAGCTTGAGTGAAGCTTTGGTAGTGGAGCACCTTTCCTCTCCCAAGACCGGTCCTCCGTCCTCGACCTCCTCGGCACCTTAGGACCTCCAGTACTCCTGATAGTCCTAGGCGCTGGGCACCCGCATGTATGTCAGTCATGAGCTTTTGTTGAGCACACGCTTGAATGTCGCTACGAGCTTTCTTTTGCATTTCGGATTTTGGCGTGCTTGCCTTCGTTGTCCTCTCGGCTCGCCGGCGTTCAAGGCGTCGCCGCCGTTGAGAGGAGGTCCATTGCGCGCATGGTTATTGCGGACCAATCGGTACCATGGATGTCGCCATGAGGTCTGCATCGCCGGCGAGGACCATCTCTTCAAACCCGGGTCTTTGTCGGACAAGATCGGCGGCGCTGTTGTCATTTTTAGGACAAAGATCCACCGAGTTAATGCACTAATCAAGTGCTCAAATCATTGAAATCATTGGCGTGTCTTAACTGCATTTAATCCTCCCTTGCGCGCATTTAAGACCTCCGTAGCGGACCTCCTCGTTGTCCCGCGCATTTATCTCATGTCCAAGCTGCGTGCGTCGCGCAAGCATGTGGTCGCGAGCTCTGGGACGTCCATGACCTCCTCCGAGGAGATCTGGAGCGTCCAAGACCTCCCCTTGCGATCGTGGCCAACACTGGAAAGACTTCGATAGGGACTTTCCAGATTTTGCATCTGATGCAAGGAACGTTAAGGTCGCAAATAGCTAATCGATGGCTTCAACCCGTTTGGGTTTGGTGCAACACAATATTCTTGTTGGCCGGTGTTTGTGATACCTCTGAACTTACCCCCAGCTATTTGCATGAAAAATGAAAATATATTTCTTAGTCTATTGATTCCTGGACCAAAGCACCCTGGGAATAACTTGAATGTGTTCTTGCGACCCTAGTAGATGAATTCAAGCAAGCGTGGTCAGGAGTAGGCACTTATGATGACTCCCTTAAGCAAAATTTCAATTTGAGGGTGTCCTACCTTTATTCCATCCATGACGCTCTGCATTAGGTATGTTTGTTTGGATGGTCCACACATGGTGGATTATCTTGTCAAGAATGTATGGCAAGTGTTGATACTACTTGGCTCCCTAACGGCACAAGTATAGCCGGTTTGATTGTCATCGAAGATTTCGCCACCGACCACCCATTTCGGAATCAAAAAAATGCATTTAGAAAGGGCACAGTAGTGCATGACATACCTCCACGTCGATTAACCGGAGAAGAGGTGCAAGCATACATGAATGATGTCAAAGAGAAGTCTTTTGAGGGATATGGCACAACACACAATTGGACCCACATCCCAATATGGTGGGAATTGCCTTATTTCCCCAAGCTTTTGCTACGACATAACATTGATGTTATGCACAATGAAAAAAATGTAGCGGAGGCTATTTTTAATACATGTCTTGACATTAATGACAAGACAAAGGATAACGCTAAAGCTCGACTTGACCAAGCTTTGATATGTAATAGAAGTCACCTCAACCTTGTTGAAAAGCCAAACAATAGGTGGGAGAAGCCTAGAGCACCTTATTGCTTGACAAGAGCCCAAAAAAAGGATGTAATGATGTGGTTTAAGCAGATCAAATTTCCAGATGGGTATGCAGCAAACCTAAGGCGAGGGGTCAGCATGGAGCAACTAAAAATACATGGAATGAAGAGCCACGACCACCACATTTTTATGGAGCGGCTGTTGCCTGTCATGATCCGGGGATTTGTTAACAATGACATGTGGGAGTTATTAGCGGAGCTAAGTTATTTTTATAGAATGCTTTGTGCGAAAGAGATCAATCCTGTGCAGATGCAACAATTGGAAGCTAATATACCTATTTTACTATGCAAATTGGAGAAACTTTTCCCGCCGGATTTCTTCAATTCAATGGAGCATCTAATGATACACCTCCCATATCAAGCTAGGGTGGGAGGCCCTGTAAAGTATCGTTGGATGTATTTAGTTGAGAGGTACGTTCTTAAAATTTTGTTTGCTATCCATATTAGTTATCTTATGCAATGAGCTAATACCTCTCCTCATGTAGGTTCATAAAAAAACTCAAAGGAAAAGTTGGTAACAAGGCACGTGTTGAAGGGTCAATAGTAGAGTCATATCTTGTTGAGGAGATTTCACACTTCACATCGTTGTACTTGCCTAATCAAATACCTAGCTCACGCAACCATCTACATCGTTATGCTCAAGATGGTCCTACAAGTGAAAGTAACCTTAGCTTGTTCCAAGTGCGGGGATGGAAGACTTGTAGAGGGATGTCTAGAACTCTAACTATTGAAGAGTACAAGACAAAGAATGATTTATATCCTCACAAACATGAGTGAAATGGATGATTTTGTGGAGTAAGTAGTCTAAATCTGCAAAAATAAAATTAAAACTTTTGTCATGCATATACTTAATTATGTCATTCTTTGAAAACTATAGAAAATTCGATCATGAACAATGGAGGTGTTCGAGACCACCAAATCAAAGACAATGGACAATCTAAGGAGGAATGGAGCCAGAATTGCCAACCAAACTTCTTTGGATTGGTTCGAGAAAATTGGTAATGTACCTAATGCTATTTATAATGAAATGCCATTTGGCCCCACACATAGGATTTAATTCTAGTTTGCAACATTGCGATTGTTCTAAGGATGCAAGCATACATAAAGAAATACGCCGTCTATCACGTGGTTGTGGCTTCAAGGTCAAGTCATATGATGTTTACGGTTAATGGGTATAGATTTGATGCGAAAAGTATGAAAAATCCAAAGGAATCTAACTACTATCAATACGGGTGCTTCTTTGTTGGGATTGATGATGCCACTAATAAGGAGCTTGAGTACTACGGTATTATCAAAGACATAATCGAGCTCAAGTTTGATGGTGATATTGAATTGACCTTGTTCGTTTGGATCGCCATTGGTTTCATCCTATTAATGGAGTGCGACATTTAGAAAGATTTGGATTAGTTGAGGTTGCTCATGCATCATGTAATCCAGCAAATGAACCTTTTGTGCTTGCTAGTCAAGTAACTCAAGTGTATTATATTCCATATGCATGCACCTCTTATGCAAGTCTTAACGCGTGGTGGGTTGCTTACAAGGTAAGGCCTCTAGGAAGTTTGCCCATTCCATCAACGGATGATTACAACAATGAAGATGGCACATGTGAAGATGTCTTCCAAGAAGATGGAATAGAGGGTGAATTCTTTGTAGATATCGGAGTAGGTCTCGATAATATTACAATTAGTGGTTCAGATGAGGTCATGGATCAACGTGAACTGTTGGTGCTAAATAACCAATGCAACGCTGCAAGTGGAGAGAACGAGCCACTGGTTGAAGATGAAGAAGGTGGATATGATATGGAAGCACGTCCTGAAATCAACTACCAGGAATACCAAGAAGATGTTGATGGTTTCTAAGCTTATATAATATTGGTATAGTTATAAATATGTACTTGGATAATTATGTACATTTATTTTCAGTCAGAAATTCATAATTCTTTAATTTTTAGTACTTCTGTGATCAATTATTTCTTTATGAAAGTTACTTATGCACAATTTTTTCAAATTTGCAGGATGACGCTTGTACATTCAAGACATCGTATTGGGGCTCCTAAAAGGACTTGCATTAGAGAGAACACAACCACTAGCAATGAGCAGACCTTGATTACGATGTAGTGGAGGAGGATGCGAAGATATTTATGTGCGAGGTTGTTCACAACTTCCACCTACTATTCCCAATGAGGCGGATCGTCCATTGATTCTACTGAAGGCAAAACGTGAGTTTGTAAATATGTTGTGATTGCCCTTGACCTTGCAAACTTGTGATGTGTTTTAATTTCACCATTGTTTTCTCTTTTGAAAACAATCGGCGTGAAATCCCAAGACTAGGCAAGGAAAGAAAACCAACAAGTGTCCTAACATGTTTCTTGAAGACTCACCATCTGGTATGGTTCAATTTAGAGGCAAGTCTGTGGTGGCAACAACATGGAAGCACTACAAAGCGAAAAAGGACACAAATGGGCGAAACAAAGCCGATGAGGTGGAAGAAGGTTTTTGGGTAATGTAAAATGTTGATTATTTACGCATATGCACTATATCCATGGATAATTATTTACGCATGTACACTAGTCAGATTTCTGCTTCATGAACAAACACTTAACTCCAGATTAAGGCTAAAGAACAAACACTTTATCTCAGATCATTATTAATTACAGAGAGTATGATCCAATAGCTAAAGAACATGTTGAAGGTCGGTTTATGGAAAATCAATTACTGCTTTTATGCATAAACTTATCACATGTCGAAATCTGCACAATCTGTGTCTTCGCAATGCCAATGCAGAGGCTGCTATCCAGTAACTTTATAAAATTGGTGCCTATGACAGTGAAATATTACATGGTGTCCCAAAAATAAGTATACTCTTTATAAAATGTTACAGAAACTTTTTTCATCCTTTATCCCCAGATTGTTTTGTATCTATACTTGTTGTCTTGAACCACTAGAAAGCTAAGTATCAGGCTGTTCAGATAGCATGTTGCAATTTCTGAAAGTTTGGCTTAAATACATAGGCAGAGATTTGTCTAAGAATAAGCTCTATTGATTGACTTACTATAGATTTGTCAAAAGCATCTTAGCATCATTGAGAAAAGGGTGTGTTCTTTCATTATTTTTGCTCAGAATTCTGTTGTCTTCATGGCATTTGCTATACCTGAACAATATACCACAAAAGAAAGCTGATGATGCTGCAGTCATTAGTATATGTTGTCATGTATCATATTCACAAAAGCTCAGGACCAAAATAGTACTTGCTTCCGCACATACCAACCAAACTTTTGGCTTGTCCCAGAAAACATCAACATTTTGCAACCAAATATGGATTACTTCTCTTTGTTTTGTAAAGGGGATGATCGCACTAATTTGTCATGCCATGCGACTTCTTGAGTTTCGACAAAGCGTACATTTCCTCGATACTTATTTACGAACCACTTCAGGAACGAACACTGTGACACCTCCACATAGTGCTTTCACCTACATAATTCTCCTCATTTGGATGGCACATATGCTCTATAGGATAGTACAAACCTATCCCATGTTGTTGCACAAGTAGTCATCTCATCATACATCCTGTATCAATGTTCTTGTCGCCAGAGCTGGAACTAGTGTTTTGCATTTCCTTTGTCACATGGCTGCATTAATTTCATTCTACCTCTGTTACTGTTGTTATCAAGATATCATGTTGACTGGGAAAAAAAACATTTGAATCGAAATACGCGGATTGTTTCAAGATTATTTCTGCATATGCACTATATCCATGGATAATTATTTCTGCATGTACACTATACTACGATGGAACACATTAAGTTTTTTTCTCCTTTTATTTGCAAGGAACCCAAAGCCGTGAAAAGGCCACACTTCCTCGTGATCTGCATGCACGCAATGCCAATGCAGAGGTCGCTATCGATAACTTTATAAAATTGGTGCCTATGATGTTGAAATATTACATGGTGTCCCAAAAATAAGTATACTCTTTATAAAATGTTACGAAACTTTTTACATCCTTTATCCCAGTTGTTTTGTATCTATACTTGCTGCCTTGAACTACTAGAAAGCTAAGTATTAGGTCGTTCGATAGCATGTTGCAATTTCAAAGTTTGGCCTGAAATTTTGTTGTCTTCATGGCATTTGCTATACTGAACAATATACCACAAAAGAATCTTGATGATCTTTGCGATCATTAGTATATGTTGTCGTGTATCATATTCACAAAAGCTCGGGACCAAAATAGTACTTGCTTCCGCACATACCAACTAGATTTTGGCTTGTCGATAAAACATCAACATTTTGCAACCAAATATGGATTACTTCTCTTTGCTTTGAGAAGGGGATGATCGCACTAATTTGTCATGCCGCGACTTCGAGTTTCGACAAAGCGTACATTTCCTCAATACTTATTTAGCAACCACTTCAGGAACGAACACTGTCACACCTCTTGAAGAAGCAGTCACCAATGCATGTGTTGTAGCTTCAGACCCTAGCATCTCTGAGATAATTCAAACAAGTCATTTCTAATTAGCACTTTTCATCTTTGTTCACCATGCAAACTTGTCTTGTGCTAGATATATTTACAAATATGTCAATTGCACATAATGGACTACTTATGTTATCCCATGAATAACCATACTTTATGTTTGTCACAACTAAGATTCGGTATGAACACGAGCATGAAAATCTTTGCAAGATTGCATGTTGGTGAATGTTGCAAAATGTGTCCTAACAGGCTCAAGTATTATGCTCAATTCAAGCCATAGTGGATCATTATCGGATTGTCAAAGGAGTAAAATGTGCGACAAGATGGTCAAGGTAAGTATTTGACAAGGGTGAATACCATGCACAAAGACCTATCTGGTGCTACGAAGCGACTTGGAATGCTATGATTGATGAATGGTGCAATCCAGATTGGATTAGGAAATCTGAGACAAATCGTGCAAATCGATACACCACTAGATTTAAGCCTCACAAAGGTGGATCCAACTCCATTTCAACGATATGCCAAAAGTTGGTGAGTTACTAAGCTTTTTTTGTCATTATGTGATGGACACTCCTTGTGTATGCATTTAATTTGGCATTCTTTTGTATGCCAAAAGTCTGAGAAAGAAGGGCGAGAAGTCTCGTCGATTGAGGCATGGGTTTATACACATAGAGGGCCAAATCCGCAAGATTCTAATTCACTAAACACGGAAGAAGCCACTACATGCTTGGTAATTTTATTTTGTTAGTTTACTGTGATTTTATTTTTCTGATTTTTTGTACTTCCTCTACAATATTCCTTATGCAGTTTGCTTTATTGGACAGGAGAGGTATAAGAGGAAGTCTGCTGATCTAAATGGAGAGGATTTGATTGGCTACACTCTCCTGTGGATGCAAGAGCTTTGTATGACTGCTCTTATGGTAGGCCACATGGTAAGTGGGCTACATTCAATGGGATCATTGATGACAAAGAGGCCCTCATCGAGTTGAAGAGTAGTAATGCCTCCTCGCTAGCTTCTAAGCGTCAACGTCGAGAAGAGGAGGAACGTGAGAGGAGAAGGGAAACTCATAATGCTCGTTTAGCAAAGGATTATGCACATACCTTGTTAGACTGGAGTAGTAGTGTGCACAACCATAATACCAACATCCAGAGGTTCATGGAGGTGCAATATGTCATTCAACATATTAGTTTTTACTTTGAATAATAGATGTTGAACTACATTTGACCTTTTCGCATTAAATCTTATGATTGCAGAATGTGGCTAAGCATACTGGAATGCCTTCTACTGCAGTTCCACCTCCCCCGCCTCCCCCACCTCCACCTCCTACATATGAAGTTTCAACATCTCCAAATCTATCACTTGAGGTATATAAGAGATATTTCTTGCTAATTCTGGCTTATAACTCCACCATTGCCTTAGTGCACACTACTCTAATGACTTTTGCTTTGTTTTGTTTTCAATGAACTGTCTTCCTGTTTGCTTTGTTTTTATTGTCTTTTATCCTCTTATCTTTTTTACCTGATATCTAGCAAACATAGGTTTATGCTTTTTATTATGATGGGCTATTGTCTTTCACTGTCCAGCCTAAAAGATGCCCATCCTTTTCATCATGATGGGCTATTTATTATCTTTCACTGCCCTGAGATATTACCACAAACACTGTCCTGAGATATTATCACAAACTGATCAAGACTAAACTAAAGCATATGCTAGTTAGCTAACTTAATTTCTATGGGCTATATTATGCACAATAAGCTTCTCTATGATATTTGAACTAGTTTCGGTGTCCCAATACTTGTTTACTTGTAGTAGTGTGCACAACCATAATACCAACATCCAGAGGTTCATAGAGGTGCAATATGTCATTCAACATATTAGTTTTTACTTTGAATAATAGATGTTGAACTACATTTGACCTTTTTGCATTAAATCTTATGATTGTAGAATGTGGCTGAGCATACTGGAATACCTTCTACTGTAGTTCCACCTCCCCCGCCTCCACCTCCTACATATGAAGTTTCAACATCTCCAAATCTATCTCTTGATGTATATAATGGATATTTCTTGCTAATTAAACTTATGACTCCACCATTGCCTTAGTGCACACCGCTCTAATGACAATATTCGTGTAATTACAAATCTCGATCACTTGACAGCACTTAATCCTCAATAAACTACATTTGATTAGAATATGTGATTTTGTTTACTTCTCAAGATCATATTAATTTTTGAATCAGCACAAACCTTAATATGCACCCAGTCCATATTAACAACAGCAAGCCTGTGAGTTTCCTTGTCAATCATAGGTATATCATCATGCTTGCCCATCAAGTACTGAGCAATGTCATTGCCGGCAGAGTACTTTTGCTTTTTTTTTTGTTTTCAATGAACTGTCTTCCTGTTTGCTTTGTTTTTGTTGTCTTTTACCCTCTTATCTTTTTTACTTGATATCTAGCAAATATAGGTTTATGCTTTCCATATTTTTTTACTGATCTTCGAACTATTTTTTGTTGTATAGCCTCATACCAGCGGTTCAGCTGTTGGAGTAGAGAACCCGAATGATACATTGAATAGGATTGCTCGAGGAATGTTTGGAGGTTATGTTAACGCATCTGTCAATGCTGATGGGAACTACTCTTCTCCGCTGGACGATGATCTTGCACTATTTTAATGTCAGCCATGGTCTAATTACATGTGGAAGCATATTTTTTGTTTCAAGTGGTGCATGTTGCCTTCTTTTATGGAACGATTAACATGTAAGGGTTGCATTTTGATGTCTGAAAACTTGCTGGTTATTTGTACTTCAGTATGCATGTGTGTTGTGCACTTGTGGTGCATGCGTGGGTGTTGTTTTTTGGACTTTTTGGTAGTGTGACGTTTACACTTGTATATGTTGGTGCAAATGTGCCTCAAATAGTACTTGATGGTCAATTGGAAATACATGATATTGTTATGTTTTATCTCTTGCATAAAATTTGTTTTGAGTGATAATGTGAATTTAGCGTATTTGAATATAAATAAGTATTTGAATAATGTATGTATATTTAGAAAAAAAGCAATAAATTCAGTACCCCTAGTGTTTATGCTAAATAGTAGGGGATGAATTTTGAATTAGCAATAGAAAAATAATATTTATATAAAAATGTTCCCTAGGGTATACAAGAAATAACGTAGGGAATTTGCTAATTTCTTTCCCTAGGCTGGTAGAAAGGAACGTAGGGAATTTGCTAATTTCTTTCCCTAGGCTGGCAGAAAGGAACGTAGGGAAATAAACTTTCCACGTCAGATGACAATGCCACGTGGACAAGATTTCCCTGCTTTTAAAATCTAGGAACGATTCTTTCCCTAGGTTTGTCCAAAAACCGTGAGAACGTTTTCTTTCCCATTCTTTCCCTAGTAGTCGCTCCTCTCGAATGCCACTAGGAAACTAATTCCCTACAGTTTTGGGCATGTTCCCTAGTATATTACTCGCTAGGGAAAATGGGGATTTCTAGTAGTGTGTTGTCCAAGCACCGCCATGCCACGTCAGTCGTGAAGAGCTTTGAATGAGCAGTGCGTCGAGTAAATCCATCCATTCCTATCCAGCACACCCAGCGGCCCATCGGCCGTTGCTACTCTAGTTGACAAAATTGAGCCGAGGGGGAGTGGAGTAAGTAATGGGAAAAGTAGAGAGAGCATAGAGTTTTGCCAAGCAAGGTGTTACGACTTACAAGAACAAATTTTTCTGACTATGCCATCCAAACAAAATATTATAAAAACTTATGCTAACAGAAAAACGATTTAAAAACTGGTTTTCCAAAATTTTATAGATAATCATGTTTTAGAAAAACTGGCTCTTATTCATGAGATCCAAACAACTAGGTAGGGTTCTTCCTCATTCTCTCTCTTCCTTCCTTACTTCACAAGACATGGCTATGGGTCCTTCCACTTCCTTCTTCCCTTCCTAAGCTTCCAACCCACTCGGAATTCCACCTTTCAACTCAAATAAAAAAAAAATTCATCCAAAAAATTGAACTTCCAACATAAATTTGGCACCTGCCCTCGAAAACCAAATTTCCAATCTTCAAAAATCAAACTTTTAACTCAATCCCAAAAACCGAAGAGAGTTTCAACTCGAATCGCTCATTTCAATTCAGAAATCACAGTGATTTCAACTTGAATCCCAAAAAACTTTGAACTCAAATTGCATAACTTCTTATTCGATATCTAAAGATCCCAACTTGAATCCACAACCTTTCATCGTGAAAAATAGTTGTTCCCTTCACTACTTTGGCATCTCTTCACGCTTCACGGAATATGGGAAACAACAATGTGTCGGGGATGCTCGGTGAGTGGTGACGGGCGCTGCATCTCGTTGGGCAAGTCCATAGTGGCAGTAGAGGGAGGTAAGACCATCTCGAATGTTGTGTTTTAGCCGGTTCAAATGAGGAGAGAGAAGGCATTGAATCGATTCAATACATTGGAGGGATCGATTCCAACAAAAAAATGCATGAAACCGGACTCTACTTAAAGCATCTTTAGTATATTGAACCGATGTTGATTCAAAGCCATGCCACGTAAGCATTCTAGAAACTGAGCTTGTTTTTCTCCAATGTATTGAACCGATTCCTACTAATAACTGGGACCCACGTTACATTAAAAAACTACAAAATAATAGTATCCTCTCTCAACTGCACTCTCTCCTATGTAGTTGTTTAATGCTCATATGAGTTGTTTAATGCTTTGAATCGACACCTAAGTAGAGTTCGATTCTATGTATTTTTTTTGTTGGAGTCGACCCCTCCAATGTATTGAATCGATTCAATGTCTTCTCTCTCCTAATTTGAACCGGCTAAAACACAACATTGGAGATGGTCTTATGGCATCTTTAGTGTATTGAACCGATGTCGATTCAAAGTCATGTCACGTAAGTATTTTAGGAACTGAGCTTGTTTTTCTCCAATGTATTGAATCGATTCCTACTAATAACTGGGACATACGTTACATTAAAAAACCACAAAATAATAATATCCTCTCTCAACCGCACTCTCTTCTATGTAGTTGTTAAATGTTCATATGAGTTGTTTAATGTTTTGAATCGATTCCTAAGTAGAGTCTGGTTCCATGCATTTTTTTATTGAAACCGACCCCTCCAATGTATTGAATCAATCCAATGCCTTCTCTCTCCTCATTTGAACCGGCTAAAACACAACATTGGAGATGGTCTTAGGAGTCGATTCAAAGTATTAAACAATTCATATAAGCATTAAATAACTACATAGGAGAGAGCGCGGTTGAGAGAGAATATTATTATTATGTGGTTTTTTAATGTAACGTGGGTCCCAGTTATTAGTATGAATTAGTTCAATACATTGGAGAAAAACAAGTTCAGTTCCTAGAATGCTTACGTGCCACGACTTTGAATCAACATCGGTTCAATACATTAAAGATGCTCTAAGTAGATGGTGTGAGAGAGGAGTTGGGTGTGGAGTAAATATGAGTGAGAAGGAAAAAATAAAGTGATGTCATATGGTCCATCTAACCTCCTACATCGGTGAAAGAGGTAAAAAAGCTACCATGTGGGGCCATCATCCTGACCGAGCTCATGCACTGGAAGCTAGACTCTCGCGGTGTAATAGGATTTTTGCCTTTCATTAAGCATTTTCTTAGGGCATGTTTGGTTCTTTACCCCAAATAGCCCTACCAAAATTTTAGTAATACCCTAAGACTTTGGTTAGTATTTGGTTGAGTTCCAAAATTTTGTTATGCCATTGAAATTTTGACATTGCCCGCTTATTCATTCCCATTTCTTTAGCTGATCTTCGGCACCCAAATCAAGCGCCAATGTTTTAGCTTGGCAGGAAAGGGGCTGAGTTGCCACGTGGAAGGTCTTGCTTGGCTCCTTTGGGTGCATTAATGGTATGTTTAGTTTAATTAATCAGTTTTAAATGACTGTATTTCCTAAACCGAGTATCCGATTTGCGATCCGATTTGAACCGTTGTGTTCCTTGCCATTTAATCAACAAAACAAGACCATTGTTGGCATATTTTGGTGCAAAAAATAATATATGTCATACGGGCCCCACATGTCATACTTACATTTTTAGTAAATTTCGGCATGGTTACAATCCAAACACATCAATTTTGGCATTGCCCGTGAATTGGTATGGCTACGATCCAAACAATTTTTTTTGCCCAGGTTTTGATATTGCCTGAGTTTTAGCATTACCAAAATTTGGGTATGGCTAGCTAGGGTCAAGAACCAAACCCTTAATCCACGTGTGATCGTAGATCATGTTCGAACCCACCACCCTAATAATCTATCCAGAAAAAGGCTTAAAAAATCAGCCAACCAAACAACCTCGGATTGTGCCCTTGATTGGCATGACTTGATTTGACCTACTTAGACTACAACATTAGGGTAGGTTAAACGTTATTGGGACAACCAAATGGCATAACTCGCTTTCTGCCATATCTCACCTACAAAATTACAACCCATTTGAGGTTAAGGCTAGGTAGTGGACCACAACTATTTCCCCCTATCTCGTCACATCCCACACAAGATCGGACATCGACATGCTTGAACAAAATCAGTGGCGGAACTATCGCTGGGGCAAGCTGGGGCGGCTACCCCGGGTCTCTCAGGCGGAAGAACCCCCCTCGGCCAGCCCGTCGACGCCCCTAGCCAAGCTGCCATTGCCATGACTAGCGCCCCCAGCTAATGAGCGAATTTCGCCTACGCGCCGTGGCCGTGGGCCGAGTGCTCAAGTCAGAGATGCCGAGGCAGGCAGCCCAGGGCCTCAAGGCCCAAGCCAATTAGCCAAATGCCCACACCAGCGTCCAGCTCCACGCCTCCACTTCTCCAGGCTCCAGCACAACCCTAATTCTGGAATTTTGAATTCCCTATCGCGCAGCACCGCAACATCAACCATTCCCCATTCCTCTTGGACCTCTTCCGTTCTTCTTCCTCAGCTCCTCCCGTCGGGCTGCGGCGATCGGCGAGTGCTGCGGTGTGCGCTGCAAGGTGTGGGACTGGGCGGTTGGGTCACTGGGTCACGGTCGTGAGGCGTTCGCCCTCCAACCGTCCGCTGGCACTGGTCGTGAGCTGGTGAGGTGAGCCACTGAATCACTGATGTGTATGGTCTGAGCCTTGATGCCTTGAGCAATGAGCATTGTTTTGATTTTTGATTTCCTAGAGTACAGATGTACAATATTACTATATGAGTAAATTTTGATTTCTTGTAGGAATTCTATAAGAAAATGAAATCAATACAAACTTATTTTAGAACTGCAATAGTAGATGGCAATTCCCAAGTGGAAGCGGTTGAAACATCTAATGTCGTTGCCAACAACACCACAACCGCAAAGAGAGCTCATGGTAGTGATGTGTTTAATCCAGATGACATTGTTGCTGATCCGGGCCTACGTAAACAAATTGAAGAATATGATACCCCGGAAATTAGAGATGAGGTGAGAAGGGTGTATTTGTTGAAAGGTCCATGCCAGTCGCGCGGTCATGTTTTCCCTCGTAAAAATAACGCGAGGGCATTTAGAGAAGACATTGTTGTTAATGGTTAGTTGCTTCCATCATTATAATGCAGAGATCTTTAATGAGGTTCTTGACAAAATTTTAGTTGAGATGCATAGTCGATTTAGTGAAACTTCAACACAGCTATTGAAATGCATTGCATGTCTAGATCCTATAGATTCATTTAGAAGCTTTGATCATGGGAAGCTAGTTGAGCTTGCAAATATTTACTCTGTGGACTTTTCTCTACAAGATTGTCATCTGTTGAATGATCAACTCAACATATCCATTGATGTCATGAAAAGAAGTCTTGATTTTTTGAGTTGTGGTAGCCTTCCTGAGCTTGCTGTCATGTTGGTTGAAACTAGACAACATTTGATCTGCCCACTGGTTTATCGCCTCATTACACTTGCACTGATATTACCTGTGGCAACCGCATCAGTTGAGAGAGTTTTCTCAGCCATGAATATCATAAAGACAGACCTATGAAATAAGATAAATGATGAATGACATGATGATATGCTATGTTGAGCAAGAGATATTTGCGGCAATCGATGACAACAAGATTATGCGACGCTATCAAGCCATAAAGGAGTGTAGAAACCACTTAGCTCGTGCACCTCGTATAAGTTAGTGGTATAATTCTTTTCCTATCTTGAGTTTCAAATTATTATTGCACTTGATTATTATTGCACTTGTGTTGAATTCAAGTTCTTATAAATTCTATTGTGTTTACATGTTGTAGGTAACTGTTGGAATGCCGGTGTTTTGGATATCTTGTGCCAACCATCGATGTGCACACGCATCAGTAGCCCTTGTTAGTACTTTATATGAGCTCTTAATAATGTATTCTATACTTGTTTGGTTGTATCATTTAGATCTATGTTTGTCTGGTTGTATCGGTTAGATCTTGACAATTTGAACGTATTTGACATCATTAGTATATTGACTATTGAATCACATTGTGCTTTGGTATTTTTTATACTACAAGTTTGCCCCGGGTCTTTCGAATTCCTGGTTCCACCATTGAACAAAATGATATAACAATTTCCTCGCCGGATAGGGTCACCAAAACCAACAAAAACAAAGCTCGCATTGCATTCCTAATTCCTAATAGTCCAATCCAACAACATTTGTTCTTTTCATTTTTTTGCTTTGTTTTTGTTGGCCTATAAAAATACATTACCCCCGTAGTGCAGCTTCTTGGTTGTTTTTGTTATATCTTGTCGCATTTCCTTTTGGATTTTTTAAAATAATTTTTTGAAGATAATTACAAAAATAAATAGTCACCCCAAAAAATTACAAAAATGTGTCAACTGGCGACAGAGACCACTGCCGCCCACACATTGGTCCACATACAGTCATGACAGTACCTATCGCCATTAGAAGCGGCTGACGATGATACATCACACCGGTTGAGCGGCAATAGGTATCTGAAACCCTAATCTGTTTTGTTTACTTGTGATTTTCATAGATTTTGAATGATACGAAATCTATTAGACCCTCAATAGCATTTTGTGTTTGTCGTATGTTGTTCTAGTGCGGTGAACTTCTGAAGAATTTTGCGAGGACAATTGAGTTATCAATGATTCGTAAGTAGGAAGGTAAGTGATATTGTGATGCGTCCGGAAATTCATACACTTTCTCATGTACATGCACAACACGAAAGGTAAGTTATATTGCGATATGCTAGAGAATTCACACACGGTGCACAATATTGGAGAAATGACGTAACGATAACAACACGACAGTTGATCCGATAAGAGGAGTTATATGGCACGCAGGCTAACATATCAAGGACGGTACACGCATGCCTTTAGGAAATTAGAAATACATGGGACATATGGACGAAGAGGATCAGACTACTGCGTGGACCAGGGCCATTTGCCCTTCCTTGCGAGCTCGGCGTTGTACTCCTCGTCGACCGCCTTGGCCTCGGTCGCTATTTTCCTCTTTTCCCCGCGCTCCCGGCGTCTGCACACCTTGAGATGGGCCTGTGCCTACTGCCGGATACGCTGGTTCTGCTCTTCAGTGCGGCACTCCTCCTCCCTCCTCTCGCAGTCCCTGTTAGCATCCCACTCCTTGCAGTCGAGAGTCTACTGGTCGTGTGGGTGGATCTCTAGGTCGATCCACTTGCAGTAGCCACATAGCGGATCCGGGGACTACGAGTAGACGGGAGAGGCTATTAGTGCGGACTTTCAAAGAGAAATGGTATGGGAACATACTGCTACCTGTCCTTACCGGCTGCTGATAGCATCTCGTATCCTAACGGCGGTCGGGATAGTCGCTGGAGTAGTTCACACAACCCCAGTAATGCATGCCCAGGCTTAGCTGGTGTTTGGACTTGAAGAACTTGTATTTGTCCCTGCACCAACAGAGGGGCGGCGTCTCCCCCTCGGGCGGGTGTTGCGGCGAATGCTCGGTTGAGATGTTCTGGTAGGGGTTGCTGCTATGGGGGCCGGCGTCCTTGCGGAGAGGTGGCCTCCTGGCACGCTCCCTTTGTTCCTCTTGGGCCGCATACACCTTTTGCATTTCGTAGATCTCCTCCCAGTGCTTGTCCATCTGAGCGAGATTGTGTTGAAGTCTGTATGCAGGAGAACCCGGCGTAGAAGGGGTGGTACTTATATCTTGGCCGGGCTGCGTATCTGTTGAATTATAATTCGATTGAAGGAAATCAGCGTTCATGAGGCGTCCTGAAAAAGCCTGCTCGTCGGGTCACATCGTCCTGAAAAGCTGGCTCGTCGAGTCACGTCGTCCTAAAAAGCTGGCTCGTTGGGTCACATTGTCCTGAAAAACTGTCTAGCCGGGTCATGTCGCTCCGCAAAGCTGACTCGCCGAGTCATGTTGCTCCGCAAAGTTGACTCGTCAGGTCACTTCGCTGCGCAAAGTAAGGAGGACCGAAGGCGTAGAAATAGGGTGGTGTGGGGTGTCCCGATGCAGAATCGTACACGTGGTCGTGATTTTCAAGCAAAAAAGAGATATTGAAACACGAGACTAGCATAATAATAGTTGTACAGAAATTAATATTTACATGGCATGACTGATATTTGTAGGAACAAATATTCACTGGCGGCCTCTCTTGGGGCACACCCCGCGTGTCGCCCCTAGCCTCGCCCGGCGATGGTCCGAGTACATTAGAAGATCAGGCTGCCTGACTACCCGACCGACGCGAGTAGCCTGAGGTGGTATCGTGAAAGGGGGGGTTGTAACGACCCAACTCTAGGCCTCCCAAGAGGTCCTCCTGGGTCTCTAGGGAAGTCCATCAGGACCTTCCAGGAGGTCCCGGAAAGGATCTCTTGGTTTGTCCACCATGTCCTCCCAGGAGGTCCGTTACAAAAGTGGTATTAGAGCATCCTGACTGTAAGTCACAACCTAGTAGAATGGATATAGAATTTCAAAACTATTTTATACAATAAAAGAAGAATAAAATGTTCTTTCTTATCTGGGTCATCTTTTCACTCTTACCTTCATACGGTGCTCTTCCTTACCTTAATCTAACCTTATCTTGCTTCTTCCTCGCTTTTAGTTTATAATATTAAATAGAACTCCTTACCTTTGCAAGTCCGTATGGTAGCTTCTTAGTTAGGCCTGGTGTTTAGAACCTCCCTTAAAGCGGTGAGCAACGATTAGAACGATATTTAACTAATTTAGCTTTTGAAAAGCTTCTTGCCGTTGTTTCCTTTTGCTGAGTGGTTTGTTTTGGCTAGTTTTCCCTTAGCCTTTTTCTTCTCTTTTCTCAGCCCTGGAGCCTAGACGTTATGGCCACCTCTAGAAATGGCAGTGGCAGCTCAAGAAATCACAACCGACAAGCTGAAGAAGAGGCCGAGAACCCAGCCTGGTGGAGCAATCAGAACAGAGGTGTCGAGGGTGAGCAGGGGCAACCAACTTCACAGCCACCCCCACCTCCAGTTGAAGGTCCTAGTTGGACTCAACTGATGGCCAATCAAACTCAGTTAATAAACCTGCTTTCACAATCCATTGCCAACACCCAGTCCTTGCAAGCTACAACAGCAGCCCAACCTCAAGCTCAAGCTCCACCTCCTCCAAGGTCTAGTATTGCAAAATTTATGAGGTTGCGCCCTCCAACATTTTCAAGCAGCACTAAACCAATGGAAGCTGATGACTGGTTAAGGGCAGTGAGCCGAAAGTTAGACATGGTGCAGTGTACAGACCATGAGAGAGTTCTCTTTGCTTCTCACCAGCTCAGTGGACCAGCTTCTGAGTGGTGGGACAACTTTAATCAATCTCATGTTGATGCTTAGGCCATCACCTGGGATGAGTTTAAGCGAGCTTTTCATCGTGCCCATATCCCACCAGGCATGATGTCTTTAAAAAGGACGGAATTCCGTACCTTAAAGCAAGGCAGCCGCACTGTCAATGAGTATATGTATAAGTTTAATCAATTGGCAAGATATGCTCCAAGAGATGTTGCCTCGGATGAAAGTAAACAAGAGCACTTTCTGGAGGGGCTTAATGATGAAATCTCAGTCCATCTTATTTCCCAAGAGCATTCTGACTTTCATCAACTTGTAAGTAAGGCCATTCGGCAGGAGAGTAAACTCCAACAGATGGAGAGCCGAAAAAGGAAGAAAGTTGCACAGAGGTTTAACTCAGGGGGATTTCCTAAGTCTAGGACCTCCCAGTCTCAGACCTCTCAGCGCAAGACTTCACGGACCTCCTCTTCAAGGGCATCTGGCACAGAGCAGCGCTTAAGCAAAGTGAGTTTTCATAAGACCTCCTCTGGAGGCCAGCCCCAGAAGAAGCCTTCCACAATCTCCTCTGCCGGAGTGACCTGTTTCTTTTGTAAGGAGGTGGGACATTATGCCAACAAATGCCCAAAGAAGCAACAAATCTCCGCTCAAGCCCGATCTGATCAAGGAGTGTCAGCCCAAGGCAGTGCCTCAAGTGTGAAGCCAGCTGCGAAAGTCATCAAGGGCCGCGTCACACATGTCACGGCTAAGGAGGCGCATGATGCACCTGATGTAGTCCTTGGTACGTTTCCTGTTAATTCCGTACCAGCTTCAGTTTTATTTGACTCGGGAGCTTCCCATTCTTTTGTGTCAAGCAAGTTTGTGGAAAAATGTGGGTTATCTATAGTCTCTTTGGTTAACCCTATGCTAATTCATGTCCCGGGCATAGATATGAGGACTAATACCCTCTGCCCAAATCTTACCTTAGAGATCTCTGGAGCTCTGTTTCACGCAGACCTAATAGTCTTGCCAACTCAAGGGTTGGATGTGATCCTTGGAATGAATTGGCTTGCCAAGAATAAAGGGCAGATCGACTGTGCTACCAAGTCTACAACACTTACTAATGAGCAGGGAATACAAGTGGAGTTTAAGCCCAGGACTTCCCTTAGAGCAAGATCTCTTCTGACTAGTGTGAAGGCAGTAGTGAAGCCGGAAGATCTCCCAGTGGTTAGAGAATACTTGGATGTGTTCCCTGAGGAGCTACCTGGTATGCCACCAGATAGGGACGTATCATTTCTAATTGACTTAGTCCCTGGGACTGCACCCATATCAAAAAGACCTTACAGGATGCCTGTAAATGAATTGGTAGAGTTAAAGAAGCAGATCCAAGAATTGAAGGACAAAGGATTTATTAGACCAAGCTCTTCACCATGGGGAGCACCTGTGCTATTTGTCAAAAAGAAAGACAACAGCCTGAGAATGTGTGTAGATTATAGATCACTCAATGAGGTCACCATTAAGAACAAATATCCATTGTCAAGGATAGACGACCTCTTTGACCAACTAAAGGGGGCAAGTGTGTTCTCTAAAATAGACCTAAGGTCTGGTTATCATCAACTAAAAATTAGACCAGAGGACATCCCCAAAACCGCCTTTACCACAAGGTATGGACTATATGAGTTCACTGTGATGTCTTTTGGACTGACAAATGCCCTGGTCTATTTCATGAGCATGATGAACAAAGTATTCATGGATTTCCTCGACAAGTTTGTGGTGGTGTTTATTGATGATATCCTCATCTACTCTAAAAATGAAAAAGAACATGAAGACCATCTTAAAATTGTGTTGGGAAGACTTAGGGAGCAAGACTCTATGCTAAGTTTAGTAAATGTGATTTTGGCTAAGTCAAGTAGCCTTCCTTGGTCATATTATTTCGGCCAGGAGTAGTGTGAGACCCTTCAAAGGTGGAAGTCAGTATTAGAATGGAGATCACCCAAGACAAGGGTCAAGTAAGAAGCTTTCTTGGTCTAGCCATTATTACAGGAGATTTATTGAAGGATTCTCTAAGATTGCTAGACCTCTTACTCAACTTTTGAAAAAGGAAAGGAGATTTGAATGGATTTGAAGCTGCGAACAAAGTTTTCAGAGACTAAAGGAAAAGCTTGTCACAGACTCTGTCTTGATCTGCCGACATCCATAAAGATTTTGAAGTATTTTGTGATGCTTCCCATCAAGGTATTGGTACGTGTACTAATGCAAGAAGGAAAAGTAGTAGCATATGCATCTAGGCAGTTGAGACCTCATGAAGAGAACTACCCAACACATGATCTAGAATTGGCGGCCATTGTGCATGCTTTGAAAATGTGGCGACACTACCTTATTGGTAACTTATTGTGAGATATACACGGACCACAAAAGTTTGAAATATATCTTTACACAACCGAACTTAATTTGAGACAAAGGAGATGGTTAGAATTGATTAAAGATTATGACCTTGGAATTCATTACCACCGAGCAAGGCCAGCGTGGTGGCCGATGCTTTCGGTAAGGGTTATTGTAATACTCTGTTAGTTCAAGAACAACAACCAATCTTGTACAAAGAGTCAAGCAACTCAATCTAGAGATCGTTGAGCAAGGTTGCATGAACACATTGGAGGTACATCCGATTGCTCGGATCGATTAAGGGACAACAGAAAAGGATGAAGATATCCAAGAAATCAAGAAAAATATGAGAAGGAAAAAGCCCGAGTTTCTCTCGAGGACGAGCGAGGAGTGGTATGGTTTGGTAGCCAAATCAGGTACCAAATGACCAAGAGACCAAGCAACTCGTTTTGATGGAAGCCCACGGATCACCATACTCTATCCATCCCAACACCAAAATGTACCAAGACCTTAAAGAGAGATATTGGTGGACTAGTATGAAGCAAGATGTTGCTAAATCGAGCCCATTGTGATGTGTGTCGAGAGTTAAAGCTCTACACCAAAAACCAAATGATCTGTTACAACCATTGCCAATTCCCTAATGGAAATGGGAGCAAGTGGGCATGGACTTCATTCTTTGATCGCTTAGGACCCAATCCGGTATGACTCTATATGGGTGGTGGTTGATCGTTTAACCAAGGTAGCACACTTCATACCGCTTAAGACCACCTATACTAGTAATGCCTTGGCGGACACAGACATGGCAAGAATTGTTTGTTTACATGGAGTGCCGAAAAGAATAGTATCAGACAGAGGGTCTCAATTCACTTTAAGGTTTTGGCAAAGTTTGCATGAAACCTTAGGTACTAAACTCAATTTTAGCACAGCCTATCACCCTCAAACAGATGGGCAAACAGAGAGAGTGAACCAAATCCTGGAAGACATGCTCGGGGCATGTGCCTGGATTTTGGGAAAAATTGGGACAAAATTTGCCCTATCTTAATTCTCTTACAATAATAGCTATCAAGCTAGCTTACAGATGTCCCCATTTGAGGCTTTGTATGGTAGACCCTGTAGGACACCCCTTCTTTGGGATGAAGTTGGGGAGCATCAGCTTTATGGGCCGGACCTGATCAAAGATGCAGAGAGCAAGGTGAGATTGATAAAGGAGCGATTGAGAGTGGCTCAGTCCCGACAAAAGAGCTACGCTGACACCCGGCGTAGAGATCTGTCTTTTGAAGTTGGAGACTTTGTCTACCTCAGAGTAACACCACTCCGGGGAGTTAGGAGATTTCGGATTAGAGGAAAGCTAGCACCAAGATTTGTAGGACCATACAAGATCTTAGCAAGACAAGGTGAAGTGGCTTATCAACTGGAGCTTCCAGAGTCCTTGTCGGCAGTGCACAACATCTTTCATGTATCACAATTAAGGAAGTGCCTTCGGTTTCCTGAAGACCACACATTAGTAGAGGACATAGACTTACAGGAAGACCTCACATATGTGGAGCGACCAATTAAAATCCTGGATGTGGCAGAGCGAGTTACAAGGAGCAAAATTATCAGGTCATACAAGGTACAGTGGAGTCATCATCCAGAAAGTGAAGCTACATGGGAAAAAGAAGAAGACCTCAAGACTAACTACCCCTACCTCTTCGCTGATTCTGTTTGAATCTCGGGGTCGAGATTCCTTTAAGAGGGGTAGGTTTGTAACATCCTGATTTTCTAAATCCTTCTTAAGTGTGTAAAATAAATTAAAACTATTTTGTTTTGATGAGAATTCAAAGTTTGGTTCAGTCGGAGATGTTTGAGTTGTTGATACTTCCTTTCTGGTATGCTCGGCAGGTCCTCCTTTAGCCTATCTCTTTTGGGTTATGTAAGGTTTAGACCCTCTCTGTGGCCTAGACCTCCCTAGTGGTTCTTGAGGTTAGACTTCCCTTGGGGCTCAGACCTTTTCTCACTTGGGCATATCTTTATGTCCGGACCTTTCCCTTTTAGATTGATTACCTTGGATCTCTTTGTTGGTTTGAATCTCTTTGGTTCAGACCTCCTTCCTGTCTAGACGTCTTCTAAGTCTAGACCCCCTTGTTGCCTGGGCACTCTCTTATGCCTGACCTCTTTTCATCGGAAATCCTTGTATTCCATTGGAGCTCTCGCGTGCCTTGAACCTCCCGAGTTCATTTGAACCTCCTCGACATTTCCTCTTGGCGAAAGGACCTCCTTTGGGTTCATCCTAACCGCCAAGACTTTTGACCTCACCCTAGCGGTTGGAAATCTCCTTTGAGTTACCTTGACCCTTGCGACTTCTTTTGGAACCACCTTTTGTGGATCTCCTCCGTGGGATCCTCTTTCTTGGAACCCCTCACTTTGGACCTCTCCTTTGTTTAGATCTAACAGTTCGGACCTCTCTTTATTTGAATCCAAGGTCGAGACCTCCCGTGCATTATTTCCTCAGGAACCTCACCTTCACCTTTGATCTTGGCTGTTGGACCTCCCTCTCGGAGATCCAACCGCCCGGACCTCAACCTGCTCTTGATCCCAACCACGGGACCTCCTTGTAGTCCTCTAGACCTCCTATCCAAGATTTCTCTGTGGCCTTTTAGACCTGACTCTGGACCTTCTCGCCAGACCTCCCTTGAAGAGATCCTGACCGTTAGGACCTCCCCATGTCCAGACCTCCTCTGCTTGTCTGGACCTCCCCAACCTTTAGACCTCCTTGTCCTTTGGGCCTAGGACCTCCTAAGCCCCTGACCTCCTCAAGGACCTCTCTGCAGGGCAAGACCTCCCTCCTTGACCCGTCTGTTTCTAAGTTGGTGCCCCACTTGCCGACCTTGGTCATTCTCATTTCCTCATACGTTAATATCTTGGGCATTTAATGCGTGTCATGTCACATTAAATGCATCCATATACGTGGCGTTTACTCTGAATTTAGTCACTTAGCTATACTCTGACATCCTTCCTTGTTCCTTTGCATAGCAATATATGTTGTCCTTTCCTCGTACCTTTTTACCAAGGTGGTAGTGACACCTGCCCTGTCACTCACCTATCTTTGACCCATTTTTGTACTTATCCTTGATACATAAGCTCCTAGTTTTCTTCACTCACTTTGGCTATGATTAGTCCAGAAAACCCTACTACATTACCGTTCTTCACGCTCATCATCTTAGCTCTCGCTCAGTGACTTCTAGGGAAAACCTTGTTGCCCCACGACCTCCCCTTAATCCATTGTATCCTTCTTGTCCCTGGTAAGTCCCTTGGTGATCTGCTCTACTCTTATTCTTGCCGCCACATTAAGCTGGCTGTGTCCTTCTCAGGACCTCCTCTTGTGGGTACCTTACGGATTTCTATGGCTTTTATATGAGGAGCTCCTCCACGGTCTTTGTGCAAGGAACACTCCTCTGTCCCTTCGGCGGCGTAAGGATCATATCTCGGGACCTTCTGTGTGTGGCTAAATCACTCTTTTGGGGTCTTTTGTTAAAGACCACTTTCTCTGTAAGCTTGGACCTCTTCCAAAAGAACCTATTCTAAAATATAGATCTCTCTGTTGGTTGAGTTTTGGGTTCCCTCTGGGGTTAAGCTTGATTTTCTTGTTGATCTCGGTTGGTTCTTTAGTTGAGCTTTGATTGAACTTGCCCTTTTTCACGTGTAGATTGCAAAGACTCCAAGGAGTCTGAGTGTACTGAAGAGGAAGATTCTCAGGATAGTGAGCAAGGCAAGTTGCACTCTTGATCATATTGCACCTAATAATTCAATTTATTTATGTTCAATTTCAAAGCACAATGCATGCTTATTTCTACCAAGTTATTTCAATACCTGTCTTTAAACACATAGTTATGCCTATTCCCTTCATATGACCAACTTTGACATTGAACCAAAATTGTTGTCACCTTAGACAAAATCTGGTTGATATAATAGTGTGAACCAGGAGCCATTTGAAAAATATATGCTTAGTCATGCTTAGACCAAAAGTATTGATTTGGGGAAAATCTTTACCATCATGACCAATTACTGTTTTAAATGTTTTCACCATGACATTGGGTTATCATGGGAGGATAAAAAGGTTGCTGGGAAAGCAAAGAAAAGGAAAATGGAATTGGACTGGGGCGGACTGGTTGCTTGGATGGTGCATGTGTATGCACGGGACCATGCCATTTCTATGGCCGGTGCCCAGGGTTTGTGAAAGCCGCCCTAGTCATTTGAGGACCTGTCTTTGAGCGACCAATGCCATGCCTATAATGGGCTATGCCACAATCGTGCAACCACATGTCTCCAGAATGGGGCGTGGGACCTGGCTGAATAATTTGCAAAGTTCTACCACAAGTTGTTCCATTGGAGGTGTGGGAGGTCTTTTATGGCCAATGGTCTTTTATAACCAACTGTTCCCACTGGTGCAAGAGGGGGCTTTCCGCCGGGTTTCTATCCATAGGAAAGTGAAACCTTAGCTAGGAGGAGCTGTGGTGGAATAATGCTTTGTAAAGGCCTTGTCATGAACTCTAGACCTCTTACCTTCGGTAGTGAGAAGTGGCATTGACGGATGCCGGACAAACTAGAGGACTCATGTCGTGTGGGTAAAGTGCACAACCTCTGCAGAGTTAAATCTATTTGAATAGCCGTGTCCGCGGTCATGGACGTGCTGGCAAAGGCTACTCAGAGTTAGATGTTGGTTTTAGGGTTTTTCAGAAATGTTTATCAAATCTGTTTTGGGATTTCTATCCCATGGGTTTTAGGCGAGGAGCCTTGTGTCGAGGTATCCTTCATCAACTTGTTGATGAATGTTATCAACCGAAAATCAAGTTTAGAAAATGAATTTTATCTATTGAATACCTGCTTTGGAACTTAGTATTTGTATTTGAAAGAAACTTGGCTTTGTGCAAATTAACCATATTATGCCATCTATTGATTATCCATATATGCATGTCATCTTGCTAATCCACGGGTGTAACTTGCGAGCACGGTTGTTGTGCTCACTCTTGCTCATTACAATTTTTGCCAGGAGAGGACCTTGGCAGTGATGAGGATCAAAGCGATTAGGTTGTGCCTTCCAGTCAGTTGCCTGTGGCGTGCTGATGGACCTTTTGTACTCTTGTGCTTCGGTAGTTATGCTTGGCCCAAGGCCACCTTGTAAACAACTCTGTTGATATTTTGCTATAATAAATATGCGTTCTGGATGTCACCACCTTTGTATTATTCTTTGTGAAGAGCTAGCCATGATCCTTGGGACTAGCTCGGTATGCACAGGAACCTTGGAGCAAGCCCAGTCCTCCACGTCCACTCATGGAATGAGCGTGTGTGGCTCAGGGTGGTCTCGATCCCCGACCTCCTCTGAGGGTCGCGGTGGTCTTGGGATGCCCCGAGACCTCCACGTTTTCTCCGCCTTTGCGGTGGAGCGTCTTGAGGTGCTCCTGGCTCCAAGACCCTCTCGGGTTTTGTTCTCCTGGACTTCTAGGAGGTCCTGATGGACCTCCTGGGAGGACTTGGTGGACAAACCAAGAGATCCTTTCTGGGACCTCCTGGGAGGTCCTGACGGACTTCCCTAGAGACCCAGGAGGACCTCTTGAGAGCCCTAGAGTTGGAGTCGTTCTGAGGGTCTGCGTCGGTTGGAGTGGGTCTGGCGCGCCAAGACTGTGGTACCGAGAAGTCTCCAAGGAGAACGGGGTGTCACGTGGGTCCATGAAGAAGTCCTCAACCCAAGGCCTCATCCCCACACTGGATGGGGTCCTCGTGCGCGCCACTCCAAGCCTCAACCGAAGGCCTCATCCTGTCTAACCAGGACATCGTGCCACGTACTCCCTTCCCAGTGTACCTGTGGACGGCAAGACAATTGGACGGTCGGCACGTAACACACATTGTACGAAAGAAGTAAAGAGTGAAATTACGTGTGGACGTGCGCCAGCACCCGCGTCCCCCCAAGGGGGCTGGGACCTCCTATCGCAGACCGAACTGGTGCAAGACCCGCTGCACCTAGTACTCCTCTACAAAGACATCATGCACCAAGGCCCTCCGCGTGTACCAGTACACGTAGTCTCGCGTGCACAAGATCGACAGTCCTCCGGGCGCGCGTGTGTTCAGCCTCTCCTGAGTGTACGGTGTTCAGATGACGCGGTCATCGATCAGCTGATCGAACATCGCAACGTACTCCGTGTAGGACCCCTGCAAAGTGATCGGCGTGTAGGTGACATGTGTAATAGAACACCGCAAACTTAGCACATGAAATTGTGACTACAATACGAAAAATAGTAAATGACCATGAAACTAACCCGTCGGCGACACCACACCGTGCCCATGGTCGGCCGGTCCACGTCGTCACCCTGAGCGTACAAGCTGACCACGTACGCTCCCAAGTCCAACTGTGGTCGTCCGATCTGGGAGCGCTCGAAGGACCACAACTGCAGAAGTAGTGGGCATCCAGAGAGGATGGAGTCAGATTGGACAAGATGTACGCGTCACACAATGCGCTGCATACATTGCGCACAAGATGGCTTTAACCCAGCGCAGGGGAAAATCATCGGGTCAAGTAACTCGTAGTAGCCTGTGTCCGCCATACCTACAAATTAAGTGCATGCATTGTAAAGACTACGGAATATGTACAAAAACCAAAATTCCTACTTTAGAAATAATTTTTGGCGTTAACAGAATAATTATCACACAAAAATATAAACATAATTTAGGCTACTCAGCAATTTAAACAGATTTGTAATAGGGTCTTCCAATTTAGATGATATTTTTAATTATTTTTCAAATGCAAATATAAACAATAAACAAAGTTCTTCCTATTTTTCTAGTTTCGTAGTTTAAAATTAATTTTCTACATTAACAATAATATTACCACGCACAGATGGGAAGCTAAATAAAGCTAATATTATTTTTTTACATATTTTTAATAGCTGTCTTCCTATTTCTGGTGATTTATCCTAAATCGTTCGACTGCTGTAACATTCATAACATGTGTATGACGAACTACACTATACACATCTCAAATAATGTAGTACATAATTTGACTATAATTATCTAATCTACTTAATTTTATGTCCTATTCTACTTAATTATAGTCACTATTCTATTTAATTCTATGCACTTAATTCTACTTGCTATTCTACTCGTCTGACTCAAATGATGTACTTAATTCTATATAATTTGACATAATGTACAAAGTTGCAAAAAAATGTATCTGCAAGATGGCCAGCTCACCGGATCCGATGCTATGTCAATCTCTCTCCTCCGCAACGTACTAGCAGAGTTTCGTTACCTTTCTTCTCTCCCTCTCCTCTCCTCTTTTTTTCTGGAATTAAAATGAGTTTTGGAAGAATTTTCTGAGAATTTTATAGATGGCATCCTATCGCCAGTTAAGGAAGCTATCACCAGTTCAAATGATGACAGGTACCTGTCGCCAGTTTAACTGGCGACAGGAAGACTGTTTAGTTTCTGTCGACAGGTAGCTGGACCGGCGACAGGAGGGGAAGAGGGTTCTTGTCGTCAGTTCAACTAAAATAGTGACAGATACCTATTTTTGTAATTTTTTTAGACGGCTTTTTAATTTTGTAAATATCTTTTAAAAAATATTATTTTTAAAAGAATTCTTTCCTTTTGTCTCTATTTCATTGCTTGGTTTGGGATCCGTGAGGTGGGCAACGGGGACAAGAAAGGCAAAGTTTGAGGAGACTTGCAGGAAGAGCATGACAGAGAGACAACCATCGGCGGGGACGTGGCACGGAGAGGGTGCACATGAGGAGGACGACTCACGAGTGGATAGAGAGAGGAGGAATAGGCCTGTTTGTTTGACCCGGCCGGCTTTCGGTACCAAAAAGCCAAGTCAAACAAACGGTCGGAAGCTTTCGAAGGCTTCGAGAAAGCCGCTTTTCAAATACACATTAGAAAGCCAAAAGCCGCCACGGGCGAGCTTCCTCGGCTTCCCACCACCCTCTATTCCGCATTTGCCCTTTGATTTCATAGATTATTACCCGCCGAATGCCATTACATAAAACCCTCCCCACCGTCGCCCACTCGCTCGGCTCCCTCCTTCCCCCTCTTCCCCCCGTGCCCCGGCGCCCCTCCTCCTTCTCCCTCTCTTCCCCCTGCGACCCCGCGTCCCTCCTCCTCCTCCTCCTTGACTCCACCTCCTGCTGCCGCCGTCGCCCCTCCTCCCCTCGGCGCCCCCTCCCGGGCTTTGCTCCTCGGCAGACCCTCCTCCCAGATCCAGATCTGGATCTGATACCCCGCCTCCTTTGCTCCCCGCCCGCCATGAGCCTCCTCCACCTCCCTCCTCTCCCAAGACTCCTCCTCCACGCCTCCCCCCCCTCCGTCCTCCTCCCCCCTCATGGGCCTCCTTCTCCCCCACGCTAGCCTCCACCTCCTCCTGCGCCGCCCCTCCTCCTTTCACTGGCTCAACGCCATCCTCCCTCCTCCGGCTACCTCCCCTACCGCCGGGCCTCCTTCTCCCCCACGCCACTCGGCCTCCTCCCCCTCCTCCACCTCCTCTGCCCTCCTCCTCCTTTCATTCAGCTCGGCCCAAACCCTAGACGCCACCGCCTCTCTCCCGGCGCCTCTTCCTCGGGCTCCCTCCCCCGGCGCCTCTTCCTCAGGCTCCTTCCCCCCACTGCTCAATCAAATATGGTTGAATGTGAACCCATTTCATTTGTCTGTTAGGTGCAAATTTTAGTTTTATTTCTGACATTGATTTGAGTATATTGTCATTCATATTGCAGTATATTCATGCAATTCGGCAGCAACATTTTCATTATTAGAGCATTCATTTAGAGTTAAACATAGTGGGAATGGTTGCCTCTGTTGAAAATGGACATGAAGAACAAACACCTTGTCAAATAAATATGTCGCTCCATTTGCAAATCGTTATTATTGCTACTTGATAGTCACCTAATGTGTTTCTTGTGTATATTCTGGGTTTTCACTTGTGAATGTGTATATTCTGGGTTTTCACTTGTCACCTAATGCCTATTGGTCTCCCAGACAATATGGTGAATGATTGTTTGATTGGTCAGACAAATATTGCAATGCCTGCATATAAATAGGGAATCGAGAGAGAAGCGATCACGATCCACCTCTTAAAATCTCCTACTTATTTAATCGCACTGGGGTTGCCCATTCATTGGAACATACAGATCATAAATTGGTTCGATGTCTGAACATGCTATGCTTCATGAGGTTGATTTCATGAGGTTGATTTCAATTGATGATGACATTCTTTGCTAATGTCAGAGGTGATGATGACATGCTTGCTCCTAATGATGATTGGTTTGATGAACCGCTTAGCATTTGACTTGTAAAGGATACCATATTTATTTTTCTCGGAGGAATTAGATTAGCATAATTTTAGTTTCTAGTTGTTGCTAGTTATATGAATTAAATGCTATCTATGTACATTAGTTGTACTACAAGCAAGTTATTGTCCATCATACTGTCATTATCTATTTCATGGTGTTTGTGAAAAAAGTAGCAATTTAGTGATAGCATCTTTATGTACAAGTAAACATTTTGGTCCTCTTTATGTGAGCCAGTGTCATATTTTCTGCTTAATGTTCTCCTTAATTTCGATAACATCAAAATTTTCAATTAGTGCTCGTGTTGCTCTTCACTCTTTCTAGATTTCACGTGATTTACATCCATAGTATTTGGCCAGAATTACTAGTTGATCCAATGTAGCATTATAAGCATTCGGTATATTTGTTAACTTGAGGTGGTTGAACACCAGTAAGTGCACCTCGGTTGATTTTGATGATGACACACATTCATTCAATTAGTGTACTTGATGTTGTTTCATTAAGACATTAATAGACTTAAACAAAATGCCTAACATCACGATGCCATCCCCAAGCCCTAAAAAAGTGGAGGGTATTAATTGTTTGTAATAATTATTTGTTGTAATAATTATTTATGTAATAATGGTTGTAATAAATGTTTACCGTAATAATTGTCGTTAAATACGCTAATCCTCAATTCACATGGTGGAGAAATTCGTGCAACATGCTTCAATTCTGTGCTTGATCAGTTTTATGATCTAATTGAGGTTTGTAAAGTGTACTTGATATCTAGAGGATCAGTGAAACTTGCTCAGAAGTAGTTTATAATTATATCCATTAATGCATGTTCCTCTTATTGTCAATGCCTCAAATCAATTCGTTAGTAAATCGCCAATTGTCGTTAAATGTTGTTAAATGTTGTCAATTGTCGTTAAATGTTGTTAAATGTCGTCAATTGTCGTTAAATATCGTTAAATGTCGTTAAATATTGTCAAATGTCGTTAAATATCGTCAAATGTTGTCAAATATCGTTAAATATCGTCAATTGTCGTCGTTAAATGTTGTTAATTGCGTTAAACAGCATCAAACAAGCTATTATTGTCCTCAAGGGCATTTCAGACATTTCACATCTCGGAAGCTGCAGCCAGCCTACCAAAAAGCCAGACAGCCAAACACCAAATCGAAAAAGTCAATCGTTCAAATTTACGTACCAGAAAGTCTGCGCGCCTTGACAGTAGGAAGCCGCTTTCTGACGTAAAAGCACAAAAACAAACAGATCCATAGTGAGAAAGAGGGAGAGGGAACGACAAGGATGAAAACAGGTTAGATTCGAGTCGAATTACACATTTGGATCATTAGCTGACATCCCGCAGACTGTTTTGAAGAGATATTTTGGCAATCATCTGCAGATTAGGCGGGGGAGCAGCAGACGGTGTCAACCACGCCCCCTCTCCTCTCTCCCCTCCTGATCGGACATCAGATTCAGATTGCGGAGTACGCCGACCCGTGTGAGCCCCGGAGCAAAAACTCCTCTTCCCTTTTCCCCATTTTATCCCCGCCCCCTTTCTTAAAGAGGGTGGCTAGGGTTCCGACAACCACCACCTCCCCCTCCTCCGGCGAAGTCACCCCGCGGCGGCGGCCCAATCTGACGGCGGCAGCGGCGATGGCGACGCACGAGAGGAAGACGATCGATCTGGAGGAGGGGTGGGCGTTCATGCAGAAGGGCATCACCAAGCTCAAGAACATCCTCGAGGGCAAGCCCGAGCCCCAGTTCAGCTCCGAGGACTACATGATGCTATACACGTACGGTACCACCTCCCCTTCCTCTCGCTTCGAATTTAGGCCGTCGCTGTGGCTCGGTGGTTGCCCTGATTTGGTTTTGGCCTGATGATTTGCGAGGTTCCGCGCAGGACGATATACAACATGTGCACGCAGAAGCCCCCACACGACTACTCGCAGCAGCTCTACGACAAGTACCGCGAGTCCTTCGAGGAGTACATCACCTCCATGGTAGCAGGAGCTCTGTTAGCTTCAATTCATGCTGATATACATTATACCATTTATCCATACATGACATGTCCTTTTTGGTTGATCAAATTCAGATAAAGGCAATTGTTGTATCAGATATCTATCCATATTCGACCTTCCCTTTTTGATTGGTCAAACTTAGATAAGGCGTCATTCAATTTTTTGGGTGTCAGCTGTGAAGCCAAAAATGTTGGTTGAGGGCCAGCACATCCTTCTAAGTTCTCTTCCATTTGGAGCACTAGATAGAGCCATACCACTCAACAACTGTTGGATTTTTCTTTCACGCAAGCAGTGGTGGAACTGGAAATTCACGATACGAGGGAGGGGCATCTATCTATTTATGAAAGCTGGTGGAATCGCCGCTTCACTGGCTCACTGGTTGGACATGTTGGACTGCTGATTAGTCGAATTAGTGGTTCTTTAAATAACAATATAATAGAACGATGTATTTACCAATATATGTAGTAGGGGCAGGGGAAAAAAACCTGGCTGGTTACCACCACCGGATTTCCCAGTGGGACCGGTGAACAGTAACCAGCCGGTAAATTTGTTTTTTTGAATGCATAATGCACTTTCTAGGTTGGTTTAGGCCTATTTTGTGCTAGATTACGTATTGTATGAGCTAAATATGCTTGAATTATTGTTTCTGGCCGGTTTGCACTTCATATGAGCTAAATATGTTAGATTACGTATTGTATGAGCTAAATATGTTAGATTACGTATTGTATGAGCTAAATATGTTAGATTACGTATTGTATGAGCTAAATATCCGGTTACCGGTTTCCAGAAATCGAAGTTCAAATTTAAGTTTATGAATTACGTCCGGTTTTTTTTTCTGGGATTTCCGGTAACTAGCCAGTTATCGGTACCGGCCGCCGAGCGGGATTTGTCCCGGTAACGGTTTTTGGATCCTTGAGTAGGGGTATGACACAAAAGTACATTGTTGGAGAAAGCAAGTAGTTGAAGCAGTTTTGCCTCCTAAGTCCTAATAACCCTGTGGCTAGGACTTAGGAGGTTCCATATGTGGGCTGTTATCCTGGCATCCCGGGCTCAAACGTCCGGAACAAATTAATTTTAACATGAGTATTTGGTCTTAGTTCAACCGGTCCTACTTTAATTCCATTCCAGCTCAAAATTGTCTGGTTCAACCGCTTTAGACAGGCTTGAATGCATGGATGGTCTTGATAGCTAACCAGACTGACCAGGCTATGTTTCTGTTATTTTTTTTCCGGGATGAACTGCTGTCCGGTCTGGTTTTAATGACTATGGGGTGGAGAATACTATCTCTATTTTAGTCTGTAAGGTATATTTTGACCATTCACATAGATTAAGTGCCGGCTTGGAACACAGGGATTTTGCAGGATACTGTACCATTTCTATGGGATACCCATGAAATTCCCATGTTCCAAATGGAGCCGAAGGAGCTTTAGACCAAGAGAATGGCAAGGGGAAATGACTCTAATGTCCCTACTATCAATATCTTGGGAACAAGAGAGAGAATTATTAGTGGAAATGGCTACTCATAACCGCAGGAGAGGGAGAGAAAGATAAATGAAACCCAAACCGGGAGAAGTTCATTGAACTAGTTCCCAATGTACTGTACACATTCCATGATATTATCTTGTTTTGGGTCTCATTTATCTTTCCCTCTCTCTTTAGTATTTGTAGGCATTTACACTAACATTCTCTCACTTGTTCCCAATGTATATGTCTATAGCAGGGACGATAGAGTCATATCCTCTTCCTATTCTTTTTTCTGATAACATCCTTAATTTCCTCGCCTAGTCAAATACCCCTTATAGATTGAAATAGAAGGAATAGGAACTGCACTTAACGTATTTTTGCAGACTAATTAATATAAGGGCTTTTAACATCAGTAGTGCATATATCTGTGTGAATAAAGCAACAGAATAAGCTGAATTTAAGATATCACTAGTTGTATACTATACTATCACACACAGAGAAGGAATAGCTAGAAAACTTCATTGAATCCATCTTGCAAACTGCTGATAGTCTGATAGTAGCTGTATTTGTAACCATTGTTAGAGAAGATATTTGAGCTTAATTTCTAATAAAAACAACCAGAGCACAGTCAGCAGAGATGATCAGGGGGAGGGGGATTCACATTTAATGTTGTCGATGCCATTGGTTCATTTGCAGTTTTGAATTTTGCTATCGTTTTTTGCATAATTAGTTCCTTGTCATTGGAATCACAAAATTCTTTGGATTTTGCCACTTTGACAAGGTTAGAGGGCGTTGGCCAAAGAAAAAAGGACCAATATGCCCTTCCAGATTTGCATAAATTTCATCAAATGGCCGTGCTCTATTGTAGTGGCATAAAATCCAAAGAAGTTTGTGATTCTAGTGGTATGGAACCAATTATGCAAAAAGCGGTGGCAAAATCCGAAAATGCAAATGAACCTGTGGCATAGACCAAAATTTTCCTTACTTCTAATCCCAAGCAATTGATGGAGTAGGTATTGTTGACTCTAGTGACTGCAGTGTTCCCCTAGGCGCTAGTCATACGGCAGACCAGCGCCTAGCGCCTAGACGAGCGCCTAGGGGAACACTGAGTGACTGTATCGCAACCGTGCGACGCATACAACCTCATGAAGGTGAGGAGAAGGTGTGGCAGTCGCAAGGGTGAGGGCTGGCTAATGGTGACTGGTTGATGGGCTGAGGGCAGCTCGTCGGCATTTAAAATAAATAAATAAACTGGAATTTGGGGGCCTTGATGGTTTCTTGATTATTTTATCCCTTTTTAACCTATAGGCAATAGAACATCTTTGATTGGCTCTCCAGAAAAAAATGACATCTTTGATCAAGAATTTTAGATGAATGGAGAGCAATGTGGCTGTTCAGGATTCGGGCTTGTGGTTGTGGGCCACGAAAAGCCCAGGTGGGGCTCGTTGGCTTGGCTGCGAAGGCTTAGGCTAGGTGTATGATCCTGGATCTGCTGTGGAAAACATTAGGCTGAGTGAGCACAGGGGTGAAGCCTAGGCATACTGGGCAAAGTTGATGAGTTATACCCCATACAATTGTGACAATCCGATTGTGCCCTCCTCGCCACATTATATTCTTTTGTTAAGACATACCATTTTAACTTCGCTCCAAGCTTTTTTTAATTGGAAACCTCTGTATCCCCCGCAATTGTTATATAAATTCCTCTCAAGATTTAAAACTAACTTTTTTGATAGTTTCATCTAAAACAGTTTCTTATTGTTGATGTCACATCTTCAGAGAAATTTTTTCCCCTCTATGTTCAAATTTGTTGATATTGTCCTATGATTGAACCGCCTTTGAAACTTCAGACTTTTATTCTGATGTTGGTTATAGTCAACAGCTTAAACAATAGAGTTGCACTTCCTTAATTTATAACATAGGCATTTCAGTTACTTAGGGCCTGTTTGGTTCTTGACCCTAGTTAGCCATACCAAAATTTTGGCAATGCCAAAACCTGGGCAAAACAATGTTGTTGGATCGTAGCCATACCAATTTACGGGTCGTGACGAAATTGATGTGTTTGGATTGTAACCAGGGATTAAAATCCCGCCGTGCTCGCTACTGGAGAGGGTCGGATACGGATCCCTACGGTAATCCGTGTTTTTCAGATTCAAATTCAAATTCGAATGGTTTTTAATCAAATTTGAACGAATTTTATCCGGGAAACAACCGGTTTGACCGGTAACCGGACGCTTACCGGTCCCGGCCATTCAGCGGGAAATAGCCCGGTAACCGTTCTTTGATCCTTGATTGTAACCATACCAAAATTTGCCAAAAAATGTATTTTCTAGGCCAGAGACAAGTTTGAAACCTATTTTAAAATAAAGTTAATTTAAAATGGAAAATATCAAAATTGGTTTCACTTGATTTGTAGTTGAATTGAATTAGATATGAATTTTTGAAGTTAAAAGAATTTTTTAAGTGGAAAAATGACGTGACAGCCTGATCAGCTAAAAGTTGATGTTCAGACCGGTCCGAACGGAATTTTGATTTTTCGAATTTTAGAAAAAAGCAATAAATCAAATAGATTTTTAGAAAATAGCAAATTGAGTTAAAAAAATTCTAGAAAAATTCTCAAAATTTCTAGAATTATTTTGAACATAATAAAAATAATTCCAAGTTAAAGTTGGTTTTGTTTTTGTACAGTAATTATATATTATTTTCTAAAAATAGGAAAAACTTTTTAAATACCGAAAGTTCAAAAATTAATAAAAATTTCCTTTTTCAACTTTAAATCCAATAAAATAATAACTTTATTAAATTTTTATTTTGGTAACAAAACTTTGAGATGTTACAGTACGACACGTGGATCTTGCATGACATATATTCTTTTTTGCCCCAAAATATGCTAACAGTGATCTTGTTTTGTTGATAAAATGATAAGAAACACAACGGTTCAAACGGATCACAAATCGGATACTCGGTTTATGAAATATGATCATTTGAAACTTACTGATAAGCAAACTTATCTTGCAATTAACGCATCATTCAAATCCAATCAAACACTGCCATGTGTCCCTGCGCTCACTGTGCTGCCAAGCCAATTCTTTGGCGCCCGGATTTTGGAACCAAAATTTTGCCCACGAAATGGCTTGGCAAAGCCGGGCAAGCCAAATTTTTTTGGGGCAAAGCCAAATTTTGGTATTAAACCAAATGATGGCCAAATTGTCAGAGTAACGCCAAAATTTTGGTATGGTTATGTGGGGCGCCGAACCAAACAGGCCCTTACATTTTGTCACCTTTTTTGGTCTCAGGCTCTCAGCTAGCCTTTTCTGTGTTTGTTTACTTGCTGACTGGACACTTCATTTTAATTCCATTTAGGTCTTACCTTCATTAAGAGAGAAGCATGACGAGTTTATGTTGAGGGAGCTAGTAAAAAGGTGGTCAAACCACAAAGTGATGGTTCGGTGGCTGTCACGTTTCTTCCATTACCTTGATCGATACTTCATTTCACGGAGATCACTTCCAGCATTAAGAGAAGTTGGGCTTAGTTGCTTTCGAGATTTGGTAAAACAATTGTATTCTAGCAGTAAGATTCTGGGTCTATGCTTGCTTTGGCTTCTAAGTTCTAACCATTTTTCTTGTGGTAAAGGTATATCAAGAAATCAAAGGAAAAGTAAAAAGTGCAGTGATTTCCTTGGTGAGTCTTTGCATCACATAGTAGTCTGATAGGATGATTTGCCTATATAAGTGATTGTGGGAATGTCTTTCTTCAACAGATAGACCAAGAACGCGAGGGTGAACAAATTGACAGGGCCCTGTTGAAGAATGTCTTGGATATATTTGTTGAAATTGGCTTAGGCAGTATGGAATGTTACGAGAATGATTTTGAAGATTTCTTGCTGAAGGATACTGCGGATTACTACTCTATCAAGGCTCAAACCTGGATTCTGGAGGACTCTTGTCCTGATTATATGTTAAAGGTAGTTTCGGGAGTTTTTTTACTACTTATATCTTTAGTTAAAATCAATAATATATTTGTATTGGATGCCCTTTTCACTAGGCTGAGGAGTGCTTGAAGAGGGAGAAGGAACGAGTTGCTCATTATTTGCATTCTAGTAGTGAGCAGAAGTTATTGGAGGTCTGTGGAAAGTTTCTATTGCATTTGCCCCCACTTTGCCGTTCTCGGTGATTTGAGTATATGTATGCTACATGCATACCGGATGTGTACTCAACAATGTACTTAGGATCTAGTTGGTCTTCCTGAAAGAACATTTATCATGGTTTTTCCCTATTTAACATGCCAATTAACATTGACATATGTCCTGGATTATTACAGAAAGTGCAACATGAATTGTTAACTCAGTATGCAAGCCAACTGCTGGAGAAGGAGCATTCTGGATGCCATGCATTGCTTCGTGATGACAAGGTTTGACCGGAGAAGTGTATCTCTGAACAGTATATCAGGAACTCATCGATTCTGTTGACTGTTTTACATCTGTTACCGTAGGTTGAGGATCTCTCAAGGATGTACAGGCTCTTTTCCAGAATAACTCGTGGCCTAGAACCTGTTTCACAAATATTTAAGCAGGTATTTTCCAATGCAAACAGTGATCTATTTGCTCCTTGGAACAATTTGGACATTGTAATAAAGTGATGCTACTCTGCACTTCTTCAGCATGTTATTAATGAGGGGACAGCATTAGTGAAACAGGCAGAAGATGCTGCTAGTAATAAGAAGGTGAGCATTTATTCATCATTAAAACTAGCCGGATAGTTTCTGTGGATCTCAATGTAATTTACTTGTGCAACACCCGGTCCATGAGTGTAGCCTAGTTAGGCATGTACGCTAGAGCTAGTTGTTAATTTGGGTTGGATTGGACTCTTTCCATTTTCCTATTTATTCCCCCCCCCCCCTCTTTCCCCATGAGCTGAACCTGCCTGGTGCCCCCCTCTGTTCCTTGGATTAATAGGAAAGGAGCAGTAAGGGTGCCTTGTCAGCTATTGCGAGAAACTAGGTGTTACAATATGTGCTGTTTTTGGTTCTATCTTTTGCCCCCTATGCTTATTTTACTCTCTCTAGTAGCTATCTGTCATCTTCAGACTCTGCTTTTCAAGTGATTTGCTTTATTCCGTTGTTCATCATCCTGAAGTAATTCTCTAAAATTAATCATTCTTACAGCCAGAGAAGAAGGACATTGTTGGCTGGCAGGAACAGGTGCCTACCTTGATCTAGTATTGCTGTCCACCCAACTTTTGTAACTTTGGCTGTGTCTTTTGTTACCATCTGAGGGTTTTATGGTTTTAGGTTTTTGTCCGGAAAATCATTGAGCTACATGACAAGTATGTAGCGTATGTCACCGAATGTTTCCAAGGCCATACTCTCTTCCATAAGGTTTGCCAGATGATATGTTTATTCATTTGTTTGTGGTACATTGTTTTTTTTTTAATCAGGGAGAAAAAAATGATGAACTTCGTTTTCAATCCTATTCCTTTGTACAGGCACTTAAAGAGGCTTTTGAAGTGTTCTGCAACAAAGGTGTTTCTGGTAGTTCAAGTGCCAAATTGCTTGCCACCTTCTGTGATAATATTTTAAAGAAAGGTGGCAGTGAAAAACTCAGTGATGAAGCTATTGAAGACACCCTGGAGAAGGTACATCCATCACTGAGTTGTGTGTTCTCTTTTATATGCAAACATTAGCACATTTTGATCACTTGGATTTTAACCTGGAACTGACCTCATCAGGTGGTGAGATTACTCGCGTACATCAGTGATAAGGATCTTTTTGCCGAGTTTTACAGGTAATTGCTTGTAACCTTGTGCGATAATTCTAATGCTTAGTAAGCTCACAACAATAGGAAGTTCCAGTGATTTGGTACTGGATCTGATGTTTCATGGAGGTGATTGCAGGAAGAAGCTGGGGCTTTTTGACAGGAGTGCTAATGATGAGCACGAAAGAAGCATTCTGACCAAGCTAAAACAACAGTGTGGGGGGCAATTTACTTCAAAACTGGAGGGCATGGTTACCGATCTTACTGTTGCAAGAGATCATCAAACTAAGTTTGAAGAGTTCATAAGCACACACCCCGAATTGAATCTTGGGATAGACTTGGCGGTTCATGTTCTGACAACAGGATTCTGGCCAACTTACAAATCTTTCGATATAAACCTTCCTGCTGAGATGGTAAGTTTACCCTTTTTTTGAGCTCTCCGCTGCTGTGAATTGAATTGTCAAGCACTAGCTTGGCCTCACATATTGAGATCTTAAATGTTTGATGCCTTACTCTCTGTAAGATGATTGACATTTACATCTCTCAATTTTTTTAGGTGAAATGTGTCGAGGTTTTCAAAGAATTCTATCAAACAAGAACTAAGCATAGAAAGCTTACCTGGATATATTCCTTGGGAACCTGTCATATCATTGCAAAGTTTGAGGCCAAGACTATTGAGCTCATTGTTACAACCTACCAGGTAAGCATAAACTTCTCCATGGTCTTCTTATTTCAGATGCCTTTTTTTCAATGCTTTCTTTCTTTTTCTTTGGCAGGCTGCATTGTTACTACTATTCAATGGAGCTGACAGACTTAGTTATTCCGAGATAGTAACACAACTAAACCTGTCAGATGATGATGTGGTGCGATTGCTCCATTCTCTCTCTTGCGCGAAATACAAGATTCTTAACAAAGAACCAAATAACAGATCGATTTCTCCCAATGATGTATTTGAATTCAACTCAAAATTTACTGACAAGATGAGAAGAATCAAGATAAGAATCAAGGTATTTTCTCTTCTATGCTTCTTTATCTTGACTCCTGCACTTTATAATGTTACAATATATGATGTAAATGGAAGCACTGGGTTTTTATCGGGATCCGATTTCTGAATCTGAACCATCTGTGTATTTTTGCATGCACCAGCCTAGGATCAAGCTGACGCACACAATCTTAACATTGATGATAAAACAACCATATCACGATTCGATATAAGAAAGTAACAAGTATTATTAAAAGGGTAATGGGTTTGTGATCAAAGCTTACAATTACTAGCCGTACAGGCTAAACAACCCGAATAAAGCGCAATAGAAGAAGAACTCCAGGTGATAGCTTGTCCATATGCCCACAAACAATTGACTGAGATAGCCCGACCTAGTTCTCGCCAAGGATCCAAAAGCCGGTATCGGATCAAATCCCGGTTGCGGGCTGGGGAAAAAAACGGCCGGTTACCAGATTTCCCGGAAAAATCCGGACGAATTTCGCTTGAATTTGCTTAAAAACAGCAGAAATTCGAAAATTAGAATTTGAATTTGCAAAACCCGGCCGGTTTTTCTGTTCCCGGTTACCACCGGTAAATCCGGTTACCGTCGGTAACCGGACGGTTTTTTCTTCCCTCCTTAAACATTTAGTTGGTGTTGATGTACTTTCCAGCGACTGACTGAGCAACATTATATAGAGCAATGAATACAGAGTGAGACTGACAAGGGGGTCCACTGGAAAAAGGGTCAGCTAATCGGTTTTGCAGTTGGAGGTTCAAACTTAGACTTTTGCAAGAGTTCAGGGGGTGTCACCCATCATTTGACTTATTCCAATTGGAAATATCTAGGGGGCCGTCATTGAAACAACACTTAGGAATTTATTTAAAATAAATAAGCCAGGGAATGGCCCATATGTCATACACATAAGGGTGGAATCAGTTTTATTTCAGTTTTTGAGAGGAATCTTACAAGACCCACTCGGCAGTGAGAGAGAGAGAAGAGAAAACAAAGAACACATGAGTGACATGGCATGGCTCTAGACGGCGTCGGCTCCGAAAGCATGGACAACGGTAACGGGTTGGTGTGACGTCGGGGAGGAGATTAGCAGCGGTGTTGCTGGCAGTTTCGCACGGTGACGCTAGCGACGAACATGGGCGACCAGAGACGCGGGCGAACGACGGCGATGGCGGTTCGGCGGTGCTCTTCGGGATTGGCGTGCCCACAAGCAATGCGACATCAAGGGGAGTTTGCCAATGCAAGTTGCATGGCCGGAGACGATCGATGGCGATGGAGCGATGTCGGCTAGTGGCGGGGTAGAAGTTGGCGGCGGCGGTGCGGTGCCACTCTACGATGGTGCATCACCTGAGTCGACACGGGGAAGAGATAGAGGGAGTGGAGCCGGTGGGTGAGAGGAATTGCAGCGGCACTTACCGAGGGCAATGAAATCGACGACTGCAACGGTTTGTACGATGATGGGGAGGACAACTCAAATCTGACGCATGACTGCGAGAAATATGAAATTGATTGAGGGGAATGAGAGGTTCGGGAACATGATGTAACGTTATTTGAATCTTCAGGAACTCACCGGAGACGAAGGTCGAATAGTGGGCGCGACAGCTAGACTTGGAGAAGAGCAAGATAGATTTTGGGGTTTGGGGCAAGGGAAAGAGGAGGGCGAGGCAATCCCAGTGCTTCTTTTATAGAGGGAGGAGAGGCAGAGGGGAGGACACGGGCACTCGGCGGATGCGGCGGTGTCATGGCTTCAATGCGTGACAGTTTTGGCTCCATGCTTGATTGCATAACGTAGAAGGAAACGGCAGGGGGGAACGTGCGCGGTAAAGGAGGCTTGATTGTGAGCGTTTCCAAATGGACAACGTGCGGCGACTCGATTGGATCAGGTGCTAGTGGCACAGCCATGGCGTGGTCGGCGCTGCTGTTGCTGCATGCAGCCTTGCGAGCAGAGAGCAGAGGAGGTGGGGGTTGTGCTAGCTTAGAGTGAGATGGGCCTGGCTTGCTATGGCCCAAGTAGTAAGGAATAGGAAGAGAAGAGAGAGATGGGCCAAGTAGAAGAGAAATAAAATGGCTCGGCCCAACAAGGATTGAAGGGAAAACAATTCTGAGATTTGAATTTGGACATATTGGATTGAATTCGAAAAGATTTGGTTGAGATTGGAATTAAGACTTGAAATTAGATTTGAGATTTTTGGATTTGAACTCAAGAAAAACCAAATGAACTCCAACTAATTTTTATTAAATAAATAATTTTGAGATTATATTTCTACAGATCGTGAAATTTGGAATGTTACACTTTTATTGCTATCTGCAGATACCTCCACCTCCAGTTGATGAGAAAAAGAAGGTAGTTGAAGATGTTGACAAGGATCGGAGATATGCAATCGATGCATCCATTGTGCGCATTATGAAGAGCCGCAAAGTCTTGGGTCATCAGCAACTAGTAATGGAGTGTGTGGAACAGCTTGGTCGCATGTTCAAGGTATGAAACATTCTTCAGGTTCTGTTAGCTGCGCTGATGGTAATTGTGGTTGTATCCCTTGGATCTTGCCTTTGTAGGGACTCACGCATGAGGTGTTTTCCTGCTTTCTCTTTACATGTCTAGTTCTGTCAAATTTGAGCTAACTTTTGTTACGTAACTTTGTTGTCCTCATACTTACATTCAAACATTAGCGCAATTAATGGATCCATAGTTATATTTCTATAATTGAATTCAAAGTATCGAATACTATATCATTTGTGATGCATCCCGAGGTGAGCTAGCATCCTCACTCTCTTTTGGGGCGCTATGAAATATTCTAGACAGCCAAACTTTTGGCATCAGTAACTGTTCATGCACATTTTAGTACAATTTCCTTGATTAGTTGTGCTGATCACGGTGCTGGTTTTATCCTCGCAGCCCGACTTCAAAGCAATAAAGAAGCGGATTGAGGATCTTATAACGAGGGATTACTTGGAGAGGGAAAAGGAGAACCCAAACGTGTACAGATACTTGGCTTGATCATCGGTTCTGTGTGCAGGGTTCGATAATGCCTGGCATGTATGCCTTCCATGCTACCGCTATTTACGGATGCTATATTCGTGCCATGGCGCGCCGGCATCGGCTTCTCCAGATGGATACCCCGGTGCCGCTGGTGATTACTCTTGCTCGCGGCATGGACATCTCTCCCTTGTACATGGAAGTTATTGATCCAGTGCCAGGCCTGTCTATAGGAGGACTAACTGCCATGGTAACAGAAGAGGGGTTCTAGGCAGGCCTCAGTGAATGTCGAAAACACCATGCTGTATTTATTATCGGTTGTTGAGTTGTGTGATCGTATTCTCCGTATAGTTTTGCTGTAATATCCAACAAACACTGCCAAGGTATGAATCTCTCTTGCAAGATCGATGACCGTACTTCCACGGGCTGTCTGCTGTGAAATCACTAGAAGTACCACTGGCGCGAAAGGTTGATCCAGACAGATACAATACTTGCTGTTATTTGGCCGGTCGGCCCCTTTTGTAATAACTCTATTATGTATGTCTTTTGATTTGCTTAGTTGTGCTTCAGTTCTATGTGTAGAATGGAATTGATACATAATTTTGTAAAGGGGTACGTGTACTGCAAATTCTTGGGAAGTACATGTATCTCGAAGCACGGGATATTTTGTTTGCGATGGTAGGACCAAGTGGATGGTTAAGCATCACAAGCCGAATTTTCCGAGTCCTCACATTGCATTTCACGGATCTCCTCCCAGTGCTTGTCTATCTGAGCGAGAATGTGTTGAAGTCTGGATGCAGGAGAACCCGAAGTAGAAGGGGTAGTACTTATATGCTGTTTGGCTGCAGTATGCTTGTCAATTGTAATTTAGTTGAAGGAAATTCGTACTGCTGGCGCCGCTCTGAAAGTCGGCTCGTCGGGTCACGTCGTCCTAAAAAGCTGGCTCGTCGGGTCATGTCGTTCTAAAAAGCTGGCTCGTCGGATCACATCGTCCTGAAAAGCTGACTCGCCGGGTCATGTCGCTCCGCAAAGCTGACTCGTCAGGTCATGTTGCTCCGCAAAGTAAGGAGGACTAAAGGCGTAGAAATAGGGTGGTGTGGGGTGTCCCGATGCAGAATCGTACACGTGGTCGTGGTTTTCAAGCAAAAAAGAGATATTGAAATATGAGACTAGTATAATAATAGTTGTACAGAAATTAATATTTACATGGCATGACTGATATTTGTAGGAACAAATATCTACTAGCGGCCTCTCTTAGGGCGCACCCCACGTGTCGCCCTTGGCCTCGCCCGGCGATTGTCCGAGTACTTTAGAGGATCAGGCTACCTGACTACCTGACCGAGGCGAGTAGCCTGAGGTGGTATCGTGAGGGGGGGGGGGGTTTCCTGCGTCGGTTGGGTCGGTCCCGACGCACCGTGCAGTTGAGAAGTCTCCAAGGAGAACAGGGTGTCACGCGGGTCCATGAAGAAGTCCTCAACCCAAGGCTTCATCCCCACACTGGATGGGGTTCTCGTGCGCGCCACTCCAAGCCTCAACCGAAGGCCTCATCCTGTCTAACTAGGACATTGTGCCACGTACTCCCTTCCTAGTGTACCTGGGGACGGCAAGACAATTAGGCGGTCGGCACGTAACACACATTGTACGAAAGAAGTAAAAAGTGAAAATACGCGTGGACGTGCGTCAGCACCCGCGTGCCCCCAAGGGGGCTGGGACCTCCTGTCGCAGATCGAATTGGCATAAGATCCGCTGCACCTAGTACTCCTCTACGAAGACATCATGCACCAAGGCCCTCCGCATGTACCAGTACACGTAGTCTCGGTGCACAGGATCGACAGTCCTCTAGGCACACGTTTGTTCAGCCTCTCCTGAGTGTACGGTGTTCAGATGACGCGGTCATCGGTCAGCTGATCGAACATCGCAACATACTCCGTGTAGAACCTCTGCGAAGTGATCGACGTGTAGGTGACATGTGCAATAGAACACCGCAAACTTAGAACACGAAATTGTGACTACAATATGAAAAATAATAAATGATCATGAAACTCACCCGTCGGCGGCATCACATCGTGCCCATGGTCGGCCGGTCCACGTCGTCACCCCTGAGTGTACAAGCTGACCACATACGCTCCCAAGTTCAGCTGTGGTCGTCCGATCTGGAAGCGCTCGAAGGACCACAACTGCAGAAGTAGTGGGCATCTAGAGAGGATGGAGCTGTACTAGGTACGGTGACACACGTCGCACAGTGCGCGGTACATCGTGCACAGTATGGTTGGACCCCAAGCGTAGGGGGATCTCGTCTACCGGCAAGTTCGCCAGCTCACGTGCGTACCAGACGTAGTGCTTGTCGACGCTGTCGCTGTGGGACCCCAGGATCATGACCCATTCGAACAGCCACAATAGGTAGGCCTCGAAGTGCCTCCTAACAATGATGTCCCCTGCGTTCTGCGCCATACGCTCGGGCTGCAAGAAAACATGTACACGTCAGCAAGGTTCATATATGAATTGATGCGAGATGACAATAATTACAAATACTTACGTAGAACTAGCAGATCCACCTCAACGTCGGTCTGTGCGGGCTGCTGAACTCCGTGTACCCACTGCCCCGCAGCAGCACATCGTGGAACCTCGCTAGGAGGTCCGTGCATCACGTGGCCGAGATGTCGTACGCTGCCATGGGGGAGCCTGTGCAGGGCAACCCGGTCAAGAAGGTCACGTCCTGAAGTGTCGGCGCCATCTCCCTGCATGGAAGGTGGAACGTGTGTGTCTCTGGCCTCCAGCGGTCAACCAGCGCCGTCAGTAGGGCCCGGTTGTATGGAAAACGTCTAGACGTACGACTAGCACCATGGTCCTAGTCATCCTCCCACGCCGCCTCCACCATTCTCGCTAGTGGAAGGAGGCCTGCCGCTCTCAACCTGTGTTGAAATAATTAAGAACAAACGTGACTGCACGCAAAGTAGTCAGATCGCGATTGAGTGCATGAAGGTCAGAACTACACGTACCTCGGAACCCAGGCTGGGTGCAGCCTCCATGCCCTGATGGGTGTCTTGCAACGCCAACGCTCAAGCTCAATCGGCGCCTCTCCACTCGGTGGGCACTCAGATCTTGGCGCTACGGTGACACGCGTCAATCATCGGGTCAAGCAACTCGTAGTAGCTTGCGTCCGCCATACCTACAAATTAAGTGCATGCATTGTATAGACTACGAAACATGTACAAAAACCAAAATTCCTACTTAAAAAATAATTTTCGGCGTTAACAGAATAATTATCACACAAAAATGTAAACATAATTTAGGCTACTCAGCAATTTAAACAGATTTGTAATAGGGTCTTCCAATTTAGATGATATTTTTAAATATTTTTCAAATGCAAATATAAACAATAAACAAAGTCCTTCCTATTTTCCTGGTTTCGTAGTCTAAAATTAATTTTCTACATTAACAATATAATTACCACGCACAGATGGGAAGCTAAATAAAGCTGATATTATTTTTTTACATATTTTTAATAGCTGTCTTCCTATTTACCTTATTTATCCTAAATCGTTCGATCTTTGTAACATTCATAATATATGTACGATGAACTACACTATACAAATCTCAAATAGTGTAGTACATAATTTAATTATAATTATCTAATCTACTTAATTTTATGTCGCTATTGTACTTAATTATAGTAACTATTCTACTTAATTCTATGCACTTAAATGATGAACTTAATTCTACATAATTTGACATAATGTACAAAGTTACAAAAAAATGTACCTGCAAGATGGCCAGCCCACCGGATCTGATGCTATGTCAATCTCTCTCCTCCGCAACGAACTAGCAGAGCTTCGCTACCTTTTTTCTCTCCCTCTCCTCTACTCTTTTGTTTTTTTTTTTCGGAATTAAAATGAGTTTTGGAAGAATTTTTCGGGGATTTTATAGATGGCATCCTATCACCAGTTCAAATGACGACAGTACTGTCGCCAGCTTAATCAAGCGACAAAGACTATTTAGTTTCTATCGACAGGTAGCTGGACCGGCGACAGGAGAGAAAGAGGGTTCTTGTCGTCAGTTCAACTAAAATAGTGACAGATACCTATTTTTGTAATTTTTTAGGCGGCTTTTTAATTTTGTAAATATCTTTTAAAAAATATTATTTTTTAAAAAATTCTTTCCTTCTGTCTCTATTTCATTGCTTGGTTTGGGATCCGTGAGGTGGCAACGGGGACAAGAAAGGCAGGCGTTTCGAGGAGACTTGCAGGAAGAGCATGACAGAGAGGAGACAACCATCGGCGGGGACGTGGCCAGCGGAGAGGGTGCACATGAGGAGTGACGCACTCACGAGTGGATAGAGAGAGGAGGAGGAATAGTGAGAGGGAACGACAAGGAGGAAAACAGGATAGATTCGAGTCGAATGATACATTTGGATCATTAGCTGACATCCCGCAGACTGTTTTGAAGAGATATTTTGGCAACAATCTGCAGATTTGGCGGGGGAGCAGCAGACGGTGTCCACCACGCCCCCTCTCCTCTCTCCCCTCCTGATCGGACATCAGATTCAGATTGCGGAGTACGCCGACCCGTGTGAGCCCCGGAGCAAAAACTCCTCTTCCCTTTTCCCCATTTTATCCCCGCCCCCTTTCTTAAAGAGGGTGGCTAGGGTTCCGACAACCACCACCTCCCCCTCCTCCGGCGAAGTCACCCCGCGGCGGCGGCCCAATCTGACGGCGGCAGCGGCGATGGCGACGCACGAGAGGAAGACGATCGATCTGGAGGAGGGGTGGGCGTTCATGCAGAAGGGCATCACCAAGCTCAAGAACATCCTCGAGCGCAAGCCCGAGCCCCAGTTCAGCTCCGAGGACTACATGATGCTCTACACGTACGGTACCACCTCCCCTTCCTCTCGCTTCGAATTTAGGCCGTCGCTGTGGCTCGGTGGTTGCCCCGATTTGGTTTTGGCCTGATGATTTGCGAGGTTCCGCGCAGGACGATATACAACATGTGCACGCAGAAGCCCCCACACGACTACTCGCAGCAGCTCTACGACAAGTACCGCGAGTCCTTCGAGGAGTACATCACCTCCATGGTAGCAGGAGCTCTGTTAGCTTCAATTCATGCTGATATACATTATACCATTTATCCATACATGACATGTCCTTTTTGGTTGATCAAATTCAGATAAAGGCAATTGTTGTATCAGATATCTATCCATATTCGACCTTCCCTTTTTGATTGGTCAAACTTAGTTAAGGCGTCATTCAATTTTGAACTTTTTTTTTAATTTAACCTTTATTTAATTTTTATTTTAAAGTTAACCCTCGGCGCACTTTATTTCCAATTCTGACCCCTTTGGTCACGCCACCACCTGTGGTGTGACAAAACAATGCTGTCACGCCACGAGATAAGTCCCTAAAATAGTACTTTTGGTCACGCCACTGGTCTTGGCGTGACCAAATAACACTGTCACGCTACGAGTGGTGGCGTGATAAGAGCGCCAGATCTGATACGGCCGGCGTGACGAGGATCAAAATCGGCGGTAGTGCATTTATTCTGGCCGCAGAATCTGATACCGGGCGCCAGGAAGGGGAATCCGTGGTTTTTCAGATTTCAATGAATTTCAATTGAATTTGACCGAATTTGACCGAGAATCGGGCGGTTCTGCACGGCATGGGAGGGCCGGATTCAAACCCGGTGACAACGTTGTCTTGTCACGCCACCACCCGTGGTATGACCAAAGGGGTCAGAATTAGAAATAAAATGTGCCGAGGGTTAACTTTAAAATAAAATTTAAAAAAGGATTAATTAATAAAAAAAATTCTTCAATTTTTTGGGTGTCTGCTGTGAAGCCAAAAATGTTGGTTGATGGCCATCATGTAGCACATCCTTCTAAGTTCTCTTCCATTTGGAGCACTAGACTGAGCCATACCACTCTACAACTGTTGGATTTTTCTTTCACGCAAGCAGTGGTGGAACTGGAAATTCACGATACGAGGGAGGGGCATCTATCTATTTATGAAAGCTGGTGGAATCGACGCTTCACTGGCTCACTGGTTGGACATGTTGGACTGCCGATTAGTCGAATTAGTGGTTCTTTAAATAACAATATAATAGAACGATGTATTTACCAATATATGTAGTAGGGGCAGGGGAAAAAAATCTGGCTGGTTACCACCACCGGATTTCCCAGTGGGGACCGGTGAACAGTAACCAGCCGGTAAATTTGATTTTTTGAATGCATAATGCACTTCCTAGGTTGGTTTAGGCCTATTTTATGCTAGATTACGTATTGTATGAGCTAAATATGCTTGAATTGTTGTTTCTGGCCGGTTTTCACTTCATATGAGCTAAATATGTTAGATTACGTATTGTATGAGCTAAATATGCTAGATTACGTATTGTATGAGCTAAATATCCGGTTACCGGTTTCTAGAAATCGAAGTTCAAATTTAAGTTTATGAATTACGGCCGGTTTTTTTTCCCCGGGATTTCCGGTAACTAGCCAGTTATCGGTACCGGCCGCCGAGCGGGATTTGTCTCGGTAACGGTTTTTGGATCCTTGAGTAGGGGTATGACACAAAAGTACATTGTTGGAGAAAGCAAGTAGTTGAAGCAGTTTTGCCTCCTAAGTCCTAATAACCATGTGGCTAGGACTTAGGAGGTTCCATGTGTGGGCTGTTATCCTGGCATCCCGGGCTCAAACATCCCGAACAAATTAATTTTAACATGAGTATTTGGTCTCGGTTCAACCGGTCCTACTTTAATTCCATTCCAGCTCAAAATTGTCTGGTTCAGCCGCTTTAGACAGGCTTGAATGCATGGATGGTCTTGATAGCTAACCAGACTGACCAGGCTATGTTTCTGTTATTTTTTTTTTTCCGGGATGAACTGCTGTCCGGTCTGGTTTTAATGACTATGGGGTGGAGAATACTATCTCTATTTTAGTCTGTAACGTATATTTTGACCATTCACATAGATTAAGTGCCGGCTTGGAGCACAGGAATTTTGCAGGATACTGTACCATTTCTATGGGATACCCATGAAATTCCCATGTTCCAAATGGAGCCGAAGGAGCTTTAGACCAAGAGAATGGCAAGGGGAAATGACTCTAATGTCCCTACTATCAATATCTTGGGAACAAGAGAGAGAATTATTAGTGGAAATGGCTACTCATAACCGTAGGAGAGGGAGAGAAAGATAAATGAAACCCAAACCGGGAGAAGTTCATTGAACTAGTTCCCAATGTATTGTACAAATTCCATGATATTATCCTGTTTTGGGTCTCATTTATCTTTCCCTCTCTCTTTAGTATTTGTAGGCATTTACACTAACATTCTCTCACTTGTTCCCAGTGTATATGTATATAGCAGGGACGATAGAGTCATATCCTCTTCCTATTCTTTTTTCTGATAACATCCGTAATTTCCGCGCCTAGTCAAATACCCCTTATAGATTGAAATAGAAGGAATAGGAACTGCACTTAATGTATTTTTGCAGACTAATTAATATAAGGGCTTTTAACATCAGTATAGCCTTTAAAGTTATCTTAAATGGCATGCATGTTACGTGGTGCATATTTCTGTGTGAATAAAGCAACAGAATAAGCTGAATTTAAGATATCACTAGTTGTATACTATACTATCACACACAGAGAAGGAATAGCTAGAAAACTTCATTGATTCCATCTTGCAAACTACTGATAGTCTGATAGTAGCTGTATTTGTAACCATTGTTAGAGAAGATATTTGAGCTTAATTTCTAATAAAAACCACCAGAGCACAGTCAGCAGAGATGATCAGGGGGAGGGGGATTCACATTTAATGTTGTCGATGCCATTGGTTCATTTGCAGTTTTGGATTTTGCTATCGCTTTTTGCATAATTAGTTCCTTGTCATTGGAATCACAAAATTCTTTGGATTTTGCCACATTGACAAGGTGAGAGGGCGTTGGCCGAAGAAAAAAGGACCAATATGCCCTTCCAGATTTGCATAAATTTCATCAAATGGCCGCGCTCTATTGTAGTGGCATAAAATCCAAAGAAGTTTGTGATTCTAGTGGCATGGAACCAATTATGCAAAAAGCGATGGCAAAATCCGAAAATGCAAATGAACCTGTGGCATAGACCAAAAATTTCCTTACTTCTAATCCCAAGCAATTGATGGAGTAGGTATTGTTGACTCTAGTGACTGCAGTGTTCCCCTAGGCGCTAGTCATACGACAGACCAGCGCCTAGCGCCTAAACGAGCGCCTAGGGAACACCGAGTGGATCAGATCAGAATCGGCGACGATACAACCTCATGAAGGTGAGGAGAAGGTGTGGCAGTCGCAAGGGTGAGGGCTGGCTAACGGTGGTCGTTGACGGCCGAGGGCAAATCGGCATTTAAAATAAATAAATAAATTGGAATTTGGGGGCCTTGATGGTTTCTTGATTATTTGATCCCTTTTTAACCTATAGGCAATAGAACATCTTTGATTGGCTCTCCAGAAAAAAATGACATCTTTGATCAAGAATTTTAGATGAATGGAGAGCAATGTGGTACTCAGATTCAAGCTTGTGGTTGTGGGCCACGAAAAGCCCAGTGGGGCTCGTTGGCTTGGCTGCGAAGGCTTAGGCTAGGTGTATGATCCTGGATCTGCTGTGGAAAACATTAGGCTGAGTGAGCCTCGGGGCTGAAGCCTGGACAGCTGTGGGCCAGGTTGACAGGTTATACCCCGCCACAATTGTGACAATCCGATTGTGCCCTCCTCGCCACATTATATTCTTTTGTTAAGACATACCATTTTAACTTCGCTCCAAGCTTTTTTTAATTGGAAACCTCTTTATCCCCCGCAATCGTTATATAAATTCCTCTCAAGATTTAAAACTAACTTTTTTGATAGTTTCATCTAAAATAGTTTCTTATTGTTGATGTCACATCTTCAGAGAAAATTTTTCCCCTCTATGTTCAAATTTGTTGATATTGTCCTATGATTGAACCACCTTTGAAACTTCAGACTTTTATTCTGATGTTGGTTATAGTCAACAGCTTAAACAACAGAGTTGCACTTCCTTAATTTATAACATAGGCATTTCAGTTACTTAGGGCCTGTTTGGTTCTTGACCCTAGTTAGCCATACCAAAATTTTGGCAATGCCAAAACCTAGGCAAAAAAATGTTGTTGGATCGTAGCCATACCAATTTATTTTACGGTCTTAAAATTGATGTGTTTGGATTGTAACCGGATTAAAATCTCGTAGGTAATCGCTATCGGAGGGTCGGATACGGATCCCTACGTAATCCGGGTTTTGATTCAAATTCAAATTGAATGGTTTTAATCAAATTTGAACGAATTTTATCAGAAACAATGGTTTGACCGAGAATCTACATTATTTCCTACCATCCAATGAAATAGCCCTAGAATAGTTCTTTGATCCTTGATTGTAACCATACCAAAATTTGCCAAAAAATGTATTTTTTGGGCCAGAGACAAGTTTGAAACCTATTTTAAAATAAAGTTAATTTAAACTGGAAAAATATCAAAATTGGTTTAACTTTATTTGGAGTTGAATTGAATTAGATATGATTTTTTTAAGTGGAAAAATGACGTTCGGACAGCCCGATCACCTAAAAGTTGATGTTCAGACCTGTCCGAACGGAATTTTGATTTTTCGAATTTTAGAAAAAAGCAATAAATCAAATAGATTTTTAGAAAATAGCAAATTGAGTTAAAAAAATTCTAGAAAAATTCGCAAAATTTTTTAGAATTATTTTGAACTTAATAAAAATAATTCCAACATAAAGTTGGTTTTTGTTTTTGTACAGTAATTATTTTTATTTTCTAAAAAATAGGAAAACCCTTTTTAAATACCAGAAAATTCAAAAAATTAATAAAAATTTCCTTTTTCAACTTCAAATCCAATAAAATAATAACTTTATTAATTTTTATTTTGGTAACAAAACTTTGAGATGTTACAGTATGACACGTGAATCTTGCATGACATATATTCTTTTTTGTCCCAAAATATGCCAACAGTGATCTTGTTTTTTTGATAAAATGACAAGGTACACAACAGTTCAAACGGACCACAAATCGGATACTCGGTTTAGGAAATATGATCATTTGAAACTTACTGAGAAGCAAACTAATCTTGCAATTAACGCATCATTTAAATCCAATCAAACACTGCCACGTGTCCCTGCGCTCACTGTGCTGCCAAGCCAATTCTTTGGCGCCGGATTTTGGAACCAAAATTTTGCCAACGAAATGGCTTGGCAAAGCCGGTCAAGCAAAAATTTTTTGGGGCAAAGCCAAATTTTGGTATTAAACCAAATGATGGCCAAATTGTCAGGGTAACGCCAAAATTTTGGTATGGTTATGTGGGGCGCCGAACCAAACAGGCCCTTACATTTTGTCACCTTTTTTGGTCTCAGGCTCTCAGCTAGCCTTTTCTGTGTTTGTTTACTTGCTGACTGGACACTTCATTTTAATTCCATTTAGGTCTTACCTTCATTAAGAGAGAAGCATGACGAGTTTATGTTGAGGGAGCTAGTAAAAAGGTGGTCAAACCACAAAGTGATGGTTCGGTGGCTGTCACGTTTCTTCCATTACCTTGATCGATACTTCATTTCACGGAGATCACTTCCAGCATTAAGAGAAGTTGGGCTTAGTTGCTTTGAGATTTGGTAAAACAATTGTATTCTAGCAGTAAGATTCTGGGTCTATGCTTGCTTTGGCTTCTAAGTTCTAACCATTTTTCTTGTGGTAAAGGTATATCAAGAAATCAAAGGAAAAGTAAAAAGTGCAGTGATTTCCTTGGTGAGTCTTTGCATCACATAGTAGTCTGATAGGATGATTTGCCTATATAAGTGATTGTGGGAATGTCTTTCTTCAACAGATAGACCAAGAACGCGAGGGTGAACAAATTGACAGGGCCCTGTTGAAGAATGTCTTGGATATATTTGTTGAAATTGGCTTAGGCAGTATGGAATGTTACGAGAATGATTTTGAAGATTTCTTGCTGAAGGATACTGCGGATTACTACTCTATCAAGGCTCAAACCTGGATTCTGGAGGACTCTTGTCCTGATTATTTGTTAAAGGTAGTTTCGGGAGTTTTTTTACTACTTATATCTTTAGTTAAAATCAATAATATATTTGTATTGGATGCCCTTTTCACTAGGCTGAGGAGTGCTTGAAGAGGAGAAGGAACGAGTTGCTCATTATTTGCATTCTAGTAGTGAGCAGAAGTTATTGGAGGTCTGTGGAAAGTTTCTATTGCATTTGCCCCCACTTTGCCGTTCTCGGTGATTTGAGTATATGTATGCTACATGCATACCGGATGTGTACTCAACAATGTACTTAGGATCTAGTTGGTCTTCCTGAAAGAACATTTATCATGGTTTTTCCCAATTTAACATGCCAATTAACATTGACATATGTCCTGGATTATTACAGAAAGTGCAACATGAATTGTTAACTCAGTATGCAAGCCAACTGCTGGAGAAGGAGCATTCTGGATGCCATGCATTGCTTCGTGATGACAAGGTTTGACCGGAGAAGTGTATCTCTGAACAGTATATCAGGAACTCATCGATTCTGTTGACTGTTTTACATCTGTTACCGTAGGTTGAGGATCTCTCAAGGATGTACAGGCTCTTTTCCAGAATAACTCGTGGCCTAGAACCTGTTTCACAAATATTTAAGCAGGTATTTTCCAATGCAAACAGTGATCTACTTGCTCCTTGGAACAATTTGGACATTGTAATAAAGTGATGCTACTCTGCACTTCTTCAGCATGTTATTAATGAGGGGACAGCATTAGTGAAACAGGCAGAAGATGCTGCTAGTAATAAGAAGGTGAGCATTTATTCATCATTAAAACTAGCCGGATAGTTTCTGTGGATCTCAATGTAATTTACTTGTGCAACACGCCAACACCCGGTCCAGGAGTGTAGCCCAGTTAGGCATGTACGCTAGAGCTAGTTGTTAATTTGGGTTGGATTGGACTCTTTCCATTTTCCTATTTATTCTCCCCCTTTCCCCATGAGCTGAACCTGCCTGGTGCCCCCCTCTGTTCCTAGGATCAATAGGAAAGGAGCAGTAAGGGTCAAGGGTCGGCTTACCGGACCGGGGTGTGATCCCGGCCCCCCTCCGGTACCGGTAACCGTCCCGGTTACCGGGCAAATCCGGATGAAATTCATTCAAATTCATTTGAAATTCATTTGAAATCTGGAAAAACCGCCGGGATCCCGTTTCCCGCCAACCCTCCGGTAAGCGGTTACCGGCCGGTAACCGGCGGTTACCGGCCGGGATTTCAATCACTGGTAAGGGTGCCTTGTCAGCTATTGCGAGAAACAAGGTGTTACAATATGTGCTGTTTTTGGTTCTATCTTTTGCCCCCCTATGCTTATTTTGCTCTCTCTAGTAGCTATCTGTCATCTTCAGACTCTGCTTTTCAAGTGATTTGCTTTATTCCGTTGTTCATCATCCTGAAGTAATTCTCTAAAATTAATCATTCTTACAGCCAGAGAAGAAGGACATTGTTGGCTTGCAGGAACAGGTGCCTACCTTGATCTAATATTGCTGTCCACCCAACTTTTGTAACTTTGGCTGTGTCTTTTGTTACCATCTGAGGGTTTTATGGTTTTAGGTTTTTGTCCGGAAAATCATTGAGCTACATGACAAGTATGTAGCGTATGTCACCGAATGTTTCCAAGGCCATACTCTCTTCCATAAGGTTTGCCAGATGATATGTTTATTCATTTGTTTGTGGTACATGTTTTTTTTTAATCAGGGAGAAAAAAATGATGAACTTCGTTTTCAATCCTATTGCTTTGTACAGGCGCTTAAAGAGGCTTTTGAAGTGTTCTGCAACAAAGGTGTTTCTGGTAGTTCAAGTGCCGAATTGCTTGGCACCTTCTGTGATAATATTTTAAAGAAAGGTGGCAGTGAAAAACTCAGTGATGAAGCTATTGAAGACACCCTGGAGAAGGTACATCCATCACTGAGTTGTGTGTTCTCTTTTATATGCAAACATTAGCACATTTTGATCACTTGGATTTTAACCTGGAACTGACCCCATCAGGTGGTGAGATTACTCGCGTACATCAGTGATAAGGATCTTTTTGCCGAGTTTTACAGGTAATTGCTTGTAACCTTGTGCGATAATTCTAATGCTTCGTAAGCTCACAAAAATAGGAAGTTCCAGTGATTTGGTACTGGATCTGATGTTTCATGGAGATGATTGCAGGAAGAAGCTGGCAAGGAGATTACTTTTTGACAAGAGTGCTAATGATGAGCACGAAAGAAGCATTCTGACCAAGCTAAAACAACAGTGTGGGGGGCAATTTACTTCAAAAATGGAGGGCATGGTTACCGATCTTACTGTTGCAAGAGATCATCAAACTAAGTTTGAAGAGTTCATAAGCACACACCCTGAATTGAATCTTGGGATAGACTTGGCGGTTCATGTTCTGACAACAGGATTCTGGCCAACTTACAAATCTTTCGATATAAACCTTCCTGCTGAGATGGTAAGTTTACCCTTTTTTTGAGCTCTCCGCTGCTGTGAATTGAATTGTCAAGCACTAGCTTGGCCTCACATATTGAGATCGTAAATGTTTGATGCCTTACTCTCTGTAAGATGATTGACATTTACATCTCCCAATTTTTTTAGGTGAAATGTGTCGAGGTTTTCAAAGAATTCTATCAAACAAGAACTAAGCATAGAAAGCTTACCTGGATATATTCCTTGGGAACCTGTCATATCACTGCAAAGTTTGAGGCCAAGACTATTGAGCTCATTGTTACAACCTACCAGGTAAGCATAAACTTCTCCATGGTCTTCTTATTTCAGATGCCTTTTTTTCAATGCTTTCTTTCTTTTTCTTTGGCAGGCTGCATTGTTACTACTATTCAATGGAGCTGACAGACTTAGTTATTCCGAGATAGTAACACAACTAAACCTGTCAGATGATGATGTAGTGCGATTGCTCCATTCTCTCTCTTGCGCGAAATACAAGATTCTTAACAAAGAACCAAATAACAGATCGATTTCTCCCAATGATGTATTTGAATTCAACTCAAAATTTACTGACAAGATGAGAAGAATCAAGGTATTTTCTCTTCTATGCTTCTTTATCTTGACTCCTGCACTTTATAATGTTACAATATATGATGTAAATGGAAGCACTGGGTTTTTATCGGAATCGGATTTATCAACCATCTGTGTATTTCGCATGCACCAGCCTAGGATCAAGTGGCGCACACAATCTTAACATTGATGATAAAACAACCATATCACGATTCGATATAAGAAAGTAACAAGTATTATTAAAAGGGTAATGTGCTTGTGGTCGAAGCTTACAATTACTAGCCGTACAGGCTAAACAACCCGAATAAAGCGCAATAGAAGAACTCCAGGTGATAGCTCGTCCATATGCCCACAGAAAATTGACTGTGGTAGCCCGACCTAAATATATGGTATTGATGCTTTTTTTTTGGGGGGGGGGGGTGGTAAACATTCGGTTTTGCAGTTGGAGGTTCAAACTTAGACTTTTGCAAGAGTTCAGGGGGTGTCACCCATCATTTGACTTATTCCAATCGGAAATATCTAGGGGCCCGTCATTGAAACAACACTTAGGAATTTATTTAAAATAAATAAGCCAGGGAATGGCCCATATGTCATACACATAAGGGTGGAATCAGTTTTATTTCAGTTTTTGAGAGGAATCTTACGGGACCCATTCAGCAGTGAGAGAGAGAGAGAAGAGAAAACAAAGAACACATGAGTGACATGGCATGGCTCTAGACGGCGTCGGCTCCGAAAGCATGGACAACCAGATACGGGTTGGTGTGGCGTCGGGGGAGATTAGCAATGGTGTTCTTTGGCGATTCGCCGGTGACGCCGGGCGACGAACATGGGCGACCGGAGACGCGGGCGGACGACGGTGATGGCGGTTTGGCGGTGCTCTTCGGGATTGGCGTGCCCACAAGCAATGCGACATCAAGGGGAGTTTGCCAATGCAGGCTGCATGGCCGGAGACGATCGATGGCGATGGGGCGATGATGGCTAGTGGTGGGGTAGAAGTTGGCGGCGGCGGTGCGGTGCCACTCTACGATGGTGCATCGCCTGAGTCGACACGGGGAAGAGATAGAGGGAGTGGAGGCGGTGGGTGAGAGGAATTGCGGCGGCACTTACCGAGGGCAATGAAATCGACGACTGCAACGGTTTGTACGATGATGGGGAGGACAACTCAAATCTGACGCATGACTGAGAAATATGAAATTGATTGAGGGGAATGAGAGGTTTGGGAACATGATGTAACATTATTTGAATCTTGAGAACTCACCGGAGACGAAGGTCGAATCGTGGTATGACAGCTAGACTTGGAGAAGAGCAAGATAGATTTTGGGGTTTGGGGCAAGGGAAAGAGGAGGCGAGGCAATCCCAAGCTTCTTTTATAGAGGAGGAGAGGCGGAGGGAGGACACAGCACTCGGCGGATCTTGGCGTCGTGGGTGGTCATTATTATTCACAACTTTGCATCTTATTCATTAATGAAGGAGATATATATAGACAAAGATACATGGGCCTCATGGGCTACAAGGGCCACATGGGCCAAGAGAGAGAGAGAGAGAAATGCAGAATATACAATACTCTTAACACCCCCCTTCAAACTCAAGGTGGATCAGGAGGATCTGATGCACTGAGTTTGAGTAGATGAAGTCGATGATGTTCTCTAGTCTGAGCTTTAGTGAAGAAATCGCAACTTGGAGCTCGAGGGAATATACTTGAGGGTGATGGTCAATCTAGCGACAATGAGATCGCGTGAAGGATGCATCAACACCAATGTGTTTTGTCACCATGCTTGACCGGATCATTGGCAATTTGAATGGCACTTGTATTGTCACAAAAGAGAACGGTAGGATTGTCACAAGGGACACCAAGATCAGTCAAGAGCCATCGAAGCCAAACGATCCCTGATGTTGTAGCGGCAAGTGCTCAAGCTCGCCTCTGCACTAGAGCGTGACACCATAGTTCCGCTTCTTGGACTTCCAGGCAATAAGCGAAGTACCAAGAGAGATACAATAGCCCGATGATGATCGGCGATCGCAGGATCACTCACCCAAGTAGAGTCGAGTAAGCATGGAGCCGAGTGACTCGGTATATAAACAGACGTCTGACGCAGCTTCCTCTCAAGTATCTCAAGACACGAAGAACATGACTATAGTGAATCGAGGTGGGAGCATCGACAAAGTGGTGAGCACTGAACAAAGATGAGCAATGTCGGCACGTTCTTGTGAGATAGACAAGGCTCTAACAAGCCGACGATAGCGAGAAGAATCTGTCGGTACACCGCTCAGTAGGTCGAAGCCGCAAGTGAAGCTCTATGGGTGTGGCGGCGATCTGAGTATCACCATCCCAGAGCGAGCAAGCGGATCTGAACATAGCGATCTTTGAGAGAGATAGTAGCCATCACCATCGAATGAACCTCAATTCCTAAAAATAGCTCAATGGTCCAAAATCGGACATCATAAATTGTTCACTCAATTTCTTCTTGACAAAAGCCACGTGGTCCATGTCATCTCCGTGATCGACATATCATCTACATACGTAAGAAGCAAAATACGACCTCGCCGAGAAGTGTGAACAAACAAGGCAGGTCATGCTCACTCGAAGTGAAACCAAAGACTCGAATCACGTAATCGAACGCCAAACCAAGCACGAGGAGCTGCTTGAGACCATATAGAAACACGTCTAAGGCGACAAACATAGCTCAGTAGGAGCCTCAACACCTGGGGGTGGCTGCATATAGACCTCCTCATGTAGATCACCATGAAGAAAAGCATTCTTAACATCCATCTGAGATATAGTCCATGTGCGTATTACTGCAATCGCAATAAGGGTGCAATTTGTGGTCATATGAGCAATCGGAGCAAAAGTCTCATCATAATCTCGACCATAAGCTCTTTGAAAACCTCTTGCAACAAGACGAGCCTTGTATCGCAATCTTGACCCATCTGATTTGTTCTTTATTTTGTACACCCACTTGCAAGTGATAGGAATAGCTCCAGACGGTAGTGGAACAAGATCCCAAGTGCCCGTGCACTCTAATGCTGTGAGCTCCTCTGTCATAGCCAACTGCCACTCACGTACCGACATGACCTCCGATAGGTACTCGGCTCACCATCGCACTGCTGACGAGAAAAACCCCATCTCTCTGGTGCCTGAATAGAAGAACGATCACATAGGGCATATCGTGATGTAGTAGAACGATCGTCAGAGTCGATGGTACTGGCCGGAGGATCAAGCGGAGGAGAGGAGGACAGAGAATCAAGTGGAGGAGAGGAGGACTGAGGATCAGAAGGAACTCTTTGTCGGCGACTATAGTGGAAGGGAAGAGTGGAAGTGTTAGAAACTGGTGGAGCTGGTGGAGAAGGTACACGAGAAGGTGAAACTGGTGGAGAAGGTGAAACTGGTGGAGAAGGTGTATCTGGAGAAGGTGTATCTGGAGAATGAATGGGAGGTAGACACAAAAAGGAAGTGGAATCTGTGGAAGAAGTGGGATGTGGAGAAGGATGATGAAAGAAAGGACGTCCCTCATCAAAAGTCACATCACGAGAGATGTGAATGCGACGTGTTGAGGGATAATAGCAACGATAACCCTTATGCTCAGGACTATAACCCAGAAAAACACACTCAACTGACTGAGGGCTCAGTTTTGTGCGCTCACGAGGTGCTAGAAGGACATAGCAGACACAACAAAAAACGCGAAGATGAGCATAATGAGCGGGTGCTCAGACAGACCTCGCTAGGACACTTGCCTCAAGCTTAGAAGAGGTGACGGTTAATAAGATAGATCGTCAGAGACCGCTTCCCAAAAAAGTGAGAGGGACAAAGGAGGAAATGAGAAGAGTCCGAAAGCGGTCTCGATGATGTGATGGCGCTTGCGCTCAAGAACACCATTCGAGCATGAGCACTTGGACACGAGAGCCGAGGAAGAGTACCCTCGTAAGAAAGGAACTGACGAAAGATCGAGGAAAGATACTCTCCTCCAGTCGAACGGAAAACACGAATGGAAGAAGAAAATTGTGTATGAACCATCTTAGCAAAAGATCGATAAATGAAAATCAAGCGAGAGCGATGTTTCATAAAATAGATCCAAGTATATCGAGTGATCATCAACAAATATGACATAATAATTATGACCACCCTTCAAACAAAAGGAGATAGACCCCATACATCCAATGCACCAAATCAAAAGGATCGGAAGACCGAGAGGTACTCTCGATATGGAAGTTGTAGTTGTTTTCCCAACTTACAACCAAGACAATGAAAACTAGACTCAACAAAGGACATGACTTAAGGAACTCGGTGAACTAAAGTGGTGAGGCGAGCTCCACAAAGATGACCAAGTCGATGATGCCACTTGTCAAGGAAGACCCAACAGAGACCGAGATGAAGACATAGCGAGAAGACACTAAGGCCTTGACGTCTTGGTGGAAGGAAGATGTAAGGTGTCCAAGACATAGAGATCGGGAGAGCCTCTACGGCGATGACCGTAACCAATCACTCTTCCGCTCGATGATCTGAATGAAACAAGAAGAATCATCAAATCCAATGAAACAGTTCATATCGCTTAGTTGACCAACGTAAAGAAAATTCATAGATAGCTGAGGAACAAAAGACACATCAGAACAGAGAAGCAAGATGTAGAGAGAATGCCCCGATGGGTAATAGAGCAAGGTGTACCATCGGCGGTGTGAACATAGGTAGCATCATCCACGACTTACGAGCAACAAGCCGAGAGTCATCGATGTGACATGAAACGAAGCACCGAATCGTAACCCAAGGATGAGCACCGCTAGAAGCAGAAGGTGCAAGCGATGTCATAGCGCATAATCGATCCGAAGTCACGATAGATGTGGATGTGTCAAGAGTGATCGCTCCGAGGAGTACTCGGAAGGCACGATGGGTGCTCCACGACGACGGTCAAATGGTTGTCTAGCACGATAGGCAATAAGCTGATCTGGATGTAACTTGAAACATTTGTCAACATGATGACCAGTCCTCTTACAATGGGAACAAACCAACACTCCGGGTGTTGCTCTGGTAGATCGCATCACGTGAGAGACTCGTAACGGCATGTGGTGAGGATCCTGAGACAGACATAAGGGAATGAAGACGCGTCTCCTTTGCAATCAAACTAGAGAGCGCCGCAGTCAAAATCGGTGGAGTGGGATAGTTGAGCAACTGAGTACGAATAGGCTCAAACTCCGATCGAAGCCCCATCACAAACTGATACATGAGCGTTTGCTGAGCATACTCATCTTTGGCAAAGACAAGACCGACAGAAACAAAGAAATTTTTCGTGTCATAGACTCTAGAGGACCGGTGATATGAGTGAAAGCACTGTAATACTCCTCCACTGACTAATCTGGCTGCTGCTGAAGACTATGAATGTTCTTGAGCAATGTGAAGCGAAGAGCACCACTGGACTGAACATATCTCTTCTCAAAGTATGTCCACATCTGCTTGGCTGAAGTATGATACTCAAGACTCATTCGCAGAGAAACATCAACACTCAGCACAATGCCAGTCATAACATGATCATCTTCTTTCTGCCAAGCCTTTAATACCTCAACATCAACGGTCTTCGGATCAGGAGGATCATCTTCGGATCAGGAGGATCATCAGGCGGCGGCAGCACGAGGCCTCGAGGCGAGGCGAGGCAGAGGCGACGGTGGCAGCACGAGGCGAGAGCGACGCCGGATCTGGCCGGCTTGGAGCAAAGGAATGAACGAGAGCTCGGGGCTGCTCTGCTCAGGCCCTCCGGCCCGAGCGAAAGCTCCTAGCAGAAGCCGTCGGCGGTGGAGTAGAACTAGGGTTAGGATTGAATGGCTCTGATACCATGTTAGACAAATAAAACTAGGGTTTACTATTCACAACTTTGCATCTTATTCATTAATGAAGGAGATATATATAGACAAAGATACATGGGCCTCATGGGCTACAAGGGTCACATGGGCCAAGAGAGAGAGAGAGAGAGAGAGAGAGAGAGAGAGAGAGAGAGAAATGCAGAATATACAATACTCTTAACAGTGGCTTCAATGTGCGACAGTTTTGGCTCCATGCTTGATTGCATAACGTAGAAGGAAACGGCAGGGGGGAACGTGCGCGGTAAAGGAGGCTTGATTGTGAGCGTTTCCAAATGGACAACGTGTGGCGACTCGGTTGGATCAGGTGCTAGTGGCACAGCCATGGCGTGGTCGGCGCTGCTGTTGCTGCATACAGCCTTGCGAGCAGAGAGCAGAGGAGGGGTGGGGGTTGTGCTAGCTAGAGTGAGATGGGCCTGGCTTGCTATGGCCCAAGTAGTAAAGAATAGGAAGAGAAGAGAGAGATGGGCCAAGTAGAAGAGAAATAAAATGGCTCGGCCCAACAAGGATTGAAGGGAAAACAATTCTGAGATTTGAATTTGGACATATTGGATTGAGTTCGAAAAGATTTGGTTGAGATTGGAATTAAGACTTGAAATTAGATTTGAGATTTTTGGATTTGAACTCAAGAAAAACCAAATGAACTCCAACTAATTTTTATTAAATAAATAATTTTGAAATTGTATTTCTACAGATCGTGAAATTTGGAATGTTACACTTTTATTGCTATCTGCAGATACCTCTACCTCCAGTTGATGAGAAAAAGAAGGTAGTTGAAGATGTTGACAAGGATCGGAGATATGCAATCGATGCATCCATTGTGCGCATTATGAAGAGCCGCAAAGTCTTGGGTCATCAGCAACTAGTAATGGAGTGTGTGGAACAGCTTGGTCGCATGTTCAAGGTATGAAACATTCTTCAGGTTCTGTTAGCTGCGCTGATGGTAATTGTGGTTGTATCCCTTGGATCTTGCCTTTGTAGGGACTCACGCATGAGGTGTTTTCCTGCTTTCTCTTTACATGTCTAGTTCTGTCAAATTTGAGCTAACTTTGTTACGTAACTTTGTTGTCCTCATACTTACATTCAAACATTAGCGCAATTAATGGATCCATAGTTATATTTCTATAATTGAATTCAAAGTATCGAATACTATATCATTTGTGATGCATCCCGAGGTGAGCTAGCATCCTCACTCTCTTTTTGGGGCGCTATGAAATATTCTAGACAGCCAAACTTTTGGCATCAGTAACTGTTCATGCACATTTTTAGTACAATTTCCTTGATTAGTTGTGCTGATCACGGGTGCTGGTTTTATCCTCGCAGCCCGACTTCAAAGCAATAAAGAAGCGGATTGAGGATCTTATAACGAGGGATTACTTGGAGAGGGAAAAGGAGAACCCAAACGTGTACAGATACTTGGCTTGATCATCGGTTCTGTGTGCAGGGTTCGATAATGCCTGGCATGTATGCCTTCCATGCTACCGCTATTTACGGATGCTATATTCGTGCCATGGCGCGCCGGCATCGGCTTCTCCAGATGGATACCCCGGTGCCGCTGGTGATTGCTCTTGCTCGCGGCATGGACATCTCTCCCTTGTACATGGAAGTTATTGATCCAGTGCCAGGCCTGTCTATAGGAGGACTAACTGCCATGGTAACGGAAGAGGGGTTCTAGGCAGGCCTCAGTGAATGTCGAAAACACCATGCTGTATTTATTATCGGTTGTTGAGTTGTGTGATCGTATTCTCCGTATAGTTTTGCTGTAATATCCAACAAACACTGCCAAGGTATGAATCTCTCTTGCAAGATCGATGACCGTACTTCCACGGGCTGTCTGCTGTGAAATCACTAGAAGTACCACTGGCGAATGGTTGGGCTCAGACTTCAGAGTTACATAAATTATTGTTTGCAAACCGTGGCAGAATGAGCAAAATTAGTCGGAAATAGGCTAAACTCGGTCGTCACTTTGTCAATATGTCGGGTGAAAAATCTGGCCGACCCGGTCATAATAACTCAAGTAAATTTGGGATCGGCTGGAATTTGCTCGAGTCCACCAGATCCTGTATTTGGAAGCCCGTTTGAGTCTCACGAGTTTTTTGCCGGTTTTAGCGAAAATGACGAGTTTCTTCCCGTAGTTACCGTACGGTCACCATAGGGACAAATATTGCGTCGGCACATACTCAATTCCGCATGGGACATGCAGATTAGCAAAAACCGCACGACGCCAAGTAGGCATGGCCACTGGCCACCAACTCCGGATTAGTTTATGAAGTAAACAGGGCTGCAGTTTCGCAATGTTTGTGGCGTTGTAGGTTTGAGGGCTGCAGTTTCGCCTAAGTTATTGTCTGCATGTACTCTTTGCCAATCTACAGAAGTTTTTAGAAGTAGCTTGCAGCCATGTTCAGTTTCTTCGACTTAATTTACATGCCTATCTTGAGCTTAGATGTCGAATTCTATGGAAATTTGTCTGTATCTGTCACTTTACAAGTTGTAGTGTAACGGCAACGGTCTCTAATTTAGATGCCATGAAATTTAATGTGTTAAATGTCGGTGTTTATTGTTCTGGAAGTCCATGGCTTAGTGCAGAGGTTTTATGTGAGAACCCAATAAATTAAAACAAATCTAATCGTCGATAAATAGTAGTTACCAGTAAAATAAAATTCTTTTAAGCAAGATCAAAGCATAAACTCAGAACCATATCAATCACATCGCTAGGCGACGATTTCATACATGTTATATCGTCAAGAATTAATCAACACAAATGACATCAAGAATTATTGCAACAAGAATAAATCATCAATTAATCTCAGAGTTATTTACAAAGATTCTTTACAAGCAGAATAAAACAATAATCCGATCTTTGAATTAATAACAAGAAGTATTTACATCAGACCATAATATAAATTACAAACTTCGAGTACAAAAAATTAAAATTAAAATCTTGCATGACATGTCGTTGAAGCCTTCTTTACAATCTCGCCCATCTATCGCTAGCCGTCGAACCCTTTCTCGATCCACATTTTCATCGACCGCCAACAACCCAAAAGATCAGTAGCAAATCGAAAACAATAAATGAAAGTTAGAGTATAGAAGGTTGCCGTCAGATTACTATAAGGATCATCGAGGTTCCCAAACCAATCTAGGTTAGTCGACACCATCGCATCTCAGTGGGGTTTATCACCCGGCATTTATTAAAATCCGACACCCACGTCGTATCAACTTACCTGAGCCGTAGAAAATCCAAAGTATAGTATCCGAAACACCCTTTGGACCAAAGGTCCATACCTCAATATTCCCATGTGAGAAGGGAAGGGACAGGGCATTGCACAGTACAAGAGAGAGGCAGCCGAATGCATTACTTCCCCAGATAAGTCTCCCCTCAGTCAAGCCTCCCAAGCCTTTCCCTTTTTCTCAAGCACAACAGAAGCCAACACACCATTCCATTTCTTTCCGGCCGAGAGCAACCCAAGCAAAGCAAGAACAAGCAAACCAAACCCACTGCCCTCCCACGGCCATCCAAATGGCATAGCCAAGCAAAGCCCAAACCAAGCATCACACCACCACCATCGCCAAGGACCAACCACAAAGAGAGCAACCGGAGAAGGGGAGTAAAGGCGATGGGAAGACGGCGGAGCGTGGACGGCATCGACAATGGCTTCGAACCATCAACGACCACTGACAATGCCAAGACGGCGACGAGAACCTGAAGCAACAGAAAGGACCAACAAGAACAAGAGCGGAGCACCAGCGCACTGCCAGCAATCACCACATCATCACCACCACTGCCCATCCATTCCCAGCCCAACCAAGCCAACAGAGGTAACCCCATTCATGCCCCCATTGTTTTCTTTGCCCAAACCGAATCCATCATTATTTTTGCTCAATCAGAACCACATCATATGAGCCAACCAAACCCATTCAGAAATCACCATTTTCCCCACAGCCATTTCTCTTGCCCATCCGAAAATCCCCACATAAACTAACACATGCAGCAATAGCTCTCAAAGCATCGACCATAGTCATCACAGAGCAAGGGGAGCGAACGGGACAGAGAGGAAAGGGGGTGTTATACCTCAATGCGACGCAACCACGGCGGCAACAACACCACCAGTAGCAAGCCACTCCCATCACCATGAACATGCATGCATGAACATCAAACATCACAAATCAAAATCTAAAAATGAAGCAAGCCAAAACTTTAAAACCAAACTGACTAAAAGCAGAAGAGAAAAGGAGGGGAAATAGAGGGAGCCAGGGAGGAGAGGCAGGCGTGGGCGCACCGGCCCTTGGGTGGGCCGAGTCAAACCAATGGCCGAGCCCAGAGCGTCTTGGCGCGGCATGGGCCGAGGGAGGCGCAGGCGCAAGGCGCCATAGGCCGGCCGAGCCAGCGAGTGGATCGAGGCACGGGCCAAGCACCAAATGAGGCGGTCGGGCGAGCTAGCGCTTGTGTCTCTCGGATGAACTAAATGGAGTTAGAGAGAGTGAAATAGAAAAGGGAAAAGAGATTAGATTAAAAAGGAGATTAGGAAAAAGAAGAAGAAAAAATATTTTGAAAAATTTCAAAAATTGAAGAAAAAATATTTTGAAAAATTTCAAAAATTAAACATAGGTAGAGAGAACGCGTATGCAGCATACCTGCGATTCTCGAACGAATCGCCAGAAGTATGAAATTTTAAACCGTGTTAGAATATTTAACAATAGACCGACCGGTAGAAAAAATAAAAGCGGGGAAAATGAGGTAAAATAAATATAGTAAAATCGGAACTTTTTTTTATTAATTAACCTTTTTTAAAATTTTATTTTAAAGTTAACCCCCGACGCACTTTATTTCCAAATCTGACCTCTTTGGTCACGCCATCGCCCATGGCGTGACAAAATAACGCTGTCACGCCATAGGATAAGTATGCCAAATTGCACTTTTGGTCACGCCACTGGTGGTGGCGTGGCCAAACAACACTGCCACGTCACCACCCATGGTATGACAAGAGTATGTCCCAGCGTGATAGTGTTATTTTGTCATGCCACGAGTGGTGGCGTGACCAAAGGGGTCAGAATTGGAAATAAAGTGCGCCGATGGTTAACTTTAAAATAAAATTTTTAAAAAGGTTAATTAATAAAAAAATTCAGTAAAATTGCCACTACGTTAGATAAATAATTTGACGCGTTACCTGTGAGTTTATGGCGAATCGCCAGAAAAATGGATTCATAAACTTCGTACAGATAAATAACAGTAGCCATATCGGTAGAAAAATAAAATATAGGAAAAAGCGTAAAAGTAATAAGAGACTTTATAAATTAATTAATCATTGGTAGAACCCAATAAATTAGACAAATAATCTGTTGCATTAAAAATAATTTAATCATGATAGAATAATTAAAATAAACAACCCCGATTCTATTTAGAGAATTAAATAAATGTGTACACACTTAAATAAAATCAGTTAGGCATATTTGCATGAATAAAATCTAACAGGCCTAGTTGCATACAAGTACAAGTAGTATTTTGTTTTCATACGATAAAACGTGAAAAACGGTAACCTCGATCCTAGAGCCAGTTGACATAGAATAACCGCAGTTAGGGAATGCTAACTTAACGGAGGATCCGAAAAATGTTATTAAATTACAATCTGCTAACAAAATAAAACCCACTAACTTATGTACGCATAATATCACCCAAAAGCAACTAAGTATTTATTTATTTATTTATTATTATACACAAGATAATTACAAAAGATGAACCCACGCAGAATCGAGTAGTGATCCAAATTCTTCGACGCCGATCTTTTCTCGACTACTGAAGGTAAGCTTATCTCTTGAACATCAATATAGTTATATTAAATGTAAATCAGACTTTCTTATATATATATATATATATATATATATATATATATATATATATATATATATATATATATATATATATGCATCAAAACTATGTCTCAAAATCAAATCGGATAAAGGAGATAAAAATGAAAGAGATGATAAATGAGATGATGAAAGAGATGAGAAAAATATGATTATTAGGATGGTAAAGGGGACCCTTGGCAGGGAAAGAGAACAGAGAAAAGATGAGGCAAGAGGCGGGACCCTTTTACATATGGTTAATATATAAGAACCAACAAAACTCTCACTTGGATAAGAGGCTGTATTTAAGTGTCAACCATTTTTTCATTTCGGCAGGCAGAAAATGCTACCTTGTTACGTGGCTATACTCTCCACATCGGGTAAGTAATTATGTGTGAGTGTGCTGGAGGAACCCAGAGCTGGTTTGAGAGACTGGGAGTGGGGGATCCAAGGCATTATAGCGCTAAGGTGGAGTGTTGGGTGCGAGGAGTCCGGCCCAACCAACGTTACGGGAACTCGGTGGAGGACTGTGTGAGCGTCCCAGGACACCGACAGAAAGTAATGGGTGGAGATTTAACCACGTAACCTGAAAAACGTTCTGTATTCTGAACTCGAACCCGCATCAAAGGAAATATAGGGGACCCAATTCAAAGATTGTTCAGAGTATCTATGGGTAAAGTGGCACAAAGCCTGCGCAGTGCTAAATAAATAATGAATTCATGCCTGTCTCCTGGATTGAAGTCTACGGTAGGGATGAAAATGGATCGGATAGTTTTCGTCCGATCCGGACGAAAACGGATTCGGATGGTCTCGGATCGGATTTTTTCGGATCGAAAACGGATTCGGATTTTTTTCCCCGGAAATGGAAACGAATACGGTATGCATGATATCCGGCGAATACGAATACGTATTCAGATTATCCGGATAAGAGCACATTCGGATTTTTCGGAACAACCTGAGCCCAGCCCACTCACCAGCCGGCCCACCTCGGTCCACTTAGGCACTTAGGCACCGCAACTTCCACCGCAAGGAATCCGACTCCCATCGGCGCCCGGTGCCGAGCCGAGCCGCCATTGCGTCCCTCGCTACCATCATCGCTTATGGTGCCACGCCACCATCGCTTCTCCCCTACTATCAAGCTCAATAGGTACCTCCACCACCAAAGAATGCCGCAGTTAGATTGAGTGTGCCGCCAATGGTGGATGGCGGAGGCGGTGCTTAAAAGAAGCGGGCGTGGGCGGAGGAGGCCGCGTGAGGATCTGCGGCGCGCTGGAGTTCTGGCGCGAGGATGGTGCGGAGGTGCGAGCCGTGGGCGGAGGTGGATGGGGTCGCGGCGAGGTGGCGACGAGGCGAGGCGCCTGCCGGTTTGTTGGACGAGAGAGACCACAGGCGTCGACATGGATGCGGAAGGTGAGTGGGAGATGGTGACAGAAGAGTCCGCGGCGGCCTGCATCACTGAAGAATCTAGCCCGCCATTATATGTTAATGGAGTGTTTTGGTGATTAATGACAAATGCATTTGTGAGACTAACATGTTTATTGATATACTTATTGTTTAGTCTCAATTGGATATAAAGGTGATAATGATGAAGGCATGCATGTGATTAATGACAAATCAAATTCATTGGATAAACAAAAGGAAAATCCAAACAGGTATACATTTATAATGACAAATCTATTCGTGAGACTAACTCTCTTATTGTTATATCTCATGTTTAGTCTCGTTTGGATATAAAGAACAAAAGAGGTATGCATTCTACTTTGTATTCTTATATCCTGTTGCATTCCTCGGATCCAAAATATAGGTTGAACTTCACAAAAAGAATTAACCTAAATATGTGCATATGTTCCTACTACATATTCATGTATGCACACATATAGGGGGTTTCATTCTATATTTTGAGGTTTCATTAGTATTGATCCATTTTCCTGTTTCCACATATTTAGGATCTTTACTTTGAAATATATCCTGTGAATATATTTAACTTGCATAGTTATTATATTCATATGAGTATATAAGACTTGTGTAGTCTAAGTATACTTATATGTGAGTTTAACATAACTTGTGTAGTTCATGTGCGCTCACATATCCTTGAATATATCTAACTTGTGTAGTTAATATATTCATGTGTGTATATGAGACTTGTGTGCTCATATATCCTTTGAGTATATATAACTTGTGTAGTGGTTATATACTCATACCATTCTTTATTCAATTACTTGCAATTGAAGTGATTATCATCAATTACCAAAGAGGGAAAAGATTGTGGTATCTTGTCCCACCATTATGAGTTAATGGTATGGCGTGGTAATTAATGATAATCATATTATAGAACAAACGCTTTCCATGAGTTGGATGAATAGGTTGAGTTATATAGTTGGAGACTTTAGAAGATCATCATGTGTTGATGATATTAAAGTTAAGAGCTTGGAGTAAAGGATGCATCATATGTTGATGTGTATCAAGTTCAAGAAGAGGAGATGATCATGAGTTGATCATCAAGTCAAATGAAAACCCATCATGTGTTGATGGAAGTTAAGCAAAGGATGCATCATGAGTTGATGCATATCAAATCATGACCCGGACCTGAAGCAAAGATGTGCGTCATCAAGCTTCAAGTGGTTGCGCAAGGCAAAGGTATGACTAGTTAGGGCTAAGGATTTGTTCCTAATCTTTTACCGGTCTCGGTGTTTGGTTGGGAGACCGGATTGCTAGTATAGGTTGCCGTACTAATAAGAGGGGTCTTTTACTAGTAGCTTGAGTTAGTCATGTATTGATAGCTCACTGTGTTTGCTCTAGCTCATCTTAACATGTTGCCAATATTTGCGAATGTGTTTTGCAAATAGTTGTGGCTCATGGATAATCCTTGTAGCATGTGACTTAAGTTTACGAATGTGTTTTGCAAATAGTGTAAGTCCATGTATCTTATTCCTTGTAGTGTGATTTTATAAGTTGGCAAATGTGTTTTGCAACTTATTGAGAATCTCACTTGAATGCTTGTTTGCATCGTGCATCAATTTGGCAAATGTGTTTTGCAAATTGAGTTGAAGCGGAACGCAATTTGAGGCATTAATTCTAAAATTTGGCAAATGTGTTTTGGAACTTGTTGAGAGTCTTGTCTTTAACCTTGTGTGCATCTTGCATCAAATTAGCAAAATATGTTTTTGCAAATTTGAGTTGTGGAAAAAATCAAAATGCACTTGTTGGCTGCTGGCGGTCTGACCGCCAGTATCAGCGGTCTATCCGCTTGTGTATCGGTCTGACCGGCTCAGTTGGTGCGGTCTGACCGGACCTCCGGGTTAGGAGACCCGGTCAACTTTTTCCAGAGAAGTGCTTTTCTGGTCCTTAGCCACTTTTTGTGGAGCGGTCTGACCGGCGTTTATTGGGCGGTCTGACCGGTGGGTGGTCTGACCGGCCATTACATGGCGGTCAGACCGGCTGTGAGCTCAACAGCTAGTTTTTATAGCCGTTGGAGTTAAGGGCGGTCAGACCGGCCATTACATGGCGGTCAGACTGATTTCGTCCAGATTCTCTGGAATCTTTCCCCAACGGCTGGTTTTTGTGTGTGGGCTATATATAGCCACCTTGGCCGGTTGGGAGAGGTTGCTGGTTGTGTGTTGGTGCCCCTAGACTTTCCTTTGAGCAAAGAGCAAGCCTCTCATTCTCTTTTGTGCATGTGTTGCACTTAGTGAGGTTAGAGAGCAAACCCTAAGTGCATGTGTTGCCTTAGGTAGTGGATTTCGTATCCATTTGAGCTTAGACACTTGATTGGTTCAAGTGAGTGTTGGAGACTTGTTACTCTTGGTGTTTGTCGACACCTAGACGGAGTGGTGGCGTCGTTGCGCCGGTGAGCTTCTCAAAGTAGGTTGTGAGAAGACCCGGGCGGTTTGTGCGTGGTGTGGTGCTCGCCATCTCCGGAGTGGAGGAAAGAGCAACCCTAGTGGAGCGAGGTGTTGGTTCGGTTTGGAACCGGTCCAAGTGGTTGGACTTACCTCGGAGGCGGGTGCTCAATTCGTGGAGCCGGTCCAATTAGTTTGGGATTGCCTCAACGTGGATTAGGGGAGACCGGCAAGTCTCCGATCACCACGGGAAAACACCGCCGTGTCATTTGTGGTTTGATTACTTGTGCAATTTACATTACTCGTATTTAAATTGCTTACTTGTATGTGTATGATTGCTATCATTTTTATAGTCTCATATTGTTGGTGTACTTAGTTGAATCTAGTTGATTTAGGCTTTAATTGTGCAAAACCGTATTTGTTTTAGCTTCCGCATTAGAAATCGGTTTTAGCCAAAGAAGTTTTTAAAACGCCTATTCACCCCCATCTAGTCGGCCTCCTCGATCTTACAAGTGGTATCAGAGCTTGGTCTCTCATTTATTAGACTTAACCGTCTAGAGAGTAAAGGATGACGACTAGAGATTTAGTGTACCTTGGTGAAGCACCTCTATTTGATGGCACAAATTATGCTTATTGGAAAATCCGCATGTCATGTTATTTTAAGGCCATGGACCTAAATATATGGCGGATTTCTCCAACATTGGATCAACGCTTAAGCAATTAATGCCTTATTTAGTGCTTTGAGTGTAGATGTGTTTGATGCCATATGCGATCTCAAGAACGTTCATGAGATGTGGACCCATCTTCAAGAATATTATGAAAGGTCCACTTCCACTAGTGATGATTGCATAGAAGAATGGACGTCGGGAAAAGAATGCTCAACCTCTAGCTCCGACAATGATGAATCCTCAACTCCATCAACATCGCCTCGTTGCTTTATGGCAAAAGGTAAAAAGAAGGTATATAATGATGATGATAATGATGAGCCTTCATATGATGAGTTGATTGATATGCTAGAAGAGCAAAATGTTTTTATGGGAAAGGAGGTTTCAAAATTCAAAGCCTTGAAGAAAGAATTTAACTTGCTTCAAAATAATTATGATGTTCTAAAGAATGAACATGAATCCCTCATTCTTAAAAGTTATACTAGCACTAAAGTGGATATAGGGATTACATGTGATCTATTAGATGATTTGCCTTGTATTGCTCCTATCTCATGCAATTCATCTAAAGTTAATATATCCACTTCTTGTGATGATTTAATTGATATGCCTTGTTGCTCAAAATTAGATGCTTCTATTTCCTCTATGTCTTGTGATGCTAACCTTGTAGAGGAAAATAATGAGCTCAAGGCCCAAGTCACAAAATTGAAGATTGACTTGGAAAGAAGCTATAAAGGGAAGGCCACTCTCGATGAAATATTGAGCAAGCAAATATGCTTGCAAGATAAGAGTGGTATTGGCTTTACTCTCAAGAAGAAGAAGGAGAATAGCAAGATGAGGCACAATGCAAGACACACGAAGAATATTAATTATCTTAATTGTCATGAGAAGGGTCACATTTCCTCCGTGTGCCCAAATAAGAAAAATGACAAGGGAGGACTTGGTTTCACCACCAAGAAGAAAGTGAAGAGCATCCCAAAGCAAAATATAAGACAATTCAAAAATATCAAGTGCTTTGGATGCAAGAAAAATGGTCACATTGCCTCGGTATGTCCAAATCAAAAGGATGTCAAGCTAAGACATCCAACGAAGAGGCAAGCCGGAGTTGAGCAAGATAAGAAGATATCAAGGGGAAGCAAAAGCCCTACTTGCTACAATTGCCGGAAGAAAGGACATTTTAGTAAGAAATGTCCCAAAGGTATCACTCCTAAGCCAATTATGTATAATAATCATTATTTGCTTAGGAATGATAAATATGACAATGTGTTTTCTAGGAATGTTAGTTTACATAAAACTAATGCTAAGGCCATTTGGGTGCCCAAATCTATTGTGACTAACATTCAAGGACCCAACCGAGTGTGGGTACAAAAAAGTGCTTAAATGATAAATAGGTACTTGGAGAAGCATTGGAGGTTTGGCTCACTCATAAAGAGGTGGATTCCATCATATGCAAATATGGAGCCAAGCTTGAGTAAGATCAATTCGTATCATAAACCAATGCTATCTCGGTAACAAGTATCTACATTGAAGTATCTAGCCCTTATGCCTTGTGTACGTTGCATTCATGTAAAATCTTAAAAGGGTTGTTCTTACTCTTGTGCTAAAGCTTGTCTATTGAAATCTTGAGCAAGATAGAAGTGGCACATTAAGGGGTAGTGCTAAATCATAACCATGTATATCACATCTCTAAATATGCCCAAAGAAATTAAGTGCTAGTAATGTTTTTTTAAAAATAAGCCTTTTAGCCAAAAGTCAAAAATTTCATAACTATTAGTAATCCTTTGAAAAATTTGTTGCAAAATGTATACAAATGCTTTTCAAAGATTTCCCAAAGGTTTTGGCTCAAGAAAAACCTATTTTAAACGAAAATGAGTTTCTACTCAAAATTGTAGATCATAGTATCTTGTTTTTGACCTAAACTAGATTTTTATGTAAAATTTATTATAAAAAGAATTTAAAAATGATCTCAAAAAGAAAAACCTAGAGTTGGCCATTCTAAACATTTTTGGTATTCAAAAGTTTTTCAAAAGGCCAACCTATCAAAAGTTATTTGATTTTGAAGTTCATCCAAAATCCAAGTTTGACCTAAATGGTCACTTTCTAGCACTTAAGTGAGTTTTACCATTTGAGCCAAATGTATTCACTTGAATAGGTCCATAATGGTATTAATGACTCATACATGCAATTGGTTGCTTGAAATACCCTTAATTGCTCAATTTGGATCTTTTGGAGAAAGTTCTGGAAAATGAGATTTCATTTGCAAAAATAAAATATTAATTCATAAAAACTATTTAATACTTGGAGTTTAAAGGGCTATATTAGTTGGAAATGCTTCAAAGATGTTTGTTTGATTGATTGTGTGAAAATTTGGAGCAATGTACAACCATTCAATAAATTCCCAAAATCTTGTCTTTGGAATCATTGGCGGTTTGACTCAAGCTGGCCTCGACCGCCATATTGGTGGTCGACCGCCGTGCCAATGATCGACCGATTTCGCGTGGAGTTGTCTTCAACTCCACCCGAAGGGGTATTTCCCTCATTTCCTCCTCCAAACCGAAACACACACTCTCTCTTTGCTCTCGGCCGCATCATCATCTCCGGCATGGATCTCCCTCTCCGGCCATCTTCTTAAGGCTCCAAGGTGATCTTTTTGTTCTCCCTCTCCTCCTCTCTCATTTCCTCCAACTTGTTTGAGCTTTGGTTGACTTATGCTCAAATGCTTTGGAACCCTAGATGAGGGAGTATTTGTCAAATTCGACAAGTTTGATCCCAAATTGCCTCAAGGCTTTATCTCCTTGGTTTCCCCATCTCATTATCTTGGTAATCCCTCAACTCTTTACTTGCAATCTACCAACATTGTTAATTTTTCTAATTTCTAGGGTTTATCTTGAATGAGCCCTAACTCTATCAAAATTGGTGAAAATCTATGTCATGCAAGTGGATTAGGAATGTAAGATCATGTATTCACTATGCCATTGCCCTACATTGCAAAGTTTTGGGTTTTCTCCCAAAATCAGATTGGTTCTGTCAGTGGCAGTCTGACCGCCTGTGATAGAAAAATGGCAAGATGGCATGATTGAATATTGTGTTGATTCATTCCTTGAATATTTTTTGACATTCTTTGCTATTCCTTCACAGTGACCATGCCGCGCAAAATTACCGCTGGTCGACCGTCCCAACCTCCTCCATCTGTTGAAGACTTTTCTGAGGAAGCAAATGAGCAAATGCATGATGCAGAAGTGGACAGAACAGCGAGTGACAACAACGACAATGACAGCAATGAAAACTTTGAAGGGCCAGATGATGATGATGAGAATGAGGATGAGGAGGTTGCTCTAGACCCAACTCCTTTCATTGGATTAGATGTGTCCAAGATTAAAAGTGAAAGGTGTACTGCTTTACGACACATCAACCAGTTTATATTCCAAAGAGATGCTACCATGGGGATGTTTCACACTATGTTTCAGCAAAATGTCTATCATATTATCTATGCCCAGAAGAAATTTGCTAATCATAGATTTGTGAAGTGGAGTTATCTAGGGCAGAATCCAGTTTACAATGGTTTGTTTCATCTGTTCAGAAGAGTAGGCTTAGATTCTTTGGTCTCTCTGAGTTGTAACTTTCATGCCAAGGTCATTAGACAATTTTATGCAACAGTCTATGTATCCCCTGAGCATGATCATCTTATTTGGATGTCAGGACATGAAAAGTTTGAAGCCTCCAAGAATGATTTCATGCTAGCTTTAAATTTAAGGGAGTCAGATAGGATAAATATACATGTTCAAGAATGCTTAGCTCTCACTCAAGTAGATGAATACTATGATCAGAATCATCCTTATACTGTTGGGAAGGTAACTGGACTGCTACCTCTCCCCAGTATTGTTAACAGGATCATGAGAGCTACTTTCTTCCCTAGGAGTGAGAACAATGATGAGATTCATAGAAGAGCTTGGAATATAGTTAAGTGCATTATGGAAGGCACTAAATTTGATGTCATGGATCTGATTATCAAGGAGATTGCTACTTCTAAGGGAGATAAGAACAAGACTATCTATTTTGCTCCCTACATTATGAAGCTTATTAAGAGAATGACAACTTTTGACCTTCCTCTTGATATGGAGCATAAGGAGTATAGACCTAGAGATCCTCCTCCTCAGACTCCTCCTCCACCTCAGGTGTCCCCTCCAGCTCCTCTTCAGTCTCAGGGACAGGGATCGTCTTCACAGAGTCATCCAGTGCAGGCTCCTCAGGATCAGGATGCAGTCCTGGTAGCCCTTGCTTGTCTATAGTCCAGTGTAGACACTTTGCATGCAAAGTCTATTCAGAGACATGCAGAGAACATTCAGAGACATGCAGAGAGCATTCAGAGGCATGAAGAGACTAAGACTATGATTGAGGATCTGAACGTGAGAGTGACTCGCATGGATGAGAGACTCACTGAGTATCAGCAGCAGCGTTTGCTAGTTGCCTATCAGAGGTTCGGTCGTGGTCAGCGCCCTCCATCCTTCACTTCGCGGGGAGATCATCCTTCATCTTCGTCAGGCGCTCCTCCCACTTAGATGCTCAGTTTTCATATTTAGGTTGATAGACCTTGTTCTGTATGGATAAGCTTATGTTTTACTCTTTTATTATCTTGTAAGCTTATAAACCTTGGATGTTTTATTGCTTTAAGTCTCTTTTGGATGATTAAATGTTTAATACCTTATGCTATGTGTTAGGCAATCCTTTGTCTGACATCCAAGACTTGTGCATGTTGAATGGTTGAATGACTATGTTATGGATAATGCTTCATCGAAATCGTTGTCCATAATGTGTTTGTAAGTGTATCCTGTTGATGTTGTATGATATTCATATCTTGATTATCTATTGTCATGCTCCTTGGACCAATTATTTAGAGGAAACTCCGCCAAAATTTCCTAAAAATCCTCCTATATGCAATGGGTGTTCTCTCATCCTTGTGCATATATTTAGGGGGAGTTTCTTCTCTTGGTCATTTGAATGTGTTTCAAATCAATTCTCTCCTCTTTTAAACTCCTACACTACACCATGGCATAGTATTAAGGGCAATGCAATTGCTTGGAAAACTTCTTTTCATTAATTTATCTGCACGAATGTGTATTCCCGACACTTATTGCTGCCGGTAAAGTGTCACGGAAAAGTTTTTCCGGCAGATATGTGCATTCCTGAGCTTAAATGCCCTAGAAAAGTCGTTTTCCCCGCGATTAGAGTTTCCCGCGCTTAGAGTTTTCCGGCGATTATATGTATTGCCAGCTTAACTGCCCTCGATTGCATGTTTTCCTACATTAAGTGCCCTAAATAAGTTTTTTTTCGGCGATTAAGTGCCCTAGATAAAGTTTTTTCCGGCGCTTATGCCCTAGATAAGTTTTTTCCTACAGCTAAACGCCTCGATTATTAGTTTTTCCCGATTAGATTTATTGCCAGCGAGCTAAACCCCTCAATTGTCTTTTGCACCATTTAACTATAAGCGGCTCCATGGCTTATCAAGCACTTAACAGCAATATCAAATGTTAGCTGCACCTAGCCATCCATACTCTTTCAAGCATACACAGAATCTTAAAGTGAGCAATCAAGAGGAAATAGAATCTTAAAGTGAGCAATCAAGAGGAAATAAGCTATAATATTTGTAGGAAATGCCTACAGTTAGTGTAAAGAAATGCAGAAATATGTCCATTGATGTTTAGGGATATAACTGTATGTTGGAGCTCTAACAAATGAATAAATTAAGTCAGTCAATAAAAAGTGCATTGAGATCTCCAAGTATCCTTATCATAATATGATAACACCAATCTATTTTACATACCAAAATCTTGTAGTCGAATAAAGAATAAATAAGTATCCTTATCATAATATGATAACACCAATCTATTTTACATACCAAAATACGCTTTTATTTGAGTAACACTCCAAGAAATGCGCTCTCCTCTAGATTCCTTAACCGCTTGCTCCAAGAGAGCGATGTCATGATATGTGCTCCTATTGATTGACCGATCAAGTAGATCCTGCGGGTTGGTGATAAATTAGTTTATTAATGTAGTGAAAGCACATTAAATTATACATATCAACACTTCAAAGCAGGTCTACAAAGTATGACCCAGATTGAAATTTAGATTAGGCGAACGAACCAATAGTATTATCCGATAACAAAGCAAAACATACATAATGCTCACTAAGCACTACAGGACAATAACGACTCACTAATGGTATGTATGGTCCCTTCATGTGGAATCATGTATGAAATCACTAACAGAAATCAACAGCCTCATCCTAGATAATGCTCACTAAGCACTACAGGGACAATAACAAACTCACTAATCGATGAATAATCCACATGGAGTAAAAGGTCCGAGAGGTATGTGAGCATACTCTAAGTATCCGAGCTTCATAATGAGCTTGTCTTGTGATAAAATTTCAACTATCTTCTCCAAGCGTTTTATTTCTTGCTCAAGCTGTGGTGAACCTCCTCCTTGATCTCTCATTGCTTTGTTTGATTCCAAATCATCTTCACACCTTGCAAGATCCTAAAAGTTGGATTAAGAAATGACAAGTGTTCAATGTAGAGTTGAAGAATTAGCTCTGAATCTTAACATAGTTTGCATTCATTTAGCGTGTGCCCTAACAAAGTTAGGTATGCCGAGATTGATTAGCCATGTGCATGGATCAACAATATACCAAAATGTCTTTAAAGAGACGTATATCACTAGCATTCAAATAGGAAAATCTGGTCGAATTCACCAATGTTAGCATCTCATCCCTCGTGTTAAAACAATGTAAAATCTCATCCTAAGAGTCAATTAGTCCGACTCGATGAAACTATGAGGCATCCTTTCATGTATGCATGCATATATAACTAATAATTAGAACAATGCAAATTGTATTCCTTTTAAGGCAATGCATGCATGTTTATTTACCGATCTATGTTAGAATTGGTGCAATTTGTCGTTGAGAAGGGTTCAGGGCACAATGAGGAGATCGTCAGAGGTCAACTCGGCGTTGCATCAATATTACAAAGGGTAATATCAAGAAACAAGAAGAAAATAAGTTTGAACTAGCTCTTGCATGTGTCATGGATGATGTGCTCATGCGTGCATGTTTAACATCGCATTCATGCATCCTTGCATGCACTATGAAGTAAAAAATGATGCACATATGAATGATTGAGCATGCTGCATGTAACATCCTGAAATTTCAAACCCTTTTTCCTTTAAATTGTAAAACAAAACAAAACAATTTTTATTTTGGTGTAAATTAAAAGTTGGGTTTGTTGGAGAAGTTGAAGCTTCATGTTGCTACCTCCTCTGTGATGAAATCGGTTTGGACCTCTTGTGTGGCCTGCACCACCTCATGGCCAAGACGTGCCTACATGTTTAGGCCTTACTTTAGACCTCCCTTGGGACTCAGACTTTGCTCCTCGGACGATCAATATGTCCAGACCTCTTTAGGTCAGACCTCCTTGTGTTCCAATGGACCTCTTATACGCCTTTGGACCTCCGTGAGGCGTATCGACCTCAGTCCTCTGGACCTCCCCATCCATTTGACCTCCTTACTCAGTTAGCGTAGGAGCTCTGACCTCTGAAGACCTCCTCTCGAACCATTTGGACCTCCTATATTGAGATCCTCACCGCCAGGACCTCCCATCGTGGAGATCCTAGCGTTTAGGACCTCCCCTTGTCGACCTAGTCCTTTAGACCTCCTCTCAAGACTTCCTTGAGCCGTGGAACCCTCCCTTCTTGAGAGCCTAACGATAGGACCTCCCACAGGTGAGATCCTACCACGAGACCTCCTCTTTGCAAGGATTCCTCACCAGACCTCCTCGATGAGATCTTGGTTATCGGGACCTCTTAGTCACGTGGACCTCCTCCACGTGTGTTGGGACCTCCCCACGTCCCACCTCCTTTGTGTATATCAGGGCCTCTTAACCCCTGCACCTCCTCCTTGAACATCTGGACCGTCAAGACCTCCCCAATGGAGATCTTAACCGCCTGCACCTCCCCCTTTGACCTAGTTGTTTCTAGATTTGACTGGTCCCACCTGCCAGGCTTGCCTATTCTTATGTTTTCCCGCCACACTAGTACCATGGGCATTTAATGCATGTCTTGTTGCATTAAATGCAGCTTTGAAAATGGATGCTTCCATTGAATGTAGTCATTTGAGGACACTTGTTGGTGTCTTTTCTAGTCTTCTCCGCAATAGTGCACAATGTCCTTTACTATTTTTCTCGGGACATTCTCGCACTTTTTCCTACCCTCATACTCATCAAGTCACGTCGCATTAAATGACCCTTACACTCTTTTGACTATAACTAGCCCCGAGAGCCTTCCTTTGCCACCTTTTTCCCACACTCTACATTGACTCACGCTCGGTGGCTTCTTGGAGAGCCTTCTCGCCGAGGGCATCCCTCAGAGCACCTTCATCGCACTTTCACCATTGGAGGTTCATCGAACTTGGGCATTGACCCTAGTTGCCCAGATTGCCTTCGACCTCCCTTCAACTCCTCACCTCCTCCTTATCTTGGTAAGTCCTCTTGTGCACTCGACCCGTTCTTGATCTTATCTCCACCGTAAGAGATTATATCCCTTCGGGACCTCTTCCTTGGGATTCTCGGTGGAACTCTATGGTTCTTGTATAAAGACCACCCTCCGACTTCACACAAGCGTTTTCATCTTGGTCTTTCGCTATCGCCGCCCTCTGGTTTCCTGCGAGGACCTTCCTCATTTGATCTCTCTCCAGTAAGTTGAGACCTCTCCCAAAGAACCTAATTTAAGTCTGTGAATGGTCTCTGTTAATTGAGTCTTAAGAGTTTCTTTTGAAGTTCTTCTTGGCTCTTTATTTGGAATTTGGTTTGAGTTGTCTCCTTTCTCCCGTATAGATCGTGAGGACACTGAGGAGCGTGAGACCACTAAAGAAGAAGACTCCCAAGACAGTGAGCAAGGCAAGTCATGCTCTTGATCATATTGCACCCAATATTTCAATTTACTTATGTTCTGTTTCAAAGGATAATGCATGCTTAGTTCTACCAAGATAATTTAATACTGCCTTTAAAACACATAGTTATGCCCAAATTCCTTCATATGGCCAACTTGACATTGAATCAACTCTGTTGTCACCTTAGACAAAACCCGGTTAATACATTAGTGTGAACCAGAGCAATTAATGAAAACATATGCTTAGACCGGCTTAGACCAAAAACATTTGATTTGGGAAAAATCTTTACCTTCATGACCAACTATTGTTTAAAATGTTTTGACCATGGCATTTGGGATGTCATGGGAGTAAGGAAATATTGTTTGGGGAAGCAAAAAGGAAATGAAAACCGATTTGGACTTGGGCGAATTGGTTGCTTGGTTGGTGCAAGGTTGATGCACCTGACTCTATCTGGTAAAGGTGGAGGTCCAAGGGTTTGTGATTGTCGCCAAGTCGGGCTGAGGACCGGTCTTTGAGCCGCCAATGCTAGGCCTATGATGGGCTATGCTAAAACCGTGCAACCACATGTCTCCAAGATGAGGCATGGGACCTAGCTAAGTAAATTGCGTAACTTCCACCGCAGATTAATCCAGTTGGAGGAGGGAGGTCTTCTATGGCCTGTGGTCTTTATGACCTATGTTCCCACTTTGGTGCAAGAGGGGCCCAGATCTGCGAGTCAATCCAAAGGAGGTGAAACCTTAGCAAGGAGAGGCGTGGTGGAACAATGCATTTGAAAGGCTTTGTCATGAACTCTAGACCTCTTACCTTTGGTAGTGAGAGGTGGCATCGACGGATCTTGGGATAAACTAGAGGAACTCATGTCGTGTGGGTAAAGTGCACATCCTCGATCGAGTGTAAATCTATTCGAATAGCCGTGTCCGCGGTCATGGACATGCTGGCAGCGGCCACTCAGAGTTAGATGTTGGTTTTGTGTTTCTAAAAATGTGTAATAAACTGTTTTGGGATTTCTATCCCATGGGTTGGGCAGGGAGCCTTGTGCAGGAGGGTATCCTTCACCAATTTATTGATGAATGCTATCCAACTGAAAATCAAATTTATAAAATGGATTTTTTCTATTAAACACCTGCTTTGGAACTTAGTAATTGTAATTGAAAGAAACTTGGCTTTATGCAAAGCAACCATATTATGCCCTCTTTGTATATCCATGTATGCATGTCATTTACGTTAACCCACGGGTGTGACTTGCGAGCACAGTGGTAGTGCTCACTCTTGCTCAATGCAAAATCTTATTAGGAGAAGACAACAGCGGAGAAGAGAAGGACCAGGACGAGTAGGTTGTGCCCTCCACCATTTTTCCCGTGGTATAGTGGATGGACCTCTGTCTTTGCTCTTTTGTAAGCTTGCTTTTGGCCCAAGGCCACCTTTTGTAAACAACTCCTTGGTTATGTTGTAAATAAAGTCTTTGACGTGGATGTTACCATTCTTGTTTCTTTGTGAAGAGCTAGCTTAAGATCCTTGGGACTAGCTCGGTTCACTGCTGGGAATCACAGAGTGATCCCCAAGCCTCACGACCTCCTCAGTCAGTCCTGCGACCTCTCTGTGTTGGCCGTGGCGATTGGGATTTCCGTGACTCCCACTTCCCTCAGTGGTAATCCAGAGAGGTCCTGACAGGGTCTCGATGGGTACTACCGGGGGCAGATCCTACCCGAGCCTCGGGAGGTGCCACCCGACCTCCTGGGAGGTCCTAAGGGACGTCCTAGGTTTGGTCCTGGGAGGTCCTCTCGGGTGCCCTAGGGTTGGGTCGCCACACTGCATGGTGACGAGAATTTCTCAACCACAGGTTGCAAGTTTTGGTCCAGCTGCCGGCCGTACTTGTTGCCCAATCCAAATCATTGATGAGATCTCTAGAGAACCCAAATATTGACCTTTTGTCTGCATGTTATCTCTAAAAATGGACATATGTTGTTATATGGTTTTGCAAGTTGCAAGAGTTTGCATCAATCCTACCATAGTATGTACTTTGGTCGGTCTTCACAATCAATTCTATATAAACTCTCAACCTCTCATCTAATTTTAGGTTGTTTCTTTAAAAACTCCAACAATATCTTGTATTGAAATAGTTTAGGAGTGCATCAAATCCAGGTATATCTTCTCTGACTCGTGCATGAACTAGCACATTTCTAGTAATAATAACATGAAGTACTCGCGAAAGGCAACATGATATCTTAGCGAGGTCTAAAACAGATGTACTTAAATGATCCTCACATCATGGGTTCATGACTTGACCAAAAATATCTCAAATCATATGTGCAACCTTACAGTTGAAAAAAAAATACTTACACCCCCATGTGAGCGACGTTGTGCATAATTCAGGTTTTATGTTACTACCTTTGTTAATCGCCCTCTGCAGAACCATTCGAGCCTTTGCGGAGGAGCATCACCAACTCCTTTAATGTGTCCTTTACATTCTCCAAGGATCCAATATCATCAAAGGTGACTCCAATATCATTAGGTGGTATAACATCTCGCCACAGAACCTTTTCTCAAACTTGTTCTCTGTGACAACATCCTAAGAGAAATAAAGTGATACAAATGTAAAGCACAGGAAAATTCTAATTCTCGAGGAATGACAAGAATGTTTGCAACAACATGTGAGACAAAGAAGTACCTTTAATGATTTATTTGAGCTCTTGTTATCACTCTGCATGCTCAGAGCATGTTGAGCCCATGCTTAAGGTGTCATTCATAACCATTAAGCTAGCATTCCAAGAGAAGATTGATTGAAAGCAAATAGAGGAAAAAAGAAACATGACTACCTTTCACTCGTGAGTACAAGTTTAGCATCCTTGGAAGTTTCAACTTTATTGTGCTTAAGGTGATAACTAACAAACATAGCCGATTTATCTTGTCCACATCTAAGAAAGTTTGGAGCAACAAAAGTTTCAATTGGAATTCTTTAGCACCATATCCTATGCAATCACCCTTTTGTACTCATGCAATTGTTTTGGTTTGGGCACTAAATCAACATAAAAATTCCCAAAAAAAAATCTAGATGTACTTCTCAATTTACTCTACCTATGTATAAACTTTCAAGTTCAAATCCATTCTATGTTAAGAGTAACAAAAATGAGGAAATCTGACAAATAATAAATCAAAGGGAAAGGAAATAAGAAAAAGATGAATGCCACTATTCACAGATAACTTTCGTCTAACACATTTTGAATTTGAAGTTCAAATTTTTAAGGGTGCTAGAACACTATAGAGTACATCATAAAAAAATCAGAATTTTTCATGTTGATTTGGTACCCAAACCGAAAGTTTGATTGCATGAGTGCACCACAAAGGGTGATTGCACTTGATATGTTGCCTTAGATAAAAGGCAGAGAGAAAAACAAAAATACTCACTTTCATTTGTCAGTGATTGATCTTTGATGAATAATTCTTCAATGTCATTGCATTCAATTCCGTTATGTTCGAAACCGCATTACAGAGCAAATGAACAATCACATAGTGGTCTTAGATGCTACTAATATAGATATCAACTCTAGATTGGGATGGAAAAATAGTATACAAGAATTCAACCATTATAGGCAGTAAAATAATTGCAAAATTATAAAAAGGTGAATTTATGCATGATTACAGGTGTAGAAACTAAAAAGCAATAGAGTATCAAACACCTATATGACCGGTCACTTGAGAAAAAGTGCTGTCTAAAATATAACTTGAGAACAAATACTACTGTAGAAATTACATTGCAACCAGATATGGCAGGTTGGGAAGAAACACAAGCCATAAAAGGCTCAGGCATCACACACAAGAAGCCTCAGTCTGATGCAACATACACATTTTATACTCGGATATACGAAATTCCAAGCAAATGATTCTCTAGTTATGGTTCATGCTCCATCGTAGTGATATGCACAGATACATTGGCTTACAACCACAAGTTGCACCATAGTAGCCTACACAGATCATTACTATCATGTCCTTAAACAGAGCAACCTTTCCAACCAAAAGGATAGCTACCCAATGTACCTTCATAAGCCTCCAATACCTCTACTCTTCTCCACTATTTATCAACACCATACTCTTCTCCACAACCACATTCAAAATGCCAAAGGGGGTAGAATAGCTTACTTGGGTATCTCATTTAAAATGATCATATGAAAGAAATCATGAAATGTTAGTAATATCATAATAGCAGTTTTCGTGCTTGTATCAAATCAAGACATGTATGTACTTGGTGGTCCTAAGAGGCGCTTAAGGATATAATAGTTGATTAAGAAAAATCATCATGTAGACATATAATGAAAAATAGATGATGAGGCATTTAAGAGCTCACCCTCCGGATAAACCAAAATATGCTTTTATTGTAGGCCTCGAGCAATCCCATTGACTATCTCAAATCTCCTTCCCCAATCTAGCTCATCGCTTCTCTCAGATCTGTCACACGAAAAAGAAACCTCAAAATTGTACACAATAAATTCCAATTGTAGGAGAAATGTTTCAATTTGGATGATCGAGACAAACTACAAATGTAGTAGATGACAACACATTGGATGGGGTGAACCTAGATAAAGAGGGTGAAAGAAAGAAAAATATTTCCTCTAGAAAATTCAGAAAACAAATCAAACCTTTCAGATTAGATGCAATTATGGTCAATTGAAGTTTGCACCTAATGTTCAAATCTGTTTTTGGTTGCGCAGAATTTGAGCATAAACCGCATGTGAATCAATTTCACTTTGATTCCGGAGGAAAACCAAGGAGCAAACTACAGGACCTCAGCTAAATTATAAACATTACAAAGAAACTTGCATGAAGGAGGTTTTATCATTAGTCCAATACTGGTTTCTGCGACTCTAAACCTTGCCATCCAAAAGAACTGGTCATGTGAATATGTGATGCATCAATTTACAGTGTTTTTGGACACACATAATGTGAATAAAATGAAATATGAATTGTGCAACTATACTATGCCCAAAAGTCAAAATGCTTAACTTAAGTCACAAAAGCAAAAATAACAAAAACAATTCTTGCTTATTGGATCATATCATAATACTCAAAACCTCAAACAAAGGACAATAATCATAATGTGAATTTTGGATATAACAAACATGCTCCAAAGCTCATGGGATTATTACTCTCATGTCCGACATTCAGATGTCGATGATGGCGTAAGTGTTTCATTTCAACAATAAAATCTACTAAAGCAACAGATCATGTCATGCCAACCCGCAAGGCTCACAAGAAATGGAAAATCCAAATGCCCAATTTTTAAAATGAGGTGTTTGTAAGTTCATACCTTGGAGCTAGAGAAAGCTTCATAAAGTAGTAATAAGTGGACAGAGTTTGATGCATGACATAATTCCTTGTATACCTTTATGACCTTGACAAATAAATAATCGTTATCATCAAGGGCAAGAGTATGCAAATTTTTATCGAGATGATATTGAATAGAAAGCCTCGAAGACGATTTCTTGATATCAAACTCAGATGCCTCGGTTCCAATCCAAGAATGTCAGACGCTCAACCACTTGGACCTAGGAAATCCAAAACCAAATAACAATGATTTATTTGAATCTTGTCACGATGAACCTTCAGGAAAAAAAAATGTTTTCGGAGTTCAAATGTTTGCGACCTTACGCATGGCACATCTTAAGTTAACTAGCATATCAAATACTAACATTTAGAATCATTGTCATTAACGACCACTCGAAGTTGCAAAAGGTCGACAGAAAAAAAAGCCTTTGCTAGGATACACAACATACTAGCTAGTCAAGCAAATGATTCTCTAGTTATGGTTCATGCTCCATCGTAGTATAAAATCATTAACCTAAATCTTACCATGCGTACCACCAAGATCCTACAAGAGGAATCAAACAATCCTGCGAGAAATTAAAATACACGTATCACAATGGAGATACCCTCGAGGTCAAAATCTAGCTTGTTATCAAACCATTTTGGTATTCAATCATCTAAATTTTGGGTATGTAAAATAGTCCCGAAGTCAACTAGTTAAAAGGCACATCACTACCACTAAAAGAAAGTAGCATATAATGTTTTTTAGTACATGAACTGCACCATCCAAAGGCTTGGTTAGCATTTTGCCATTTTCAATGTTAGATTCCATGACATGCCTAAGCTTCATGCATTTACTTGACACAACTAGGCTAACTACAATAGATTATTTACCTCTTTGAGTCTCATCATAGAAATTGTTAAAGATATCATTTTGCACTAGCGCAATAAGATGGGTGGTGATCTCATCCTTCCTAGTATTGTCCTTGTCCTCATAGATTTCCACCTAAATAAGGCATAAGTCACATTAGCACAAATCAACATACATAGAAAACTACCAACCCCCAATCGCATATTGTTCACCCGTAAAACAAAAAATGGGGAAATAGCGGATGGAAAATAAAACCATGTAAAACCTCTAATTCAACACAAGACGGCATACAACAAATGCATTAACTTGTAAAGAATTTTACAATCGATGAATACTGGGAGTTGATCAATTGCACATGCTAGTTGATATCTTTGGGAACGTACAAACTACCAATACTCAGATACTTGATAATTAACTAGATATGTACTTACATGTGTGTCATGTATACATGACAAGATCAAACTACTGAGCCAATGTCGGCACTTGGTCCCGCAAGTGAAAGTGCAAGCCCAACCATTTACCTGAGAAGCAAAAGCACTAAACACGAGAGACAGCACCTTAATGCCTTTAGTGAAATAGAAATTAGCCTTTCTTTCCAATTTATTGAGCACATCTCAACAAACCATCCAATGAGCACCAATATATCCTTACCCACACCTCATCATCTCCAATGCAAAGAACTACACTACAATCCGCCTATCTAATTCAAAACACACTACTGAAATGAGTAACAATTTACTAATTTAGCAAGCAATTCAAACCAAGAACCGCCTTATATATGTATGTATACTGTTAGTCGTGCGAAGCTCGACCATGTTGAAGACGAGCACGAACGGTATCCTCAGAGACTTCGGCCGACGAGTAACACAGTGAGCGTGGCGAGGCTCAAAGGCCGCTGGTGGTCCAATGAGAAGAGCACGACGAGCTAGTCGACGTTGCCACGGAGGGTCGGCAACCTCGCTCCGGCGCTCGAACACGTCCTCGATCATCCCGCGGTGGTCGGTCCAGTCGACGGCCCCGACGAGCACGCGGCGGCGGATCTTCTTGAGCAGCGCCCGGACCACGCAGAGAAGGTCGGCGCCGCTGTGGTGCTCGAGCCCCGTCGGGGTGGAGACCACGATGAGCCGAGCCAGTCCGGGAGGAGGGAGGCGGCCGAGGAGGAGGAGGAGGAGGAGAAGGGCGGCGTCGCGTCTTGGCGGAGGCGCCAGATCCGGGAGGAGGCGGGCGGGCCGGGAGGAGGGGAGTCGAGGAAGGAGAGCCAGCCAAGGAGGAGGAGGGAGCCGACGTGCGAGGAGGAGGAGGAGGAGGGCAGCAAGGGCGCAAGGAGGAGGAGGAAGGCTGAGCGCCTTGGGGGAAGGGGGGCAAGGCAGAGGAGAAGGACGGGAGGCGGCACGGGGATTGGGGAAAGGAGCACTATTAGAGGTTTCGGAGGAAGGGGGCGGTCGTGAAGGAATTCGGAATTTGGGTTGCGCGCTTCGGTCCAATTTTTTTTCAGTTGCCCGCCCAAAGGGGTCGCTATTATTCCCGGCAGATAGCTCGTCTTGGATGACTTTTTCAAGGGCAGTTATACTGTAGGTAATATAAAATTATTGCCGGCAGATAAATTGTTCTAGACAATAATTATTTTCGGCAGATAATAGGACCCTCAATCTTTTGAATATTGCCGGCACATGTTTTGCTACTAATCCAATTTTTTCCCGGCAGATTATTGCCCTTAATACCATACCATGGTGTAGTGCTAGTTGGCCTGTTCTCAACTTGTTTTACTCTTTTAGGCCATCAAAGAAGAGTTTGTGCCATTAGTTCTTGATCAAAAATGATTTATAATCAGGACTACTCTTTGGTCACCAGCGGTCTGACCGGCTGATCCGGCGGTCTGACCGGCCCCTATGGCGGTCTGACCGGCCCCTATGGCGGTTCGACCGGCCTGGACAACAGTCTGACCGCCTGTGACAGAATTGGTCCGAGCGGTGTTCTACCGGACAGACGAACAGTAATCTGTATGCCTAAGTGTGATTACCCTCCGAGGTAATGACACGGGGCGTCACAGCTGGTATCAGAGTAATCAGTTAGGGTCAAGCTAATAAAATAGAAACTGTAGCAAGAACTTAAGTATGCCTTTCTCGCTTGCTATATGGCACGAAGAACTTTATTAGTCGTATTTAATTAGCCTCAGTTGAACTAATGTTACGTGATTAATTAGTTTTAATTCTTGAGGAGATACCAAATAATTAATCGTAATAAACAGTGTGGAGCTGCTGTGGCAAGATTTTTTTGGTTTTTTTTGTTGCGTACACAGATTTTATTTTGGTAGAATTTTTTTGTTTTTGTTTTTGGTTGCATACACAGATTTTATTTAGGGTTTTTTTTGGTTGCGAAATTGATAACTAGCTGCACGACAAGCAAATCTCATTCGTAACGTTTGCACAAATTTTTTGTAGGTCATTCTTGTGAAATATCATCTGGTTTATATTAACAACCAAATATTAAAGCAAATGATGTGACGCAGACATTTGGCACCATCAGTCTGCCTTCTCCTCTAACGAACAACACCACTGCTAAGATAGGGTTCTACGCATTCAGGATTATCCTCGAATCCACTTCCCATTGCCATGATCATTCGCGATCCATATCGTCATCTCTAAATGATTAGATTCAAAGTTTGCAATGTAAATATTGGGTACTCATTTGCTGCACTTACTTAGGGTCGTCCATGTTTACATCATAAACTAAACAAGCTAGATGCAAGTTTTAGTAACAAGCTACATACACAAAGTATTGGAAATGCTCCGAATGGGTCAGCACCTGTGCAGTGTGCACGTAAGGTTGGAAATTTTCGAGGTGATTATTGATTAATACTCAAGGCTTTCTATCTATAAACTTGGCGGTCAGGCAGTTGTCGGATTCCCATTTCCACGACATTTGAGAGTTAAGAGCATGTACAATAGGTTTATGTTAGCCGTCTATAACCATTGCTACATATAATTTTTGCTGACGTGGATGAAAAAGAATAAAGAGAGAAAAAAATACTGTCTATAATTCTGTAGTCGATTATAGCACAAGAAACAAGAAAAGTATTAAAAGATTATGTGTTCTATAAAGACAACTAAAAAGACAGCAGCCGTCCATACCATTGTATGAGCTCTCTTTAGTGCTGTCTACAAGTTACATGAGTAGTTATTATAGACAACAACTGTCTATACCATTGTACAAATCCGTGTGTTGTCTTGCCTACGCAATATGTAGCACTACGTACTATACTGGTAGTACTTACTTCCAGAATCAACTGGAGTACATGCAATTGGTGTCGTCCCTGTTTACATCATAAACTAGAACAACTAGCGATTATCTTTCACGGGAGAAAACCTCTGCACAAAGCCATGGACTTTCAGAACAATAAACACAGACATTTAACGCATTAAATTTCATGCCATCTAAATTAGAGACAGTTGCCGTTACACTACAACTTGTAAAGTGACAGATACAGACATATTTCCATAGAATTCGACATCTGAAGCTCGAGAAAGGCATGTAAATTAAGTCCAAGAAACTGAATATGGCTGCAAGCTACCTCTAAAAACTTCTGCAGATTGGCAAGAGTACATACAGACAATAACTCAGGCGAAACTGCAGCACTGGAACCTACAAGGCGACAAACATTGCGAAACTGCATACATGTTTACATCATAAACTAATCAAGAGTTGGTGGGCACCGCACGGTGACCGTACGGTTTTTGCTAATCCGTACGGGGTCCGCACGTCTCCGTGCGGAATTGGGTAGGTGTCGACGCAATGTTTGTCCACATGATAGCCGTGTGGTTCAGGACGCTATTTTTACAAATACAAAGAGAAGCTCGCTATTTTCGCTAAAATGTGCCGAAAACCGGCCAATACGGCTAGACACTCGAGCCTGACTGTATGTACGCGATGTATCTCGATGGAAAGTACCAAATGTCGAGTTACAAGGAATATATTTGTACAGAAAATTTGATAGAGCCAGAATTAGCCAATCGTAAGCTCAAGATAATTTTGTAAGCCTACTTTGTGTCCAATTCAGAAACTACACAAATCATTGCCATAAGGATTTTTTTATTGGAAACAATATAATTCCCATGAAGTACTGTTGGTGTGTCACGTCGAGTTATAGGGAAAGACGTAGTTGGAGTTGACCAGTCTTAAAATTCACGACGGAGAAATTTGACAAGATTAATTTCATTCGGATCCTATCGGGAAATCCATCACCTACTTGGAGCCTAGTTCGTGAACAACCCGAACAATTGTCATCTTTAAGTTAACTAGATGGTCAGGCGCACGTTGTTGCGCCCGACTGATCCCCTTTTTTTCTTCTCTTTGCATCGTGCGTATATGTGATCCCCTTTTTTTCTTCTCTTTGCATCGTGCGTGTATAGATTGTTATATACGCGTATAGCAGCTGATGCAAATGAAACATAATTTCATGTACAATGAATAGGGCTAGCATAAACTTTTAGTGGAGACAAAGCCAAGCATTGTACACACTGTATTGTTAGGTCTTGCTGTTCAGGATTCGCATCGGCTTGGCAGCTAAATGTAAGTGTATTCCAACACAGCTAATGTTACTGGGCATGTCTACGGTAGCAGAGGCATCCAAATTGATAAAACGAAAAAGATGCTAGTGTCTACTATAAAGCTAGTGACATGTACTGCCGAGACAGCAGGAATAAGGATAGCACTGATACCATGCACATCACAGGAAATATATAAGTGCTGACATACTTTTTAAGGTAACACATAATGTCTGTAGATTTCAGTTCACAGACTCTAATATATATAGTTTTCTGGAAAACGGTTCGGTCCAAACATAGCAGATACTATGCACAACAGATGTACTTGTAATACCTCGGCCTACTCGTATGCGGCCCATGTGGCCCATGAGGAGTAGTGTGGTGGGATTAGTCCCATGTCTAAAGTGAGTTGTACTAGTATATAATGCATGTTGGGTCCAAATATAGCACCTCCGGGTTAACCCTTTTACACGAAGCGAGGACGAAAGTGTAAGTGGGGTGCTATGTGTCTGTGAGTCCATGCAATGGTGAACATTGAGCGGATTTTGGGCCAGGGTGTTACAGATGGTATCAGAGCATCAACCTTTGCTGCACGGGCGCGTGCGGGTCAAGGGCGCGGGCATATGGCGTATGGCGCGTGTGGTCCCGGAGTGGACACACGGCATGGCATATGTGCCAAGACCGGACGCTGCGGACGTGTACCGAGGGGTGGTTCGGGCATTTGCACAGATGCGGTGTCTTCCGAGGCGCCACTTCTTAAGGGGTGAATGTAATACCTCGGCCTACTCAGATGCGGCCCATGTGGCCCATGAGGAGTTGTGTGGTGGGATTAGTCCCACATTGCTTGTCTAAAGTGAGTTGTACTAGTATATAATGCTGTTAGGTCCAAACATAGCACCTCCGGGTTAACCCTTTTACACGGCGAGGACGAAAGTGTAAGTGGGGTGCTATGTGTCTTGAAGTCATTTCCACTGGCCGGACATTGAGTGGATTTTGGGCGAGTGTTACAAGATCTTGCCTAAGGATGTGGCATGGATGAGGGCATGTATATAACAAATTTGCAAGATGGCACATGCTCAAAAGTTGACATTGTTGTTGCTTTGCATTGTTGTATTGAATGAAGCGACATGGCTCTGCGATGTAAAAGCCATTGGATACCTCCAATCGCTTTTATGGCGAACCCTACATTATGGATAGCAAATGAGTTTTTTTGTGGTACGTAATCGAAAAGGAAACCATATATATATATATATATATATATATATATATATATATATATATATATATATATATATATATTTCTTGGCATGTTTTCATCTCATAGCAAACAAGTGAGAGAATACCTTGCAAGTCTGTTTTCGATCAGCCATCTATTTTAGTTTTTCATGGCTGATGGCCTGGTGTTCCAATGTGGATCAAATGGGTAAATAGATACATTAGCAAAAGAGCATGCTGAGAGTAACAATATGATGATATACTGCTGATATATATTTTTTAACCTTTTTGGTGAATTGGAAGCAGCTACAATTGATGTATATTCAGATGCGACGTGTTTAGCAGGGACTAAGTCTGGTGCCCTGTTCTGTGTATGAGTAGTAATGGAAATTATTAGCATAAATATATAAGAAGCAAATAGCAAAAGGAACATGTGTAAGATAAACTGCGGTGATAGTTAACACAATCCTAATTAAGTTGGACATTTCCTCCATGTTCAAAATGAAACCGAGAAATGATCACGTCCGACCTTTATCTACAATTCTGAACAGCTAGCAGAAAACCAGAGGGTCTCTCTAAATAGAAAAGCATGTGCAGCTGCATTAATTAGTACAAACAATTAAAACTATCTATATATAGAGATGAAGAAGGAAAAACAGGTATATCCTGAAAGTTGTTAGCCCATCTACTGACCTGCATGTTCAACATAGAACAATGGCAGTGGTTGGTTTTAATTAGTTTCTTAGCCCAAATATAATTCATGGTACATGCAGCATGTGTTGCTTTTATTCCTTCAAAAGCGTTGTTGCTCCCAAAATATATTTAGGAATGTGCTGCAAGCAAACAAAATAAATAATAAAAGAATGTTAGACTCCTTTGTTGGCTGAGAAGTGTAGATAAGCATAGGTATATGCCTGACCCAAAAAATAAACATAGCCATACATGCGTAGACTAGATACAGACCACAGAGCATGTGTTTGTTACTACTAACCGGAAGGCACAATAATCAATCAATATACAACATGAAATGTAGTAATCCTTTCAATAAAAAAAACATATCGTTGTACATTTACTTAACCTACTTTGGAAGTGCAAAAACCAGAAGTGTATAAGCTTTTGGAACTGTCCGCAGTAGAAGCATGTTCTCGCAAATTTTTCCGACTTAAAGGAATCACTAAGTTAAACCAAATTAAAGATCTAATCTGCATAGAATTAGTGGTGAGTACAGGTAAAGCAAAAGATATATAACACTTGGAAGGTACTTAGCAATAATGCAGAGTATTGTACCGAGCCGTAATGCAGCAATCACTAAAAGATGTACTAACCCAGGCTAGCTTGCCATCCCGCAGAACAGAAATTTTGCTTTCATGCATTTCATGAAACACGTAGCACACATACTAAAAGTGTAAGGTAGGGGAGACTAAATTCAGTAAAAACAGGAAAGATGTGGTAGAAGAGAAAGTGTGCAGCATGGTTAGTTCGTTACCAGGCAGTCAGTGAACGTAGCAAGGAAGCCCACTACACACTACAAAATAAAAAGCAATCGTTTTATTTTTAACAGGAAACTGCTATTGCTCTCTGCCACAACAAACATGTCGACGATGTGAACTAAACAAAAGTTACAGAAGACTATGGTTGTTGCTCCTTAGTTCTCGAAATCAGAAAATGAATGGCTGTGAGCAAACATTGTAGCACACTTTTAATAAATCAATTCAATTATTTATTTGACATACTAAAAAACCTTTAAAAAACACCATCAATATCAGCACCAAGAAATAACATGTAGAGCAACTGACAGTAGGAAACGACTATAGATTGGTTATACATTAAAGGCAAGCATTGTACAAGACATAACTTGAAACATCCGTAGCTCCCCTTATCATTCTGCTACGGTAAGCTCCGAAAAAACAACTAGACATGAGCGTTGAAATCCCTACTAATAGAATGCGAAAACAGAGAAATTCCCAATGAAATCCAAAATGCAGGCACAAAAAAAAGGCAAAATATATATGTTCAAGTAACCTAGTGGTCTAATGCATGAGGTACTGGTGAGAAAGAAAAGAAGAGTGTTCTGATGTATTTCCATTGTAGTTGGCATGATATAACACTAACAGGTTCTTGAATAATCTTCAAAGTCATTGATTCATTCAGTGCAAATTTTCAAAGAGGCGCAACCCACAATCTTAACAGATAATCCTACTATAGAGACAATATACACACTCTACTCCCTGGACCAAAAAAAGAACTCCTAAGCAACATGACATCAATTAGAAGAATGCTACAGTTATGCGGAATGACACTAACATGAAATATTTGGCAATGTCCTATGGCTCTTATCTGATTCACGCATCTAGTCAACTCTTCTCCTTGGAATACCAAAAGGAATTCCAATAAGGGTTAATAAGGATACAGACTGAATTATCTTGAAAGTATGATATGGCACTACAGAATACACCAAAGGCAAGCAACGTACAAAATATAACCTGAAACATCCGTAGTTCCCCTTATCATTTTGTTATCCTAAGTTCCACAGAAACAATTAAACATGAGTGTTGAAATCCTTGCTCATAGAATTTGGAAACAGAGAAATTCGAAATGAAATCCAAAATGCCTGCACCCAAAAAGGCAAAAATATATATGTTCAAGTGACTCAGCAGTGATTCATGATATGCTGATGAGAAATAAAAGAAGAGTGTTATGATCTATTTCCATTGTAATTGGCATGATATAACACTAACAGGTCCTTGCGTAATCTTTAAAGTCATTGATTCATTCAGTTCAAATTTTACAAAGGCGCATTCAACAATCTTAACAACTAATCTTATAATAGAGCCAATATACACTCTCTACTCCCTGAAACCAAAAAAAGGAGAACTTGTAAGCAATATGACATCAATTGGAAGCATGATACAACTATGCAGAATGGCACTAACATGGAATATTTGGCAATGTCCTATGGCTCTCATCTGATTCATGCATCCAGTCATCTCTTCTTCTCCTTGGACTACCAAAAGGAATTCCAAAAAGGGTTAATTGGAACACAGACTGAATTATCTTGCAAGTATGATATGCCACTACAGAAAATATAAGGCACGGGGAAAAAGTACCCCTACAATGACAATTTTGTTACATGATAATATATGAGAAAGGAGCTGAAAACCAAGGTATAGCTATCTCAGAAGCTGACAAACTAAAATTAGTTATGGAAATAATTAGCGGATTAAAAGAAACTAAGGATTAGAGGAAAAATATTGCACTAGAATGATGCATGGTATATAGACAGACTACTGAAAAGGGAGCTATTGAATGTCAAATAAACCTTTTTGGCATGCAAAAAGAATGTCAACCAAGAAAACGGCACCGCACCTACCACTGCACCGAGCTTACTAACTACTTCTAAGCTAGTTTGTGGAGAACTACAATAACAAGTTGGTTCTAAGCAGAAGCTAAACAATGGATTAGTAGAGATAGACCATAAGCTTCACAACATTGAAAAGAACACAAAGTTACAACTCATAATTCATATTTGGCAAACTATGGAAAGTAAAACATTTTTATTTTGCCGATCCTTTTCATCATGCAACGCAAATCAATACAACAAGCACTATTTTAGTCCAACTATTCTAAGCTACCACCTCACAGAGCAGGTAAGACAGTGGTAGGTAAGATAGCTAAATAATCACTTCTACTTTATAGATGGTGGCCACTGGCCGCTACACAAAAAGTTGTTGATAACATAGGGAGCATAGGCAATGCACTACATACTCATGAAGCAGGTAAGGGAGTAGCAGGTAAGATAGCTAAATAATCACTTCTCTATAGATGGTGGGCAGTGCAAGAAAAGTTGCTGATAACATAGGGAGCATATGCAATACACTCTAGGGAGAGAGATTAGGATTTTTATATCCTTTGTACATATAAATCAACAAAAACAAGATCAATGCACTAAAAATAGAACAAGATCGATGCACTGAGAATAGAACTTCAAGCTTTATCTTGTATATAGCAGAGCAAGATGAAGGTTACCGCAAACACATCCATCTTAGAACTTCAATAAAAAATATTGACCTTGTAGGATCGTTAATAGCAATCAGAGGGGGGGGTGAATGATTATAATCCACAGCGGAAACTTTTTCTCCAAATTTACTATCTTCTGATTGTTCAACTTGCTAATACAGTAAGAACACAAAAACAAAAGGACAACAAGCAGGAGGAAAATAATTTTCTCGGTACTGTAGCAAGATGCACGTGTACTGTAGCAGAGTGAGGTACTGTATCGAACAGTGTAGAGTATTGTACCTACAGTACATGTTAATGTAGCGATTAAAAACGAAAGTACTGCTTGCAATATGTGATAGCAAAAACCAATCTATAGCTACAAAGTGCACGACACCACTCAAAACCCTCCTGCCGAGAGCTCCTAATATCTTCCAGCCGCTAGACTGCCTCCTGGAGCTACCGCTAGGGCCAATCCTCGTCTTCCTGGAAGCCGGATGCTTCGGCACTCCATCGGTCAATCCCCAATTGGATTTTTTAATACCATGAATACATGCATGAACAAAAGCCATAGCCACCAAAAGCCCTCACGGCCACCATCTCCTTGATTAACACAATGCACAAAAGTGTTCTCTAGTACATGCTATTGATAACGCACAGGAAAGCATCTCATCACCAAAACATGGCCAGCACTTCTTGATTCCCTGCCGCCGCCATAAGCTTTCTTCAAAGCAGCGCAGACACGCACAGGCTTAAAAGCACCGGCCGACTCCTAATCCTTTTTATACGCCAACAATCATCAACCCTAAATCCTTCTAGCGTTGGCACCTAAACACCCATGTACGTCCCACTAAAATCCTAGGGCTCAATACGTGGGCTTTTACACCAGATTACAAAACCAATTTTGGACACCCTAAAATTATCATGTGTTGTAGCCTCCGGACTGCACCTCTGTAGCTCCAACACGCACCATCCATCTTTGATCTCCACGCGGCCCAACTCGAGCCCGACCGTCTCCTCCAGTATTCTTGACCCTCTGGACCATGACTTCGCACCAAGCCATTTCCCAGTCATCGTCGTAGACCACGATCGCCTCTGAGTTACACTGCACATGCAAAGACCAAAACACCATCTTTTTCCGACACAAGTTCTTCCCAACTTGATCGATATAAGTCCACACACACGCCACACATCTCAAATAACATCAGTGCCCAACATTGTCAATTATTCATCAACTAAAATATACTAGACCTAGCCACATGGTCTAACAATCTCCCCATTGATGAATACATTGACAACACTTCAAAATCGTGAGTTGAATTTTTGAAAGAAAAGAAATTTGTGAAAAGAAGGTTTCAAAGCTGCAAAGCAAACACTTCAAAACCACAGTGAAAAACTCCCCCTCAACACAAGGGAAGCAAATTTCTCCAATTTTTGTAATTTCTTCCATTTTTCTCCCCCTTTGGCAATGTAATCATCAAAAACTTCAGAGAAAAAATAATTCTAAGAAAAAAGAGCAAGGGGAGTAACAAATCAAGAAGCTTTGTAGATTATTCAAGTCACTTCGCATTGATTTAATAAATTAACCAAGCCATCTTTTTTAGTAGAGCTATCTAGATCATATAAAGTCATATAGCATATAGCAATGTCAAAACAAGTCTTTAGAATGATTAAGCATTTTAAATTAATGACATGCACATCAACAATGATCAAACCGATTATAAAGAGCACAAAGAGATATCATAGTGAAAAGTCAAAGCCTAAAAGTGAAGCAAACTTTAAAGCTAGATGAACTAGCAGTCTCATGTAACAACCTATTGCACCACTTTCAATTCTTAAGCATGTGGCATGCTTGTAGCATACTTCTTTTCAATGATGGCATGCTTGAAGCATACTTCTTTTTATTTGAACATTTTGATTATGTGTGTGTGTGTGTATAAGCATACATCTTTTCAATTTCTCGTTCTCATCTTTTTTTTATTATAACATGCGAAAATGAGTGAACATAAAAAGATCGCAATAAGAAACAACGAGCTTCATAGCTAAGATTTAAAATAAGACTCACAAACAAGCTAATCCTTTTCGATGAACATCGCAAAGTACTAACTATAATCAATCTAGTCAAAGTATTCCGCCATGTCATACTTTAGTTCAAATGTGGCAGTGTAATTATAACCAGTCATGATCAAAGCTACACAGCACATTAGTAAATATGATAACAAGAGCTCTACACCTCATTTGATTTCAATGGCTTGGACTTGATGAATTGTTTGACAAGTATAATAAACAAAGTTTCTGAAATTTTAAATAACAAGCTCCCCCTCAGAATAAACCCATAGAATGCAACACACCCATCTCACTTTGCAAATAAGATCTAGGAATCCAGTACTGAGATACACGATATGGAGGAACAACAACAAAACTAGAACCAGAATCACGTGTGCGTGCGTGATCAGAATGCGAATTAAATCCCAAACCAGTACGTGAAGCAGATTTAAAGCCATCATGAAAGTCCTCTAAAAATCTAGCTTTCACATTAGTTCTAGGGACAACAAAAGAGGTTGCACGTTTTTGTCTTAAGGCATTTAATCTTTCCCTTTTCTCTTTCTTAACATGCCTAAAGCAAAATTCATGCAAGTGCCCATCTCTACCACAATAGGTGCAATGAAATTTAACATAATTAGAATTCTTTTGAGATGATGAGCTAGCACCTACAACATTAGCAGAAGAGCTTTGCACAAAACCAGCAGATTTAAACACAGTTTTATGAGGCTCACTTTTTGTTTCAATTAGCCCACTTCCAATGACCTTAACTATCTTAGGTGGATTATTCTTGGCATGCTCAACAAAATTAAATCCTAGACCATGATTTTTAAAACTCACATTTGACTTGTCTAGGATCATATTCAAAATTTTATTGTCAAAGGAAAATCTCTCTAAAGTGCCCTTAATATATTCATTTTCTTTAGCTAGAGTGGGACAAGTTATGCATTTAACAGATTTATTCACAAGATTCTTAGAAGCACTAGACTGAGCCAATCTTTCTTTTTCAGCAAAATCATTAAGTTGTCTAGTCAAAACTTCTATTTCTATGTTAAGTTTAGAACAGTTAGAGCAAGAAGCTATCTCATGATAAAGCATCTGTTGAATTGTTTCCTGTGATGAATTAAGTCTAGCTTTTAGCAATTCACAATTAGAGCAAGTTTTAGACTGAACATTTAAAATACTTGACTCTAAACATGTAGGAGAACTAAACATAAGCTTTTTAATTTCATCATTTGCAAGTTTTAACTTTTCATCACAAGAATCATGTGCCAATCTTAGTTCATCGAGTTTAGAAGTTACATCCCTAAGTTGAGCCAAGATTGATGCATTAATTGTTCTAGCAGTCTCCAACTCAGAGTGTAAAACTTGACAAGACTTACAAGATTCATAATCAGGAATAGAAGTTCTAAGTCTATTAATTTTAGAAGTTAAGCTTTCAACGAGACAATTATTTTCTTTCAGTTTCTTTTTTGTCTTTTTTAATTCAATAGCAAATTTAATCAAACCATCTTCATGCTCATCATATGTGGTCTTACCTCATCGAGATCACTGTCGTCGTTGTCATTTCTTGCCATGAAGCACATACCTGTGAAGTCGTCATTGTTCTTCTTCTTACCTTTAGCATCATCATTGTCGTGGTCGTCGTCGTCGCAACTCTCATATTCCACATCACTCAGATCAAGATGCTTGATAGCCGAAAGAAACTTTTCAACTAATTTCCGATGGAGATTGTCACCCTTAGTGTTGTTGTTCTTGGATGGCCGACGACGATAATTCTTGTCTTCCTTGATCACTTTCCCCTTGAGCTTGGGACACTCCATCTTAATGTGACCTGGCTCGTCACACTCATAGTACTTGATCGAACTTGACATACCTCGCTTTCTTATCCTCATGTTGTTGAGTGTCTTGTATGCCCATGAGGAGATCAACACCAAATCCTCTTCAGGGAGCTGTTCGAACTGTTCTTTTGAAAAAGAAGACAAAGCAGACACATGAAAAGAACTCGATGAAACAACCTGCATGAGGTTAGTCACAAGTGCTAAAGATGAAGGTTTATCAATCTTAGATGGCAAAGCTTCCATCTCATAGGTTTTCAATCTAGAGAAAAGATCATTCATGATTAAAGTATCTAGATCGATAGTTTGATTGATAGTTGTGACAACCATCAACCACTTAGAACCTAAAGATATCAAAATTTTAGTTGCATTATCTTCATCAGTAGGTATAACATTAACACCGCGCAAATTACTCAATATTTTTTTCAACCGAGCAAAAATATCATCAGTAGTCTCACCAGGCTTCATAGCAAAATCAGAATATTCTTTTTAATAAAGATTTTTATGCACTTTCTTAATTTTAGTGGTTCCTTCATGATAATCGTAAAGAGTTTTCTATATTAAGTGGGCAGAATTAATATGAGCTACACGATCAAATTCTTTGCGAGAAATTCCTTGAAACAGCAAGTTACGAGCTTGAGCATTTAAATCAACATCTGTTTTTATTTAGATTAGTAACAATAACAAGAATCTCATAAGGTCTAGAAACCTTATCCCCAACATCATTACCTTGAACCTCACTATAAGCTTGCATACGACACTTCCAAAAAGCAAAATCAGTACCATCTAGCTTGGGGGGACGATTCACATACCCCTCTGACGCCATAGCAACCTTGCTCTGATACCACTTGTAGGATCGTTAATAGCAATCAGAGGGGGGGGTTGAATGATTGTAATCCACAGAAACTTTTTCTCCAAATTTACTATCTTCTGATTGTTCAACCTGCTAATACAGTAAGAACACAAAAACAAAACGACAGCAAGCAGGAGGAAAACTTGACAAGGCGAACCTTTCCATTAAACGCCAGCCCACAATATTTTTTTAAAATAATACATTTTTTACAAAGAATTACAAAAATAAATAATCGAAAAAGAAAATTACAAAACTAGACCTTGGCGATAGGGACCCTGTCGCCCCTATTTCATTGATTGAATTGACGACATGGACTTCTCTAGTGGTATATGCCCCCTCTAGACAAGAGTAATTCAAGGATTTAGTCATTGTCGTAGAGCTGAATTGGCGACAGGGCCCTGTTCTATGGGTGATAGGGTCCCCTCGCTAATTGAAATGACGATAGCTCCCCATCGGGAGAGATCTAGTTTTGTAATTTTCTTTTTCGATTATTATTTCTGTAATTTTTTGAAATATATTCTTTAAAAAAAAATTCGCCCACCCCTCCTTGTACGGCGGAGAATTTTTTTTTTATTTAATCCTTTTTTATTAATATTTTAAAATTAATCCATCGCAAACTTTTTTTTCCAATTCTGACCCTTTTGGTCACGCCACTTCCCGTGGCGTGACCAAACAATACTGTCACGCCACGAGAGGTGGCTTGACCAAAGGTGCCACGCAAGCCCTCGGCCGCGCGCCGTGCCAGCGTGGAGCTTGCGTGGCGCACCTATCACGCTGGGACTCATGGCGTGACAAGGCATATAGTCACGCCATGAGTCTCGGCGTGACAGTGGGGACTTAAAGTCGGGCAGCCCGGCCCGTTCCTCATTTTTCCTATCTCCTCCCTTCTTCTACTTTCGCCGCCGCGCATTTGTCCAAGCCCGGTGGCCGCGCCTTCACTTCGCGCCACCGTGGCATTCTTGCCATTGCTTGTGCCCGGATCTTCCTCCCCGGCTGGCTCCTTCGTCGGCTCTCCTCCGCGCTGCCCCGTCTCGCCGCCGGTCCTCCTCCCTGGCGGCCTCCCCGCCGTCCTCCTACCCAGCCCTACCGCCTCCGCCTTCCGGCCGGTCCTCTGCTCCCCCGTCGGCTTCTTCTCCTAAATCAAGGTATACCTTGTGATTGTGAGATAATGTGTTGTAATGGGCAGACAGTGTAGCATATAGATTGATGCTTGATGTGTGATTGAGTAGTTGTTGTAATATGTGCGAATGCTTGATGATCGGTACACTGCATATCATTGTTGCAATATGTGCGAATGGTTGATGATAGGTACACTGCATATCATTGTTGCAATATATGCGAATGCTTGATCGGTTCGATGAGATATTGCAAAGAGGATCGGTTAGCTCAGTTGGATCGTTTGAAATACTCAATGATGATATTAGTGTATCTACTGAAATTGATGTGATAAGAGGATTTAGACTTGAGCGCTAATTGGATTACATATTATTGTCTCTTGTTGTGCCATATTCTGAGAGCCATATTCATGAAATAAATCTTATGTCATTTATGCCATTTAACTGGTTTTGGAAATTTGCTTTATTTATAATTATTAATGCTGGGATTATTTGTTTCAGTTATTTGTAAGGGTTCATCAAGTTTGCTATTATTTTGTATATGCTAGAATAACTGTTGTGGTTGAGTGTCTTTTGTGTATGTGAGAGTAAATCTTGTGTTTCAGTTATGTATATCTTATTGCCTTGACCAACAAGGTGATAATCTGCTGGTTTTATATGTTGAGTATGGCTGCACTAGTGACAATTGTCTATGTTACAAGAATTTCTGTCATTGCTAAATCATAATGAGAGCGCAAAGGTTTCATGCAGATTAATTACTATCAAGTTTGTGAGCTCTATCGTAGCACTATCATAAGGATATTATAGCACTTGTTTGTTTGCAATTTGACAATTTGTATGCGTGTTTGATTTTTTTTTTTGGTTGAAGTTGAGTTACGTGCTGTTATGTTTACAATTGGTTAATAATATATGTATGATATTCCTCTGATTTTAAAGATGCCTCATCACCTTTAATGCTAGTTATTTCTTGTGTTGTCAAATTGCAAGTTATTTACATAAATATTGCAGTGTCAAACTATGTGTGATTTTATATATGTGTAGGACTACAACTTTTTCTACTTAAGAAATGTTTGATTGTAGTATAAACCATACATGTTTTTGTGGTTAACTATTTACAAGGTAGGACAACAATCTTGGTTAACCTTGAATACGATGTCGTGCGTAATTAGTTAACCGAAAAAATTATGAAAGGACTCAGATAGAAGAAGTGAAATAAAGGTTAACTTACCTCCTTCTCATATAAGATTTCTCGAACGAGTGGTCCGTGGCACTCGGCGTGAAGCTCTGGCACTCCAGAGCGAAGTCTGGGCGTGCTTTCGGGAATGAGCCCTGAGCGGTCCCAAACACGTGGTTTGGGCGGTCTCGAGAACGGGATCTCTAGCGTACCTGGGCACGTGGATCCAGGGTAGTGTAGGTCGCACTCAGAGGCAAGCTCTGAGCGGTCCCAAACACGTGGTTTGGGCGGTCTCGAGAACGGGATCTCGAGCGTGACTGAGCACGAGAGACTCAAGTAGTGTAGGTTTTGGATCTTTTTGCATCTCCTTGTTTCTTGGTGTTATTCGTCCACTATGTATGGCCTAAGACACCTGAAGTCATTGTGAAACGACCCATCAATTATGCATATGTTTGTACCGTTAAACTGCTAGCACGTCTCAGGAAACTGAGCTTTTGTTATGTCCAATGTTGATTGTGATATTTCGTACTTGCCATATTTCGTTCATGTGGCATGCAGTACTGACATTGCAATATTTTGTTGGATGTAGATGGTCGTGGTTGTACGTGTATTTACTGGTGGGGCCATTAGCCAAACTGGAAGTTCTGTCGACTTTGGCGGTATGGAAGTGACCGTCCTTTTATTTCGTGAATCACCGGACTTGACAACTCTTGTGACTAGGATTAAGTCGACATTTGCATGGGATGACCCCGGGGTCATTGTCAGAATGCAAGGACGATATGACGCAGGGCTGGGTTCCAAGATGCACGCCTTTTTGGTGCCAATTCTGTCCGTCGATGATTGGGATATGTACAAGGAAATTGTGCTCGCATCTCAGGTCCGGGTGTTGGAGGTGGCGGTGGAAAGGACAATCGTTGTTGATGATTTGCCAGATAATTTGGATGTGGTGAATGGCAACATGGAGAAACAAGACCCCGCTGCCCATCATTCGCGAGCCCCCCCAATGGAAGAGCGACCTTCCGAAGAGTTCGTTAGCGTGAGTCGTGCCAACCATGACCCCTTGTCTGCGGATCGCTTGTATCTTCCCCGCAACGTGTTATTGACCACTGGATCGATTTCAACGGTCTTTGAATGAACAACGAGCTTGAGGAGGAGTTGTTTCGCGATGGAACAACCCGTGAAGAGGAGTCTGACGAAGGATGGAGCTCGACGGAAGATGAGGCTCTGGCACCTCTTTTCTCCGCAGAGGAAGGCAGGGTTCTTCGTAGTGTAATGGGTGAGGTCCCATCAGTGCATTCTTTCGATGATGTCAGTATGGTTGATAAGGCGGTTTGTGCTAATGGGTTGAGGAGTAGGGATGGCATTGCGGACCCGGAGAATGACATAATACGGAAGAACTTGTTGTTTCCAACCATGGAGGACATGAAGGTTTGGTACAAAGAATACTCGGTCTTGCACCATCGTCTGCTCATAGTGCAACACTCGATGTGAACAAAAGGTACACCGTGAGGTGCGAAAGGGGGTGCGGATGGAAGGTACGGGGCCGCAAAACAAGGGACAACCAATGGAAAATAGTAAATGTGAAGCAGCCTCACACTTGTGGGACCGCACAAGTGTCCGGGGAGCACCTCCAAGCGACCGCAAATTTTATTGCTAGGCGTAATATGGCGGTTGTGTCTGTCGATCCTGATGTGTCCGTCGCCACCCTTATCGAGGTTATCTACGGGTTCATTAAGTACCGTGTGAAGTACGGGAAAGCATGGAGGGCAAAGCAGATAGCGATGCAGTTATTGTGGGGTGATTGGAAGGAGGCTTACGGTTTGCTTCCTCGAATCCTAACCGCTATGCAGGCCAAGAATCCGGGCATGGTGTTTCACCCTTGGCACGGCAACCGTACGACACTCGATGGAGGGGTTATGAAACATGTCCTTCGGCGGGTGTATTGGTCCTTTGGGCAATGCATAGAGGCGTTCAAACACTGCAGACCTGTCTTATCTGTTGACGCTACATTCTTGACGGGGAAGTACTATGGTGCCTTGATGCTCGCCGTGGGTATTGATGCGGAGGACCAACTGATTCCATTAGCATTCGCATTGACAGAGGGTGAGAACAATGCAAGCTGGGAATGGTTCCTGGATATAGTTTGTCTACGCCTCGTTGGGCCTGGACGACAGGTTTGCATCATCTCGGACAGGCACTACGGCATTATGAACGCTGTGAAGAGCAGACTTGATGGACACCCGGATGTGCTGCATAGGTGGTGCATGCGTCATTTAGCGGCTAATTTCTTTAAGCAATGCAGTAGGGAAGATCTCACCAAAAAGTTCAAACTTTTGTGCGGATGCTTGGAGAAGAGGGAATTCGAGGTCAAGTTGACGGAGCTGAGGGGTTGACCAACGAACGGGATAAGTCGTGGTTGGAGGAGATCTTGCAAAGAAGAGGAGAAGTGGGCACAGCATACGATAAAGATGGTCATCGGTATGGAATGATGACAACGAACATATCGGAGGTGTTCAACAACGTTATTAAGGGCATCCGTGCGATGCCAAGATTCGCTATCTTGGAGTACTCCTTCAAAGACCAACAAGTACTTTGTGGATCGGTGGACCCGCAAGGATGCATTTAACGCCGTGAAGCGTTGGGGTGTGGTTGCTACCAAGCACCTTGCTATCGCAGAGGCCGAGTCATGCAATCAAGAAAGTGAGGAATACGATCCTATTAAGCATATATACGCCAAAGGCAATGGGGCACATCGATAGGGGGCGAACGTTACGATGGCGGAACCATAGAGTGAACTCCGACCGAGGAGATCAGACATGCATGGTCCCGACGTTGCTTCATGTCCCATGCTCTCACGCCATCATCGTCGCGTCTTGCGCTGTAAGTCACCTTATCTTCATTGCGTCAGAATTCTCGAAGCAAGCCACGATACAGACTTGGGAAAAGCTATTCGAGCCTTACCTAAATCCCTCGCATTGGCCACCGTACGTGGGGGAGAAATACATTCCGACGTAAACATGATGAACAAGCTACGCGGTAGAAGGAAGAGGAAGAGGCTTCAGATGACATGGACCTCGCATGACAAAGGCGGTAAGGACATGTACTCTAGGGACTTCAACGACGCTTAGCAAAGACCAACAGTGCTCTGAGTGCCACGAGCACGGACACACAAGGGCAAAGCACGCCAAGAATCCCACCAAGAATAGTCAAAGCATGGCGCCACATGTCGCCCCACCGCTTGAGGTATTCAATGCTCTTGTCAACACAAAATGGTTGTTCTTACGATATAGTACTTTCATTTGCGTCAGATATTGTTTTGAACGTCATGTGTACTTACTTTCATTTTGCATTCTATACATTGTTTTGTACCTCATGTGATCTTACAAAAATCCTATCCTCGTAATGCAGATGCAAGAAGACGCTGAATACGCGTTGTTCTCCTGAGTCTGACGATGACCACCGCCGCCGCATAGCCCAGGGTGGTCAGGTGAGATTTGCTACTCTTGTACTTCATCGTGCTTGTTGTTTCACTTCTTTATGTACGTATCTTTCTTGCAGGTACTCCAGCCACTTCGCCCTCGGACCCACACCCCCTAGATTGGGATGAGCAGACGAGCCACACGTCCGCCAGCGAGTCTCCTTGCTTTGGCGCGATAGTTGTCAACTCCCTCAGATGGATGGTTCTGCGCTCACGCAGACCGGTGGACCGGTGGCGCTTCGAGACGACACTTTCCACTTACCGTCAGCGAGATGACTATCACGCTTCAAGACGTTGGTATGATTTTGGGCCTCCCGTCAGAGGGTCACTGTGGATCGGGGACATCAACGGTGGGAAATTTGGCGAGACCGGTGGGAGAGTGGTTCGAGGCGACCGAGGACCCCCGCGACTCAAGAGACAACAGCCATCTGCGGTGCTTATGTTATGGTCGGCGCAAGACTTCAACGCAGTGCCGCCCGAACGCAGATGTCGCCACATGGAGTGCCGCGCGGGTGTGGATGTGGCATCTTCTTGGCTCCTTCCTCTTCCCGGACGGTACCGGCAACGCTGTCTCCTGGATTTACTTGCCGATTTTGGCAGATTTCTCGACAGCAGGGACCTACAGTTGGGGTTCGCTACACCGCATATCAGACAGATCCGTGCGATGCATGCCGATCGTGGAGCGCGAGGGCAACTTGGGTGGCTGCGCATACCTCCTGCAGATCTGGATGTGGGAGCGTTTCCCCGTGGGTTGACCCACTTGTGCTGCCTTGCAGGTACGGATTTTTTTTAATTAATCACTCAAGTATCGTTCCGTAAGAAATACGACTGATATATATCTCCATGCAGGCATGGCCATGGCCCATTGAAGACGAGGCCTCATGACCCACAGTAGCCTACCTCTGGAGCTCTATCATGGCACCTACTGGGCGTCCGAGGTCGCGGTACCTCACGATATCTGAACGAAGCTCGACGCCATCACACGTGACCGTCATCGTTTCATAAGTTATTTTACTTGTCGCATTGACCTATTGAGCTAAACCATTTGTCAGAGGTCACGTGGGTCGCCATACGTCCGAGACGCAGGTCGATGACCTTGCGCTAAACCCGATGTGCGGCAGGGCGGGACTCGTGGTTGACCCTCTCGCCATTGATCTACTTCCATGCAGTGGAGTACCATTTGCCCCATCAGGTGATGAGGCAGTTTGGGAAGTTTCAGGCATGGCCACCAGCGGTGTTCTCGACAGATATAAACCTTCATGGGTAAGTCCTCGTTGTGTATGTGCAGCTTCAGTAGCGCTTTTCGTGCCAACTTTTAAATTGTCGCCGTCGTAGGATGAACCGAAGGCGGAGGTACCGGCACACGGACTGGTCACATCATCACTGAGCCTACGTGTTGAAGTGGCTGGACCGAACAAATTGTTCCAAGGACGTGACCCAGATCCATCAGAGGCATAACTTCGTCAGATACCTACAGTGGCTACACGGCGTCGCGCGTCTCCGCTTCCGAGCGATGACCGATGCGTGAGATGTAGATGATGGTGATGACGACGAGGAGGACATCGTGGACGACTACAATGAGTTCACACGGACGGGCACTCAGCCGGAGAGGGCCCCCATCAACGTTTACTACGTGAGTACATTGTATCACACCACAAATTAGCAATGTCACCATGCGTAAGCTAATTGAATGTGTTTTCCCGTTCGTAGGGAAAGCAGCTCGCCCGCATAAGCAACGAGGCCAAGAAGGTTCTCATGCTACAGGAGGGTTCATAGGGGAGCTTCCAACGCTTCCGGGACTTCGCTGAGGTAACACACACTACGTTAAATTAACATGTTATCCCTTGTTATTTATTTTGTTGCATTAAACTTCACTACCTTTTTGTTGTTAAACCTTGTAGTTGGTTCGCCGTCAATGCCGGCGACTGGCCGCAAAGATGAGCTGTGTGGCGGCATCGGGAGAGGTCGTGCAACCTGGCCCGGCTCGGAGTGGCTCAGACGAGGCCGAGGAGGATGAGGAGGAGGCCGGCGAGGACGAAGAGGAGGGTGGCGCAGACGAGGCCGAGGACGCCGAGGAGGAGGCCGGGGAGGACGTCGCTGCTAGGATTCCCGACGAGATGCTCCTCAAGGACCTGGTTGATGCACCGCCCCCGACACAGCCGACTCAGAACATCCCACCACGCCGCCGTAAACAGCGTGATCGCGTGGACATTAGTTCCGTAAACGTCGTCGAGGGCACGCGAGGCCAACACCCAGTAGCGAGGTTCACGCCGGGGTCGGGTGCGCGCCGAAAGTGCAACTGATGGGATGAATGACTGTGTGCTTGCATTTTGTACAGTTCATATCTTATGGAACTTTCTATGGCCATTTTGAAAGTTGAATGAAATGAGATGGATAATGGTTGCATCTTATTGCTGTTTGAATGAAATCATTGTAATGAACTTCGAATGGCCTTATTTAGCATTACTTACATTTTCCTGTTTGGATGAGAAAAAAACATTACTGCTCATATGGATGATGGTTGCTTCTTATTGCTGTTACATTGTTATTGCTGTTTGAATGAAATCGGTGTTTGGTTGATTCAATGCAGTGAAAATGATACCGCCACACCGTTATTGGTGGCGTGACAAGTCGGTCCTGCCACGCCACTTACACCGGGCGTGACAGACTTAGCCTCAAGCAATGATGGACCAAAATGCAAGCCCTTTGGCACATGTAGCATTTTGGCGTGGCAGCACGTTTTTGCCACGCCGTTTAGGGTGGTGTGACAATACAGTCCTATCACGCCAGTGTAAGTGGCGTGGCAGGACTTAGCCCCGGCAGCGATGGCCCAAAATGCAAGCCCTCTGGCACATGAAGCATTTTGGCATGGCAGCACGTTTTTGCCACGCCGTTAAGGGTGGCGTGATATCTGATCTGTCACGCCGGGTAAGTGGCGTGACAGACTTAGCCCCGGCAATGATGGCCCTTTTGGCAAGCTCTCGGCACACAAAGCATTTTGGCGTGGCGAGACATTTGCCACGCTGCATGGTGGCGTGACAAGGGTTAGGGATAGGGTTTTAGGTTTTTAGGTTAGGGTTCTAGGTGTTTAGGTTGAGATTCAGGGTTAACATTTTAGATTGAGGGTCAGGGTTAGGTCAAGGGTCAGGTTAGGGCTTTAGGTTTTTAGGGTTACGGTTAGGGTTAGGGTTAGGGTTTCAGGTTTATAGGTCAAGGGTCAGGGTTAGGGTTTCAGATTGAGGGTTAGGGTTAGGGTTAAAGTCTTAGGTTTCATTCAGGGTTAGGGTTAGGTTTAGGGTTAGGTTTTTAGGGTTAGGGTTTTAGGTGTTTAGGTTGAGATTCAGGGTTAGTGTTTTAGATTGAGGTCGTGGTTAGGTCAAGGGTCAGGTTAGGCCTTTAGGTTTTAAGGGTTAGGGTTAGGGTGGTTTTAGGTTCGTGGTTAGGGTTAGGTTAGGGTTAGGGTTTCGTGTTTATAGGTCAAGGGTCGTGGATTAGGTTTTGATTGAGGGTTAGGGTTAGGGTTAGGGTTAAAGTCTTAGGTTCTGATTGGTTCAGGTTAGGTTAGGGTTAAAGTCTTAGGTTTAGGTCTAAGTTTAGGTTTAGGTTTAGGTTACACTTTTCGCATCGATAAGACATCACTCGCAAAGCAAGACAGACTCTGCATGAAATTAACCACACCATACGCAGTGATAAGACCAAATGAGTCGACTTTATGTAGTGACAAGCCCACACGGGGTAGCTTTTCGCAGAGATAAGACCAAAGGAGACAGACCTTGGCGACCGACAATCATCCTTTGTCCGATCGACGTGATAACACTCTACGCCTTTCCTTGCAGAGTAATGTCTTTTCGCTCAAAAGTCGCGAGGCGATCGAGTTGTCATCGCGCAAAAACCGTTCCGCCTTGTCTTGTCACTCTACAAGGTCAGGTCCTTTGGCCTTATCAATTGCAATGTCGCACCGTGTGGTCTTGTCACTGCGCAAAAGCTGCCTCGTCCGGTCTTGTCACTTTGTGCAAGGTCAGTCTCTTTTGGTATTGTCACCGCACAAAGTCCGCCCGCTTGGTCTTATCTCTCGCCAGCAGCATAAACCCGTAGGTCTTGTCATCTACAACCTAACACATTACCCCGTCAGGTCTTGGCTTCCCCTCGTGGGCTATAAAATGTGCACCCCATGCTCTGGAAGGACCACTCGATCCTTCAAACCGTAGAAAGAAGAACCTTCTCCATCATACACTAACATACCATGGCAGACGCCTAGGGACCAGTCCAACCGGGGTCGCCGAAGCAAGACCTTCGCCTGGAAAGGAGGGATGACTTCGGCCCTAACTACCGGTTGGTGCCGAACAAGCGTGCCCAACCTAAGTGGCCGAAATGCGGACACGGGGAGGACGCTATCATGCAGGTCATAGACGGCCCTTTCGATGGCGGACAACGTTTCTTCCGATGCCCATACTCTGGGGTAAATAGTTTTGTTCAGGTTACTTACTGCTAATACATCCTCCATACTAACCGTCCCTTACAGCAGATGGCGAAATGTAACTTTACCCGTTGGATCGATCCTCCCCACGCTTACTATGTTGTGAGGTACGTGGAGGTATTGTGGAATCGAATATTTGATTTGGAGGCGCAAATTGAAGATCTCAAGGAGCAAAATGACGACCTCCGCCAACAGATGCAGTGCGAGAGGGGCAACGAGGAGGTCGTGAACATAGGAAGTTCCTATGATCCCACATGCTGCTGCGCTAACCCTAGCTGCATATGTGCGTGCCACTACAACGACGGCCAGCCACGTCTGAGGCGCCCAGCTGGAGAACACTCCATGTGGGTTGTACGAGGCACCTTTCCGTACTAGTTCCCGGAAGGTCTAATTTATTTCCATTCAAAAAAAGCGCATATGTATCGTAGGAGAACTTCGGTTTATTGCATCGTGCATGATGTTGTTTCTTATGCATGTAACCAAACCCTGTGCGCCATGTTATTCCAAGCTTTGTTATGAAGTCTATTTTAATTCACAACTTTAAATCTAAATGCGTCTTTTCGCTTTCAATTCTTCGCGTAGTAAGGCGTCCAACAACATGACAAAAACGAAGTTCGAAGTTTACGGTTTGGTCTCGACCACAAACCTATGATTCCATGAGGATGTCTCACAAGACCACCTATCATTCCACTAGGATGTCTACGCATCTTTCATCACGTGATCTTGTCTAGCATACCGCCTACGATCTTTCCACTAGGATGTAAACTCATTTTTTTCCAGATGCATTATGTATCACTTCGGGACACGCCCTAAAAATATTGTAAAGTGTCTAAGGTTTTCAAAGCACAAAAGATTACAGTGTCTACATATTCTATTTACTCTCACTAAAAAGGATGGTGTTATATTTGCTTATGTAGAGGTCTCTATTTTCAAGTTGTGAATAGAGACATGTTATATGTACATGGCATTATGTACCACCGTATCTTCAACTGCTTTTCATACAAATAAAATCCAAACAAATTGAATAGCCCTCATCACGCCAGGATACATGACGTGACAACCGTGATCTGCCACGTCAAGAAAGAAGGCGTGATAGGTTGCCACGAAGCCTCCACGCCGGCGCTGGCGCAAGAACTTACTCGGCATCTTTAGCCACGCCGCCACTGGTGGTGTGACAGTTCAATTTGGTCACGTCATGAGAGGTAGTGTGATCAAAATGGTCAGATTTAGAAATAAGAGTAAAGTCCATTACCGGTCCTTAAACTTTTTATGCTGTGTCATCCCGGTCCATAGACTTTCAAAGTGTGTCATCCCGTCCCTAAACACTGCTTGGTTCTCAAACATAGCCCTCTTGCTTAGGCACAAGAATGGCACACTTTGAAAGTCTATGGACCCATTTACACAAAGATAAAAAGTTTAAGGACTAATTAAACCCAAATAGTGTTTAGGGGCCGGGATGACACACTTTGAAAGTCTATGGACGAGATGACACAAAGATAAAAAGTTTAGGGCCCCAGAATGGATTTTACTCTAGAAATAAAGTTCGCGAGAGGTTAATTTTAAAATATAATTAAAAAAAGATTAAATAATAAAAACAATTCTACGGCGGAAGACTTCCTCTCCTCCTCAAAAGCTGCTGGCCCTTCTTTCTCTCTCCATCGCCGCGTGCGAAACCAAACCAAGCGAGCGAAACCCCTCGCATGCTCTCTCTCTCTCTCTAGGGTTTGCGGCTTCCGGCCGGTGGAGGCGGCGGCAGGGGCCATGACGGGGCAGGAGCGGAGGACGATCGATCTAGAGGAGGGGTGGGCGTTCATGCAGAAGGGCATCACCAAGCTCAAGAACATCCTCGAGCGCAAGCCCGAGCCGCAGTTCAGCTCCGAGGACTACATGATGCTCTACACGTGCGCCCCCCGTCTGGCTCCCCCTCCGCCTCCACCCCTAGGGTTTGCTCCGATTCGATTCGATCTGGTCCTGATCTAGGATTTTGGCGCATGCCTCCCTGTGTTCGCAGGACGATATACAACATGTGCACGCAGAAGCCCCCGCACGACTACTCGCAGCAGCTCTACGACAAGTACCGCGACTCCTTCGAGGAGTACATCACCTCCATGGTGAGCTGGCCGATTGCTTCCACCCGCTCATGTGAATGTGCGTGTGTGTGTGCCTCATAGATGATTTTGCGTGCGCCGATGGTGTTAGAGTATTTGGGGTTAGATTCTCTAGTCCGACCGTGGGATCACGGCGAATCGGATGGGCATTTTGGTTTTGGTGGACGGGCGCCGATGTATTAGCATTTGGACGTTGCTAGGTTGGGAGGAGAATGGGGTTGTTGCATTTGGGGATTTTCTTTCTTTTTGAGTTTTTTTTTGTTACTGGATTACTGTGAATGATGGCGTACTATTAGATTCAAGTAGTATTGTTTTTCATGGAGTAGGTATGGCTACGCAGAGTAGCCCATAATTTGCATTCATTCATAAGTAAACATACGTTTGTTCGACAATGTGTTCCTTAGGTGAGTTACATTCTTCTTTCATTTATTCACCATTTGTTTTTTGTGGCCAAAGCTGTTGTACAATTAAATGCCATCCTAGAAGAAGGAAAACTGGAACCTGCCAAAAGGCATCTTTTACAGGGTCATGCCAGTGTGGCGATTATGCCGCTGACTCTGAGGAGATTTCCTTAAATGTTCTGCAGTAGTGCTGCGACTGTACCATGCCTGGAGTAGGGCTCTTCTGGGTTGGGCTAAACAAGGTTATAAAGCAAATAAGCGTTTTTTTGGGTCAAAACGAGAGCTCTTACACAAAGGCGATAGCTCCCACATTCTAAAATGGTTCCTTTTTATTGTTTTTGAGGTAACTAGAATTTTGCTACGCTTGCATATCTGGAAGCAATGGCCATTGCCCACCTCCCCGTATCTGATCCCCTCTTGATAAGTACGGGGTAATTTGAACTGTTATTTCTAATTACATGCATCTTGATCTGATAAAACATTTGTCTAGCTATTCTGGTCATAGTCAAGGTTGGCTTGTTGAATAACTTGCTCTGTTAGGGTGACTATTATGGGCTCATTGTATGCATGGCTGCTCATTTATGATAGTTAATTGTGATCCTGTAGAGAATGTCTACTCGCAGAGTTGCAGGGTCTTTTTAATGGGCGAAATTTAGATAAGTTGTTGTCCATTCATACTATTTTCTGGTACAAAGCTAAATAGTTTTGTTTTGAAGAATTGAGTGCTCAAGGTCATTATCGTAATGTAGAGGAGTTTTCTCCACCATAGTTAATCTGCGTAGAGGAGTTTCTCCACCATATTTATTTAGTTGTCTGATGAGGCATCTTTAATTTATGAAAGTAATATATAGTCCTATATTCCTTCTAAGTTCATTGATCTTATCGTCTAATTGGATATCCTCTGGCCATCTCTTTAGCAATATGTGATGCGATGAATGGAGACTATGAATCAAGGGTGATAATTATGTTCTGATTCTGTGACAGAAGTCTCGTGCATTGACATTTTAGTTCAATTATATTGTATAATTGTATTGCATGCTTTATGTCTGTCTTATCCTCCATTGTTTTTGCATGTTCACTTTTTCGAGGACTCTGTATCACCTAATTTTAATTTATTGCAGGTCTTACCTTCATTAAGAGAGAAGCACGATGAGTTTATGTTGAGGGAGCTAGTACAAAGGTGGTCAAACCATAAAGTCATGGTTCGGTGGCTCTCACGTTTTTTCCATTATCTTGATCGGTACTTCATCTCACGGAGGTCACTCACACCACTTAAAGAAGTTGGGCTTACTTGCTTCCGAGAGTTGGTAAAACCATGTTTACTTGATTTCCAGCTTTTGTTCCATGCATGCTTTTTAGTCTTCTATGACCTGATCAGTTCAAATCATGGTAACAGATATATCAAGAGATCAAAGGACAGGTAAAAGATGCAGTGATAGTTCTGGTGAGTCTTTGCATCTCTATGTGAGTTTATATCAAATGATTTTTTTGCGTATAACAGATTGTCACAATACCTTTCTTCAACAGATAGACCAAGAGCGTGAGGGTGAACAGATTGATAGGGCCCTGCTGAAGAATGTCCTGGATATATTTGTTGAAATTGGGTTGGGTCAAATGGGTTGTTATGAGAACGACTTTGAAGATTTCTTGCTTAAGGATACTACAGATTACTACTCTGTCAAGGCTCAAAGCTGGATTCTCGAGGACTCATGTCCAGATTACATGATAAAGGTACCATCAAGAAGGCCTTTGTGACTGCTTGTACCTGTATTTTTGCATGCCATTATTTTCTTTAATGGATGATGCCTTTCTCATTAGGCTGAGGAGTGCTTGAAGAGAGAGAAGGAGCGAGTTGGTCACTATTTGCATATTAGTAGTGAACAGAAGTTATTGGAGGTTTGTTGAAAATTCACCATTCTGGTTTCATAGTATATCCTGATGATTGATTTTTTTTACTGCATGCATTACAAATATGCATTCATAGTTTTGTATCCAGAATGTTGTAATGTTCTTTCCTAAACAATATCTAAAAAGATATTTCCCCGTATGGTCTGCGATATCATTCTATATCATTATATTTTCTGTATTCACAGAAAGTGCAAAATGAATTGCTTGCCCAATATGCAACCCAACTGTTGGAGAAGGAGCATTCTGGATGTTATGCATTGCTTCGTGATGACAAGGTTTGACGGAAATGAGACATATTTCTTAACAGTATATCATGAATCATGAGCAATATTGACCACCGATTCATCTGTTGCTGCAGGATGAGGATCTTTCTAGGATGTACAGACTCTTCTCCAAAATCAGCCGTGGTCTGGAACCTATTTCTACCATGTTTAAAACGGTATTGATTATAGTGCCTCATTCTCTCTCAACTCACCCATTTTTATTCCTTAGAACTATTTGTACATTGTGATTAAATTATTATACTTCTCTGCAGCATGTCACGAATGTGGGTACAGCCTTGGTCAAGCAAGCAGAAGATTCTGCTAGTAATAAGAAGGTGCATTATTTGTGTTTCCTTCCTTTTGTGGTTATCTGTGATTGCAATTTTTGTAAACCATCTTAAATTTGCACTACAGTATCATGTAGTTTCAAACAACTCCACATTAATAGCCTTATACTGTTTACAGCTGACCATTTAAGTTAAGTTCCTAACTGGCTTTCATTTCTCAGTCTTTAGTTTTGTGTGCATTGTAATTCTGTTTAATATTTGCTCCTAGTGTGTCCATTTGATGATGATGCATTTGCAGTTTCTGGGTGCTCTGTAATGCTTATTGTCCTGCCATCCAATGGTTCAATCTTGTGTTATTTGGTTTATTTTTCCTTGAATACATATCTAAATCAATCATTTGTACAGCCAGAGAAGAAGGACATGGTTGGTATGCAGGAACAGGTGTGTATCTTGATTGCACTGCACTTATATTGTGTCTTTTATTACCCTAATGTCGGTTATTTGCTTTTAGTTTTTCGTCTGGAAAATCATTGAGCTGCATGACAAGTACGTAGTATATGTCACAGATTGTTTCCAGGGACATACGCTCTTCCATAAGGTCTGCCTATTGATACATTCACACGCCGTTTTGTTTTTATCATAAAATTGAAAATGCTATCTCATTCTCAAACATCTCTTTCTACAGGCACTTAAAGAAGCCTTTGAGGTCTTCTGTAACAAGGGAGTGTCTGGCAGTTCGAGTGCTGAATTGCTTGCCACCTTCTGTGACAACATTTTGAAGAAAGGTTACAGCGAAAAGCTCAGTGATGAAGCCATCGAAGATGCCCTTGAGAAGGTACATCTTTGCCTTTTCTTTCACTGCTATTATTAAATTTTGAGTTCAAGGAACTTTAAGTTTGGTGGTGAATGATTTTCAGGTGGTGAGATTGCTCGCATACATCAGTGATAAAGACCTCTTTGCGGAGTTCTACAGGTAAACTGCTTGTTATCTTGCTTGGTATTTCTAAGCCTACATAACCTCCCATGTATACGGAATTTGTCGTCCTTCAGAACTTGATATTTATGTTGTGTCATGTGGGGAACTAATTTGTAGGAAGAAACTCGCAAGGAGATTGCTTTTTGACAAGAGTGCTAATGATGAACATGAACGAAGCATCCTGACAAAGCTCAAGCAGCAGTGCGGGGGCCAATTTACTTCAAAAATGGAGGGCATGGTTACTGATCTTACTGTTGCTAGAGACCATCAAACTAAGTTTGAAGAGTTTGTCGCCACACATCAGGAGTTGAATCCTGGGATAGACTTGGCTGTTACTGTTTTGACAACAGGATTCTGGCCAAGTTACAAAACATTTGATATAAACCTTCCTGCTGAGATGGTAAGTTCACTGTTTCAGTCGCTCTTGAGGATCTATAAGGAGCATCATTACATGCCTATCTTGGAGCATGTTAAGCTGAAATGAAATCCAGACTTTGAAGCTCATATTTATCATCTTTTCCATGAAATATTTCTTGTTATGCAATTCTTTGAAATTAATATGTATATTTGTCAATATTTTTTAGGTGAAATGTGTAGAGGTTTTCAAGGAGTTTTACCAAACAAGAACAAAGCATAGAAAGCTTACCTGGATATATTCCTTGGGAACCTGTAATATCAATGCAAAGTTTGAGGCCAAAACTATAGAGCTTATTGTTACCACATATCAGGTAATTTAAAATGTATCGCTATCAACAAATGGGCTGTACAACCTGTCTGACGCGTTTTGACACACCTCTTCTTTTGGCAGGCTGCATTGCTGATGCTATTCAATGGATCTGATAGGCTTAGTTATTCTGAGATTGTCACACAGCTAAACCTGTCAGATGATGATGTAGTGCGTTTGCTCCATTCTCTGTCTTGCGCGAAATACAAGATTCTTAACAAAGAACCAGCTAATAGATCTATTTCGCCCAACGATGTTTTTGAGTTTAATTCAAAATTTACTGACAGGATGCGAAGAATTAAGGTAAATCCTATTTTTTTGTGTTCTTTTGTTTGTTGGCGGACTTTCAATCAGAGCTTATTTGTGGTGATGTTAATGTGATCATTGCATATTTCACGTTATGTGCAGATACCGCTACCTCCTGTTGATGAGAAGAAAAAGGTTGTTGAAGACGTTGACAAAGACAGGAGGTACGCAATTGATGCATCAATTGTGCGTATCATGAAGAGCCGCAAAGTTATGGGCCATCAACAGCTAGTCGCGGAATGTGTGGAGCAACTCAGCCGCATGTTCAAGGTACTGACAATACATTTCCTTATTCTACCCCCTCCGGTCACAAAAGGAAGTTGTTTTGGACATTGATTCTCCAAAATACAACTTTGACCATTCATTTCTATTGTAATATACCAGTAAAACCTACTAAAATTATAATAGTATGAAAGTACTCTTTGAGGCAAATATATACATACCACTTTCATATCTTCATTCTAAATATTTAAAAAGATATTGGTAGCCAAAGCTTATAAAGTTTAATTGCACGTTACCCAAAACGACTTCATTTTGTGACCGGAGGGAGTAACATACTTTGCTTAGTCCTTGGCACACCTTGCATATGTAGGGACACACTCCGCGTGGAAACTTGTCGTATTTGATTTCACGCAATGGTTATTTTATTTATTCGTGTGCTCAATTTGTCCTGGTTTCACATGTCAATATTTTTTTTCACTATACCCTGGGCCGATGCCTGAAGTTAGTTTCTTTCTAAGTAATCACTTACCCTTTTGTATTGAAGTTGCTCCTCTTAGCTGTTACATTTGAATTAGTCATATGATCCCGGTAGGCCAGTACATTCAAAATATATAGCTAAGCTGTTCATGGTTGTGTAATCTGGGCTTTGGCATTACGTTTTAGCAACTAGGAAATGTTTACGGTCAACTCCATTATTATTCCCTTGTGTTTTTTTTGTACTGCACAGCCTGACTTCAAAGCCATCAAGAAGCGCATTGAGGATCTCATCACGAGGGATTACTTGGAGCGCGACAAGGACAACGCCAACATGTACAGATACCTGGCTTGATGGGTGGCTGGTGCCTAGTTACTTAAAAGAGCTAAGCTTTTGCTGACTCGGGCACTCCCACAGCTGCGTCGTGATGTTGCAGCGTTTTTCTGGGGATATCTACGTGTGCTTGTTGCTATCTTGCTTGCCGGCTGAAGCACGGGCTGGTTGGTCTCATCATTTTGTACATGCGTCGTCAGATAGGAGAGAATCGTCCTGTCAAGATACAGTAGCAGGGCGTATCATGATAGGAGAGGCACCCTGTAATAACTGCTAGACGTGCCTCTATATTCTGCTTCTACTACATATTTTGGCGCTCGTCAGTCAACCTAGATGACACCTTGAGATGGGTATTTCTCTCTATGAAGTCGTAGTATTTTATGGTAATACCGTTCCGTTATTTATTTATTCATTTGTGTTTGTTTTGAGCCAATCGTTGGACGAGAGTGGGCGCACGCTTCAATTCAAAGATGCTCATGGTCAAGAAAGTAAAGAGGAAGAGATGGATTTGTGAGTTTGCATGATAACAAAGTTTAGAAATTACCATCATTTGCACCCTAAGTTATCATATCCATTTTCAACAAAATACCACCATAACCAAGTTCAGAATTTACCATCACTTTGTCGGTATGTCTAATAAAAAAAAGCTCAAAATAAATAATCGGTTTCACTCTAAGTTATCGTATGCACTTCCAGTAAATTACCACCGTAAGTTATGAATTTACCATCGCCCTGTGATTTGGTGTGAAAAATCTGTAAAAAATAAAATAAAAGGAGGGTTGAGGGCGTCGGGACCAGAGGGAACTGACGTGTGCAGGTGACCTATCCTGCTCTGGGTTAGCAGCAGGTGATCTGCTACGATTTGGGTGCGCGGTAGGTCTACCATCGAATGACACGCCGTCACGTGTCCTATCGTATACTGGGTGCATGATAGGCTCTTTGCTATGGCATTTTCGCATGATAAGAGTGCTATTTTTTGTCATTTCAATTGTGGATGCTATTTTTGCTATTTCCTTTAAAAACATGTTAAATGAGCCCCAAAAAAAAACTCCCAGATGCCCGCTGCCCCACTCCACCACGTCCCTGATCGACTCGGTGGCGCCCAACGGCCAGTAGTTCGCCTTCGCCGCTAGCCCCCGGCTGAAGTAGTCCTCGTACTGCGGGTCGATGATCAGCGCCATCGACACGCACGGCAAGCTGTACTTGAGGCTCACGGACCACACGAACCCATCTGCGTAGATCTTGCACCTGCATGCGCACGCATACAGATGTATTGGCGAACTGGTTGGTGCATAGAACTTAATATATAGTTGATCAGGGACAACAAGTTGCGGTCGTCGTTGATCGATCGACAATGGCGATTACGTACCGGTGGATGCACTGGCTGGAGAGCTTGGAGCTCTGGTGCCCGGACTTGGCTTCCTCCTCCCAGTTCTGCATCCACAATGTGATGTCATGTTCACTACAACATGATCAGTACCAGAGTTTCTTATGGATGATGGTGATGAGTATTACTTGGCGCATGATCTCGGCTCGCCACAGGTTGGTGTCGTTGCAGGCCAGCGGCGCGACTCTCAGAGGCGCCGCCACGTCGGGGCTTCCCTTCCATTACGCCGTCGGCTCCCTGTCCCTCCATTTCCTCGTTTCTCGCGTCTCGCGTCCGCCATTTCCGCCATTACGCTTCTCGCGTCTTTTTGCCGATAATTCCGTCTCTGTGTTAATATGGAACAGAAAGCTTCATCAACACCAACAACTACAACATCATGCAAATAAAAAAAGGATCTACATGGAAACATATTGTTCGCCTCAAGAATTCATAAGCACAAAAGACTATATAAATTATCACAACAAAAGTAAACCATCATTATAAAACTCAAAGTCAATTATAATAAAAAATCATTACAAGCATACATACAACAATATACCATCTCTGAAATAATTTACATTGTAAATCCATGTCAAGCGAAGTTAGAACCTTAAAAACAAACGCATGTTTAATTACAAGAATTAATCTTCAGAAATTACAGTATGAATTATTAAGGCAATAATAAAACACCGTTACGCTCTCAAATTAATTACAAGCAAAAGTAAAAGATTATTACAACAACATACAAGAATTTATTTACAAGCAAAAAAGTAATAACTTACAACTTGACATTTATTATAAGATCGGTTTATAATAGGTCAAAATATAAATTACAACATTCAATTAAATTACAATATAAATTCTTGCATTGCATTCCGCCGAAACCCTCCTTGTACCATTGTCCACCTATCGCTCACCATCGACCAATACACAAGTAGAGAACGAAACACGTTAGAATAGAATTATAGTATAGGAAGTGACCGTCAGATTTCTCCAAAGTGCAGTAGGATATCCGGAACAACCTGAGCAGCCGGTCCCTTGATCATCAAGATACCAACACCAACTGGAGTTAGTCGGCCCCTTGATCGTCAAGATATCCAGACCACCCGAGGTCATTCGGCACCTGTCACTTCTGTGGGTCTCCTCACCCGACGTTTAATTTAATCCGACACCCACGCGATATCGACTCCCCTCAACCGCATAAAATCACTCGCATAGTGATTTATTAACAAATGGACCAAGAGGTCCTTAGCCCAAATAGTATCACAGGAGAGCAATTGAGGATAAGGCAAAAGGGCATAGTGGTCATGCACATAGCCAAAGGGGAAAGCCAGCCAAATGGCACCTCCCCCATAAACCCATTCCTCATAAGTGTTAGAGTATATTGGCATATCTCTATATTTGGTAGTTTAAGATTTGTAATCCTGTGATACCAGCCTTATCTCTACAAGAGGCTTCTTGCCCTCCAAGCCTTGTACTCTATATAAGCTGCCCTGTCTCAATACAATCATCCATTGCAGCCTATTCATCTTCCTACATGGTATCAAAGCGGTGTCGCTCCTGAGCCGCCGCCTCCACAGCTTCCGCCGCGCTACCCCTGGGAGATGATCTTGTTTCTATGATCTCTCCCGGGGGCTGCGTAACCCATAGTTTAAGTCGTGTCGCTGATCATCCGATCGGCTACCAATTAGAGTTTTCTCCGGTCATCTTCAGATCGGGTTTTCCCTATTTTTTTTTTCTGATCATAGATCGGATTGCGTCGCCGTGCCGACCCATCGACGTTCCTCGGCTTCGGACTTCACCGCCTCAGCTTCGACCTCTTTGGCACCTTCGCTCCTCCGATGACGTCGTGGCATGACGCGGCGCGCTCGTTGACATGGCCCTCCCTCCACGGCCTTCCGAGCGCCCCATCTACCGTCGTCATCACGTTGGATCATCATCTCAGGCCCGTCGTCCACGAGTACAAGTCGTCGCACCACCGGGAGCCCGCACTTGTGGTCATGCCATCGACATGCACGGACTGTCGCTGCATCGCCCCGTGGTCACCATTGCCATCGTCGACGCCACCGTCTTCATCAACGCTGATCAGGTCCTTCTCCGGTGCCACCGTTCTCGGATCCGGCCTCCTCCTCGTCGGATCCGGCGGTGCCTCACCCGGATCCGGCCTCCTTCTCGTTGGATGCGCCGACGGCTTCTCTCCGCCTAAATCTAGAGTCGGCTCTCTCCGCTGCTCGTCTCCACGGCCCCAGATCTAGGCTCCCTGGTCGACGACGCCGCTGCCTCCAGCTTACCCCGGCCTTCTCTGGTGCCATCGCTCCCGAATCCAGCCTCCTCCGCACCGGATCCAGCAATGCCTCGCCCAGATCTGGCCTCCTCCTCGCCGGCCCTCTCTCTGCTTCATCTTTATCCACGGCCGGATGACGTCGGCGGCCTCTTCACCGACCTCGGCCACGACCTCCTCTGCATCAACTCAACTACGGCTCCCTCCTCCACGGCTACGACCATGGTCACCTCGCTCTCCGCTACCTCGGTAACAAAGGGCTATCATTATCTTGAGCAAACTCATCGGTTCCCTCTATAGTCACCGTGTTCGCGATGCCACAGCAGTCCCTGACGCTCTTGCTGCGATTGGGGGGGGGATGTCAGTCCGATGGTTCCCCACCTTCGGCTTCCTCTCGACCGATCGTCATGACGCTACTGCTTCTGATCATGGAGGAATGTTAGAGTATATTGGCATATCTCTATGTTTGGTAGTTTAAGATTTGTAATCCCGTGATACCTGCCTTATTTCTAGGAGAGGCTTCTTGCCCTCCAAGCCTTGTACTTTGTATAGGCCGCCCTGTCTCAATACAATCATCCATTGCAACCTATTCATCTTCCTACAATAAGCCCTCCCACATCACAAAGCCAATGCCACAGCCAGGAGCACCTCCCCTCACATGCTCAATCACCACCAAAGAAAAAGGCAAGCAAGCCACTGCCTCTCCTCAAGCAAAGCAAGGGCCAAAAATATCACGCACAGGGTAAGGATAAAGCACAGTCGAAGCCATCCCCCTTGGCCTAAAGACTAATTCAGCTCACCAGCATCACAGAGGCCACATTCATCCCACCCCAAGGCCAAGAAGCCAAGCACAACCAGAGCAAAGCCACCCACTGCGAGCAAGCAAGAACCACAAGGCATTCTTAGCTTCACCATCATAGCCTGCAAGCACCCACCAGAGCAAGAGGGTAAAGCAAAGCACAAGTGTGACGACCCAACCCTAGGGCACCCGAGAGGTTCACTAGAATCTCCTGGGAAGTCCATCAGGACCTCCCAGGAGGTCTGGTAGAACCGCCTGAGGCCCCGGTAGGACCGGGCTCTGGTAATACCGCTCGAGGGTACTGCCCGACTAGTCCCGAAAGGAGGTCTTCACCCAGGAGGTCCATCAAGACCACTCAGGTCGCCTTGCAAGACCACCAGGGGAAACAGGGGTGGCCGAGAGACCTAGGGTCACCTCAAGTCCATGACCAAACCCAAGGAAGGTCATAAGACAAGAGATCATCCTAAGTCCACTGTGACACTGAGCTAGTCCCAAGGATCATAGCTAGCCCTTCACAGCAAAACAAGAGTGGTAACATCCACAACGTAAGTTTTAAATCAACATAGCCAACAAAGTTTCTTACAAAAGCGGCCTTGGGCCAAACATAAGATACAAAAGAACAAAAGGGCGAGGGTCCATCAGTACACCACAGGCAACTGACTGGAGGCACAACCTAATCGGATGGGCCTTCTTCACTGTTGTTGTCTTCTCCTGTCCAAAGAGTATATTGAGCAAGAGTGAGCACAACTACCGTGCTCGCAAGTCACACCCGTGAAGTAACAAAATGACATGCATACATGGATAATCAAGGGATGGCATAATATAGTTGATTTGCACAAAGCCAAGTTTCTTTCAATTACATATACTAAGTTCCAAGGCAGTTATACCATAACTAAAATTCATTTTTCTCAAAACAATTTTACAGTTGGATAACATCCATCATCAATAGTGAAGGATACCCTTCTGTCACAAGGCTCCCTGCCCGTAACCCATGGGATAGGAATCCCAAAATTATTTCATTAAACCTTTTGAAACCAAATCCAAGTCTAACTTTGAGTGGTCTTTGCCAGCACGTCCATGAACGTGGACATGACTATTCGAATAGTTTTTACTCTGCAGAGGTTGTACACTTTACCCACATGACATGATTTCTCTAGTTTGTCCGGCATTCGTCAATGCCACCTCTCACTGCCGAAGGTAAGAGGTCTAGAGCTCATGACAAGGCCTTTACAATGCATTATTCCACCACAATCCCTCCTCGCTAAGGTTTCGCCTCCATTGTATACAAATCCGCAGGATCGGGGCCCCCTCTTGCGCCGGTGGGAAACATAGGTTATGGAAGATCATAGGCCATAGAAGACCTCACACACATCTAAGTGGAACAACTGTGGTAGAACTTTGCAAATTAGTTGGCCAGATCCCATGCCCCATTTTGGAGACATGTGATTGTACGGTGAGGCATAGTCCATTATAGGCCTAGCAAAGGGATGCTCAAAGGCCGGTCCTCAACTGACTTGGGCGACCACCCCAAACCCCTGGACCTCAACCTTACCCAGGATTGAGTCCGTGTATAAACATTGCACCAGCCAAGCAAACCAGTTCGCCCAAGTCTAAATCCATTTTCCTTTTCTTTTGCTTTTCAAAACATTTACAAAACCTCCATGACAACCCAATGCCATGGTTTTAAAATATTTTGACAGCATTGGCCATGTTGGTGAAATTTTCCCAAATCAAACACTTTTGGTTTAAGCAAGACTAAGCATAATATTTCACAATGGCTCCTGGTTCACACTAATGCAGCAACCAGGTTTTCCTATAGTGACAAGGAAGACATAGCAATGACAAATCTGGTTGTATACAAGGTAACAGGGATAACTATAGGGTTTCAAAATCAAAGGTTAAACTATTTGTAGTGAAATATGCATGCAATACTCAGTGGAAACCAATATAATTAGTTTGAATTAATGGGCTCAACATGATCAAGAGTATGACTTGCCTTGCTCACTAACTTGAGAGTTTTCCTCTTTGGTGCACTCAAGCTCCTCAGTGTCTTCACGATCTATACGGAAGAAAAAGAGACAAATTCAAATAAGGCTCCAAATAAAGACTCAAGAAGATTTCAAAAGATTTCAAATCGACTACTGGAAAACCTTATGCTAAAAACGGATACTTGGGTAATAGCTTGACTCACCGAGAGGGGTCCAAGGGGGGAAAAGGTGGTTTTTAACAAACATGCCAGAGAGGTGATCCTTGCGCACGGCCAAAAGGGTCAAGAGGATGTTCCTTGCGCAGAGACCAGGGGGATGATCTTCAAATAAAAGCCATAGAGGTCCGGAGAGAATTCAGGAGAGGAGGTCCTGGAAGGGCACAACCACTTATTGTGGCGGTAAGAGCAATAATAGATCAATGCACCAAGAGACTTACCATGGACAAGCAAGAAATGATGTATGAAGGGGAGGTCGTGGAACACAGTGGCGGTTGAGGCTGGTGCCAAAACTCGTGTGGAACCTCCAATGGTGGAAACACAACAACGAAAATCCTTGGCAGAATTCTTGGCAACAAGGTCTCGCCAAAAACAACTGAGCAAGGGCCAAACGCTAAGTGTGGAAAAAGGTGAGGAGGAAGAGCTCCCTGGCTAATTATAGCCAGAGTGGGTAGAGAAAAACTAGGAGCGTACGTGTCAAGGTAAGTATGGAAAAAGGTCACAAGTGGGTGAAGGACAAGGGAGGTGTCATCACCAATTTGGTGAAGGACAAAAGAAAAGGACAAGGTATACTGTTAAGGGAGGGGACAGGGAAAGATAACAATGGTGCCACTAAGTGATTACATTCAGAGTAAGCAGCCACATACATGGCCGCATTTAATGTGGCGCAACATGCATTAAATGCACAAAGTACTTATGTGGTGGAGATAACCAAGAGTAACAAGGCTGGCAAGTGGGACCTGTCAAACTTGGGAACAGCTTGGTCAAAAGGAAGTGGTCACGGGCAGAGGAAAGACCATGGCCAAACAGAGGAGGTCGTGACCTATTAGGGAGGTCTTATAAGGAGGTCCAAAGGACTAAGGGGTCCAAGGGACAGGGAGGTCCTGACGGTCAGATTCTCAAGGGGAGGTCCTGATGGTCGGATCTCTCAAGGGGAGGTCCTGACCCTTAGATCCAACAAAGAGGAGGTCTGAGCGGTTAAGATCTCTAAAGGGGAGGTCTTAACGATCAGATCTAACAAAGGGGAGGTCCTGATGAGTAAGGAGGAGGTCCTAAAGGACACAGGGAGGTCCTGGAGGACACGGGGAGTTCCAAATGAGTACAAGGAGGTTCAAAGGACTAGGAAATCCAATGGCTAAGAGGTATCAAAAGAGGTATTGATGATCCAGATACAATAAAGGGGAGGTCTAGATGGTTAAGATGAGGTCAAGGGAAGATCCAAATACTAAGAAGTTTGGGACTCAAGGGGAGGTCCAAACACTAGTTTGAAAATTTCCACGAAACGGTAGTACCGCAGTTTAGGGAGAGGTACTACCACACTCTGGTAGTTCCGATCACTACACGGTGGTATGAAATTTCCAGAATGCACGCTTTTAAGGCCTTGATTTCCTCTTGGAGCGGTATGACCGCGAGCTGAGTGGAGGTACTACCGCACGGGGTCCAAAAGGACTAAGAGGTCTAGGCCCTTAGATCAAAATGAAGGGAAGTCTGGACCATCAGACCCAACCGTAGGGAGGTCCAAACTAAAAGGAGGTCTGGGCATAAGGGAAGTGCCCAGGCAACAAGGGGGTCTAGACCAAAGAGGTCTTTGTGTAAGTGAGGTCTAGACACAAAGAGATCTGGACATAAGAGAATGTCCAAGCAAGATGAAGGTCTGAGCCTCAAGGGAGGTCCAAACCTCAAGGATCACTGAGAAGGTCTAGTCCCTGAAAAGGTCTACACCATACCCCTTACAGAAGGGATAGACTGAAGGGAGGGCTGGCAAGCATATAAGAGAGGAGGCAATACCAAGCTCAAACCTCTCCAAATGAGCCAAGCTTTCGAATTCTCATCAAAACAAAACGGTTCTTTTTAGTTTGGAAAATTTAAAAAGGCTCTAAAAATCAGGGTGTCACAACAAGCCAGAGCTCCCACTCTCCAGCCCCTCATCTCCTCCCATAAGCTCCACCAAGAGCAAGAACAAGCCACCAGCTCTCACTACCATCTCCATCCACAACCACACAACCCACAGAGAAATAGCACCGGAGAAGGGAAGCAAGGGAGTAGAGGAAGACCAAAGGAGCAAGAACGGTGTCAGCGACAGCCTCGAACCATCACCAACCACCAGGAACAACGCGGATCCAACAAGAACCAGGAGGACCAGAAGCACCGGGGAGCACCGCGACGACAATCGGCCACCACTATTGCCACCCTCACCCCAAAACCGACCAAACCCAACCCAACAGGTAAACCATATTCATGCCCCCACTACCATCTCTATTTTTGCCCAACCCAAAACCACATCAAGTGAACTAACCGAGAACCCGCAACACCAATCACATAGCACTACCCACTATCCATCACATGGAGCATCATCCATTCACATCAAAGAGCAAGTAGGGGAGTAGAGAGAGTAGAAGAAGAAGGGGAGTTTTTACCTCAGCACAACTCCACCACCACCAGTAGCAAGCCACCCCCACCACCTGTATGCATACTCGAGCAGACTTGAACCCACCTCCATCACCATGCACTGCATAAATGAAAATCAACACACATCAAAATATGACTCAAGCAAACAATGAATATGCCTTAGCAGTAGGAGAATAAAATGGAGAGGGGCCGAGTAGGGGGCTTGGGAGCGCAAGCTAGGGGAAGAGGCGCAGGCCACCAGGCCACAGCGAGCCGTAGAGCCGGTGGCGATAGGCAGGAGGCGCAGCAAGCTGGGACGAGACAGGAGGCTAGAGGCGCACGCGCGGGGGAGCCAAGACCAGGCACATCTGAGGGAGCTAGGTACAGAAGGAACCGGAGGGAGAGTTGAGCGACGGCGCTGGCCGCAGCCGCACTGAGAGATGCAGAGGCCACGCAATCTTGCCGACGCGGGCGCTGTCCGCTGGGAAGGCTGCATGTGGCGAAGAGCTAAGCGCAGAAGCCGGGCACGGAGGCCACGCCGGACGAGCCAAGTAGGAGAGAGAGCCGGTTTGGTGAGCAGCGCCATGAGAGGAGCGAGCGCAAGAACGTGGCAAGTGGTAGGTAGAGGAGGAGGCGTCGGAGGAGGCGGCGCTGGGCCGGCCGGGGGTGGCGACGCTAGGAGGGAGAAGGCGCCGGGAGGGGGCGGCGCCATGGAGGAAGTAGAGAGGAAGAAGGGGGAGATTGGGGGAAGAATGGAAGTGAGGGAGGCGCTGTGGTGGTGTCGGCCAAATGAGGGGATGAGGAGAGAGGGATTAGGGAGAGAAGAGATTAGGTGGAGTTAGGGATTAGATGATTAGGGTTAGGGTTAGGGTTAGGAAGTTAAGTATATGAATTATTTTTAGGAAAATGTGTAAATTCTAGTAAATTTTAATAAGTGATTTATGTGAAATTAGAGGTTAGCAATAAAATAATAAGTGTTAGCGCTATATATTTTTTGACCAAACGAATTTAATTAGATCACATAGGGGTAAGCGGTCATAGATCAGTCCGGTACATGATAAATTGAAACAAGATAAAATATCATAAAATGTTGTCAATAAAAAAATTAGTTGTCGGGCGTATCAAACCTATAAATTAGACAAATAGTCTGATACGTTAGAAATACTGTAACCATACTAGACTAATTAAATAAAGCTACCCCGAGTTCATTTAGAGAATTAAATAAATGCGTACGCACTTAAATAAAATCAATTAGGCACATTTTCATGAATAAAACTAAATAAACTTAGTTGCAAGTGAGCACATGTAGTATAGTCTTGTAGTGCGATAGAACGTGAGTCTCGACTATCCCGATCCGGAAACTGATATACTAGAATAACCGCTGTGGGGAGTGCTAACCTAACAAGACCCAAAAAATGTTAGCAAATTAAAAGTCGCCAAAAAGGAGAACCAATTAACTATTGTACACCTAGTATCACACAAATAGCACTAAGTATTTACTTATTTTTTATTATTCGTATTGTCGTATAAATTGCAGCCGACGAATCAACAGGAGTAGCTGATACCGATTTCCTCGGCGACGATTGTGAGGACCCCGGCTTATTTAGCTTGTAATGCTTAGTCATCCATTGACCCTAGCATCACAAACAAAATAACCCGTGTCTTCGAGATATGTATACTTCCCAGAAAAGCAGTATACACACCCCTTTACAAAATCATGCATCGATTCATACAAGACATAGAACCAAAGCACGAACAAGAATAAAACAACGACATACATAATATAGAGAGAGTTATTACAAAAGGGGCCGACCGGCCAAATAACAACTAAGAAAGATAAACACAGCGGAAGCAAAATCCATAAGATGGCGATAAACAAAAGAAGGCCAAGAGGTGTGCCTTTAGCCCACAAGGCAACCGACCGGGCCGCCTAGCTAGTCTTCCCAACCGCAACACATCTCACAAAAGTAAAGCCCTTGGGGCTCTACCTCCTCTGCAACAAAGTTATTAAGCAAAGCAAATGAGTACAAAATGTACTACAAGACCCGGCGATGTAAGGGCAAGACCTATACATATGCTACATGCAAGCTTTATTTAAGTGGAAGGCTTTAGGCTCCTTTTAGCGTAAAGCAAGTTTTCATTTGCAATATTTAAATAGATTCAAAGCAGTTTTACAATTCATTTTTAATTTGCAAGTAACAACGAGACAAGAAACAATAATAACAATAGATAGAGGACAACAACAATCCTGGAAGTGACTAACCCAATAGCCACCACAACAATAGCATGAATTACCCATTCATACCACCCATGTCAAGTTTTAATTAAATGTTATAGTCTAACTCTCGAAAGACTTCCCCAAGCGTGTCCATAACCTAGGACGAGGCTATTCGAATAGTTTTAACCCTGCAGGGGTGTACCAATGTACCCACACGTTAGACCGCCTTTTCGCCAAGCTATTAGCACACTTCCTTTGGTGTGCTGGCACAGCTAAGTCCAATGTGACCTTTCCAATATTGAGTGTCAACCACGAGTTGCCCATATGGGGATACAACCGCCCCATACGTTGATGCGGAGTCATCAAAGATGCTCACCCCCTTATACGGGTGGTGCTCCTTGCAGTGGATAACCCCACTGCTCGCCACCCAATAGCCCACCATGCAACTCAAGCTAACACCGCCAAAGTACTTAGCCAAGAGAGGTCCCATATCCCTCTCGTGTGGTTAGCACGCAAAAATGCTTGGTTTAGTGTAACAAGATGTTCGGTCCTTGTTGACTTAGGCACCATTCCACATACCAACAATCACATCATCATCCATTGTGCCCAAGTCCAAATAGTTTTCATTTTTATTTTTGTTTTGACTTTACAAATTAACAAGCACAAGAGATGGACATAATGGAATAATAATTTTTGCGTGATCAAGGTCATCGACATAATGTCGACAACCGCCCATTTCTACCGTTATCTAAGTATTTCTAAGCATTATCAACGCAAACTACTAAGTGATAAGAGTCCATCCATCGGACTCTACATCACAGCAAGATAATTCTAGGCTTAGTAGTAGAGAATGGACATTTTCCTACAGGATATGCATCTATAGCATCACTAAACGATACCATTTAACAACAAAATAGCAATGCATACATACAAGTTAAACAACATATTAGACTTTTAAAGTAATGGGACATAAGGGATATGATCAAACTGCTTGCCTTTCTGGGTATGCTCAGTTTGCTGCAGAGTATCGCTCACGGGATCAACACACTCGTCGACACCTAATCGAAAAGGCGAAAAGAAGCGATAAGAACGACGAAAACCAAAAAGACACCACAGAAAACTTACTCCAAATGCTCTGAAATTTTTACAGCAGCAAGAGGAAGATTTTTAGAGAATTTATCAACAACAACCAATTGATTTGGATTCTCAATGCAAAAGATATGAGCAAAACAAAACTGCTCAGCCTCTAAAATGCAAACTGCTACTATTCACCATAATTAAATTGTTTAGCAAAAATTTCTAGAAAGGTGATGCAATTGAAATTTTTACAGTAAAACAAGCACCTCATAAGATGAACAATCCAATTGGATTCATCTCATTTGGAGCTATGATGCACTTTCTATAATTTTTCAAAGACATGAAAATGAGCACAACTAAAATGCACCCACAACTCTTTTGAATACAGTGACATGCCTAAATCCTATTCTACCATTTAGTGCACTAAAAGAGGAAGCCAACAAAGTTGGATTCACTCAAAAATGATCTATAGAGAATTACTTATGCATTTTACAAGTTAAATGAAATATTTGGAGGAACATTTAAAGTTAATTTCAAAACCAATTTGCAAACCCATTTTCTGGAGCTGAACTGGGCTCACAACCATTTTTAGATTTAAGCCTAGATCAAACCAGAGCTAACAAAATTAGAATCACCTCATTTGGATTTAAAATGAAATAGTTATGTATTTTTGAAGTTCATTACCTTTTTTAGTTTACAAATAAGTCCTTCGGGAAATTCTAAAAACCAATACGACGCGGGAGGACATGAGCCGTTGATGCTCAATCGGACGGCCCAAGACCTCCCGGTGAAAACGCGCACGCGTCCGCGCGAGATCGAGGACGTGCGCCGTGGATCCTGGATCCAACGGCTCGTGTCTGCGCGGCCTTGACGCGTTAGAGATCTCGCGTCTTGAACGAGGACAGAGGTTGTGACCGTTGATTCTTAATCGGACGGCCCAAGACCTCAGCGAAAACGCGCACGCGCCCTCGCGAGCTCGGAGAACGTGGGCCGTGGATCCTAGATCCAACGGCTCATGACCTGCGGCATCGCGCGCTCGCGCGCGGCGCGTTAGAACCTGGCGCGCGCGAACGGGGAGGAGGTGGTGGCCGTTGATCGCGAGATGGACGGCTCGCGACCAACGCACACAGCGCACGCGCACGCTCTGACAAAGATCCTAACTGATGATTAGCGCGGATAACCACGGGGATTGAGCATTAAACGTGTCCAAATCCGACAATGGCACGGCCCAGCTCGCGTCCGACAAAACCCGAGGGTGTTCCATGGCTTGTCACCGGCGAGATAGGCCACGGCGGCGCACACTGAGGGCACCGACGAGACCACAATAGCCAGGCACACATGATGGTGCCACCCACACCAGCGGCGACGGCCCAGAACGACGGCGAGCCGGAGATGGGCGGCGCGGTGACCAAAATGGCCGAAAGCAACATGTGAATAAAAGCTCCGCAACAACCATACATGCAGGTGCCCAGCATCTAGAGGACTACCAGGAGGTTACATGGAGGTCTTGGAGGTGCTGAGGAGGTCTGGGGAGAGGAGGACCGGCGATGGTGAAGAAGGGGTGCTCCACGACCAAAAGCTCCAAGCTCCAAGTTAGGCCACCTCTGCAAATGTCCCAACCAATCAAGTTAGGGTTTTTGACCACAGAGGGGAGATACCCAAATTGAAGCAAAGAGAGGGAGAGGAAAGCCACTGGGACCCTGTGCCACCGAGGAGCTCCAAGCTCAACAATGGCGGTTGGGGGGAGGTCTGTGGAGAAGGAGCTCAGCCAAGCACAGTGAGGCAAGGCAAAGCTCAATGGCGTGTAAAGGAAGCCAAGGGGGAAACCAGGGGGAGGTCTCAAAGCCCGGGGTGAAGAGGTCATGAGCTAGGGTTAAGCTCCACGGTGAGCTTAGCCCATGGCTCGGTCCATGGCTCCACCAGGACGTGGAGGTGATGGGGGAGCAGGCCTGGGCATGGCCTAGGGGACGGAAAGGCTGACACGCAATAAATGCGCGCATCAAAGAGTTGTTGGAGGACGTGACAGGTCACTGACCTCCTCCTCTGCCATGGCGCACGCGCGCGCCCGAGCTAGGAGAAGAACAGGACCTGCCCCCAACCGTTGGATAAGACCATGGGGAGGTCGTGACCCTCAAATCTGCAACGGTGCGATCTGGAGAGGCACGGGGGAGGTCTTGACCACCGGATCTGAATCGCGCGGTGGCGCAATGAAAAGGGGAGGTCGTAGCCGAGGTCGCGCGCGATAAGGGGATAGGAGGTCCAGGCCGTTGGATTGCGATCCAAGGGCGCGAAACCAATGGGGAGGACTTAACCGCTGCGCGCGACTTAGATAAGCGATGTGGAGGTCATGGCCTATGGATTTACATCCAAGGGCACATAATGATGAGGGGAGGTCGTGGCCATTGGATTTACATCCAAGGGCGCACAACATTGAGGGGATGTCGTGGCTGTTGCGCACAACACAAAGGGATGTCGTGGCGGTTGGATGTTGATCCAACGACACGCCACGTTGAGAGGAGGTCATGGGCGTTGCGCATGACACAAGGGAGGTCGTGGCTGTTGGATTTTGATCCAACGGCAACGAACGGAGGTAGGAGGTCAGGACCATTGGATTTACATCCAAAGGCGCTGAACAGAGGAGGGAGGTCGTGGCGGTTGCACACGACGCGGAAAAGAGGTGGGGAGGTCATGGCCGTGAGATCTCCATCTAACGGCGATGAGAGGAGAGGGAAGGTCGCGGCTATTAGATCTCGATCCAATGGCGGCGAGCTGAGGTGCGGGGGGTCTTGGTGGTTAGGCAAGACACTGAAAAGGGAAGGGGAGGTCGTGGCCGTGAGATCCTGATCTGACGGCGACGAGATGAGAGGAGAGGTCGACGGCGACCACGCGCGGGTGGGAGGTCTGGTGCGCTTGCTAAAAAAGGGAGGTCATGGCCGTGGATTTTGATCCAACGGTGCAAGACCTCGCAGGGGAGGAGGACTGGGCTGTGCTGGTTGTGGCGGAGGTCGTGGCTGTAGGATTTTGATCCACGGTTACGACCTCACGCGGGGAGAGGACCACGCGGTGAGCTGAGGGCACGGCTGGGTGCGGCAGAGGTCTTGGCTGTTGGATCTGGATCCAACGGCGCAAGACCTCACGAGGGAGGAGGTGCACGGGGGAGCTGGGAAAGCACGTTGGGTTTGACCCACTTGGAAAGTGGCTCGGACCCAAGGAATAGTATCAGGTTTGAATTTAAATTGAAGGCTGAGGTTGGAAGAATTTTTAGAGGTAGCAAGCTAACTCCAAAACTTCCGACATTTTAACTAGAGCTTCCTCACTCCAGGATTAACCTTACATAAAATTTCCAGAGGTTTTTGTACACTGCATTTTTCTCCAAAAATTCATCAAGGCTGTTCTAGGGTTTGATTTACCTCCAAAAATTATCAAACAAGTTTTAAAACTTATGAAATTTTCCAGAGGGTTCCCACATCATCTCTAGAACCTAGGAAAAAATATTTCCAAGGGTTGGCATAAGATTTGTGACAAAGTGGAATAAGAGTTTCACTTTAGTCAATAGGAGGTTTGTATTTTTGGGATCCCACAACTTTGGACAAGAATTATAGATGAGTTCAAGAGTTTCAAGATGTGAGAAAAAGTTTTAATTTCTACACATTTTCTTACATTTGAAACACACACCTATTTATACATTTGGGATGTTACAACGATCTTTCCTACAACTCCAAAGGTAAGCTACTCACTTGAACATGAACATAGCTATATTAAATGTAAACCGTATATTGCTCTATCATATATATATTGCATTAAAACTATTTCTCAAAATTAAATCGGATTAAGGTGAAATTGGGAAGATAAGAGAAGAGATGAAAGAGAGGAAGAAATGAGAAGTACTAGGTTGGTAAAGGGGGCCCGGGCGGGGGGGGGGGGGACACCACAACGACGACGATGATGAGTAAGAGGTGGGACCCCTTTATATATGGTTAAAATATAAGGATCAACAAAACTCTTACTCGGTCAGAGGTCATATTTAAGTGCCAACCATTTTCCCGTTTCGGCGGGTAGAAAAGGTTACCTTGTTGGGAGCAGGAAGTGAGCCGCACCAAAGTGGAGTGTTGGGCGCAGAGGCAGAGAGCCACACCAACCAACATTACTGGAACTCGGTAGATGACTAGATCAGCACCGTGACGAGGTCAGTACCGACGAAAAGTAATGGGTGGAGACTTAATCACATAACCTGAAAAACGTTCTGTATTCTGAACTCGAATCCACATCAAAGGAAATGCAGGGGACCTAGCTCATTTAGAGCTCAGAATTGCTATGGGTAAAGTGGTACAAGCCTGCGCAGTGCTATACAAAATCATGAATTCATGCTAGTTTCCTGGATTGGGGTCTACGGGAACTACTAGGGGTCTATCTTCTCTTTGAGTGACAAGTAGTCTTTTCAGAATTAAAATTTGCCACCTAATATTTTAATGCATTATTTTCAGAAAAAGAGATGCATTAGAAAATGTAATCACAACAGAGATGAGGCATCCAATGCATTTTTGCTATTAATGCTTGCTGAGTACTTTTGTACTCAAACGTGTTAGTATTCTCCTTTGTTAGAACCTAGTCCGGCTGGGAACTATCCCGAGTGGGACGAAGGACACGCAGGTACCGATGGAACCGCTGGAGGAGAAGGCACTGACTACGAGGTCCAGGGCGAGATGGGCGCCATATTTGACGTGTGGAATGGATAGAAGACCGGTGGGGCAAGGAAGGCGAGCGAGGGGACTTAGTCCCTTTTATCAGTTGTAATTTACTACTTGTAATGTAAGAACCATAGCCTTACGTGGCTAACTAGAATAAAAGTACAGTTTCTATCTTATTGTTTTGCTGCGTTAACTCTGGTAAAGGCTTATTATTCGTTGGAGCAGTGTTCTACTGAGTAAACGAATAGTAATCCATATGCCTAAGTGTGATTACCCCTGGGGTAATGACACAGGGCGTCACAGTAATGACGCACAGGCCTTTCTGAATTAATACCAGCATTGAATTCTGGATCAATCGAGGTACTCCAGATTTTAGATGGCAAGTTCATCACTCATAGTTTATCATCTCATCATCAATTGTTCACCTCAATGGTACCATGATCTACTTTTCGATTGAATCATCAATCAAATAATCTATCCCCCCAACATGTGCGCTATTTGAAATTTGAATGAAGGTATTACGGTCCAACTGGATGAACACTACTGAATACCACTCAACAGCTTCAGTATCAAAATCCAACACGTTGTTCAAAGTATTGGAGATACAAATTAGAGAAGTGGAAGCAAGGATTGGGAAGAAGCATTAGACCGGCAACTAGAAGCCATCTATATTGGGGAATCAGAGAAGAGGATATTGGGGGAGGAACAATAGGAGGAAGAGGAGAGCCGAGGTTTAAGATTGGAGTATATGTTTTTTATCGATACCTCCTAGTGTTGCTGCTTCTCTTCTTTTGTAGTGCCCTTCCCATCCAAGTGGGCCAAGTGCCAGCCTACCTGTTTGTCCAACCTGGAGGCCCGAATTGAAGTGGGCCACGTCCGTGACATTTCTTCCCCATTGAAATTCGGCTTGTCCCCAAGCCGATTCCATGCATCGAAGGTTGCCCGAATCCCACGGCAATTTCAATTCCATGATGCCAAAAATGCACCGGCCTTCGCTAAGCTTGCTCTTGACTCCAGTGTACTGTACCACCTTGGAATAAGGTCGGGTGTCTTCTTCGATGCTCCTTAGCTCATAGTAGCATGCTTTAGAGAGTGTTGCCCTTTGCTGCATACCGATATTAAGAATCCTATGGTAGCACACACACATTTCACAAGCCATAGCATGTGAATGATGTTCAACCTTTTCCTTGGCAAAGTCAACCGATCTATAAAGCTCAAGCAGATTTTCCCTTTTCTGATCATCTGACTCCAGAAGCCTCACGTAATATTCAATCAGCATGGAGGAGCTCAAAAGATTGAAATAGCAAGCCAACAAGGAAATTGACATCCCTTCCCTTTTCTGATCATGCCAACCCATTGTAATGGATTCGAACTTCTCCAAATAATGATGAATCTGATCAGTCCAGTGCATAATTGTCGTTCTATTTCCACTATTCACACATATCCAGTAAGAGCAACCAATATGATTCCCATTAGTGACCTCCAGTAAAGTCCAAGACTGCAATTCAGACCTTTCACTTAGTAACACCAATAGATTGGTAGCAAGATTTTCCCTTCTAGCAACCATTTTCTCTTTATCACCAATACAATTATCTATTGCTATGTGATCAAGGCCGTGACTTGATAACTCCATCAGCACATTCCTTATTGTACTTCTTTTCCTTCATTGGGCACCGAATTACAAAATCAGTCACATAGTCCCACCACAACCAAGGTTTATCATTGTCCTTAGCTACTTTATAAACACAAACTTGACGTAAATTCTGAACCACTACATCTTTCCCATCATACCCTTTGTTGAAATCTTGTTCCGGGTCAGGTGCGCAATACCTCCCATGGTTGATACACTGGGACTTGCACTGCTTGCTTAGAATGAAGGCCTCTGGGAAATACCAGGTAATGTAATGAGGAGTGAACTGTGTGTAGCCCTTCTTCTCAAGTATATTCCTCAACTCCACAGTAAATGATACCAAAGAGGAAAAACACCACAGTATAGCAGCATGTTTTGACACATTCTCCATGAATAAATTTTAGAGCTGTAATGTAACAAGGAAATTTTTTGTAGTGCTCACCAAATGAATTTAGCGCTGTTATCTCAGTTGTAGCCAAATATGCGCTCCTTGACTTGAATCATGCCCACTTAATAAACCACGAAAGAACAGCCGCATAGTTCATCTTCTTGTCGACACATACACAAAACCTTGAGTTTTAAAATTTTACAAACTGAACAGTATAGCTACCGGGATCCCACATTATGTGCTGCTCCTTGACTCTAGATGTAAACAAGCCATCAACAAGAACTGTGGTGCGCAAGAACTGAAACACAACATGTGCAACCCAAAGGCACTCCCTGCCTGGGCTATATATCCTTCCATGAGAATGCCTGCACAAGAAATAACTTGGCCCCAAGTTGAAGCCCAATGAACCCTGTGCAATCAACAACATTTCTCAATTCCCTACCACTGCCAACTTCTGCAGGTTAGAAGAATTCTCAACTAGCAGCTCCTTGATCAGTTGTCCTTGTGTAGGTGGTGGCCATGGTGGTAGAAGCAGTGATGCACTATGGATGCTCGACTTGAATCGAATGAGGCCTCCACCACGCTTCTGCTGCTCAACATGGAAGGGTGGCGGTGGCCATGGCTGCTTCGACTGCGAGTCACCTCAATAGCAGATGAATGCCAACCATGGTGTCAATCATAACTCAGCACCTTTTCCCACAACCTCCACTTGCACATGTGGCGTACATGGTTGTCACTTGTCCATCTTCATCAGTGGTGGCCACAGTACCATCATACTCATGTTAGATCTTTCTTCGAGTACCTTGTGATCAGCAGAGTCCTGGTCAAGCACTGAATCGACGATGACCGGTGGCATGGGGTTAGAGACGATGATGTCGCTCAACTTGATGGTGGCGGGCGGCGTCGGCAAGGAGACCACATAGTGGCCAGCAGGTTCAACGACATTGGAGGTGGTGTTGAGGTTGACGTCGCGGTCGCCCTCGATCATGCTATTCAGCGTGGCTAGTATCTTCTCGCACAACTCCTGGACCGTCTTCTTCGGCTCCTCCGATGTCTCCTTGGGAGCCAATTCCTTGAGCTCGTCATGTGGGGCTTCCCGAGCTCCGGTGACAAGGGAAATCACTGTTGTGGCCACTGAGGTGGTCGAGGTCGTGAGTGTCGCCGCCGCTGAGGTAGTCACAGCCATCGACACATATGTGTTGTGGCTCACTCCCAGTGTCGAACATGTGGCGAGTGTTGCCATGACGCTGTCACTGGGGGCGACTGCATGTACTGGACGTCCAGCCAGCAGCAACCATTGTAGACGCAGCGCCCATGGGTGACATCTCGAGCCCGCTCTGCGTCGCGGCTCGATTGGAACCAAATGAGCACCTCGACATGGTCTGCCCTCTTGAGCACCACCACTTGCTCTGCCCCATACGAATCGAAGACTTGGTGCAGCACCCCTTCCGTCACCGGATAGAGCACATGGCTCACGGTGACTCGAAGAACATCTCCCGTGGTGACCTCCCAGTGGCTCGGCGTTTCGTCGAACAGGTGACGGGCGCCTCCTCCATAGACACTACCACTGTACAGATCCGGACACCAACCACAACTACTGCCACCATGAGTCGCTCGCACTATCTTCTTGCTCGAAATCCCACGAATCGATTGCTCTGATACCATTTGTTACGGTCCCAACTAGATGAACACTACTGAATACCACTCAACAGCTTCAGTATCAAAATCCAACATGATGTTCAAAGTATTGGAGATACAAATTGGAGAAGTGGAAGCACGGATTGGGAAGAAGCATTAGACCGGGAACTAGAAGCCATCTAGATTGGGGAATCAGAGAAGAGGATATTGGGGGAGGAACAACAGGAGGAAGAGGGGAGCCGAGGCTTAAGACTGGAGTATATGTTCTTTATTGATACCTCTTGGTGTTGCTGCTTCTCTTCTTTTGTAGTGCCCTTCCCATCCAAGTGGGCCAAGGGCCAGCCTACCTGTCCAACCTAGAGGGCCGAATTGAAGTGGGCCACGTCCGTGACAGAAGGCAGAGAATCGAACGCAAATCCAAGAACGAAAAGGAGAAGAGCGAGACGCACCGAATGGAGGATGGCGACGATGATCACAACAGAGAAGGCGGTGATGGTGGAGACAACGTTGGCCTCCTCAATTTGTGCAACTAACAAGTGCTACCAGCTGCCACATCTCTCTCTAGCCATTTTAGTGATTATAGGTCAAGTTTACCCGGTCCTAGCTAGCTACAAGATATATGCATGGGATAACACATACAACTAATTAATTAACTGCCATTTTCATCTCAAAAAATAAAACTGCCAGTTTATTATTGTTATTATTATAACCTTTTTTTGTGCAATGTAATTGGGTTACCTAGATGCTTGCAAGTTGCAATTGTCAGTCTGTATTGCTGATTCTGTCGTAGTATTGTGGAGCAATTTTTTCTTATTTGTGAGGTATTAATTTTGCTTGATGGATGTATCCTGGGGATGATATGTTATGATTCATAATTGTTTCTTAATTGGGAGAAAAATCACCTTTTCTTTTCCCTTGTGAGGATAAGGAAAGACGATTAAACCATATTTATTGCCTAAAAATTTTATATGTGATTTTTGCTGTCTTCAGCTTACTTGCTAGCTAGCCTATACTAATTAACTAATTGTATGGTTTCGTGGGGGTGTACGATGAACCCTACATTATGATCACAAGATTAATTTCAGAAAAAGATAGGTGGTGTATGAGAAATTCCTTGTGCGTATATAAGCCACAAACGGCTTCTTCCTTTGTTATCTCTCTTTGGGTTTCCTACGCTATGTAGTATATATCCCTATGAATCTTTCCCTCTACCTCGTACATATGAAAAAATTTATATGTTGATCGTCCTCACGTGAAGATGGTCTCCACAAAACGCAGTTGGGCCATGACTTTTTTTTGTTTTTGTTTTTTTTGCGTGGAACAAGTATATCCATGATTAGAGGTTCAACACCATACATGTGCGAGTTTAGACATTATCGACGTGTAACCGAGTCCACGGATTGGTGCAATGGAAGTACTCGACGAGTGTGTTGACTGCTGAATGTGGATACTATTAACTAGCATCTTGTGCTCTTGTGGACCCGTCCATCCATAGAAGCCTTCTCACGAGTTTTTGATTAAAACGACACGTTTTTTTAACGAAGTGAAGGTGTGGACTATTTTGAAAGTCATATCGATGGACGGTTTGCTGCTTCCAGGTTCAACGATGTGTGTTATATCAAAGCGCCGTGGTAGGGTTGGTACAACGGTAAAACACATCGTGAGGGTCAATTGTCGAGATGAAGTGTCAGCCCTGCGTGGCTTAATAATTGTAAATTTGACCATAAGGTTAAAACTACTATTTATTTAATCAAATTAGTCATTTATCCTTATATTTGTCTTATGTGGACTTATGTGGAATGATATTCATCTATGTTGCTATTGTGTGCACTAGCTTGATCCTAGACTAGTGCATTATATACAGAGGGTCCAGAATTGCATTTTTTGGTCCCAACACCAACCCCCCACCTGCCTCCGTTCTGTTGCGCGCCCATACCTCGCGTGTAGCCCATGCCTGCCCCCATCGTGTTGCGTCGTTGTGCTCCCGTCGCTAGGCACAACCTCACCCCGAGCCGCGCCCTATTTAAGCTACCATGCCCCGGCCTCCTTCTTCTTCCTATCCCCTCTCCCTACCTTCCTCCTCTTCCTCGCGCGAGCAAAGCAACAAGGAGAGTTTGAGCTATCTGTTCCGGCCACCGAGCTCCCCCCACACACAACCACCTCCCCGGTGATCCCCGACTGCCACCATTATTCCCTCTAGCACCGCCTTGCCCCCCTCGACCTATCCCTCACCTCCATTTCCCTTTCCTCGAGCAGGAGCATCGGGAAAGCGCCATCTACTCCCCCTTCTGTCCACGGCCACCGCCTTCACCTCGTCATTCCGGCCGACACGGTGGGCTCCTTCCCCATCCGCTCGTGTCACCTCATGTTACCAAGCCGCCTCTTCATTCTCCCTAGCCTAATTTGGGGATCCATTCGTAGGAGTCACACCTCATGCCTTTCTTCCACAAGTGCGGCTGAATCCGCCACCATCGCCGCCATCACTATCCTGGTGAGCTCCCCTTTGATTCCCTCCCCCGGAGCATCCCTAGACCTCCTTCTATCTTCCCCCACCACTCACTCTTGGTCTCCACCCCGCGTCGTCCTGGGTCTCTATCGCCAGACCGCCTCGGCCCCTCCCTGCCACTTCTGACCGCCCCGGTGAGTGCCCCTCACCTCCCTCGTGCCCATGCTCACCTCCTTTTTCTCCCTTCTCCCCCTCAGGCGCCGCCGCCACTTCTCCTTCCCATCATCGGCCGTCGTGTGCCGCAGCTTGGCCTCCTCTCGACTGCCTAAACCGCGACACCACCATCGCTGGAACCGCCTCTCCTCCCCGGTTCTATTTTCCCCTCCTCAGCTGCCGCCGACGTCTCCTTCGCTGGCACCACACCCGCTGCATGCCCCAACTACCTCCTCTGTTTCCCCTCTACCATGCCTCCCTTGTCTCTCGTGCTCTCTCTTTGTGTGAAGGTATATGACAAGTGGACCCATTCAATTAGAGAATTAATTAGAATTTAATAAGTAGGGTTATTAGTTGATGACATCCCAATTAGCAAGTCCTTCTTATTTGAATTAATTAGTGATTAATTTAGGTAATTAGAGGTTAGTTAGAAGTGATCGATGAGCTATTACCATTTAAAAATGCAAAGGAAAATTTAATAAGAAATTATACTAAAATAATTCATTTAGCCATTGTAATTCTAATTGATTTAATTAGTAGTTAGATTAAGATAATTAATTTAGACCATTAGATATTAATTACTTATCATTAGTATGCAATTGGAATTTAGTTTAAAGAAGGAACTTTAATTAGGAGCATGCTAAAATATAATTTCTACTAGTATAATAATCCCAATGGCATATAGATCCTAAGCCTTTGTTAAAGTAAATAATAATGAATCCATTAAGTCAATATGTTGTAAATGAACTTAGGATCAATAGTCCACTTCAATTATGGACTGATTATACTAATATAATTTAGCTAAATACTGTACAGTCATTAAATCAGAATCAATTAACTTACTTAGGTTTAATTGACCACTTGGCCCTCATTTGGTTTTGGGTTGAGTCCTTATGATAATTAGGTCAATTGATGAATAGTTACCTACCCTAAGTAGTTTAGCAAAACAATATTAATAATAAATGATAATAAGGGTAATATGTAATGGCAGGATAAAAATAAAAAAAATAAAAAGTGGGACCATACCCTTACAAATAAGCCATTACTAATTACCGATAAGGTAAAATAATTAATTTAGTTGAGGGCTAACTAGGGTTGGCTAATATGACATTAGCACATGGGACCTAGACAATAATGAGTAATAATAATGATTAGTTAAATACTATGATTGGAATTAAGTTAGACATAAGCAATTTTTTAGATAATTCAAATACATCTAATACCCACCTAATTAGTTGATTAACCAAAATTGGTTACTGCTATATGATAACCAGGGAAAATTAGTATAACACTAGGTGATGGTCCTAAGATCCCTTAGCATAAAGGTTAACTATTTCAAAAATACCAATTAAAATGTAGTAGTGATGAGCGTTAAATAGAGCTAGTTAATATGTCATTAATATATAAGTTAAAATAGAAATTCAACTAGAAGTTGGGCTAAACCATAAATGTCACGCCTTTGCTAAAATATAGCCATGAGTATTTTAGGAATGTCTAAAAGGACCACTGAACCCTAAGCCATTAACAATTGTCCAGTAAAGATTAATTTATTCAAAAAGACCAATTTAATTAAAAAATAATATAACAGGTAGGCCCCGTATATACTTAAGACTTAATTGAAAATAGACGCTAAACTAGGAATCGATGCCAAATGGGTCCCTCCCATAGGCTTTGTTATATTGAAATAAAAGCCAACAATAGTGTTACCTATAAGTTGTCCCTTAGTAGCCAAATGATAACCAAATTACTTAGAATAGCCAATCGCCAAAGTCAGAATTAGTAGTAAAAAACACATAGCCCTTATATAATGAATGAGTAGTTTTCTACTTAACTAAAAATAGTCCTTAGAACATATTGTAGCGGAAGGTCAACCTAGTGTAATGGGTGTACTATAGTATATGCATAACCACACAAGCAATAATGTTAAGTAAGGGCCAACTCAAGGATAAAACTCAGACCCGTAGAAGCCACTGATTAAATTATAAGGATGGCATCTAGTTAATACTCGTAGGTAGGGCTATTCGTTCAGTATTGTCGATAAATACGGTTTGGTAAATATAGTACATTCAGTAAATATGGTATTGTTAGTTCGGTAATATGATATTTTTAAAATATGGTCTGGTATCGGTAAATACCAATTTATTTCGGCACGGTATCGGTAAATACCATATTTACCAAAGTTGACGTGAATTGAGTGTTGGTGATATGCCCTAGAGGCAATCATAGAGATGATTATATCACATCTATGTTTATGAATTATTGAATAAATGTTATTATGTTCCTTGAATGAATCATTAGTTATAAAGATTAACAAGTATGTGACTTGTTGGTGAAGCTCTTTAACTTATATGATATCGTTCTAAATGTATCCCTGGTCGAATGTCACTAGTCGGAACACTAGTGACTTATCGACCAACACATGTATTGATTGATGACCATGTTTCACCGGTCATGGCTATAGGGATATCGAATCAATAATATGAACACATGTTAGAGAACATAGTGTTGGATTGACCCACCTTGAGACACTATTGAGATTGTCATAATTTTATGTGTCATCAGTTGGTCTCACGAAATGATGATGTATAATCCTTAGACCTGAGATCAGCATTGTTTCCTACATGTGTAATAGTACACTTAGGGGTTGCCAAACGCTACTCGTAACTGAGTAGTTATAAAGGTAGCTTTCGGGTATACTATGAAACACGCGGAGGAATGTGACTGGTCGGATATGAGATTTGCCCCTCCTAACATAACAGGAGAGATATCTCTGGGCCCCTCGATGTGGTCAGATAAAGAAGGTGCATGGCCATGCCACTAGTGGTCGAAGAGTCGACCACATGAAGTTATCCGACACTTGATCGAGAAAGTATTGAACGGTCCATGGATGACATAACATTTCACCTAGAGTTCAACCAGATATCGTGAGGCAAAGGGAGAATACACAAGAAGGTCATTTAGTTTGATCAGATACGGACTAGACGTGTGGAAATACGAGTTGGTCATAGACTGGTCGAACATAATCACTAAGTAGTCGAAACCTGGTCGTAAGGAGTTACGAACCGGCCAAGACTAAATATGAACAGGTCATTAGTGATAAGGACCTAGTCAAAGATCATATTGCATTAAGATTCATCCGATATTATTTGTGTGTATTCAGGAATCGTTATGTCCTGCTAGGAACCGCTAACGACTTGTGGTCGGAAAGGGTTTTCGAGTCACAACCGACTACACATGAACCTACAGGGTCACACACTTAACGGGTTGGAATAAACGTGTTGGGATAGGATCCGTCATGGGCTCTATATAAGAAGATGCATGAGGCTATTGGAAGGAGATAGAACGTAAGTTGCTCCACCGAAACCCTAGCCACCATCTTCTCGAGAGAGCCCTACCGTGCGAGTTGGTGCTAGCACACCGGTGTATGATGTTCCATCCCTAGACGTGTGGATACCGTAGAGTCGTTACTGCGGTTGCTGTTGCACTTGAGGATGATCCACGACCTTGGCGAGGAACACGATTGGTTGCTGGCGGAGACGATCTCTACTGAGAACGATCGACTACGTTGGATGATCAACTACGACCACTTCATCGATGCGCTCTACGTTGGATCAGGCTGCTCCAACTTTTCTTCTACTACGCTGCGCGTTTAGTGGTAATACACCTGTTCACGGGCGACCCAGCCTGGCCCGAAATCCTGAAAAAATGCAATAAAAAATGGAAACATATTTTTTAATTCTAGAAATGAATTAAATAATATTATTATTCCAAAAAATGATTAAAATAATATATTTAAATTAAAAAATGAATTTTGGTTAAAATTTGGGCTCGGGCCTGCCGACCAAGCTTGATCGACCTTAGCGTTTGAACAGGTCTAAGTGGTAACGATCTATGATCTCTTGCTTGCTTGATTTTCTGGTTTACGTGGTAGAATTTTTGAATTGCAGCTAGTATAGCCTACCAGTATCCCTTCATTGAGAACGATACTCTCTTGTATGGTTCAAAATACATATGATGGATGGAATTAATCTGCTGCAGAGACAACAAAATCTAATCTTGATCAGTACATGTAGTACGAGCAGGTAGCGATATTTATTTCGGCCTCAACAATATTTCTCGTGTTGCTCAAAGTGCCCTCCTTCTTAGGTTTATCGACGTCTGGATGATAATCTAACCTACTGTAGGTTGAGGCTGACTTGTAGGATCAAGGATGACCGACTAGAGGGGGGGAGGGGGTGAATAGGAGGTATATAAAAATCTTGTGCTCTAATTACGAATTTTAACAAGTATGATCTAATTAAAGAATTCTAGCACAAGTCAAGAGATAAATTCTAAGCTCTTCACTAGAACACCCTAAGATTATGGTAATACTAAAAAGAATTCTAGCTAAGCAATTCTACACAAGTAAAAGCTATAAATGTAAATGTAGAAGAGTAAAGCCATTAGAGAAAAACCACAATGTAGACAAGTGGTGTTTTTCCCGTGGTATCGAAGACTTGCCGGTCTTCACTAATCCACGTTGAGGTAAGTCCAAACGGATTGGATTGGCTCCACAAATTAAGCCTCAACACCTCGATTCCACTAAGATTGCTCTTCCTCCACTCCGGAGATAGTGAGCACCAAACCAATCACAATCGTTGGCGGGCCGCTTCACACTCTTCTCGAAGAGATCACCGCGCAAACCTTCTCCAAGCCGTCTAGGTTCCGGCAAGCATCAAGAGTAACAAATCGCAGCGCTTGCTTGAAGATTATCAAGTGCCAAAGAGATCAACTAATAATGCAATGCACTTGAATACTCTCAACTACCTCAAAATGTGAAATATGAGCAAATGAGTAGTAGAGAGTGCACTGGAGGCTCAAATGTATTCAATAATTTCCAAGGTTCCGAGTTTGGTGCAGATGAGGGGGTATTTATAGCCCCTAACCACAAAACTAGCCGTTTGAAGCTAATCTAAAAAAAAAATCAGCATATGCGGTAGTACCACTGTAGAAACCCGGTACTACCACACTCACTGTTCAACGGTCGACTGTTGTTCATTTAATGCTTCTGAACTAGCTGTTATAAAAAGGTGCGGTACTACCGCACTCACAAGCTCTGGTACTATCGCACAGCGCTAGCACCGCTCGGCTAAAACGGAACTACCGATTTCCAGAGTTTAAGAGAATCACAAAAACATGCTCTCTGGAAATTACGTACCACCATGTAAACATCGGTTCTACCGTGCTACGGTATTACCGCTCTAAAGATACGGTCATACCGTTCTTCAAAGGAGAAGAAACCCCCAAAAACATGCTCTCTAAAATATACGTACCGCCAACTAGAATTCGGTCATACCGCCCTACGGTACTACCATTTCTCAGATGCGGTACTACCATTTTTGCTGCAAGACTTTTTTTTAGAAGTTATTCTAAATGCAATGCATGACTCTTAGTTGCTAAAGTTGGCACAAAATTAATTCTCAAACTACTAGCCATGATCCCTCTTTATAGTACGACAATTATCCTATAAATCCGGTCTTTTCTCCAAACTCCGAGACCGGTGGAAACTATAAAAAGATCCTTAGGATTCGTAATACCTTTGTCTTGAGCCATGTTGATCTGTTATCATTTTTGCATTGCCATTTCTATGTCATCATTCAAACTCCGGGACTAAACCTTTAAAACATTTTAGCACATATATTAGTCTCATAACACATTGCTGACATTAATTACCAAAATCATTTTTAGGGGCCTAGATGCTTTCAACCGACAAGGCATGGATGTGCTAGCACTAGAAAGCATATCTTGCATGCCCATCCGGTCAGGCTTGCTAGTAGCTAGCATGCACAAATTCGATCGAGAGCCTGTGCCATTGATCGATGTGCCACAAGCCCACCACCAACATTGCCACTCGGTTGCGTCACACAGTCAACTGGGCTGGTAGAGCGGCCCACCAGGGGAGGGTTGGGTTGGTGGTGGAGCGCTAGTAATAGCAGCGGATTTTTGGGATTTTTGATGGGTTTTATTTTAAAAACCGAATCCTAAAAAACCACATTTTTGGAAACCGAACCGAATACTAGTCAAATTGAGTTGACCAGTACAGTTCGGTTTGTTCAGTTCGGTGCAGAAGTGAACAACCCTACTTATGGAACTTCCTTGATAAATAAAAATCGATAAGGAAAATAATTAAAAGAACTAGACCTCATGTGTTAGTTTAAAATCATATCTATTGCATGTAGACCCAAGCAACTGTCCATATGTCTCACCTAGTTTCAAGGAACTCCCTTGATAAATAGAAAATAATAATAATAAGAAATCATTAAATAAACTAGACCCCACGTGTCTGTGAGACTTATACCTACCGTGTGTGAACCCTCGCACCTACAGATGAGTCTCACTTGACTTTCATGGAATTTCCTTGATAAATAGGAAATAATAACAAAAGAAATTATTAAATCAACCAGGCCCCCATGTGTGAGTAGCGATAAGGTATTCTCAAGGGGACAATAGTAATTCAACAACCAATCAAAATCAAGTGGATTACATCTATTACCCACTGCTATCCGCTTCCAATAGGAGAAAAATTCGTAACATGAATAAAGATCAGTAGATCCTGGCGTTAGCATAATCCCTCCCATCTAAATGATCTCAGGAAAGTATTCCCGAGAATATTCTCTCTCTTTCTTCGTTCATAATTTTCTTCATCGACAAACATTCCGAGAGCTCGACCCCTCTCATCTTAACTCTGGATCAAATAGTTTCATGATCCTAAATCCATCTAAAATCCAAACCCCCACCCTTAGACCAAATTAATAAAGTTTGGATTTATTTAATTTTGTCTGAAGTATTTCCTTTTATTTCGAGTGCCCTTGGATTTATTTGATTTCGTCTGAAGTATGTCCTTTTGTTTCAAGTGCCTTTGGATTTATTGGATTTCCTATGATTATATTCAAGCATCCTTGCATTCAATCATATTATTGTGTAATTAGAAGTTCAAAGACCTGGAAGAGCAGCGATTCGAGCAAGAGCAAGAACAGGACTAAGGTTATTAAAATATTGACCAAGGTGAGTCAACATTTTGATCATTTTGCAACTATATTTGAATACAAACTATGTTGTTTCAAATTATAAAAATGTATTGCTATGCTTTATACCATTATGTTGTGTTTGATTGTAGTTAATTCATTAGTTTTAATCGAGCTAATAAATTCCAATCCTTAAACTTGGACACTACCTTTTTGTCGCCCTAGGATTAATAGTATACATGACTAGTCATTAAGTCCCTATCTAAGTGTCATACTTAGCCTTGCTTAAATATATTGACATGTGGGCATTAATTTGCCCCGACATCTTTCAAACTTCAAAAACTAGATTTGGACAACCGAGGTTGGAGCCTAGCTGGTATGTTGAACCTAGCTAGAAGGATTTTCAAAACAAAAACTAAAAAACTGTTTAAGACATAGGCGGATGGTACGTCGGGCGGGTGCAGATAAGAGCACGAGAATGGATAATGAGGAAGCACCACCCAAGTCGATTAAGGATCGGTTCCTGTGATGACCTCGTGCACTAACAGCGCAATCACAGGTCTATAATGGGTACAACCTAGCTAATTAATTTGTTCGCCTCAGCGTTAACGTCACCACTTGACTGAATGTGGCGTGGTGGGAGCCACAGGAAAACCACACGACAGTGAAACCTTAGTGGGTGGGGCCGTGTTGGGGTGGGGCATTGTAAATGCCTTGTGATTATTATCTTAGTCTGACGCCTATGGTAGCATGTTGACAGTAAAAGATGATTGCCTCTTGTGGGTAAAGTTGTGCGACCTCTGCTGAGTGAAAACGGTCTGGATAGGTGTGCCCACAGTCATGGGTGATGTCGATAACTTGGTTGATTAGACTTAACTTTTGTAAAAACAATTTTTAGGTGGGATGAAATGTTAGGTTGGAGCCCGGCGATTTGATTTGTCTTGGTTGGAGCCAGTAAAAAGTATCGGCTGGATGCAGTCATGAGATTGCAAGAGGAATATGGCATGCGATTGGTGAGTGGATACGGCCTGGAATTGACGGGGGAATGCGGCTTTGAATTTACGGATGGTGCAGTCTACGTCGTCAGGTGGTTGCAGCCCGAAATTTTTAGGGGTATTCCGCCTGGATTTGTCGGGTGGTTGCTGTCTTGGACTTGCCGGGTGGATACAACCATAGAAAATGATATAGAATGAGGTGGATGGAGCTGATATATAAACGTGAGTAGATGGAACCTTCAGGTGCTGTTCTCCACTAGCACGTGGATGAAACACGTGGATGAAACATTTGATATTGTTATACATCATGACTTAATTTCATTAAAAAAACTGTGTTAGTTAAAATGTTAGGTCTCAGAACCTGTCTATTATTTAATCTATTTCAAAAGTGACTTTAGGCAAATAAAAGAACCACGAGCTATTCCTTTGACCAACCTTGCATATATTATAACTGCATTTTGTATGTTGGATCACGAAGTATGACTGTGTACTCACACTCGCTTAATATTATCATCCAGTTAGTGAAAAAGAAGAAGACTATATGGGCACTTAATCGCGTTTGATAAGACTGAAAATCAAGTAGGCCAAGAATTAGGTCGTGGGTCCCAGTCGATTGCCTGTGAGTATATCTTGAGGGTTCGACCTATTGCGTTTTAATTCTGTTTCCGCGGCTATTCTTTAAAGGTATTTGGCCTGGCTGGCCATTCCACTAGCCAAAAGCCGTAAGATATATTTACCTTTTGTTTACTATTATGCAATAACTTTGCGTTTACAAGGCATGTGTTTGATATTCTATCATGTAACTGTGTGCACTAATTACCGATCTAGGAACTAGTGCTATATACACAAAGTGTTCCGGGTTGCAAATCCGGGTCCTGACACCACGGCACACGATGTGACGCGCTCCCAAATCATGGCACGTGGCTTTGCGTGGAATTTACTCGATAAAAGGTGTCATTTTTGTCATGTCGTTTACAATAAGTCTATTTTTACCGTTTTGTTTTCAAAAGAGGACTAAATAAGCAAAAAAAACTCCCGTGCCACTCGCTCCATGAGTGTGCTGATAGCTAGCTAGCATCTTGTAATCTTGTTCTCTTGTCGCCGCAAGTTGCAAGGCAGCGTCGCCGTCGCCACATGGAATGCTTTGGATGCGCACAAATGGTGGCCCACATATTGTTGGCATAGTACTAGCGTACTACAACTTTGAACAATTATAACATATACAACGTTCTAAAAGTCAGTTTCAATTATCATTTTTTTAGGATTTTTTTAGTACTACTTTGACAACTGTCATACAACATTCTAAAGGTTAGTTTCAATTACGCGGAGTTTTTTTTCTCAACAAATTGTGGTTTCATTGTTTTAGAGAGCACTGAAGCACTTTACCAATTTAAAGATGCTCATATCGACTGATGTAGTGATGTGTACATATAATCAGAGTTCTAAAAGCCGGTAGTTATTGAGAAACCAGAACCAATTGGTTGCAAGTTTTCAGTAATCTTTTACTCCAAAGGCCAATTCACCATCCAACCCCATATATTCAACAAACTTTTGTACACCAAACTGCTTCGAGTATTTATCCCAAACTTCAAATTTTTTTTTGAGAGGAACTCGAACTTCAAACTAAAAAAAAACACTTAAAAAAGTTCTCAGAGCCAAAAACTCGCCGGTTTTGGCAAGTTCTCGGTGAGAAACCAGAACTGACCTGTATATAACTATAAGATCTAGCCGCAAATTCAAGAATTCAAATAAATTTATTTCTCAAGCAGCAAGGGATTGCACTTATTGGATGTAAACAAGAATGATACAAATCTTTCAGCCACTATGTACCACAAAATGAATTCATGTGCTTAATTCTATCCTATACGACCAAAGAACAAGCTTGTTATTCTCACTAAAACACCATAACACATATTAAACTCTCTTTTTTTATGGGATGGCCCATATTTAACTGGATAGTGTATGCAACAAATAAATAAATAATTTAATCTCCTTAGTTTTAAGCTGTCGTCTTTGGCGCCTTGACGGCCTCGAACCTTGGCTCCTTAGCCTCAAACTTGTGCTTGGTGTACACGTCCATGTAGTCGCCGAACACGTACTCCGGGTAGACGCCGCCGCCCTCGCCGTCGGCCACCGCTGGCGAGATGGACGCCTCGAACGCCGGGTTGTAGAAGGACGCGACGGAGCGGCGGTTGCCGTTGCGCAGCGGCAGGACGCGGTGCCACGCGCTGCGGTACCGGCCGTTGCTGAGCACCTCCACCTGGTCGCCTGTGTTGACGACGATGGCGTCGGCGAGCGGCTGCACGTCGGTCCACTCCCCGTCCTTGAGCACCTGCAGGCCGCCGACCCTGTCGTCCTGGAACAGTAGGATGACGCCGCCGGCGTCGGTGTGCGCGCGCAGGCCGGTGATGAGGTCCGGGCGCGGGCACGGCGGGTAGTGGCTGACCTTGGTGCAGAAGAAGGGCGCGTGGCGGCCGTCGCCGGTGAAGGCCGCCTTGATGCGGCCCTTCTCTAGGCCGAGGTTCTCGTCCATGACCTCCATGACCCTCTCGGCGAGCTTCTTCAGCTCGGCGCGGTACTCCCGCATGGTCTCCTTGAACTCCAGCGGGTTGGATGGCCACTGGTTGCCGTCGTGGAGGTAGAAGGTGTCCTCCCAGTCCATGTCGTCCACCGGCGCCACCGCCTCGCCGCGCCGCTCCACCTCGATGAGTCCCTCCAGCGTCCTCACGGGCTCCGTCGCCCCGAACCCCTCCTCCCGGAGGCGGTAGCTCTCCGAGCACACCTTCTTGACGCGATCAAGAAGCTCCAACGGGATGCCATGGTTCACCAACTATCATCGTAGCAAATATTCAGGAGTCAGAAACAATACAACTTACGGTGAACATTTTCTGCAATGTGATCAATGTTGTCATGAGCCAACTAATTAGGACATGATCGTGCGCTTACCTGAAAGAATCCCCACTCTTCGCAGCCGTTGGCGATCTGCGCCATGGTCTCGGCCCTCTCGGCGCCGTCGAGCTTGGAGAAGTCAATCACCGGGACAACCATGGCTGGAGAAGGTGAGTAAGCGTTGGTTCGATCTCTCGAGAAATTAGTCTGAGCTCTTGGGCTCTCGAGGTGTTGCAGTGGAAGTAGCTACTAGTGATGCAGGTTTGCAGCTGATGGCATGAGAAAGGATGCAGGGGTTTATGGGCTTTTATAGAGCATGCACAAGGTTGGCTGCTGCAACTTCTCTGCATGTGTCAAAAAGAAAGAAGCTGCTGGGAGGTAGCTGCTGTTAGCTACCTTGCCATTTGATTGGATGCTCATGCTCAAATGCTCAATTGGATTCGGCACACCACAACAGATTGATTATATCAGTGTCAATGACTTCTCTGAACCAGAACAATTCTGTCACTGTCCACATGACTTTCTCTGAACCATGGCTAGCGAACTCTGGAGACCGGAGTCTAGTCTTCTATGCAGCATTAAGAAAGGAAATCAAAAGATGGAATCATACTTAAAATAATGCTTAATGGGATATATGTATGTTGTAACAAGTTGACTGAGAGGCTTGACTGAGGATATGTTGTTCTTTACCTGATAAATGTGATCATCCGATTCTTTTTCCGCTCGGACTTTTCTTCTTCTTGCAACGGGTACTTTAATTACTCTCTCCCTTTTTGCAATTGAGTATATTTTATTGGGAATTGTTTTCCGCAGTATAAGTCTATATATGGGGGAAATCAAAGTGTTAATTACTGTAGCTTTGCCATCCGCTACCTCTGCTCGAATGTTATTTTCCTAAACTTCTATTGCTTCAAAATTGATAGGTTTTTTTAATAAGTTTTTTTTTAAGAAGAAATTGATAGGTTGAAATAGGGGACAAACATTCTCATCAACTATTTATTATATTTTTGTGCATTTTTTTTCATGTGTGCAAGCACAGAGTGGTGCACTGTACTCTGAAACTGATGGAGTAGTCAGTATCTTGTTCCAAAACAGCATCAAGAAAGTGTACCCTTGATGTTATTGATCTTGTAGTAATAAGATGCATGTGTTAAAGTTGGTAAACAGCACGTGTTCGAAGATGGATTGAGATCCTCTACATTAAAGGAGTTAATACAAATCATCTACAATGTATAAAAAAAACAAAGGCCGAGATCAAGTGCTATATTTTTTTTCGCTACAATCACTCGCTACGGTGCTTTTACCGCTGTTGGTACGGTGGTTTGTTGCGTTGCTATGGTGTAGCACTGTTTATGAAGCACTGTTTATATTAGGACCCAAAAGGTTCTCTCCCAGAATTGAAGTGCAGACGACCGATCATCCTTGTTGGACGGTGCGGCTGACTGCTGAGTCCTGACCGTTGATTGAGTACTACTGCTAGCTAGCCACCATGGCAAGAGATGCATCTGCATCATTCATCCATGCATGTTTTGCTCAAGAACAATGTGAGGAAATTAATGTTTTGAGTCTAGCTTCTTAAATTGATTGTTCCCTGCAAGACTAGATAATTTGGTCCACCATTGTGTTGGTTAAGAAATCAGATTTCTCTCCTTCATTTTTCGCGTCCTGATCCATCCACGTCGGACCAACTAAATTGCACTCATGCCTTTCTTTTCCATCATGTGTCCTTGCCACGTGGTCTATCGCTGACGAATTCGTCGGACAAACATCACTGCTCATAAACATTACCACCAACTAATTCATGCATGATTACTTCATGAGCTGCATGTTTGGTACAATCAGGAGCGGAGCCAGCGCCGGCCTAGATCTCTGGCCGTCTAACTTGTTTTGACTTATGCTGCTCCCGTACATGTGAGTGCACAGTAGCATTTTGTATTCTTACCTGCAGTTTTTTACTGGACCTCAGGCCATTGCCCAGGAGGTCCGAGGCCTAGGTTCACCTCTGGGTACAACATAACTATATCCCTTGTGTTTTTGGGTTATGATCAAAATCAATTATATGACTTGTTCAGAACACAGGAGCATTATGCATCCATTTACACTGCCACATGAGAAGAAGAAAGATTAAAATGTTGCTCAAGGAGTATATATACTATTTGGAATGGGAAAACCTTTTTTACATATGCAAGTTGCAGAGATTGTTGACATACTGAATATTTAACCTCCGGTTTCTAGAATGATAATAACTAAGTGGTTGGTTAGTTAATTCACCTGTGCCTAGTCCAACATGATCACCTCCTCTGCAGGTAAAGGTGGTTTGAGACATTTGCCTGCCTTTACCCGGTGTTATTTGGCCCTCTATATCTTTTTACAATGCACAGTTCTTATGCAGCCTTTCCTTTCTAGACGACGTGATGTGACGACTAGATGCCGATTACAACAGGGAAGCTGCACAGTAGCTGGCAACGAGAAGATGCAGATTTTCGATCTGAAGCCCATATACAGTTGCCAGTTGCTACTGATATCATCAATAAAACCACACTAATATACAGCATAAGTAAGGCCAAGCTAACCCTAAAAGCAAGCAAGTAGGACTTCTGGAGGAATTGTTCTTTATCATGTCACCTAGAATTCTTGCGAAATTTCTGCGCTCTAGTCTCTAGACATGCCCTAAAATCTACGTCCATATCCAGGATGGAAACAACAAAAAAACTACACTTTCATTTTGGCAGTGTTACGGACTCGTTTGTCTGGATTCAATATCAGCGAAGGAATAAAAGACAGATGGATCTGGTAGCTTAGATATAGAAAGTCAAGAATAGAAATAGTTCGATTACAATTGTATCCGAGTAGGACTATCGAATCATGATTCAATCCAACTCTACTAGTCTATAAGAGTCCTCTGGTTTTTGTAATAGGGAAGCATTATGAATCAATACAAAATAGCTTCTCCCAAATTCTCTCTTCGTTCTACCTAATTCTGGCTTCTCATCCTTACAACCTTCGTTCTTCTTTGAGAGGATCTGCGGTTCCTAACAAATTGGTATCAGAGACACCGATCCTACCCACCAATCCACCATGCCGCCCAAGATCGATACCGCGTCTGATGCACGGCTCGACAAACTGGAACACACACAATCAGAACTGCTTCAGGCCATGACCAAGCTTTAGGCGACGAACAAACAGAAATTTCGTGAGCAACAGCTGGATTCCGAGTAGCATCTCGACAGTTTGGCCAATTAGATGCCCCTGATGTTCGATGCTCTGCGCGGATCACCGGAGGCTCACGCCACGGCTGTCCCACCCGCCTAAATCCCTGCCACGCCAAACGAAGCAGGCCTCCTCCCGTTTCCCTCGTTGACCGAGGACACCTTCGGGACATTATCCAACAATCGGTTCCCCCCAACCAACCGGTTAGACGATCATCGGGCCCAAGGTGGCCATGAGCGACGCCGTAGTACCGGGGACGAAGTTGAAGAACATCTGGTTTACAAAGCACGCCAAGATTATCCTCATACACATCTGGATCGACCACGCCTCTCACGTCTGGACCTTCCAATCTACGATGGATCCGTGGATCCTATCACTTGGCTGACTAAGTGCGATCAATACTTCCACGCCTATTAAATCCCTGAAGAAGATAAAGTCTGGATGGCGGCCTTTCATCTCTCCGACGTTGCCCACTCCGTGTTTTACCCGCTAGAACGCGATGAGGGTCAAATCCCATGGGCAGTGTCCAAGCATTATTGTTCGATGTGGTTTGGGCCAACAATTCGCACTAACACTTTGGGGGCTATCAAACACCTGCAACAGACCGGGACATTGGCGCAATATCAACAAGAATTCACTCATCAGATATAGCTATTCACCACTGGGCTCTCAGAACCAATCCGTACGCATGTGGAATTGGCAGGCCCTTCAAATCTACAACACGCACTGAACCAGACACACGCTAAGAACGTCTCCACCCGACTGTTGCTAATCCGATAATAGCAGGCCGACAGACGTTGGCCAATCGGACGGTGTTTCGCGCCTGGCTACCACCACCGCCTCGCGTCACACCATCTCTCTAGGTACCAGCAATAGTACCAACGCGACCTGCGGCCACGACACCCACATAAACGCGCATCGGAGTATTCCACTGTCTGTCTACGTCTGAGATGGCTGACCGCAGACAACGCGGATTATGCTTCAATTTTTGATATGTAATTTTTTATATGTTGCAACAAGTGAAAAAAAAAGTTGCAATTGTTCTTACCTTATGTTGCGACCGGACCGTACGATGGATCATACGTAGGGGTGCTAATGGGTTGGGTTCATTTGGGTTTTATGGGTTGGGTTTTGATTTGAGTCTATTTGGATGGGTTAAAACGGGTTAAGTGGTAGAGATGAGTTGGGTCGGTGCGGGTTGCCTGATAAAACGGGTTGGTGTGGGGGTGGGTTGGATTTTGTAATAGCCACTTGAATTGGGTTCAACCCACGGGTTGAACCCGTGGGTTGTCGTTCTGTCAACCCATTCGACTACACAACTGCCGTCTCGCCATCCTCTTCCTCATCTGTCTCCCCCAGCAATGCCTCAGTCCAACTCTCTCGGCTCAGCTCTGACTCTAATTTCTTCAAGGGCTTGAGGCCTGGTCGAGGCCGTCGGCTGCCGCGTCGCCGGCGACCATCCAGAGAGGAACTTCAAAGAAGCGCGGCACAACGATGGCGGCGTCCTCCATCTCCGAGCGCCGATCGCATATGGACTTGAGCCCCTAGAGCGGCACGCAGTACACAGAGAAGACGCTCCAGGCAGTGGCCCCGGCGGCCTTCGAGACGGCGACGGATGCCGCGGCGGCGGCCAAGTCGTCGAACACGAGCGAGGGCCCCGCGATGAGCACGGTCCCAAGCTCGGCGAAGCCCTCAAAGTCGGCGTTGGTGACTGAGCATGGGCTCCCGCACGCGGACGCGTCGCCTCCTCCGAAATCTGCATCCCCTGATTCTCCGTTGGGCATCCTGAGCGGCGGCAGCGCGGTGCCTAGAGAGGCCTCCTCCATGGCCCCAACTACGGTGGCAGCGGAGCTAATCGTGGGCGCGGGCGCATGAGCGGGCACAGTAACATCCTCCATGGGCGGATCTGGAGCAAATCCAGTGGTAGGTGAGGGAGATCACGGCTCACGGGAGGTCGCCGCCGCACTTCTTGAGGTTGGGGACGTCGAGGCCGCCCGAGAAGCGGCAGTCCGTGGCCTCGGCTGGGGCCGAGGGGAGGGCATGCGAGGAGGCTGAGGCGATGTGCGACGGGTACGCGCGGTGGAGGAGGCGGTGGAGCTAGGGTCGCGGCGGAGGCGACGTGCGACAGGTACGCCTGGGCGGGGTCCATGGGGAAAGAGGAGGCAGACGCGATGGAGCTGGGGTCGCGGTAGTGGACGACCGTGCGGAGGTGGTGGTTGAGCTGGGAGATGTCGTCGGGGGCGATGGCGGCCACGAGGCAAAGGAGGCGAAGGGGGAGGATTAGGGTTGGTGGCCGAAGGAGGAGGAGGTGGGGATTGGGTGGAGGAGCGCGAGGGATGGTCGGATGGGGATGGCCATGGATGTGGAGGTGGGGTGTTACGAGGAGGAAGAAGAGGGGAGCATGCGTAGATCTGTGCGCTTGCAGTCAGAAAGAGGCGCATATTAGAACAAGACTGGGTTGGATGGATGGGATGGGTTGAAAATGGGTTAGAAATGGATGAGAAACAGGTTGAGATAATTGGGTTGGGTTGGGTTAGATTTGCATGTGGGTTGGGTTGGGTTGGGTTGGGTTTTGGAGGTGGAACAATGGATTGGATTGGGTTGGGTGCATGTGCTGCATAGAAATGGGTTGGAGTGGGTTTGGGTGGGGTTTTAACCTACTAGCACCCCTAATCGTACGTCCGAGCCATAGTACCACCCAAACAAGAATGATACAAATCATTCGGTCACTGTGTATCATAAAATGAATTCATGTGCATAATTCTATCCTATACGACCAAAGAACAAGCTTGTTATTCTCACTAAAACACCAAAACACATATTAAACTCTTTAATCTCCTTAGTTTTATGGGATGACCCATATTTAACTGGATAGTGTAGCCAACAAATAAATGAATAATTTAATCCCCTTAGTTTTAAGCTGTCGTCTTTGGCGCCTTGACGGCCTCGAACCTTGGCTCCTTAGCCTCAAACTTGTGCTTGGTGTACACGTCCATGTAGTCGCCGAACACGTACTCCGGGTACACGCCGCCGCCCTCGCCATCGGCCACCGCTGACGAGATGGACGCCTCGAACGCCGGGTTGTAGAAGGACGCGACGGAGCGGCGGTTGCCGTTGCGCAGCGGCAGGACGCGGTGCCACGCGCTGCGGTACCGGCCGTTGCTGAGCACCTCCACCTGGTCGCCGGTGTTGACGACGATGGCGTCGGCGAGCGGCTGCACGTCGGTCCAATCCCCGTCCTTGAGCACCTGCAGGCCGCCGACCCTGTCGTCCTGGAACAGTAGGATGACGCCGCCGGCGTCGGTGTGCGCGCGCAGGCCGGTGATGAGGTCCGGGCGCGGGCACGGCGGGTAGTGGCTGACCTTGGTGCCGAAGAAGGGCGCGTGGCGGCCGTCGCCGGTGAAGGCCGCCTTGATGCGGCCCTTCTCCAGGCCGAGGTTCTCGTCCATGACCTCCATGACCCTCTCGGCGAGCTTCTTCAGCTCGGCGCGGTACTCCCGCATGGTCTCCTTGAACTCTAGTGGGTTGGACGGCCACTGGTTGTCGTCGTGGAGGTAGAAGATGTCCTCCCAGTCCATATCGTCCACCGGCGCCACCGCCTCGCCGCGCCGCTCCGCCTCGACGAGTCCCTCCAACGTCCTCACGGGCTCCGACGCCCTGAACCCCTCCTCCCGGAGGCGGTAGCTCTCCGAGCACACCTTCTTGACGCGATCAAGAAGCTCCAACGGGATGCCATGGTTCACCAACTATCATCGTAGCAAATAATCAGGAGTCAGAAACAATACAACTTACGGTGAACATTTTCTGCAATGTGATCAATGTTGTCATGAGCCAACTAATTAGGACATGATCATGCGCTTACCTGAAAGAATCCCCACTCTTCGCAGCCGTTGGCGATCTGCGCCATGGTCTCGGCCCTCTCGGCGCCGTCGAGCTTGGAGAAGTCGATCACCGGGACAACCATGGTTGAAGTCTGGGGAAGAATTGAAGAAAAGTAGGTTCTGAAGAAACCTTGAGGTTTCGAAGTGTTGTTTTTTGCAGTGGTTGATGTCTGAGTGCAGGTTTGCAGGAGCTCGCTGATGGCTTGAGGTGGGGAGCCATGGATGGGCTCATCTATATAGTGCACAAGCCATGAATGAAAATCTGGTCAGCACAGGCACTGGAACTTGCCTGTCATCTGCCTGTTCTGGTGAAGCTTCTGGGCAGTAGCAACCGTTGGATGCTCGTGGCAACTTTATATTTGCATCTGATATATTGTATTCTGTCCCTGTCAATGTGACCTGTGAGCTGTTGAATAATCCTTGATTACTGATTTATTGTATTTACTGTTTTTTTAACGTCGTTTCAGTTTTGTGTTTACATGGCAGTCATGGCATTGATGCTTTTGTATGGCAAAGAAGTAACGGCAGTTATTAGTGGGTGTTCGTTGCTAGAAACGTAAGGACGTAGTGGGATAGTTAGTAGCTGTTTTGCATGTAACATTTTTAGTCTCTTGATCAGAATAAAAGGAGACAAAAACAGGAGAAAATGTGAGAAGTTAAGCAGCACTCAAACGTTTTGTGTGTTCATCTTCTCCTTGGAGTTTTTCAGTGTGCTCTTGTGTGTGTTCAGGTGTTCTTTGCGTGCGGAGACACCGGTGATGCTAACATGAGCTAACATCGATTACATAGCTAGGCAGGCAGGAGATAGCCTTAACTCAGGAATGCATGAACGAATGAATGAATGATGGTTCGTGTCATACTTTCACACGCAGAGGGAGAGCAAACCAGGCAACAGGCATGGTTCATACTTTACACACAAAGTTGACCAGGACACAGAGGCTGCTACATTACATACATCTAGTAGTTAACAAGTTTCTTTACCGAAGTAATGGACAGTAACTCCATTCTTCCAACTAGTGGAATAATCTTTTTGTCATAGATTGGAACGACTTGCACTGTTGTATTAGGAGCCAAATGACTTGTTATTATTCTTTGTCAATGCAGGAAAACATATTATCAAGTACTCTACAGTTTTAAACCCTGTTTGGAGCGTGGGAATTTGGCAGGAATCACTGATGTATTAGGCTGCTACATGCATCTTCTAGTTAACAACAAGTTTCTTTACCGAAGTAATCGGCAGTAACTCCATTCTTCCAACTAGTAAAATGATCTTTTGCCATAGACTGGAACAACTCGCACTGACGTACCAGGAGCCAAATGAACTGTTCTTATTCTTTGTCAATGTCTTCAGGAAAACATATCATCATGTACTCGGCAGTTTTAAACCCGATTGGAGCATGAGAATTTTACAGGAATTTTGCATAAAACAATTTAATTCTTGTCGGAATTTGGAAAGATTCCTGCGTTTCAAACGGGGACTTAGACAGAGACATAGCATGTACAGCAGCCCTCCTTTTCTGCTACTGTTGTTTCTTGTCACTGCCATGAATGACTGCATATCAGCAAATGAATAATGAATTATATATTTTTACTCTTCAGTTTTTCCAAATCGCTGGCAGTGAAAACATGCTGCATGTGTCTTCTAGAGCCTCTGTCATCACATCACCAATCTCAATATGTGAAGCCAACCCAGACCCTACCAATTCTTGGACCATATTCCTCGTGTCTTCAGGACTTCTACCGTGGAAATATCTGCGAGTCTTTGCTCAATTTCCATCAAGGAAAATGTGGCATTAAAATTGTCATCTTCCAATGGCCCTGCTCTGAAGTTTCGCGCCCCATAAGTCCATGGAAATTGGAAGGTACAAAAACTTCTCTTTTTTAAAAGAACCTCTTGCATCTTCTTGTCAAAACCAATGGTCCTGAGTATGCTGGTGTTCTTGGATTCTTTTGCTCAAGGAAAATGTGAGGAAAATCGTTGGAGTTTGTAAGGACAAGAATTGGATTCCTGTGTGCTTGTGAATTCAGATTGTCCGATCTATCCTGTCGTCTCTAGCTCATCCATTAAGTCCACAGTGGAGTAGATGTTCCTTTCCTTCTGTGTTTGTGTCAAATACTCGAATCCGAGCCACTGCCTCCATCTGCAACTGGGGACCAAAGGAATTGGCCATGTGATTGTGAGGCTACCTGTTAGGAACCGCAGATCCTCTCGAAGAAGAACCAAGGTTGTAAGGATGAGAAGCCAGAATTAGGTAGAATGAACATAACTTCATGTGTTGTTGTGATTGAAGCAACCGTAAACGAATTTCCTAAAGGAATTCATCACGGTGTGCCAATAACTTCTGAACATCAGGAGCTTCTGCTGTATTTTCCTGCCGGTGGATCAACAGAGGAGGGTGCCGCCCATAGACAACTTCAAACGGAGTGGATTTAAGAGCTGAATGAAATGACGTATTGTAGCAGAATTCAGCCTAAGTCAACCATTGCGGCCATGATCTCACATGATCTCCACATAAACAACGAAGATACATTTCAATTGTCCAATTAACTACCTCAGTTTGTCTATCCGACTACGGATGATATGCTGTGCTTATGTGCAATTTAACGCTGGCTAACCGAAAAAGAGTTGTCCAAAAATGGCTGGTGAAAATCTTGTCACGATCACTGACAATCGATTCCGGAAACCCATGTAATTTCACAATGTCGTCGAAAAAAACTTGTGCGACAGACTGAGCTGTGTACAGATGATTCAAAGTAAGAAAATGAACATACTTTAAAAATCGGTCAACTACGGTCAAACCATCGATAAAATCCATGCTTATATCAGCCCAAACACGATGTGGCACCGGTAAGGATTGAAGTAATCCAGCTGGGTGCAATTGTGACGATTTGTGCTTCTGGCAAGTGAGACAAGATCGAATAAAATATTGAAGCAAACGTCGTCCTCCAGGGATGTAAAAACTTGCCTGAATACGATGCAAAGTTTTGGTGACACCTTCATGACCCACTGAATGTGCAACCAAACAAATCTGTTGGATTCTTGGGAAATCAGCTGGAACAAAGATACGTCGTCGAAATAGCAAGAGACCATCCCAAAACTCCCAGTCGGCTGCCAAGGCACCGGCACTTCATTCGTTGTACTTGTCGGTCCAAGATGCATTAGTTTTGAGTTGACAAAGAAGATCATCATAATATGCAAATTCAGTAGTCGATAGGGCATTCAAAGCGACATCCTCATACTGGCAGGAGAGTGCATCAGCCACTACATTCTCCTTGCCCGGTTTGAATTCGACGGTAAAATAATAGCCTAGGAGCTTTGGAATCCATTGATGTTGCGCCACTGTGGTCAAACGTTGATGCAATAAATGTTTCAGGCTATAATGATCAGTCCAAACACGAAACTTGTGACCCCAAATGTAAGGCCGCCAATGTCAGACAGCAAAAACGAGTCAAATAAGTTCTCGTTCATAAGTTGGAAGTTGAGCTTGATGATGAGCTACTGCTTTACTAAAAAATGCGATGGGGTGACCACCTTGATGCAGGACCGCGCCCAATCCGGACCCATAAGCATCGCAATCAATGACAAAGTCCTTCGCGAAATCCAGAAGCTGGAGGACTGGTGCCGATGCGATGGCATGTTTCAGCGTGTCAAAAGTGGTTGCAGCCTCCTCAGACCACCTGAAACTTTCCTTGCAAAGTAGTTTGGTAAGTAGCGCCGCAATGTGGCCAAAATCTTGAATATATTTGCGATAATAGCCAACCAGTCCCAAAAATCCATGCAGGCATCGAACGTTGCGGGGACATGGCCAATCAAGAACGGCAGACACTTTCGCCTGAACCATTGCTACCCCTGCAGCGGAAATGACATGACCCAGGTATGAGATTTGTCGCTGTCCAAACGTGCACTTCTTCTTGTGCAAAAAGAGCTAATGAGTAGTAAGCGTCTACAGCACTTGACGAACATGGTTAAGTTGCTCCGGCCAAGTTTTGCTGAAAATGAGAATATCGTCGAAGAACACAAGAACAAACCGACGAAGGAACAACTGGAATATGGAATTCATCATTGCCTGAAAGGTGGAAGGAGCATTGCATAGGCCGAAAGGAAGTACCAAGAATTCAAAATGGATGTGATGAGTCCGGAATGCTGTTTTCAACACATCCTCTGGGAACAAGCAAATTTGATGATAACCAGACCTTAAGTCCAACTTGGTGAAATAACAGGCGCCCTCCAACTCATCCAACAATTCGTCGACATATGGGATCAGAAACTTATCCTTGATAGTGTGTTCATTGAGTGTCTGGTAGTCAACACAAAAATGCCAAGAATTATCTTTCTTCCAAACCAAAAGAACAGGAGATGAGAACTGGGATGAACTTGGTCGAATGATGCCCTGGGCCATCATTGTAGAGCACTGGCACTCAATCTCATCTTTTTGGATGTGTGCATACCGGTAAGGCCGCACCGAGATGGTAGGTGCGTTGGGGACGAGGCAGATCCGATGATCGCACGAGCGTGCAGGTGGAAGTTCTGTAGGTGTAGAGAAACGATGTTCGAATTTAGCCAGAAGTATTGCCAAGGGTTCTTCGCCAACCACGACATGTGACATTGCTGCTGAAACAGGTGGATGTTGCAGCCCTATCCATGTGATCTGGGTACCATTCGCCCAATATGAGAACTGCATTTGTGCGAAATTCCACAAGACCGATCCCAACGTGCTTAGCCATTGCATCCCCAGGATGACATCGAATCCGGACAGTGGGATGATGTAGAAATAGACGGCAAACCTCGAAGGTGCAATCATCATTGGCGTATTTTTGCACATACCAATGTAGTTCAGCCTGTCGCCGTTGGCCACCTTGACCCGAAGTCCGCTGTGGGGTTGGATATTGAGGTTTACAGCGGCCACACAAGCTTGGTTGAGGAAATTGTGAGTAGAACCTGTGTCGAACAAAGCGATTCCCTCGAATGCGCCGATACGTACCTTCAATTGCATTGTTTGTACCATGCAAATACCCGTGACTGCAATTAAGGAAATTTATGGTTCCACCTCATCGGTTAGCTGATCATCCGACTGATCCTCAGGATTGAGGTCGCCCTCGGGCTCCAACCAAAACAATCGTTTGCATCGATGTCCTTTCACAAACTATTCGTCACAAATGAAGCATAAGCCGCGTTGTATGCAGTCAGCCATCTCGGACGTAGACAAATGGCAGAATACTCCCATGCGCGTTTCTGTGGGTGACGTGGCCACAGGTGGCGTTGGTACTATTGCTGGTACCTAAAGAGATGGTGCGACGCGAGGCGGTGGTGGTAGCTAGGCGCGAGACACCGTCCGATTGGCCGATGTCTGTTGGCCTGCTATTGTCGGATTAGCAACAATCGGGTGGAGACGTTCATATGCGCGCGCCAGGTTCAGTGCGTGTTGCAGATTCGAAGGGCCTGCCAATTCCACGTGCATACGGATTGGTTCCGAGAGCCCAGCGGTGAATAGCTCTATCTGATGAGCACGTGATAAGACGATGGTGTAGCACAATAGGTCAGTGAATTCTTGCTGATATTGTGCCAATGTCCCGGTCTGTTGCAGGTGTTTGATAGTCCCCAAAGTGTTAGTGCGAATTGCTGTCCAAACCGCATCAAACAATAATGCTTGAACACTGCCCATGGGATTTGGCCCTCATCGTGTTCTAGCTGGTAAAACCAAGAGTGGGCAACGTTGGAGAGATGAAAGTTTGCCATCCAGACTTTATCTTCTTCAGGGATTTGATAGGCGCGGAAGTATTGATCGCACTTAGTCAGCCAAGTGATAGGATCCACGGATCCATCGTAGATTGGAAGGTCTAGACGTGGGAGCTGTGGTCGATCCAGATGTGTACGAGGATAATCTTGGCGTGCTATGTAACCCAGATGTTCTTCAACTTCTTCCCCGGTACTACGGCGTCGCTCATGGCCACCTTGGGCCCGATGATCGTCGAACCGGTTGGTTGGGGGGAACCGATTGTTGGATAATGCCCGGAGGTGTCCTCGGTCAACAAGGGAAACGGGAGGAGGCCTGCTCCGTTTGGCGCGGCAGGGATTTGGGCGGGGACAGCCGTGGCGGGAGCCACCGGTGATCCACGCAGAGCATCGAACATTAGGCGCATCTCTTTGGCCAAACTGTCGAGATGTTGCTCGGAAGCCAGCTGCTGCTCACGAAATTCTTGTTCGTTCGTCGCCTGAAGCTTGGTGATGGCCTGAAGTAGTTTTGATTGTGCATGTTCCAGTCCGTCGAGCCATGCGTCGGACGCGGTATCGATATTGGACGGGATTGGTGTCTCTAATACCAATTTGTTAGGAACCGCAGATCATCTCGAAGAAGAAAGAAGGTTGTAAGGATGAGAAGCTAGAATTAGGTAGAATGAAGAGAGAATTTGGGAGAAGCTATTTTGTATTGATTCATAATGCTTCCCTATTACAAAAACCACCAGACTCTTATAGACTAGTTGAGTCGGATTGAATCATGATTCGATAGTCCTACTCGGATACAGTTGTAACTGAACTATTTCTATTCTTGACTGTCTATATTTAAACTACCAGATCCATCTGTCTTTTATTCCTTCGCTGATATTGAATCTCGACAAACGAGTCCGGAACACTACCAAAATGAATGTGTAGTTTGTTTGTTTTTTCCGTCCTGGATATGCACGTAGATTTTAGGGCATGTCTAGAGACTAGATCGCAGAAATTTCACAAGAATTCTAGGTGACATGATAAAGAACAATTCCTCCAGACTTCCTACTTGCTTGCTTTTAGGGTTAGCTTGGCCGGCCTTATGCTGTATCTTAGTGTGGTTTTATTGATGATATCAGTAGCAACTGGCAACTGTATATGGGCTTCAGATCGAAAATCTGCATCTTCTCGTTGCCAGCTACTGTGCAGCTTCCCTGTTGTAATCGGCTCACATCACGTCATCTAGAAAGGAAAGGCTGCACAAGAACTGTGCATTGTCAAAAGATATAGAGGGCCAAATAAGACCGGGAAAAGGCAGGCAAATGTCTCAACCACCTTTACCTGCAGAGGAGATGATCATGTTGAACTAGGCACAGGTGAATTAATTAACTAACCACTTAGTTATTATCATTCTAGAAACCGGACGTTAAATATTCAGTATGTCAACAATCTCTGCAACTTGCATATGTAAAAAACGTTGTCCTTCTTGCATCAGGGTTTTCCCATTCCAAATAGTATATATACTTCTTGAGGAACATTTAAAATTTTCTTCTCATGTGGCAGTGTAAATGGATGCATAATGCTCCTGTGTTTTGAACAAGTCATGTAATTGATTTTGATCATAACCCAAAAACACAAGGGATATAGTTATATTGTACCTAACATGCAGCTCATGAAGCAATCATGCATGAATTAGTTGGTGGTAGTGTTTATGAGCAGTGATGTTTGTCCGAGGAATTCATCAACGATAGATCACGTGGCAAGGACACATGATGGAAAAGAAAGGCATGAGTGCAATTTAGTTGCATATGTAAAAATCTGATTTCTTAACCATCACAATGGTGGACCAAATTATCTAGTCTTGCAGGGAACAATCAATTTAAGAAGCTAGACTCAAAACATTAATTTCCTCACATTGTTCTTGAGCAAAACATGCATGGATGAATGATGCAGATGCATCTCTTGCCATGGTGGCTAGCTAGCAGTAGTACTCAATCAACGGTCAGGACTCAGCAGTCAGCCGCACCGTCCAACAAGGATGATCGGTCGTCTGCACTTCAATTCTGGGAGAGAACCTTTTGGGTCCTAATATAAACAGTGCTTCATAAACAGTGCTACGCCATAGCAACGCAACAAACCACCGTACCAACAGCGGTAAAAGCACCGTAGCGAGTGATTGTAGCGAAAAAAAATATAGCACTTGATCTCGGCCTTTTTTTTTATACATTGTAGATGATTTATATTAACTCTTTTAATGCAGAGGATCTCAATCCATCTTCAGACACGTGTTGTTTACCAACTTTAACACATGCATCTTATTACTACAAGATCAATAACATCAAGGGTACACTTTCTTGATGCTGTTTTGGAACAAGATACTGACTACTCCATCAGTTCCACAGTACAGTGCACCACCCTGTGCTTGAACACATGAAAAAAAATGCACAAAATATAATAAATAGTTGATGAGAATGTTTGTCCCCTATTTCAACCTATCAATTTCTTCTTCAAAAAAAACTTATTAAAAAAACCTGTCAATTTTGAAGTAATAGAAGTTCAGGAAAATAACATTCGAGCAGACGTAGCGGATGGAAAAACTACAGTAACTAACACTTTGATTTCCCCCATATATAGACTTATACTGCGGAAAACAATTCCCGATAAAATATACTCAATTGCAAAAGGGGAGAGAGTAATTAAAGTACCCGTAGCAAGAAGAAGAAAAGTCCGAGCGGAAAAAAAATCGGATGATCACATTTGTCAGGTAAAGAACAACATATCCTCAGTCAAGCCTCTCAGTCAACTTGTTACAACATACATATATCATATTAAGCATTATTTTAAGTATGATTCCATCTTTTGATTTCCTTTCTTAATGCTGCATAGAAGACTAGACTCCGGTTCGCTAGCCATGGTTCAGAGAAAGTCATGTGGACAGTGACAGAATTGTTCTGGTTCAGAGAAGTCATTGACACTGATATAATCAATCTGTTGTGGTGTGCCGAATCCAATTGAGCATTTGAGCATGAGCATCCAATCAAATGGCAAGGTAGCTAACAGCAGCTACCTCCCAGCAGCTTCTTTCTTTTTGACACATGCAGAGAAGTTGCAGCAGCCAACCTTGTGCATGCTCTATAAAAGCCCATAAACCCCTGCATCCTTTCTCATGCCATCAGCTGCAAACCTGCATCACTAGTAGCTACTTCCACTGCAACACCTCGAGAGCCCAAGAGCTCAGACTAATTTCTCGAGAGATCGAACCAACGCTTACTCACCTTCTCCAGCCATGGTTGTCCCGGTGATTGACTTCTCCAAGCTCGACGGCGCCGAGAGGGCCGAGACCATGGCGCAGATCGCCAACGGCTGCGAAGACTGGGGATTCTTTCAGGTAAGCGCATGATCATGTCCTAATTAGTTGGCCCATGACAACATTGATCACATTGCAGAAAATGTTCACCGTAAGTTGTATTGTTTCTGACTCCTGAATATTTGCTACGATGATAGTTGGTGAACCATGGCATCCCGTTGGAGCTTCTTGATCGCGTCAAGAAGGTGTGCTCGGAGAGCTACCGCCTCCGGGAGGAGGGGTTCGGGGCGACGGAGCCCGTGAGGACGCTGGAGGGACTCATCGAGGTGGAGCGGCGCGGCGAGGCGGTGGCGCCGGTGGACGACATGGACTGGGAGGACACCTTCTACCTCCACGACGGCAACCAGTGGCCATCCAACCCGCTGGAGTTCAAGGAGACCATGCGGGAGTACCGCGCCGAGCTGAAGAAGCTCGCCGAGAGGGTCATGGAGGTCATGGACGAGAACCTCGGCCTAGAGAAGGGCCGCATCAAGGCGGCCTTCACCGGCGACGGCCGCCACGCGCCCTTCTTCTGCACCAAGGTCAGCCACTACCCGCCGTGCCCGCGCCCGGACCTCATCACCGGCCTGCGCGCGCACACCGACGCCGGCGGCGTCATCCTACTGTTCCAGGACGACAGGGTCGGCGGCCTGCAGGTGCTCAGGACGGGAGTGGACCGACGTGCAGCCGCTCGCCGACGCCATCGTCGTCAACACAGGCGACCAGGTGGAGGTGCTCAGCAACGGCCGGTACCGCAGCGCGTGGCACCGCGTCCTGCCGCTGCGCAACGGCAACCGCCGCTCCGTCGCGTCCTTCTACAACCCGGCGTTCGAGGCGTCCATCTCGCCAGCGGTGGCCGACGGCGAGGGCGGCGGCGTCTACCCGGAGTACGTGTTCGGCGACTACATGGACGTGTACACCAAGCACAAGTTTGAGGCTAAGGAACCAAGGTTCGAGGCCGTCAAGGCGCCAAAGACGACAGCTTAAAACTAAGGAGATTAAATTATTTATTTATTTGTTGCATACATTATCCAGTTAAATATGGGCCATCCCATAAAAAAAGAGTTTAATATGTGTTATGGTGTTTTAGTGAGAATAACAAGCTTGTTCTTTGGTCGTATAGGATAGAATTAAGCACATGAATTCATTTTGTTGTACATAGTGGCTGAAAGATTTGTATCATTCTTGTTTACATCCAATAAGTGCAATCCCTTGCTGCTTGAGAAATAAATTTATTTGAATTCTTGAATTTGCGGCTAGATCTTATAGTTATATACAGGTCAGTTCTGGTTTCTCACCGAGAACTTGCCAAAACCGGCGAGTTTTTGGCTCTGAGAACTTTTTTAAGTGTTTTTTTTTAGTTTGAAGTTCGAGTTCCTCTCAAAATTTTTTTTGAAGTTTGGGATAAATACTCGAAGCAGTTTGGTATACAAAAGTTTGTTGAATATATGGGGTTGGATGGTGAATTGGCCTTTGGAGTAAAAGATTACTGAAAACTTGCAACCAATTGGTTCTGGTTTCTCAATAACTACCGGCTTTTAGAACTCTGATTATATGTACACATCACTACATCAGTCGATATGAGCATCTTTAAATTGGTAAAGTGCTTCAGTGCTCTCTAAAACAATGAAACCACAATTTGTTGAGAAAAAAAACTCCGCGTAATTGAAACTAACCTTTAGAATGTTGTATGACAGTTGTCAAGGTAGTACTGAAAAAATCCTAAAAAAATGATAATTGAAACTGACTTTTAGACGTTGTATATGTTATAATTGTTCAAAGTTGTAGTACACTAGTACTATGCCAACAATATGTGGGCCACCATTTGTGCGCATCCAAAGTATTCCATGTGGCGACGGCGACGCTGCCTTGCAACTTGCGGCGACAAGAGAACAAGATTACAAGATGCTAGCTAGCTATCTGCACACTCATGGAGCGGTGGCACGGGAGTTTTTTTTTTTTGCTTATTTAGTCCTCTTTTGAAAACAAAACGGTAAAAATAGACTTCTTGTAAACGACATGACAAAAATGACAGCTTTTATCGAGTAAATTCCACGCAAAGCCACGTGCCATGATTTGGGAGCACGTCACATCGTGTGCCGTGGTGTCAGGACCCGGATTTCCTAGATCGGTAACTAGTGCACACAGTTACACGATCGAATATGAAACACATGTCTTGTAAATGTAAAGTTATTGCATAATAGTAAACAAAACATAAATATATCTTACGGCTTTTAGCTGGCGGAATGGCCAGCCAGGCCAAATACCTTTAAAGAATAGTCGTGGAAACAGAATTAAAACGCAATAGGTCGAACCCTCAAGATATACTCACAGGCAATCGACGGGGGCTCGCGACATAGTTTTTGGCCTACTTGATTTTCAGTCTTGTCGAATGCGATTAAGTGCCCATATAGTCTTCTTCTTTTTCACTAACTGGATGATAATATTGAGTGAGTGTGACCACACAGTCATACTCCGCGAACTAACTGTCGGACCCGGATTCCGAGAATCCAAATCCTCTGTAAAAACACTGTGCTATTCCCTGAATCAGTAGCTAGCACTTCACAGTACACATTGCTGAATCATTCATACAAGGCATGAACTGAAACAAATATAATACAACACAGGGTGACATAGACCTCATCGGGTCGAGTTTTACAAAAGGGCCGCACAAGGCCAAATATATTACATTACAAAAGACGACTATATCTACAGCGGAAGCAAAAGGGAAGGTAGGGCTCATCCCACACAGGCAAGCGACTGGGGTGACCTGCGTACGACGGATATTAACCAAGGATCGGATAATATCGGTTGTCTGCGAGTACCAACGAAGTCTACTTAGACTGGGCGAGATCTAAACTACAGAACTATTCTACTCCTCGTCATATCCTTGTCCATCATCTTCTGATCCATCGTAGTAGGCGTAGTCTCCTTCATCTTCATTATCTGAAGGGTTGGGGAGAGAAGCGAGAATGAGCACTACTACCGTGCTCGCGAGCCAACACACACAATGCAATTATATATATGCAAGGCTTAACAAGGATGGCTCGAGTTCTTTTATTTGCTAAAGCAAGTTTTTCAATATCATAGTTACAAATCCTATGACTTAGCATTTTTAACAAATTGCAATTTTTATAAAGAGAGTAATGTGCAATAATTAATAACAGCAGAGGTTACCTCCACCTTCATGCTTATTTTGATTATGGTTACATCCACCATATTAACAGCACTGGGGTACATCCACCCAGGGAAAAAAAACAAATTCAGGGCTAGGTGAGCCCGCCACATTTTTATACCACCCACAAAGTTTTGAAATAGAACTAACTCAAGTTAAGTTCCCATGTCCGCCTTTGACCGTAGGCACGGCTGTTTAAACAGTTTATTACTCTGCAGAGATAGCACACTTTACCCACAAGAGACAATTAACTCATTGCCCTACACAATTCCTTAGATGTGTAGTCGAGAGGTTGTCACAATAACGTTTCGACTTATCTCGCCTTACTTCATTCCGCACATATAGGGTTACGCCCATGATGTTGAGCGGGATGTTTTACCTCGGCCGACCGGCATAGCGGTGCTATACCTCGGACCGGCAAAACGTCACCCTCCTCTCGGTGTCCCATTCAAGCGAATCTAATCCACTTGGCTCCCCATTTATCCGCCCAAATGAAATGACATCCAAGGTTCAATAAATCTACTAAGCTAAGTCGCAAGTTTTTCTGCAGACTTGTGGTTGTACTTGTTTAACACGGGAGGTCGTGACCCGATTAAGTCCTTAGGATTATCTGGGCGGTTCATTCCACAACCCAATCATTCTCGTGCTCCCGGAGCACCCACCGCCTCACCATCCGCCCAGATAGAGCTAGCATTTTAGGGTTTTTGAGAAGGAAACCAAATTATTTTCTCACCTTAGTCAATGGACCACCAATGACTACCCAAAACATTTTATATTTGAAGACATGATGATTGGGGTATTTAATACCCCGGTACTTGAGCAAGACTAGCATGTCGCTCAAGTACACCATATAACTAGTATTACCATATAATTACTAGGGTGACAAAGGTTAAGGGATTCAAGTTATCAAGGATGGCATATTAATTAATTAAACATCAAGTGGGTATTTAACTACCTTAAGCTTTAACATATATTTGATTAAAAATTAAAGCATGCAATTTGTTAATTTAAAAGAATATAATTTACATAAAATGTAGGAGCAACATGGTCAAAGTATTGACTCGCCTTGGTTAGAGGCAAGGTGATCGGGATAGTCTTGGTCTTGATCAACTTGAGGATCTCCGGCGTCTTCGAATCCTAAACGGGCGAATTACCGGAAAAAGACACAACGGCAAAGAGAGCAAGTAAATACAAAAGAATACACAAATGAACTCCAAATTAATCAAGTCCTATGCCATTAGCAAGATCTTGATTTAACGAATTTTTAGAAATTTATTTTACAATTTTTGGAGTTATAACGGAGGAGATATGAATTAACGAAGCTTAAATGGAAAAGAAAAAGAGAGAGAGGGGCTTCGGTCCATGGAACAGTGGGTGGACCGGGTCCGTGCGCCACAGACGGGCCGCTCACGGAACAAGAGAGCACGAGGTTCACCGGCAAATGAAAGGGGAGGATGGCTCGGTTTCTCAGTGCATAGGGGTCCCACACTGCAGCGGAATGTGGGGCTTAGGACACACTTAAGGCCAAATGATTGCCATTAGGGTTATTAAACCGGTCATTAAGGCCTTAATGGCGGGGAACGATCTTGGTCATCTTATGCCACGCACGGGCAGCTCACGGGCTTGCGCCGGGCCGGGCGGCTCGGGACGCGGCACCGCGGGAGCGGCACGGCGGGCAAGGCGAGGACACCGACGGGAGCCGGCGACGAGGCGGAGGTGGTGACGGGTGACGGTGCTCGAAAGGTGGACGATGGCGGCAGCGGTGGTGGCGAGCGGTGGAGGCGGCACGCCCACGGGCGAGGTGGCTCCGTGGTGCTGAAATGGGGAAGGAGAGCATCGGAAGAGCTCACGAGGCGGCTCATGGGCTAGGCGGGAGGCCGGGAGTGGTCAGAGGCGGCAAGGGTGCGGTTGAAGGTACGGCCAGAGACGGAGAAGAACGACGAAATCCAGCGGCTACAGGGGGCAATAGCCGAGGGGATCTTGGGGGAAATGCTCCTGGAGGTGAGGGGCTCGTGGTGACGGGGGTGGCGTGGCCGGAGGCGAGGAAGAATGGTGGAGGTGGCGGCGGCCGAAGTTGGAAACGGGGCGGTTTGGGGTGGATGCTTACCGTTCTTCAATGGGGCGACGTGGGGGAGCTCCAGGGGGGAGAAGGGGGCTTTAAAGGGGAGAGCAAGGTCATGGGAGGGAGCTCACGGTCAAGGGAAGGACGAGCGGGGCGCGGGCTGTCCCGAGGCGGCATGGGCGCGCGCAGAGCGAGGACGAGCAGGGCATGGGCGAGCGAGGACACTGCGGTGACGGCCGATGACGGGCGCGCCGACGCAGCCAAGCAAAGACGCTGCTCGATCCACGGTGATGACGCGGCGATGACGAGCGAGCTTGCACGGATGGACTCCGGGGTCAAGGCGAGGACGCGGGCGGGTGTGCGCAGGGAGCGGTGCGGTGCAGAGGAGTGGGTAGCACGGGGGAGCTGGTGACGCTGCAGCACTGGAGCAGAGGGGCAGGCGGGTTGGTGGTTTGGCGGTCGCCGAGAGGCGCAGGAGCAAAGCTTCTTCTTCTTGCTTTGCTGCCGCCGCCGCGACGAAGGCCGAGAGGGGGGCAAGGCAAGCGAAGGGTGGTTGCTTCCGCCGCGAGCAGAGGAAAGGGGCGGCCAGGAGTAGGCGTAGCAGGGGGTAGAGGAGCCGCCGCCTTGCTCTACTGCTGACCAAGGAGAAGCAGGGGAAGGAGAGGACCCACACGGGGTGCTGCTGCTGCTGGCAGAGGAGAGAGCCATGAGGGGAGGGAAAGAAAGGAAAAGGGCCGGGCAGCGGGCTGATTGGGAGAGGAAGTGGGCCGGGGTAGGAGCAGGCCGGCAAGGAGGTGGGCCGAAGGGAGGTGGGCTGAGCCCGAGAGAGGCAGTGGGCTGAGCCCGAGAAAAGAGGCGAAGTCCAACTCGAAATCGGCCCGAGAAGACAAAACGGAGGAGAAAAACTCCAAGCCGCGAATTTGAATTTCAAACGTTACGAACATTACATTTGAAACACAAACCGGGAAAGAACGGGAGTTTTCGAAAATACTTAATACTTGAATTACGACGAAGAACGAAACGGAATTCTAATTACTATTCATCCGTCTGTAAACGGATGTTACACTAACACACAAAATGCAGTTATAATATGGCTGGTCAAAGGAATAGCTCGTGGTTCTTTTATTTGCATAAAGTCACTTTTGAAATAGATTAAATAGTAGGCAAGTCCTGAGACCTACCATTTTAACTAACACAGTTTTTTTTTAATGAAATTAAGTCATGCTGTATAACAATATCAAATGTTTCATCCACGTGCTAGTGGAGAACAATACCTGAAGGTTCCATCTACTCACGAGTAGATATCAGCTCCATCCACCTCATTCTAAATCATTTTCTATGGTTGTATCCACCCGGCAATTCCAAGGCGGCAATTACCCAGCAAATCCAGGCGGAATACCCCTGAAAATTTCAGGCTGCAACCACCTGACGTTGTAGACCGCACCATCCGTAAATTCCAAGCCGCATTCCCCCGTCAATTCCAGGCCATATCCACTTGCCAATCACAGGCCGCATTCCTCTTGCAATCTCATGGCTGCATCCAGCCGATACTTTCCACTGGCTCCAACCAAGACAAATCAAATTGTTGGGCTCCAACCTGACATTTCATCCCACCTAAAAATTGTTTTTACAAAAGTTAAGTCTAATCAACCAAGTTATCGACATCACCCATGACTGTGGGCACAACTATTCAGGCCGTTTTCACTCAGCAGATGTCGCACAACTTTACCCACAAGAGACAATCATCTTTTACTATCAACACACTACCATAGGCGTGAAACTATGATAATAATACAAGGCATTTACAATGCCCCACCCCAACGCGGCCCCACCCGCTAAGGTTTCACCGTCGTGTGGTTTTCCTGTGGCTCCCACCACGCCACATTCAGTCAAGTGTTGAAGCTAACACTAAGGCGAATAAATTAATTAGCTAGGTCGTACCTATTATAGACCTGTGGTTGCACTGTTAGTGCATGAGGTTATCACAGAACCGATCCTTAATCGACTTGGGTGGTGCTTCCACATTATCCATTCTCGCGCGCTTATCTGCATTATACAAAAGTTTGCTGAATATATGGGGTTGGACGGTGAATTGGCCTTTGGAGTACAAGATTACTGAAAACTTGCAGCCAATTGGTTTTGGTTTCTCAATAACTACCGGCTTTTAGAACTCTGATTATATGTACACATCAGTCGATATGAGCATCTTTAAATTGGTAAAGTGCTTCAGTGCTCTCTAAAAAAATTAAACCACAATGTGTTGAAAAAAAAAACTAAGGGTCCACTTGGCCAAACATGGCGTTGCTCTGGGCGTACTTAAGCGCCACCTCGGCCTTAGAGTGGAACTTGTAGATGACCTGGCACATGTGGGACTTTCAGTACACGCGGATGCCGTCGACGTCGAGTGGCCCGAAGCGCGCGAACCTTGCCTTGAGGGAGGCCACCGATGGCAGCGTAATCTTTGGCAGGAACTTCATCACCAGCGCTGTCGGCGACGGCGTCTTGATTGCCGGCGCCGGCTCCTCCTTCTTGGCAGTCGTCATCTCAGGCGCCGCAGCGATGTCTCTCTGCTCCAAACTGGCCCTCTTGTCAGTGGCCAGCATCTTAATATTGTCGAGCTTGGTTTTCTTCTTGGCAGCCAACTCCTCCTGTCGGTTAGAGGGGCCACGCTTCACGTCGGCCTTGGCGGGGTCGCCGGGCCTCACGGCTGGACTGGGCGGCTGGCCGTCAGCGGCGACAGGATTGAGCTTAGTATTATCCAAGGTCTTCTTAGACTCCTCGGTTGGATCGTTCTCATAGCTCTTCTTGTATTATTTTGAGCGGAACGCGAGGACGAAGGAGCGAGCGGTGTCAGAGATGCGGCGGCTGGCGCCATACAAGGGAACGAGAGGAAGATTTTGAAGGCCGGATATTACATGTTTCAGGTCCTGGGAGGCGAGAACATTGGCTTGCCACCGCCGGAGGGAGGGCTGGCGCGCCACCGTTGAGGTCGGTGAGCTTCTTCTTCTTTTTCTTCTTGTTGTTGGGCTCACCAGTTGCGGCGGCGCCGGCGTCCTCCGGTTCCTCCCTCTCGCGTTTGCGGACCTTCTTTGGCTTGGTCGCCTTCTTCGGCGTAGCGTCCGTGGGGGTGCCGCCCTCGCCAGGGAAACAAATTTCGTTTTTTAAAAAATTTCGTTTGGGGCCGAATTAACCGAAATTTCGGAATTTCGGTCTGAAATTTCGGTGGGTTTTCAAACTGGTTTGAATCAAATTTGAATTTAAAATTTAAAATAATTGCAAAAAATAATGCATCAAGTGGGTTTCGATCCCTGGTGGCTTCATTCGCAGCAAGAGGGCCTTGCCACTGGGCCGCCGACTTCTGTCGCCTATTTGCTAGTGTTTACTCCCTTTAACCCTCAATATTCCATCAAATTTCATCCAAATTCAACCAAAACGAAAAAATTTGAACGAATTGAGTTTCTTTCGTTACCCAACGAAATGAACGAAATTTCTGAATTTCGCAAATTTCATCGAATTAGAACCACGCCTCGCCGCTTGATCAAGGGAGGAAGTGCGACCGAGGTGAGCGGCGGCGCCAGGTAGCATGAACTCGCTCGTCTCCGCTGGCAACGGCGGCATCGGCGGATCAGCCGAAGCCAGCGGCTGCCGCCAGAGCGGGCTTTGCCCACCAGGTACATGTCCAGGAGCATGCCCGACCGGTGGGAGGCCTCTGGCATGGACACCGGCGGCGGCAGCGGCATAGCGCGCGCGTCGTCGCGGCGCTTGAGCAGGTATTGGTCCTTGCTGGCCTTGGGCTTCATGGCCAGCGCGCTGGGCACCATCTTCTCCATGAGCCTCGCCGTGGCGCCCTTCCGTCAGCCGGGGAGCTTTTTGGCATCCTTTGCCGATCCTTGTATGGCCGAGCTGCAAGGCATCTCAGGAGCCCATGTTAGTTCACAGCACAACACCATAGCCATGGGAGCAATGGATAGATAGATAGTTAACAACAATACAAGTCAATACAATGCTCTCAATATTTATATCCCTAGATTTCTCACACCATTAATAAATGAAACAATACACAAATACTAGTAGTACTGCTTATAAAAGTATTCAAGTGATACTCCAGTAATTGAGTTAGAGAAAATAATAATAATGCGTAATTACATTAAAAAAAATAGACTCTTTGGAACCGTATTACTTCCTATCATGTGTATCCGGCCCAACGCATTCCGGTTGACCTTCTAAAGACTTTTGACTGATTAGCATGTGTGACAGATGTTAAGTAGTGTAACCATTACCATTACGGAGCGGTAGAATCCTGAGTTAATCTTTGGGTTTCCCTTAACACAAACAGAATGGCACGACAAGAGAAAGTTGCTTCCTTTCCTGGCAGCAAGCACTTTGAAACAAACCAAAAATTCAGAGTTTTCAAAAGTTTTGAAATCTTTTGGTTGAATTTGAATTTCTTTCCCTTTTCGGAAAATCCAACCCAAATTCTGCTTTCCCTTTTCGGCATTTCCGTTTTCTCCACTCAAAAACGGCTTCCACTCCTGGGCGTTTTCCGCCTTCTTCCTCCCCGGTCGTCATCACCGTGCGTCACCCTCCCCGACGCCATCGCCCCTCCGCTGCTGCCATCATCGGGCCACCTCGCCGTGCCACCTCCCCTCCATCTTCAATGCATTGCACGCCCCGAGCCGCCAGCACCACGCCGCGCCGCAATAGACGACCCGCTGTGCCACCTCCCGCCCCGCTCCAGTGAGGGAGCTAGGCCACCGCGACGCCGCCCACGCGCGCTCCCACGCCTCCACCACACCCCTACCCGGCGCCATTCCCGCTCCATCGTCCACCTCGCCGCGCACACACCAGCGCCTTCGCCCGCCTATAAAAGCCGCCCCTGGACACCCTTCCTCCTTCACACCTCACTTCCCCACCTCCCTTCCACTCCTCCCTCACCAGAGCCGGTCGGATCTCGAGCTCTTGCCGCCGCCCCTTTTCCTTCCCCATCGAACCCGTACGCCAATTTCGCCCTCCCCGCCTGTATCTATCCCATCCAAATACCCCAACACCACCCTATCCACTCCCCCTCACCCTAACCTTGGCCGATTTGGCCGGAGCACCACGCCACCACCACCGTAAACCCCCCTTTCAAAACCCCAACCCGCACAAAAAAACTCCAAAGGGAGAGGAACTTACCTCGGTGAACCCTCCCGCTTATCCCCTGCTGTCACGCCACCATCGCCATGAGCATTGCCACCCCTCGCTTTCCTCCTCCGCCTCGCCGAAAGTGCTGAGAGGCGCTCAGCCTTCTACGAAAGCACCCCAAAGGCCTTTAAGGCCAGGCGTTATGGGCCTTCGGGCCGACAAAGCCAAATGGGCTTGGCCCACTACTGTAGCCATTTACGGTTCACTAGCCAAGTACTGTCCATTTCGAATTTGGACCAAACATTGTGCTTTACTGTTCATATTTCGAAAATAGTAGAATTGGTTACTGTTCCTTAAACCAAAACTAGTGTCTAGTTACTGTTCATAATCCTCTTCATGTATGAACAGTAAATATGACACTAGAAAGCTCATTCTTGACTCCGATCAGCTATATCAAGCTCCCAACAAATCTTTTCTACCTTTTTATATAATTCATTATCTCTCCACCATAATTTTTGTTGTACTTGGATTCATTTCTCAACTCCGTTTAGTCCAATCAAATATCAGATAAACTCCTATCACTCCACACCACATTTCTTTTAGTTTCTTTTCGATTTTATTTACTTGCATGTTATTTCTAGCTCATTCCTTGTCGAACCAGATTTTATTTGGTATATTTTATTGTATTGCTTCTCGTTAGATCACGACTTTAACGACCAGGCTCCAGAAGACACCGAACAAGACCATTATCAACAGGACTTTGTGCAAGAAGGCAAGTCACATTCCTTTGATCATTTTGAGCCCATTTTCCTATATTTATTATTACTTTTATTATTATATTTGTGCCAATTACTTTAAATACTAAAATAATAATTTTGAATGCCATGATAATTAGATAAATCCTATTACCCCACATACAAATCCACCTAGCACTTGTAGGCCATATTCACCTTGACGAGGTTAAAATCCTTTATAAGCCATATTCACCTTGACAAGTCCACATAAAATATTAGCTATAAAAGTAGCTTTCTCACACAAATGTGTTTATCAATCAAAAGAGAGTATTAGCGGTTCGCCAATGGTTTTGATGGAGAGTTGAGGATTGTATCCAGGAAGTTGGACAACCTAAGTTGGACAACCCAATAGACTTGTGGAAAAGTGAGTCTGAGGTGAGGCCTGGAGGATGGACAACCACGTGATGGTGTTGGTCCATCGCTTCACTGTGAGACAAGTAAGGACAAGAACCTTGTTCCACAATAACAGACACAGGAAACCGCTCAACCACAGGTGTGGTCATTACTCCCTGGCTTAGTACATTGTTCATCCGATTGAATATCTACAGTATCGAGAATGGGATAGGAGTGGACCGGTAAGGGACACTTGCTGGTCTACACAACGGTAGGTGCCGTCAGCATAGGGGTGAAAGATCCACTGGGGTTGGTGGAGTCTCCCGAGGGCTATATGGTCCATAGACCTACCAGGTAGAGGCTAGAAAGGTTGAGCAGTGACAAGCTTTGTTATCTCAACTCAGTCGCACGCTAATGTGTTGCATGTATATTGCATGACAGTATGAGCACGAGATATCTTGTGGGTAAAGTTGGACAGCTCTGCAGAGTGTATAATTAAAGGTATTCGAATACGCCATGCTTCTGGTTAATGAAACCGTGTTAATGGGTGATTCCAGTACAAAGGCATAAGTAGAGTTTTTGAGATGTTAAGTTGGTAATTGAGTTTGTTGAGAAACCCCTGATCTTAATATTTATTATTGTTTTACTGTTTAAATATAAATTGTTTTAACTGCAAAATGCATCCACATATGCCTGTTATGGTAAACCCTAACCATCCTGTAAACTCCTTACATGTAATTATTTAGCTTTTCTATGTGGCTTGTTGAGTACGGAAGTTGTACTCATTCTTGCAATCTACAAATCATCTACAGAGGAAACTTGGGAAAATGCAGTAGATCTTGTTGAATAGGATTTTGGTGGACCCACGGATGGCAGCAACTACTGTTATTAGGTCTCCATCGCGCTCAAACGTGCCTGTGGTTTGAAGTTATTTTGTCTTGTATTATATTAAATTTTGGACTTGGATGCCCGTGTCAGTGTTAAAACTGGCTGTTAAGTCTTATCCTTGTGTAATAAAATGTTGACTTTTGTTGTAATCGGAAGTTTGCTTAAGACACTGCTTACTTCGCAACTGTATATCTTGGACGGTTATAAAGAATTTAACGGTCCCAAATTTTGGGGGCGTTTCACACTTGCATGTCACCACATTCTTCTTGTTTTACCCTGGGAAGGCAGAATGCATGTACTAATGTACGCTAGTGTTAGAAGCTAAGTTGCATGTACTAATGTACGCTAGTGTTAGAAGCTAAGTATCATCAGTTTAGCAAGTTTATATAACGTCAAAAAACTAAGTACTAGTCTAAACTAAGCAATGCTAGTACTAGTATCTGGTAAATAATCTGGTGCTCTCGAAAGAAGATAGACGGCTGACGGCTGACGGCGTTGTTCCAACTTGCCATCCAGTCCGTTGAGAACTTGAGATATATCCGGATACGCTTGGGGCTGCCTGTCGCGGTGTGGGGTCCATTCTCTGGCCGATCTTCTGTCAGCTTGCTGTCCGTGTGAGGCACACGATTGCTGATTTTTTTCTAAATAAAATATTTTTAATCGTTTCACAAAAAATAACAACACTTTATTTTTTTTTTTACAAAAATAACCCTCGGCCGCTAGCCCACCAAGCGACTAGGATCAATCGCACGGTAGGCCAGCGATTTGAGGTCTGTTGACACTCAGTCGCGCTATGAGCGAACGACATTGAGCCACATCGCCCCATCGTGCCACCCTCGCGCGACTGGCAGCCACTAGACACCAGTCGCTCCACACTGCTACGGCTGAAGAGCGATATAGTCGACTGGTTCCAATTTGAATCCACTTGCACGACAGAAAGAGGAGAAGTGAGAAGAGTGCCAGCGGCAGAGAGGAAGAGAGGGAGGAGAGGTGGGAAGAGGAGATAAGAAGGGAGAGGAGAGGGAGCACAAGACTCTGCCCTCGTCTCGGCATGTCTTCGTGTACTCGTGCTTTTGTTGTGAGTTCGTCCTGCTCATATAATTTATTGGTCACTTCGATAAAAATATGTTAGGTTAGCAAAATAAACATAACCTAGTGGTAGATTTGGTTTTCATTAGACTCTGCACAGCATGCTTAATTAGTATCCATTCTAAATATCCCAAGTTGCGTGATAGAATTGTGAGGTCAACAATTTTTCAGAGTGTTTCATGGGCAGAGAGAAATTCGCAAGAGACCATGTGGGGTTGATTTGAGCAGTTTTTCACAAACCACAATGTATCACATAAACCCGGATAATCTTAAAATCTGAGAGGTATTGTATTGGCTAACATGTAACTTCTCGCTTGACCCAATATTGTATGGTGTCACCGTGAGATGCTTGTGGAGCTGTTCACTGGAAGTGGTCCGTTGGGAGTTGAGGCCAATGGAGTGAATAAGGTCATGGCAGACCTGGTTGGAAGCGTGTAGGCGTCGCGGCTATCAATGGGTATTGTTAGTGTAGGTGTATTCGAGTACACTTGGCAGTGTTTATGAAGTGGGGGAGAGTAACGCAGGTGTGTATGTGGAAGTTGATGATGGTGGTGCATATGCAGTTGTGGTGGCAGACAGACATATCGATCCTAGTGGCAAAAGGACGAAGAGGACATTGAATTCATAGCGGATGACTTGGAGCAGGAAGATCGGAGGGCCAGAGTCGAAGAACAAGCGTGGGAAGAGGATGAGGAGGATGACGACTGTTCGAATGATGATGATGTCCCCAATGCGCGGGGTGCCTGATGCTTAGAATAGACATGACCAATGGGCTATGGTTGTGAGTGGTGGCCATAATTCCCGGTGGGAGTATGGGCAGAATGTGGTGCGTGTTAATACCATATTTGCATATAAGTCAACTCTTTATGATGCTGTCAAATTGTGGGCGATGTCAATACAAAGGCAATTAAAAGTTGTCAAATCAAACAAAAAGCGGTACATTGTGAATAGACCTGTTCACGGGCGACCCGCCCTGGTTCGGGCCAGGCTTGGGACTGCAATTTCGGCCCGAAAGCCCGGTGAAACTAATTAAAAAAATAAAGAAACCATTTTTTATTCTTGAAATGAATTAAATATTACTTTTTATTCTGAAAAAGTATTAAAATAATAGTTTTAAATAGGGAAAAACAAATTTCGGGCCGGGCCAGGCTGGGCTCGGGCTTGCCCGTTCGTGAGTGGGCTTTTCAAGCTCAGCCCAAAGCTCGGCCCGGCGTTTGAACAGGTCTAACTGTGAAGTGTGAGAAAGATAGGTGTCCTTGGCATGTTCATGCCTACAAGCCGAAGTATGACATGTGATGGATCGTGTCGTCGAAGGTGGAGGAGCACTTGTGTGTTATGAGCAACGTACTACCAAAGCACCGCAACCTCACTTCTTCTTTCATTGCAAATATCATGTACGGGGAGATTGTGGAGAAGGACATGGAAGCGAAACACATAATGCTGGCCATTGAGCAGAGGTACAAGTACAAGATCAGCAATGCGAAGGCGTGGAGGAAGAAGCAGAAGACACTGGAGAGAAGGTTCGACACGTTTGAGTCAGCCTAAGACAATCTTCCTCGACCACTTGAGGTGCTAAGGGACAGAAACCATAGAACATACATCGATGCAAAGGATAAGGTTTCAGAAAAACTAGAAGGGTACATGGTAATGCAACGAGAATTCCTTGCAATCGGTGCTTGTGTTGATGCCTTTCGTTACTGCAGCCCACTGATGTGCGTGGATGGAGCATTCTTGATTGGGAAGGACAAGGGGCAAACCATGACAACAATCGGTGTGGATGCTAACAATCATATCTTTCCCGTGGTTGTTGCATTTATGGAGAATGAGAACTTCAATAGTTGGTTAAGGTTCTTTAGGCACATCAAGGTTGGAGTAGTTAGTGAAAGCCCAGGCGTTTGCCTAATGCATGACTGACATGCCGAGTTGATTAAGGCCATCAAAAAACTGCAAGAAGATCCAAATGGGCCTTTTCCATGGCGCGACTTGCGAAACCGTTGGTGCATGCAACACTCGGGGACTAATTTTTTCAAGCCGTTCAAGAGCAAGAGGATGATGGACCTATCCAAGAGGTTGTGCAAGCAGAACTAGCAAAGGAAGTTCGATGCACTCTGGAAGAAGCTTGATGAGTTCACCACCAAGCACGCTGAGGAGAGGAGTAAGGAACCTATTGGAAACACAACCAATGTACCACAACGGTTGGCGCCGTTGCCCAAGATTAACCCACCCGACTTGAGCAGGAGGACAACAAGGAACATTAAATGTTTCTTGTATTGGATCGAGGCTGAGCCAATGGAGAAATAGGCATTGCTTTACGATACTGATGATGCAAGGTACGACATAATGGCCGAGGTGTACAATTGGATTATCAGGGGCCTGCGCGGTACGCCGCTCGCTACAATCGTTGAGGGTACGTTGCATAATATAATCAAGTACTTTAGGAAAAGACATAGCGCTGTTGCATTGCATATGCTGAATGCACAGACGTCCTATTGTTCCAAGATGATGGAGTACATGGCCGAAAAGAGCGAGAAGGACCGAATGCACCGAGTCTTCATTATGAGCACCATAGAGCTTCGGTTCGAGGTATTGCTAAGGAACCAAAGTGGGTTGGGAACGACGAGTGGTAACCGAACGCACGAGGTGAACCTTGGTACACAAGAGGGCAACAACAATTGTTAGTACATGTGTAATAGGCCAATGCTACTTCATAAGCTATGCTCTCATGTGTTGGCTGCATGTGGCATGATCAAGATGGACTCCGCACGGTATGTGTCGGGTTTCTTCATGAAGAAAAATGTAGTTCAGACTTGGAGCAGGGAGATCCGTGGATTCCGTGTTGTTGGTAACTTCACAGAGGATGACGAGGATTAAAATCTCTTTTCATTATTTTAATACATAATAAAAGACCATATATCTTCATAATCGTAACCCCTAAGGCTAACGACCCCTGTGGTCGTAAGGATTCCAGAGGTTACATAATGGGTACCCGGCCTGGATGAGGTCCTCAGACTCAATCCCCGACTGTGATGACCGTCAGAGAAGCAATGAACTAGCATCCGGATCTAACTCCAAGTATGTTCCTTACCGTGTGATGAATGGAACACATGTTATATTTGCTCCATACCACACAATGTTTCATAGTTCTAAGATACTAACAACAACCATCATACGGTTGAAGTGTCTCACAGACATTCAACCGCGAACGATTGATGTTTCTTCAACCGATGCCTCGCTCCGACCAGTCGCATCACTTCCAACAGGTGCCTTCTCCAGCAACAAGTGTCATCTCTTCGACGATTATTTAAATATGGAGCACGGAGTAGATTAAAAAAGACTATGTCAAATTGAAGTAGGGCAATTGACATTAGGTTGATGTTTCAAGTTTGATTCAGCTGCATAGCAAGCATTACGCTCAGTGTAATTAGGATTAGTCCACTGCCTTATCGAGGGCACCCCCTGTAATAGCCAGTTCATAGCAATAAAGAGTAGTCCCATTCTTTCTCAAGAACTCTTTGGTATTTTTCTCTATTTATTTCGTAAGATCGGCAACTCGATCGCCGACAGCTGGCACCGTCCGTGGGGAAGAATGCGTTGAGTTCTTGAAGATTACTTCACTCAAGCATTCCTCATCCACTTTCTTTGCCCCATCATCGCTCATGCGAACATGGCTGTGACTTGGGATGAGGAAAACTGGTTCGACCTGGCGGACTACTCCAACCTCGACATGGACGCATGCATCCGTGCTATGGAAGAAAACGGGATGTCGTCATCATCCTCCTCCGCCGGCTCGCCAGCCACAGAGATTGGCGAAATCGACCGGATGGATGAGGATACACCGCCACCAACAATGGCGTTCTCAGAGGAACCGCTCGTTCCGACCAGTTCGGAAAGTCCGAACGCCTCTACAAGCCTAGTCGATCCAACCGGTCAAAGCGGCAATGGAAGCCCAGAACTGCAATTAGAGAGTCCATGTGTTGCTTTACGGGTAGGCTACGATAGTACAAAACAAAAATTCTACCGCGTAACCAAAGAACCTCCGCTAGTAATAGATCACGGGATTTCCACTAGATGCCCCGACTCGCAGCGGAAGTAGAGTCGATATAGCGAGTTGATGCAATGTAGTCGCATTTCGTCGACATCTTCTCCTCCCCGCCTCCCCGTGATCGCCACGAAGTTGCAGATCGCCCTAGTGCCGATGCCGCAACAACACCTCCAAGGTATCCACACGCACGAGTAGGGACACCACGCACCGGAGTGTTAGTCAGGAGACCCGATTTATTAGGGCTCATAATACTTAGTCATCCAATTGACCCTAGTATTATCAACTAAATAAACTGCGTTCTCGAGATATATGTACTTCCTGCATGCAAGACACACAACTCATTACAAAAGATTGCATCAATTCCATTCAAACACATAGAATGTAACAAGCAACAAACCGTGGTTAATATAAATAAAGGATAGTTATTACAAAAGAGAGGCCGACCGCCAAATAACACAAGTCTACTAAGATAACAATGAAGCAAAAGTGCCATAGAGATGGCCCAAAACAAGAGCCAACCAAAGGTGCTTTTAGCCCACAAGGCAACCGATCGACCGCCAAGCTAGTCGCTTTTCCCAACCATCGCACATCTCACAAAAGTAAAGCCCTTTAGGCTCTACCTCCTCTGCAACAAAGTTATTACAAAGCAAATGAATACAAAATGTACTCGCAAGACCGACGGTAGTGTAACAGTAACTATAGTTTAACTACATGCAAGCTTTATTTAAGTGGATGAGGCTTTGGACTCATTTTTAGCATAAAGCAAGTTTTCATTTGCAATAATGTAATAGATTGAAAGCGATTTGACAAAGCATTTTTAATTGTTGAAGTAACAACGAGATAATAACATAATAACAACACATGAACAACCTGGAAGTGACTAACCCATTAGCCACCACAACAATAGCATGAATTACCCATTCATACCACCCATGTCAAGTTTTAATTAAAGGTTGTAGTCTAGTTCTCACGGGGCGTATCCGAGCGTGTCCATAACCTAGGACGAGGCTATTCGAATAGTTTTAACCCTGCAGGGGTGTACCAATGTACCCACACATCGACCGCTTTTAGCCACATGATTTAGCACACTTCCTTTGGTATGCCAAGACGGCTAAGTCCTATGAGACATTTCCAATGGATGATGCTAATTACGAGCAAGAACCCACGGGATAAAGACACATTAGACAAATTCTAACCGGTCCGCTAATGCTCCCTCCCAACACCACACACACACATTTTATTTAAACATACCCACCGACCAGCTCATAATTAACACCTCCCAAAGTACTTAGTCAAGAGAGGTCCCATATCCCCTCGTGTGGTTAGCACACAAAATTGCTCGTAACGGTGGCGCAAGTAACTCGGTCCTTATTGACTCAGCATACTACCACATTCCAAAAACCACACCATCCATCCAATATGCCCAAGTCCAAATCAAACTTTTATTTTCAGATTTTGACTTTACAAAATAACAAAGCACAAGTGCTGGACATAAAGGAGTAATAATTAGATTTGTGTGATCAAGACCATCGACTAAGTCGATGATCGCCCATTACTACCGATAACTAAGCATGTCTAAGCAGTTTAAATCGAAAACTACTAAGTGATAAGGGCTCATCCAACAAGCTCAAACCACAGCAAATAACCTAGGCTCATGGTAGTAGAGGATAAACAATTCCTACAGATTATGCAACTATAGGCTTGCTAGCGATACTTTAACACAAAGTAGCATGCATACATACAAGTAAAACAATATATTAACCTTTAAAGTAATGGGACGATAGAGGGGATATGATCAAACTGCTTGCCTTGCTGTTGCTGGTCAAATTGTTGCTGAGGATCGCCACGGATTAACACACTCGCCAACACCTAATCGAAAAGACTAAAAGAATCGATAAGAACGATTTAAAACGACAAAGACAGCACAGCAAACAAACTCCAAATACTCTGAATTTTCTACAGTAGCAAGAGGATGATTTTTAGGGAATTTAGCAACAAGAACCAATTGATTTGGATTCTCAATGCAAAAGTTATGAGCAAAACAAATCTGCTCAGCCCTAAAAATACCAAACTGCCACTATTCACTAATTTAATTATTAGGCAACATTTTCTAGAAGGGTGGTGATACTGAGATTTTACTGTAAAACCAGCACCTCATGAGATGAATAACACAATTGAGTTCATCTCATTTGGAGCTATTATGCATTTTCTATAATCTTTCAAAAACAAGAACTTGAACAAAATTATAATGCACAAGAACTCTTTTTGACAACAGCAACATGCTCAAAACTAATTTTCATAGTAAGTTCATTAATAGAGGAAACTAACAAAGTTGGATTCACTCAAAAATAATCTACAGAGCATTATCTATGCATTTTACAAGTTAAACACCATTTTGAGTGTACATTTAAAGTTAGTTTTAAAATCTATTTGCAAAACCATGTTCTGGAGCTGAACTGGGCTCATAACCATTTTTAGATTGGAGCCCAGGTCAAACCAGAGCTAACAAAATTTGAATCACCCTATTTGGATTTAAATTGACATAGTTATGCAATTTTAAAGTTCATACCTTTTTCAGCTTATAATTAAGACCTCACGGGAGGTCCTAAGGACTAGAACGGATTGGGAGGACATGAGTCGTTGATCCTGGATCAGACGGCCCAAGACCTCCCAGCGGAAACGCGCACGCGTCCGCGCGAGATAGAGGTCGTGGCCGTTGATCTTGGATCCAACGGCTATGACCTCCAGATCTCACGCGCTCGCGCTCGCGCTGCTGGACCTCATGCGCGCGATCAGAGAGGAGGTCGTGGCCATTGATCTGCGGGATGGACGGCCCACGACCACGCACCTCACGCACGCGCGCGCGGACGAGTTAATACGCGGGACAACGAGGAGGTCCGAGCGCACTAAAGACAGCAGTAATTGCTCCAATGATTGAGCATTTACTGAGCAAATCTATGTCCTAAACCGACAATGGCACGGCCGGACGTCGACAAAAATTTGAGGACGCCCCACGGCTTATCGCCGGGCGATTTAGGGCACGGCGCACACCGAGGGCACCGCTGGGACCGCAATAGCCAGCGCACCTAATGGGCCTAATCTCAGCGGCGGCGGCTTAGAGCGCCGACGAGCCGGAGAGGAGCAAGGAGACCACACGGTAAAAAGGCAAGAAGCAAAAGGAGCTCCGCAATGCCATTCAGCGGGTGCCCAAGAAAAGCTCCGCAACAACATACATCGCTGGTGCCAAGATCTCTGGACTACCAGAGGGTTACCCGGAGGTCGCGGAGGTGCCGAGGATGTTGGGGACGAGGAGGACCTGTGGTGAAGACAAGGGTGCTCCACGATCGACAAGCTCCAAGCTCCAACTAGCCCTCACCAAAACGGCCAACCCCAAGTGAAGTTAGGGTTAAACTTCCAGAAGTTAGAGGAGCAAAATGGAGCAGAGGTTGAGCGAGAGAGCCACTTTGAGCACTGTGCCACCGAGGGCTCCAAGCTTTTCAACAATGGCGCCAAAAGGGGAGGTCAAGGAGGAGAAAGCTCAAGACACAGTGCAAGCTAGAGCTTGAAAGTGTGCCAAAGAAGCTACGGAGGAACCCAATGGGGTTTTATAATTTAGAGAAGCAGGCACATGAGCTAGGGTGAAGCTCATGGTGAGCTTAGCCCATGGCTCGGTCCATGGCTTGGACAAGACGTGGAGTGGACATGGTGACAGCCTGTCTTGATCGGAGGCGGAAGGTCGACCAAAGATTTAATGCGGTCAAGAAAGAGTCGTTGTAAGGTACACAAGTTGACAGGCATGCCTTTTCTCTCTGCCTGAGAGCACGCATGCGACCGAGGAAGGAGAAGAATAGGGAGTTCATTTTGACCGTTGGATAAGGCTACGGGGAGGTCCTAACCCTCGGATGGTATTTTTGAACCGTTACGTTTTAAGTGACTCGGAGGAGGTCCCAGCCATACGATCTTGGACGGGGAGGTCGTGGCCCCACGATTTTCATAACGCGGATGCGCAAAGGAAAGAGAACAGGAGGTCCAAGGCGTTAGATCTAAATCCAACGGTGCGGACCTCCTGGAGGACTTAACGTTTGCGCACGCTACAGCCCAAGATGTGGAGGTCATGGCCTTTGGATTTAAATCCAAGGGCACATAACAGATAGGGAGGTCTTAGACGCTGCGCAACGCACAAGAGAGGTCATGGCCGTGAGATTCTCATCTAACGGCTACGACCTCACGTGCGCGGGGAGGTCTGATGCGCACGAGGCAAGGAGGAGGTCGTGACCGTGGATTTTAATCCAACGGTGCACAACATGATATGGGGGAGGTTTTGTGCGCTGGATAACGCTGGGAGGTTGTGGGCTGTTGGATTTGATCCAACGGCGCACAACAATTGAAGCGGGGAGGTCCTGGCTGCGATGATTTGCAGCGGAGGTCGTGGCCTTTGGATCTGAATCCAACGGCTGCGACCTCGACAAGGTGGGATGCCTTAGTGGTTTAACAGCTCGGGGAGGTCATGAGCTGTTGGATCTTAATCCAAGGGCTATGACCTCGCCAAGGTGGGAGGACCTCGCTGTGACGGTTAAGGGAGGTCTTTGAGGTTTAAAAACACAGGGGAGGTCATGGCCATGGATCCTTGATCCAACGGCAATGACCAGATGAGGTGGGGAGGTCCTTGCGGTGTTGACCATGGAGGAGGTCGTGGCGGTTGGATGTAAATCCAACGGCCGTGACCTCATCAAGGTGGGAAGGAGGTCTGATGGGTTGCGAAGAGGTTGGGTTGGACCAGCTTTGCAAAGCGGCTAGCCCAAGGAACAAAGTAAGTTCATAAACTCAATTTTAACAAATGAGACTTTGCGAATTGTTTGGGATAGCAATTTAACTCCAAAATTTATGAAATTTTAACTGGAGCTTGCTGACATCATGATTAACCTTACATAAAATTTCCAGAGGTTATTATGCAATGCATTTTTCTCAGGAAATTCATGAAGGCTGCTCAAGGATTTGTTTTACCTCCAAAAATTATCAAACAAGTTTTATAACTCATGATATTTTTCAGAGGGGTCCCACAACATCTCTAGGACCAATCCAAGGGTTTGGCACAAGATTTGTGACAAATGGGAAATGAGTTTGACTTAGGTCAACAAGAGCTTTGTGTTTTTGGATTACACAACTCTTAGACAAGAATTACATGAGAGTTTAGGGGTTTTCAAGATGTGAGAAAAAGTTTTAATTTCTACCCATTTAATTACATTTGAAACAAACCCTGATTATACATTTGGGATGTTACACTAGCGCCGGCAGCGTGGTTGAGGAAGGTGTGGCTATTAGGGTTTCAGGAATTCCTTCTCAAGGATCATCTTACCCCATGCCATCGCCCTTCTACATATAGGCATCTATGATGGGTCTCGTACTAGAGGCCCATTAGGAACTTGCGGCCTATAAGAATTTAGATCACCATCCAAATCAAATCCTAGCCCTTTAAGTGTGTGACCCTGTAGGTTCATGTGTAATCAGTTGTGACTCGAAAACTCTTTTCCTACTACGAGATCGTAGGAAAAGAACCGTCACTAAGAAGCTCCTTCCAGTGGGCAGGACCACATGCGGAGAGAAGAAACTTCAACTAAGAGGCTTTTCATGTCTCGACCAGTAGCCAAAACAAGAGTAGAACAGAATATTGAAATGATGAAATGAAGTCCATAAGTTCTATAGCATGTAAGTAACTATATCAAGTTGTCTGTGTTATGCTCCTTTTACTCACATGTTTCTTTGATAAATGAGTGTGGTCGCGCGTGAGAACAATTGACTTCATGGTCACGAGTAGGACCTTTACGGCGTTTGACTTATATGTCTAAGCCAGAGAGTAACAGAGATCCTTTAAAAGGATATCGGAGAGAATTTGGTCTTCTCCGACCAATTAGACAAAAATAGTAGGTAACCAGAGTATGGGTATAGTCATATAAACAATATAACTCATCGAAGAAAGTAAAGAAATGATAAATCTTTATTAAAATTGAAAAAAATATAAAATACACTTATACAAAGAACTTATGCAATTGGTCAATATTCTAAGAGTTTGACAAAACACGCCCGTCTGACATAGCTAGTCGTATCAAACCAGGTCTGGTGACTTCGACCACAGTGTATGGACCTTCCTATTTAGGAGAAAGTTTATTACGATTAGCCTGGCTCTGAATTTTTCGTAGAACCAGATCACCTATAGCTAGGCTGTGAGGTTGTACCTTACGATTGTGGTACCATCGCATAATTTGTTGATAAACCGCCGATCATATAAGGGCTTGGTTTCGTCGTTCTTCAAGGAAATTGATATCGTCGAGTCTTCATTCTATCTGATCATTCTCATTTAAACAATCAGTTCGAGTGGATCCAATTTTCAATTCCGGGGGAAGCATGGCTTCAGCATCGTAAACCAGAAAAAATGGTGTTTCACCGGTCGCACGATTGGTCATGGTTCGAATGGCCTATAATACAGAAGAAAGTTCTTGAACCCAAGCTCCTGACCGTTTTATTAACTGGTCGAACGCTCGGTGCTTCATACCTTGTAGTATGATACCATTAGCTCACTCGACTTTTCCATTGCTCTGTGAATGAGCGATAGAAGCAAAATGTATCTTGATGCCTAGATCCTTGCAAAATTCTTGAAAACTTCCGCTAAAGAACTGGGCACCGTTATCTGTGATTATACGACTGGGTATACCAAATCGTATGATCACATTTTTTGTGAGGAATCTCTTAGCGGCTTCATTCGGGAGCTCTTGGAAAAGGTCCCAGAATGTCTAGTCCCCAAGTTGCGAAAGGCCAAGAAAGAGGTATGGTTTGCAAAGCTTATGCCGGCTAATGTACTTGTCGACTATAAAATTGACACTGTACGCACTTCATCACGAGCTCTTTTACATCATGAAGGGCAGTTGGCCAGTAGTATCCTTACCTAAAGGCTTTACCGACCAGTGTTCTGTAGGAATGATGTGCTCCACAGACTCCTCCATGAATAACGGTTAACAACTTAATGCCATCCGTTTTAGATATGCATCTCATCAACACTCCGTGAGATCCTTATCTATACAAGGTACTTTCGATCAGAGTGTATGATTTGGCTCTTCGAGCTATACGATTAACCTTTACATCATCTTGAGGAATAATGCCATGCTGATGATAATTGTGGATCGATGTCATCCAATCTCTACCGGGATCGTGCTTGACGACCTCCTGTGGAGCATCCATGTTCGTAGGATCGATTTGTATGACCTACAGTGGAACATCTATGTCCTCGAAATGCTCAACCATTGAGGGTGAATCGAGTTGCTCGAGAAAAACTACGGGCGGGACAGGTGACCTTGTGGAGGCCATCCGTGCCAATTGGTCTACTAGAAAGTTTTCCTTTCTAGGAATATATTGGATCTGAAAACCGAAGAAGTACTTTTCGAGTTTTCGTACTTCTGCCAAATAAGATGACATCTTGATACTTGAGAATTGATACTCTTTCCCGACTTGATTCGCTACTAGTTGATAATCGCCTTTCACTAGTAATCTGCAAATCTCGAGCGCTCTGGTTGCTTGGAGTCCTGCCAGTAAACCTTCGTATTCTACCATATTATTTGTAGTAGGAAAGTTTAGCTGAATGGCATATTTGATATGTTCTCCAGTAGGGGATATTAAGACGACTCCAGCCCTCGAGCCTTTGAGCATCAAGGAACCATCAAAGTACATTATCCACTCGTCGTGGTGTTCGTACTCGGGCCCTTGGGTGGGCTCAGGGTTTGTCCATTTGGTAATGAATTCTGCTATTGTCTGGAACTTTATTGCTGTTCGTGAGATAAAATGGAGGTCGAACGCCCCAAGCTCGACCGCCCATTTTTCTATTCGTCCTGATGATTCCCTATTTCTGAGAACTTGACCAAGGGGATATTCGGTCGGTACGACCACCTTATGGGCCTGAAAGTAATGCCTTAGTTTCCTTGAAGCCATAAGGAGACTATAGAGAAACTTTTGTACTTGTGGGTATCTTTCCTTAGGTTCATGTAAGACTTTGCTTAAGTAATATATTGGTTGTTGAACGTTGTCACGTTCTACGACCAGTACACCACTGACTGCTTGTGGCATTATAGTCACGTAAATTAGCAATGTTTCTCCTGATCTAGGAGAAGCTAAGATCGGGGCATTCGTAAGGTACTTCTTAAGTTCTTCAAAGGCATCGTTTGCCTCTTTAGTCCACTCGAAACTTTCATACTTTCAAAGAAGTTTGAAAAAACGGAGTCCTTTTTCACCTAACTCTACTATGAAATGACTTAGCACTGCCATACAGTCGATTAGTTTTTTGTACTTCCTTCTTTGTGGTCGGAGGGCGCATCTGGGTAATGGCCGATATTTTTGCTGGGTTTGTTTTAATTCTTCTAGCCGAAACTAGGAATCCAAGAAGCTTTCCAGAAGAAACTCCGAACACACACTTATCTGGATTTAACTTAAAGTTATACTTTCTTAAGTTATTGAAAGTCTTGTGTAGGTCGAAAATGTGGTCACCAGCATTGACACTTTTCACGACCAAGTCATCAACGTAGACTTCTAGATTTTGACCTATCTGAGGATTAAAGGTTTTTTTGCATCAATCTTTGAAAAGTTGCACCAGCATTTTTAAGACCAAATAGCATCTTAACATAGCAGTAAGTGCTATATGGAGTGATAAAGGAAGTTTTCTATTCATTATCTTTATTCATATTAATCTGGTGGTACCCTGAGTACACATCTAAAAAACTTAACAATTCACACCCGGAAGTAGAGTCTACAAGTTGACCAATGCGTGGAAGGGTAAAGTCATCATTTGAATAGGCTTATTAAGATCTCTGAAATCAATACATATTCGTCATTTCACATTGCTTTTTCTAACCATTACAGGGTTGGCAAGCCACTCTGGGTGGTCGACTTCACGAATAAATTCAGCCTTAAGGAGCTTGTCGATCTCCGACTGGATTGTCTCCTTCTGGGTTTTTTTTTGTCTGGCTAAAGAGCTAGCCTGTGCTTGATCACCTCCCTAGGGACTCCGGGCATGTCGCACGCCTGTCAGGCGAATACGATCTGGTTTGCTAGGAGGAAGGAGACGAGCGACTTTTCCTATTTAGGGTCGAGTCTTGCCCTAACTAATACCTTTTGGGTAGACACATTAGCATTTCTTGACCTAGACGGTGTGTTGGCGCTTTCCATAGGAGCGCCTTTGCCGAGTGGTACCTCCTTGGTCTGGTTGGAAGGTTTTTACGCCATCTTTAGCCTTGAGTGCTTGACCTGGATGGTAGGTGGATTAGTTTCCCTGGTGAGAAGCTCGTCAACCAGTTCTAAGGACTTCCGATTACATGCATAAGCCATTTTTTGATCTCCTCGAACCGTTATGACTCTTTCTGTTCTGTCATTTTTAAACTCTGAAAACCGTAATACGTGGCTATCAGGAATTTTGCTAAAGCCAGACGACCGAGGATTCCATTGTATGCAGTTTCAAAATCCACCACATCAAAGTGAACCATTTCTGTTCGGAAGTTGTCGGGTCTTCTGAACGTAACCGGTAGGGACAGCTATCCTATCGGTTTGGCAGTAGAACTAGGAACTATACCGTAGAAGTCATATTTCACAGGTTTTACCTTAGACTTGGGAATCTGCATCTCTTCCAATGCCCTCGTAAATAAAATGTTTAAAGAGTTACATCCATCTATTAAGACTCGATTAACTTTACAATTGTTAATAGTAGGTTTGACTACGATAGAAAACCTACCTGGTCGAGTCGACAGGATGGAGCAGTCTTCTTTGCTGAAGGAGATTATAGTTTTTGACTACCTGGACAGCTTGATGGTGACCAGAGACTCAGCAAGGTTGACCTCCTGCTCCACGGCTTTTAGATGTCGTTTTGAGTCGTACGAAGAAGATCCTCCGAAGATCATATCCACGGTGTGTTATGGCTCTTGGTATTCCATCTCTTCGTCATCATCTTAATCCTTCTTGGAGCTAGGTTCTCCAAGTTCAGTTTCACCACGCTCGGCAGGTGCGCAGATCATCCCTTGATGCCTGGTGAAGTAGACACCACTTCTTATTTTTCTTTTAGTCACTGGTCGTAGCCTTAGCTTTGCTCCGACCAGTGAAGTCTTTCTTGCCCTTGGTAAATTTTTCGGGAATCGCAAGGACTTTTTTGTTGTCGGACTTGCGATTCTTTTTACCCTTAAGAGACTTCTTGCTTTTTTTTCTTGCTTCTCCAGGCCTAGTTGGGGATTTTTATCTTTTCGATCAATAGCTTCACACCATTCGATTACTTTACTAGCAGCTGCATACTTGTCTGCCATGTTGAAAAGCTCGACGATCGTTCGTGGAGGATTTATTGCAATATCTTGCATAAACCGGCGATTCCTCAGCCCTGCTTTAAAAGCCTAGATGACAGAAGACTCTACGATATCTGGGATAGAGTTTCGAATCTGACTGAATCTCTTGATATATTGTTGAAGAGTTTAATTGGTTTTCTGCTTCATCCGATCAAGATCATCCTCCTTCCCGGGACGGTCGTACATCCCTTAAAAGTTGGCGATCAGAGTATCGCAGAGCTGCTCCCAAGTGTAGATAGATCTGACTAGTAGGTTGAGCAACCACGACCGGGCAGACCCTTCAAGGACTGTGGGCAAGTAATTTGCCATCACGTTGTCATTACCATCAGCAGCCTTGATGGCGGTAGTATAAATTTAAAGAAATTCTAATGGGTTCTGAGTCCCATTGAACTTCTCTATATTGGCTAGTCGGAACCTGCCTGGCCAACAAACAGCTTGGAGACCTGCCGAAAATGCTCGGCAACCCGTAATGGAGTCGTGGCGCCTTATTTGAAAAGGAGCCGGGTTATAGTCAGTTGGGGATCAGTTTCTCATATTTGCATACCTAGGATCCAGTGTCCCAATCCGGTCGTGGACATTATGATAATGTCTTTAACCACCCGCTTGGTTCAGATGATGCCTGAGATCGTCTGAATCAAGTGGTCGTTCCTCTTGATGAGGGGGAGGAGTGGCTGCTGTAAAGAGCCGTCTTCCCTCGTGATTTCCTGGTCGGAACCTACGAGGGGTCTTGGTGTCGATCGGTCCTCCGCTCGACTATGTTGTCCCATACTGAGAGAGGAGCGCTGGGATGAAGTCATCATGTGACTTTGCGAGTTTTTTTGCTCCCGGTACATTTCTGTACGCTGGACGGAGTGTTGGAGGATCTCCGACACCTGACCTGCAAGCTGAGCATAACCTGTAGTTCCTGCTAAAGTAGGATCTGGATTATTCATAATATCCTGGACTCGTTGCAGGTTTTGTATTGTTACCGAAGGTCGTGGAAGATTCACGTTTGAGTGGGTGTTTGATGAATTGAGTTTTCTCTTGACCTTCCGGTTGGCCCTGTCTGACCCCTTACTCGTGGTGGGGTAGGAACAGGTGAATTAACTGATGCACGTCTATCAGCTCGGTTGCCTCTGGTAATTGGTGCTTGAGTGCCCGTTCCATTTGCACCAGCAAGTGGTTGCGAGTTAACTCGTGGAGGATCGTACATGGCATTCGGATTGGTATATCTGATTGTGTTAACTTCATGGCGCCAACAGTGATCTTCCGATGAGCTCCCGTCGTAGCTAAGGGAGAGCCTTCCAGAGCTTCGGCAAGAAGCCTCCACGACGGGGAGCGGTTGGAGATTACCGTTTCTGGTGGGCTTTGTGGTGGACTCATCCTGATTCGACGGATTGTCGATTGTATGATGAGTTTCGCCATGCCCACTTGGCCTATAATCAGTGATAACTTCATTGATACCCTTACCAGATGTCGGTTGGCCTCCAGAATACGTAGGGAGCTGTTGGCGAATACTTGTCGCCCATGACAATATCGAGAGTACATGGACTCTCTGATTGCAGCACTAGGCTTCGTTCTTTGCTTTTCTTGGATCGGATCGGCCAAGACTTATAGAGCGTTCGGATATTCGAATCGCCGTAACGAGCGTTCCTCGAGAGTGCCATTGATGGCGGCAGTGAATCCTCATCCATCCCTCTCTGCTGTTCGTAGTCTCTTTTAAGTAGTCCATGAAGTGGTGGCAGTTACTTCTTGAAGAGACGCTAGTTGGAAGTGCCGCGACTGGTCGGAGCGAGACGACAGTTGGTGAAGTATCAACCGTTCTGCGGTTGATACCAAGGAATGGCGTAACCACATGATGGTTATTTTCAGTGACTTAAAGCCATGAAATGTTGTGTGGTTTGGAGTAATTAGGCACATGTTTCATTCATCACACGGAAGGTATATAGTTGGAATCGAGTTCAAATACCAGTTCATTGTTTCTACGAGCAGTTACCTGGTCGGGTAGTTGTTACAGGACCTCTCCGACCAGGGTACCCATGATGTAACATCTGGAATCCTTACGACCACAGAGGTCGTTAACCTTAGGGGTTACGACCACAAATCCATAGAGATTTTAATCCTCGTCAGCGCTGTTACCTTGTTACCTCCCTCCCTCATTGTGTCCCTCGCGGCCTCCCTTCGTGCCAATCCGCCCCCTCCCCTCGTTTGCGTTGAAGCCGCCGTCTTCTTCCCTCTGTCACCACTTCCCAAGTTGGAGGAGGCAGATGTGGTTAAAGCGGAGCAAGGGGAGGGGAAGAGGTGGATGCAAGTCAAGGAGGGCGGTAGCGACGCCACTACGTAGGCAACGACGGCTCCTATGGTGGCGCCGCCACCGTGTGGAATCAGATGCTTGATGGGGTCATGACCAACGTCTGATTTCTTCTCATGATTTGTGAGACACCGAGATGTACTCTATGTTTGTTTATAATGTATTTGTATCCAGCCATGTACCAAGGAGCTCATGTGAGTATGCGACCATACCTTTCTTTGTAGGGCGAGACGATCAGGTGAGGCAACATATCTCAAGATTTTATAGGTCGGAGGTGCAGTCCAAAAAACCAGAAGGCTCCGTAGAGTATCCATTCGTAACGGCCAAAATGTTTGATAGGTAAAGATAAGTTGGGATCATGTACTAGCTAGAAGAAACTTGTGGCTCGATAGTGCTAAGGCAATCGGGTTTGGCCTGAACTAGACCACACTACCTTCCAGTTCATCCACGCAGTACGATCGGCGAGGCAGGGCAATTTTGCTAGATACGTTGTTTGGACTGTGAAGATAAGATGGGAGTGGGGATGGGCTATAAGGAATTTGTGGTCTGTGAGCGTTTGTTTTTGCGCATCCATTTTTGGCATGCTCTTTTTGTGGTGCACCTACTTTTGGTACCTGAATAGTAATGATATGACATGTATTGGCTAGAAGCAACCTTTTGAGATGTCCTATCCGCCGACCGCTTGAAAAGATATTATCTGCACTATAGTTGAAAGTTTTAATTTTCACAATTAAGAGTTTTTTTTTTGAAAATGGCAAGAGTATTATCATCTTTGCATTAAAGAAGGAGAAGACACAGGATACAAAGCAAAGCTAACCGAAACAGAGAAAAACACAAAACAAAAGGAACAGGAGGGAAAACGAAGGAAAAAGAAGAAAGGAAGAGAAAAAAACGACAAAAGGAAAAGAAAAGAACAAAAGAAACTCTTAAACGCCACTCCTCACGAAAGATTCAAATCTTCTGCTGGACGGTAGGCCGCCAAATTTTTCGCCCCACTCAAGATCTAGGCCCTGGCAAGCCAATTAACGTGAAAAGATTGCAGCCAGCGGGGCCCGAGTAGCGGGGAAGATAGGCCAGCAAGTGAAGGAAGAGAGACGTCATGAAACAGCGGGTGGCAAGATCTGTATACATATTCTATACATAAAATCCCTCGAAGGTTTGTTGTTGATGAAACGCAAACTAAATCAGATTCATGTCATGCAAACGCAATCCAAAAATACCCATGCCGTTGAGCCACTGACATGAACGGCTCACCAGAGGAATAGCAAACCTAACCAACTTAACTGGAGAACCCAACCCAACCTTGCAACCAAAAGCCCCAAAGCATTATTTACAAAATAGACAAAAGACTGGCAGGATGGATGCCTAGATTGCTATCTTGGGGAGGGAGAGTATTAATGATCAACTCGGTTTTATCAGCGATACCTACATTTTATATGAATTGCATCCAGTGGCCGGAACGAAGCATAGAAGTACTTGACAAAATCAGAAGAGCTTTTCTTTGGAAGGGGGTTAAGGAGACTCGAGGTGGACATTGCCTAGTTGCTTGGTCCACCGTTATACTACCCAAGGAGCAAGGAGGTTTAGGGATCTGTGATCTTTGAATTCATAACAAAGCTTTGATCATGAAGTACGTAGGAAGGTTGTTATCCGACTCAACTGAGCCTTGCTTCAATTGGTTAAGAAGACAATATATTCAAAATCACATACCGATGCAACCTACGCAGGGAGACACAACAATATGGAAAACTTTATCCGCTACTTTCGAGATGATTACGCAAATGACTAGGGTCATAATTGAAAATGGACAGACTACTTTGTTCTGGAAGGACTATTGGGCATCTGCAAGATGATTGTATTTATGCTTTCCCACTCTGTTCACATTTGCCATAATCAGAATTGCACAACCAGCTCACAATTATTGAATAACAACTGGGAGGTCTCACTTCACCCGGTTATGTCACAACAAGCGATCTTAGAATACCAGGCTTTGCAACAAGTTTTGTCAGAGCAACATCTCACATAGGGAACCTTAGACCGACGGATCATTGCCTCAACCACGGCTGACATCACTACATCAGAAGTGTACCAAATCTTATCGTTCCACAGACTGAAATGGAAAGCAGCAGATTACGCCTGGCACGGGTCAATTCCACATAGATACAAAATATTCTTATGGCTAACTTTCAGAGGAAAACTGAATACTAAGGATAATATGACAACTAAGAAATGGATGACAGATCCTCACTGCGACATTTGCCCAACTTTAGAGACAATTGATCACATCATTCTGAGATGTAAACATGCTCATTATCTCTAGACTAAACTAGGACTAGCGACAGAAGCGACCTCCTCCAAGGATATGCTACATTTTGTGGAAAAAGTATCAGCGCAATCAATGACCTATGGTGAGATTTGGCCCATTTGTTTTGCAGCCTGCGCTCATACATTAAGGACTATGAGAAATAAGCGGGTCTTCTAAAATACCGAAATTGGAAACAATACAATGCAGCGTCAGATCCGAGAATACATTAGCCTCTGGTCCTGTAGGACTAAGTCCGAACACCGGGATTCCCTCCGACAGTGGTATCAGCTCTTTTTGTAAATAGTTTTTCTAGTTTTTTCTTTTCTCTCTTTTTACTTGCTTTCTAATTTCTTTTTTACTGTATTTGTAATACTTTAGCAACCATTTTAATACAATGGTCATAAGGTAGAGATTTCTCTACCTTTTACGTCAAAAAAAAAATCATTTACCCTGCAACCATCCTGCACCTTCGCAAACCAAGCATTACGTAAGTACGTACGTACGTGACATTCTCTTACAAAAATCGTTCGTTCATGGCTTCCTCCTCCCTCTTGCTTGGATCACCAGCTCCGGCGACTGGCGCGATGGCGTATCAGGTGCTGGAGGTGACGCTAATCTTGGCCAAGGACCTCAAGAAGGTGACGGTGTTCTCCAGGATGCGCGTGTACGCCGTGGCGTCCATCTCCGGTGGCGACCCCCAGATGCTGATGTCACGGACGCACGCCGACCGAGAGGACGGGGGGCGGAGCCCCATGTGGCACGCGCTGCTCCGGTTTTCCATCCCCGCTGGCGCCGACCCATGCGGCCTCGCGCGCTGCACGTGCTGCTCTGCACCGAGCGCGCATTCGGTGACCGCGACGTCGGCGAGGTATTCATGTCGGTGCAGGACCTCGTCACCGTGGCGCTCGATGGCAGCGAGCACAGGCACCTCAGCTACCAGGTGCATCGGCCGATTAGCGGCCTGATGCATGGCGTGCTCCACATATCGTACAAGATCTCCGACACGCCAACGTCGGCGCCGGACGCATAGTACATGCAGGATTCGGCGAAGCAGCCACCGAAGGGCGTGGACGTGATGACCGTGTGAAATAACCCAAAAATCTAGAATTTCAAATGTTTTTCAAATTTTCAGCCTGTTTTTTAGTTTCTTTCCCCATTCGGAAAGCCTCTCCCTTTTTCCGCTCTCCTTTTTCGGATTCCCATTTCCCTCAGCCCAAAGGCGCATTTCTCCCGGGCGCTACCTCGTTCTTACCCAGTGCATCACCAACGCCACACCGCCTTCGTCTCCGCTCCCGTTAGCCGCCAGCTCCCGCCCCACCTTGCCTCACTATCAATGCATGCACACACCCCCACTGCAGCCATACCACCACCACCTCGCCCCACCCAGCGCCGTTAGCACATAGCCGTCCAGCTCGCCGCCCACGTGCCGCGCACTCCGCAGCTCTCCATTGCTCCCACCGCCTCTCAACCGGCTATAAAAGCCACCCCTGAGCACGCCTTCATCTCCATCCCTAGCCTCAGCACCCCCACTGCCCCTATCCCCTCCAATGCCGACCGAATTTCAAGAAATCCCCGCTGCTTCCATCATCTTCCCCGGTGAGCAAACTTCAAATTTGCTGCGCCCATTTCTCCCCTTCCCACCCAACTCGGTCTCTAGCACCACCCCGTCACCCTGCATCTTTCCCCTAACCTCCCTGCTCCAATCCCCGCCGCCACCTCGTCGCCACCGTGCACCACCATTGCGCCGCCCACTGCCATCGTCGCTAGCCCACCTCTGACCTCCCCGAGCGCCATCTCCACCACCCTCTTGATCCCCTCCATCCACTGATGCTCTCGCGCCACTTACCCTAACCGGAGCTTGGCCAGAGCGTCGCCGCACTGTTCCCCTGCTTCGACCGTGCGCCTCCAATGCCACCCGCCTTTTGCCGAACCACCTCCGGCCAGGCAAAACACCAAAATGGGTTGCCCGTGCCTCCCTGATGCTTCTGGCACCACTCGGAGTCGCCCACCTCGTCGCCGTAATCGTCGTCGCTATCCATTTTCCCTCTCGGCTCCTGTGGAGAGTGAGCTCCAGCGTGCTTGAGCACGAGCTGGGCTACGTGCTTTGTGGGCCGGTATACCAAGCCAGCAAAGCCACCCTGATTTGCTTTCAAGCCCAACTAGATATTGGGCTTGCCCCAATACTATTCCTGACTCAGCCCAACACTACGCATCCCTCCACTGTTCATAATTCAACACATTTAGCCTAGCACTGTTCACAAAACGAAAACAATGAAACCCATCACTGTTCACAATCCAGCCCGACCGAAACACTATTCAAGCCCATCACTATTCATGAAACCCTAACCCGTTATAAATAGCGTAAATTGACACTATTCATCGAGCCTAACACTATTCACCCAGAATCCTAATTCGCCATTATATATCCATTTCGACCGTTTTAAGCTCCTGAATCCATTTATCAACTTTGTTCAGCCCAATCATAAATCTTATTCACTACCCCACTACTCTTTTTAATTCCTTTCTGAATTGTTTATACTTGCATGTTGTTCCCAGCTCATTCCTTATCAAGCTAGATATTTTATTTTATTTCGCATTAGGTCACAACTTCGACGAGCAAGCTCTGGAAAGCACCTGACAAGGTGATTTAATAGAAGACTTTGTGCAAGGAGGCAAGTCACATTCCTTTGATCATTTTGAGTCCATATTTCATGTAATTATATTATTACTTTCATTACTGTATTTATGCCAATTACTTTAATATTGAAATAATACTTTTGAATGCCATGATAAATAGATAAATCCTATTACCCCACATACAAGCCTACCTATTCTTGTAGGCCATATTCACCTTGAAAAGTTTAGGTTACATAAAATAATAGCTAGATATTTGGTTTTGTCACACATTGTGTTTATAAATCCTGGAAAGGAGTATTGGCATTTCGCCAATGGTATTGATGGAGAGTTGAGGGTTGAGACAAGTGGATGGACAACCCAATAGACTTAACAAAAGTAATTCGAAACGGACACCAAGCAGGTGGACAACCACGAGTTGGTGTTGGTCCATTTCCTCATTGGAGACAAGTAAGGACAGGAAAGCTTGTGCCAAGTAATAAACACATAAATTGCTCAACCACAGATTTGGTCATTTCAACTTGGCTTAGTACACTGCTCTCCCGATTGAATATCTACAAAAATGGTGTTTGCTCTTGTGTGATAAAGCAGCGTGGAACAGGGGTGAGACAGCAGTGGGCTTGCAGGGACACTCGCTGGTCTACACAACGGTATGGAACTGTCAGTATCGGGCCGTAAGTTCCACTATTGGCCGGTGGTCTCCCGATGGCTGTATGGACCTTGAACCTACCGGGTAGAGACTAAAAAGGTTGTGCAGTGAAAATGTCTTGCTATCTCAGCTCAGTCGCACGCTAACATGTTGCGTGTCTATGATCTGACAGTATGAGCTTGAGGTATCTTCTAGGTAAAAGTTGGGCAACTCTGGAGGGTATAATTAAAGGTATTCGAATACGTCGTGCTTCCGGTTAATGAAACTGTGTTCATGGGTGATTCCAATCCATGAGGTATAATTGGAGATTTTGAGATGTTAAGATGGAATTTGCAATTGTTGAGTAAACCCTCGATGTTATATTATTATTGTTTTACTATTTTAAAGATAAACTGTTTTAAACTCAAAATGCATCCACATATGCCTGATATGGTAGAACCTAAACAATATGTTGAATTCCTAGCATGTAGTTAATTAGCTGTTCCATGTGGCTTACTCAGTACGGTTGTGTACTTATTCTTGCAATATCAACTACAAAGGAAACCTGGAAAAATTCTGAAGATCTTAATAAGGAAGGTTTTGGTGGATTTCCGGATGGCGATGATTATTGGTATTAGGTCTCGGCTACGCTCAAGCATGCCTGTGGTTTGGAAGATCTTTTGTCTTGTAATATATTAACTTTGGGTTTGGATGACTGTGCCAATGTAAAAACCGGCTGATAAGGCTTAACCTTGTGTAATAAAGGCTTGGTTTTTATTGTAATCGAAAACTTACTTACGATACTATTTACTTCACAACTGCATATCTTAAAAGGTTGTGAAAGGTTTGACAGTCAAAAAAATGGGGCAATGCTGCCCCCTTGTGTGTTATCAACTTAAGTGCATTCTGCTGAAGAAACTATTGTAAAGAATGTGTACGTCATCGTAATCTGTGATGGCTTTTGATTCTGAAATGAGATGACATCTTTCTGCCGAGCCCTGTTAGTTTCGCTTCCCCTAATCCTTGAGCAATCTTTTCGTTCAACAATGAGCCCTAGCACGTGGCCTATTGCGCTCCTTGTACGTGGTATGTCCTCTGTCGTGACTTTTGGGCATGACACAGAGGCAGCCATTCTTTCCAATTTATTTGATATTAGCTATTTTGTCATGAAACAGTGGCATTTTAGCAAGAGACTCGTAAAATCTCTACCAAGTACTTCGTCTTTGATAGACCGTCCTCGTACACCTCAAGTACCTTTCTCGGCTTCTCGACATTCTTGTCGACGACACCATGGTCTCAAGCGCCATTGATGTGAATGATATATTGACGCGATTTATTTGTGGGCCAACTTTTATGATAACTATGATACGCGTATGTACGACTATGACATGTAGGTCCATCTAATATGGAAAGTTTCCAATATTTTTTTAAAAAATAATCTATATTTTTAATAGAATTACATAAATAAATGTATGTTTAATAAAATTACAAAAATAGACTTCTGTCGTCGTTTGGATTGACGATAGGAGCCCTGTCGCCATGTAAACAGTGTGAAATATCTCTACCGCCATTCTAAATAGCGGCAGAGACTTAACTCACTATTTGAATTGGTGACAAGCTCACTTCGCCAATTCAACTAGCAATATGACCTGGATTTTTTTTTTTTGGTAAAAAAAAGTGAAAGTAGCGGTAAACAAAAGAAAAGGAAACAGATATACTGTAGTTGTCGTTTGAAATTGTAACAAAATATTGTCACGGTAAATCCATGCTATTGTTTATGAATCAAATGGGTGAGAATCACCAGAAGGCAAGGAACCGTGGTCCTGATATGTCGTCTCTGCCATCGGCCAACTGTTCCCTTCAACCTATCAATGTCGGCAGCCCAGATCTGCTCCTCCCAAGTAGGATGGCCAGCCAACCACGCCATAACTATACAGCTTTGCACTCCAGGTTAGCATCACCTCCAACCCTGAAGACCTTATGTACCTAAGAGCGATAAAGACAAAGGAAATGCAGCGATGGAGCCCAAGAGTGCAGAGCAGCACGTTGAGGATGGCCAGGCCAAACGCGCGGTGGACAAGGGGAAGACTCTTGCTAGTGAGACCGGCGGCCATCCTAGTGCTCCTCGTCGCTCGGTCGCATTGCGGATCGAAGATGTAAGTTATGTTTAATTTGCGTCGTGATTATTGATTTGGCCTTACATTATGCTAACATCATTCCATGTTCCAGCCCGTCTTGCAGTATAGAACTGGCTTTGAAACTAGTCGCGCCCGCGGGTCTGCAGGAGACAAGGGGAAGGCATCGACTGTCCCATTGGGGGCTGGCCGAGTTGCCGATGCTCCTGCTAAGCAGGTGCTTAGTCCCGAGGAGATCTTCGAAGCCCAGTGGTGGATTGCCTTTGGGACTGACCATGCCCGTGGGTCTATAGGAGACAAAGGGAAGGGACCGATGGACCGCCAATACTAACTTCGTTTCGATCGACCTTTTTCTCGATTCCAAAAGGACGCATATGTATCCTAGGTGTCTTTCTATTTGTTCATTCATGCATGTTGTTGTTTGTAATGCATGTAACTAAACTTTGCGCGCCATGTAATTCGCAAGTGCATTACAAATGCGATGGAGCCCAAGAGTGCAGAACAGCACGCTAAGGATGGCTGGGCCAAGCGCGCGGCGGACAAGGGAAAGACTCTTGCTAGTGAGACCGGCTGCCGTCCTAGTGCTCCCCATCGCCCGGGCGCACTGCGGATTGAAGATGTAAGTTATGTTCAATTTGCGTCGTGATTATTGATTTGGCCTTACATTATGCTAACATCATTTCATGTTCTAGCCCGTCTTGCAATATAGGACTGGCTTTGAGACTGGTCGCACCCGTGGGTCTGCAGGAGACAATGGGAAGGCATCGACTATCCCATCGGGGGCTGGCCGAGTTGCTGATGCTCCTGCTAAGCAGGTGCTTAGTCCCGAGGAGATCTTTGAAGCCCAATGGTGGATTACCTTTGGGACTGGTCATGCCCGTGGGTCTGTAGGAGACAAGGGGAAGGACCGATGGGCCGCTAAGACTAACTTCGTTTCAATCGACCTTTTTCTCGATTCCAAAGGGACACATATGTATCCTAGGTGTCATTCTATTTGTTGATTCGTGCATATTATCGTTTGTAATGTATGTAACCAAACTTTGCGCGCCATGTAATTCGCAAGTACATTACAAAGTCTTATTGCGCAGTTGAAATCTTATGTTCTAAATTGTTCTCTATTTAATATTTTGTTCCTTTTTTGGAAAATAATTGGTTGTGTAGACGCTTAAAGATGTTACCAAAAAAACTAAGTCAAATCCTGTAATATTTGAAAATGCATTCTCTGCCCAAAAAAAACAGCTCTTGCCGTCAATTCAAATGGTGATAGGAACTTGTCGCCATTTAAAGTGGCGATTTGATCTCTGTTGCTGTTTGCCATTCCAAATGACTAAAGAGACATTTAACATTGTCTTGCTGGCGACAGGGCTCCTGTTGCTGGTCCCACCGGCGACAGGGTTCTATCGCGCAATCCAAGTGGTGACAGAAACTCATTTTTTGTAATTTTATTAAACATGTTTTTATTTCTGTAATTCGATTTAAAAAGCGTATTATTTATTAAAAAAAATCAAATTTCCAACAGAGCAAAGACAGTCAACACGACCAAAATTTAGAGTTGAAAATTGGCAACCCGAAGTTCTAAACCAAATACGCATTGTCGCTTTGTTGAGTTTCTGAAGACAGATAATCAGAGGCCAGGGAGAAAGGGTTCGTAGGAACCAACAGTGCTGCACTAGAGGAGCTCTCTCACGCTGAGTGAGGACTAAGAATCCAAGAACCAAACCACCAAAGGTGTTCGACGCGTGATCACTTGATGAGGTTGGTAATGGCGACGCCGATGATGGCCATCTGCTGGCAGTCGGCACTGTACCTGGGCAGCGGCGACCTGGCACCGGCCCTCGCGAGCCCGCCGTCGCACCGCTGCGCGAGCGCCGCCACGCGCGCCATCTTCTGCTTGGCCGCCGCGTACCGCCGCGCGCCCAGCTCGTCGGAGGCCTCCGCGAAGGCCAGCCCGACGGCGTCGTACGCCTTGGCGCACGCGTCCATCGCCACTTTCGCCTTCGCGCCGCCGCCGGCGGGAGGGCTGATCTTGCCGTTGCCGATGTCGTACACGGCGTCGTCCGCGAGGTTGACGCCGATAAGCGCCGCTATCTTGGCGAGCCCCCACGCGTCCGCCTCCGCCGCGCCGTGGTACGCCGTGAACTGGCGCGCGCAGAACCGGACGTCCACGCGCCGGTCGCCCGCCGCCGCCGCCTGGCACGTGCTCTCGATCGTCGCCTCCACGGCGCGCGCGCCGGAGACCGCCACGACGACGAGCACCGCGACGGTGACGGCCAAGGGAGAGGAGGACGCCTTCATTGTCTTTATTATTTGATGGTTTATTTCGAAATCTTTATCGCCTTTGCTTAATTGTTACTGTGAAAAGTAGAAGTTAAATGCACGAAGTTTATATAGAGACAGAGATGTGAAGTTTGCATGAAACGGGGAGAGGCCAAACAAGTGTCCGGTTTAGCTAGCAGCTAAGTGAGATTTGAGCTTGGTATTAGCCGTGCAATAATTCCATTTCACTGCAAAACACAAACTAACAATGGTCTTTTTGAACAAGTCAAAATAATAATAACATTTACATTACATATAGCCTCTTGTAGTCCAGATCTTTATCATGAATCTTGTGAATCAGCGATCACCTCCCTGTTTTATTGCTCCACTGGTACATGGACAAACATTTCTGTCTGAGTAACACCATAAGTGCGAACTGCGAGCGACGTGTGGGTTGTACGTTAACATAAGATTCAACATATTTTATGGCACAGTTGTCGGTCGCCATATTTGACACAACAGCTTTCGCGCTAGTGCGCTCAATCCGTTTGCTTCTTCTCCGGCGTAGTGCTCCTGACGAATAACGTGCAAAGCTTTTGCGGGTTCGAAAAAAGAAGAATGTACCGAAATCACCGTAACATAACTCAATTTAAGCCGACGATGGCGATGCCTTCAAGCTGAGGTCCGTGGGCATGGGGCCGCCACCTTCTTCACCGACGGCCTCGCCAGCAGCCGTTCCCACCACGCTTTGACGTTCGTGCACGACTCCAGCAGCGGAGCATACTCGGTGGTCATGAAGTAGTGGGTGAAGGCGAAGTGGCTGAGGTCGGCGAGGCTGATGAAACGTCCAGCCAAGTACTCCGACATCGACAGCCTTTCCTCGTACACCTCAAGCACCTTCCTCAGCTTCTCGACGTTCTCGTCGACGACGGGTCGCGGGCGCCGCCGATCAGTGGCTCGATGACGCACTGCCGGACGATGTTGCAGATGGCCGGGTGGTAGTGGTGGGCCTCCACCTCCATCCACGTGTCCACCATTGCCGACTCTTCGAGGTTGCCGTCTAGGTTGCCGTCTTTAAGGAGATCAACGGTGCCGGTGCTCTTGTACTTGCGAAGCACGTACCGTGAAATTGCAGGCGACTCTGGAAATGTTGCCAGAGGAATAATATTTGCAAGAAAAAAAAAGAGAGCTTGGTTAGCCATTAGTTATTGAGAATTTTTGTGGTACATTCTACTATAGTAAGTAAGTATATGGTGCTAGTGTAAATTAAATATGATAATTGATTTGTTAGCGGAGGTGAGCGTTGCTCACTTGGTCTGCTCGCTGTTGTGCGAGGGATCGGTCGGGAGTTCAACTCCGGTCTCACAGGTGGTCAGGCTGTATGGGCGCAGATGAGGAAAAAGCGGGGGCTGTCTTTGGGCACACGATGGCCTTTTGAGCCCGCCACGTCGAGCGCTGCTCCCGTGGACGCCTCGCAGAGTAGGGTGCTTCTTCTTTACGGCTATCTGGATGGGGAAATCCCGGACCATCAAAAAAAAAGATAATTGATTTGTTAAGGGTATAAATATAACAATTTTTTCTTTGTATTGATAATTTTATCCGTGAGGGTATTATGGATTTTTCCAACTAGGGTTAAAATATTACTCTTGCGTCATACGATCCCACATGGGCAATTTTAATTCGGGGTCAACTAGGCTACAATCGCCTGAAAATTTCTTAGAACACAGTCACTTTCTTCGGTATGTTGGATCACAATCCAATGATTTCTTTTTTTATGTCAAAAAATTGTAAACTAGACAAAAATAAATCTAGGTAAACCCTACAAATACCAAAAAAAATCTAAACTAGACAAAAGTAAATCTAGGTGAACACTACAAATACAAAAACAAAAAAAAATCTAAACTGACAAAAGTAAATCTAGGTAAACACTACAAATACTAAAACAAAAAAAAATTCTAAACTAGATAAAAGTAAATCTAGGTGAACCCTACAAATACAAAACCAAATAGAACTAAAAGTTACTGTGCTAAAATTGCACGTCACTTGGTAATGCAATTTTAAGCTTAATACTGTGCAATTGTAGGTGGTTGGGTTTTAAGAAAATTTCAGGCGACTAGGAGCTAGTAAAAGTGTTATAATTCTAAGGGGCCGACTAAGCTAAAGTCACCTGAAATTTTTCTAAAACCTAGTCACTTTCTTGGGTACGTTGGATCACCATCCATTGATTTTTGTTTTTTTATGTTGAAAAATTCTAAACTAAATAAAAGTAAATCTAGGTGAACCCTACAAATACAAAAACAAAACAAAAAATTTCAAACTAGACAAAACTAAATCCAAGTGAACCCTACAAATACAAAAACAAAACAAAACAAAAAAAATTCTAAACTAGACAAAAGTAAATCTAGATGAACCCTATAAATGCAAAAACAAATAGAACTAAAAGTTACAATAAAGCCATGCTAAAATTGTACGTCACTTAGTAGGCTTAGTACTGTGCAATTGTAAGTGACTGGGTTTTAAGAAAATTTCAGACGACTGAGGGCTAGCAAAAGCGTAATTCTAATCCCAAGACTCCTTCAGGATTCAATATACATACTACCAGGTGTAGTATAACTTAATTCTAACTAATCTGAATCGTTGAATAAAAAAATAGATGATTTGTATTAAATTAAGTGTACTATAAAAGAGCTCTTAGTTATTAGCTCGCCGTAGAAGGGAGGTTTATGAGATAAGATAATTTAGATCTGTGAGGTAGTGTTCATTAGCTTCGTACCAAAGACCGTGAGTTCTCCGCTCTCAAACGCTGGGATCTTACCAAAAGGCTGCGAGAAACATACGCAAACTTACTTCTTTTTAAAACATGGGAAGAAACATATGCGAACTTACTAGTGATTGTAGAGTAAATTTCTTTCTTGCCTGTGAATCTTAGCTTACGATAGCTGCGTACGTTTCGGGAGAGGTGAGGCTGGGTCCTCTGCTCACGCGCCGCCATGTCGACGGGGACGACCTCGTAGCCGGCGCCGGCCTCCTCCAGGCACACCAGCACCGTCGCCACGTACGGGGACGCCGCCACTCCGTACACCTTTACCACGCCCATCTCTCTCTCTCTCGATCGAGCGCGGTGTGAGTTCTTGCCTTGTCGTAGCTGTAAGCGGCTCTGTTTCTGTTTGATTTATCAGCAAGAAGTTTCGGAGAAGGTGTGATTGCGGATGGCCCTGTTTATTTAAGCTTAGGTTTTTTTGGCTTATAGTTTAAAACCAGTTTTTTGGCTTAATTAGTTTATAAGCTCCTTAGCTTTTAAGTTAAACTTTGGTGTTCGGTAATCAAGCTTTTTGTAGAAGATAGGTTTATTGAGTTGTGTGTGAAGGATAAAAAGTCTGAATTACCCTTGAAAGTTTAAAGAACATTTTCAAGCATGTATTTAAACTTATTTTTGCAAAAGATTTGAAAATTAAGGGCTCAGGAGGTCGCCCCCACCGTACTCCTTCATCTGCCTCGTCCACTCCTCTTCGCTAGAGATTAATCATGGCGTTAGGGGAGGGAGGGAGGCAAGGCGTGGGGAGGGAGTGGGCGGCGACGTTTGGGAGGAGGCGGCGGTGTCGGCAGAGGGGAGGGGATGGGAGGGGAGGCGGCGGCGTCGGGGGAGGGGAGGGGAGGCGGCGTCTACGGGAACCGAAAGGAAAGGGGGTGAAGAGGAGGAAGGAACAGAGAAAAAATGAAACAATTTTCCCTTATATACGATGGCATTTCGTGGGTAATTTTAGTGAACTTCAGTGGCAAATGGATATTCTATTCCGCAAAAACTTAAAAAAAACATCTCTCTCTTGGCTTATGGTTTTTAGACTTAAAATGGCTTAAGCTTTTTATAAGCTGGATAAAAAAAATCACCTCTTTGTTTAGGCTTAGACTTTTTTACTTATAAGCTAAAGAAAAAATCTAAATAAACAGGGCCGATGACTGGTGAGCAGGTGAGCCCTTAATTAATTAACTAACTCTTCCAATTGACTTTTCCCCTGTTAAGTTGAAAGCTTCGTGCCCAAGGAATCATAGCTGAGGACCCACTGTGGGTCTTTATGTATAAATTTAAGGAATAAGTCCAGTTTACTCCCTCTAACTATCAAAAAAGTCTGGTTTACCCTCTGAACTACAAAACCGGTTATTTTACACCCTAAATTTGCGAAAACCGGTCAATACACCCCCGAGCTGGTTTGAATAGGTGGTTTTATATGATCAACACATCTGAGCCGTCCGTTCATGCTTTGAGATGTGTACAACACTAAATACAAATACAAATAATGATACAAATACATAATACCATACATCCTTCATCCATACCATACATCCTTCATCCTCTCTCTCTCCTTTTCTTCGTAACCACCCGAGAGCCTCACCCTCATCCTGACTTATCTTCTCCCTCAATCCTCTCTTCTACCCTCCCCGCCTGTCCATGCTCCTCCCTTCCTCTAGCCCTCGAGATAGCTCTGGCGCCCCTCGGCCTCGGTGTGGCGCCGCCGCCCGCCTTCCAGCCCGCCGCCGCCTCCACCAGCCCCGCGTGCACTCCTCCATCGCCGCCCGTGTGCCCAGTCCTCCCATTGCCCGCCCGCTGACTCTGTGGTTCTCTCCCCTAACTCCCTTCGAGCTCCCATAGCCGCGTCGACTCGCCCCTCTGGCTCAGCGGCGGATGGCCCAGCGCCGCCACCGGCTCGCACCCCCGGCGGCTCGCCCCCGACTCGACCCGGTTCCCTTCGATCCACTCCCCTGCGCCCTTGCCGACGTCGCCTCTGGTTGGACCCCTGTTGGGCTGCACCGCTGCCAGCCTCTACGGCCCGGTTGTGGCTTCCCCCTTTCTTCCCTCTTTGATGTTTTGCTTTGGTTAAGTATCTTGTGCTTGGTTCAAGTTTTGGTATATGCTGCTCTGGGGGCGGCGACGCGGGGCGCAGCATCGGCGATGGCTCTTCGTGTTCCCGTTGGTGTCGCGCATGACGCGCATGAGGTACCCGTACCTGTGGATGAGCATGGAGCACGAGCAGGGTTCGCGGGGCTCTTCGTCAAGAAGGCCAGCCTCGGCGCGCTCGAGCGCGATGACATCGCGCGCAGCATCGGCGTTGTCAGCATCGTCCCGACACGGCGGTGGTCGCTCCACGACGGCTACTCCACCAAGCTCAAGAAATCCCTCAACTTCCCCAAGCTCGCCGAGCCGCCGCAAGCGAATGACGTTGACACCACCCGCTCCTTCTCCGGTCCGCTCAGTGCCACTGCCATCGCCCGCATGACCCCGCGGCAAACAAGGAAGAGACTCCACCGACAGCACTTGGCCCTGCACCTCGCCGCCGACAGCACTTAGCGTATACTACATGTGTATGTGGCTTGTATATTGTATTGTACATGTGTATGTGGTTTGTATACGTATTGTACAAAACCACCTATTCAAACCAGCCCAAGGGTGTATTGACCGGTTTTCGCAAATTTAGGGGGTAAAATAACTGGTTTTATAGTTCAGAGGGTAAACCAGACTTTTCTGATAGTTAGGGGGGAGTAAACTGGACTTATTCCTAAATTTAAAGTGCTTGTCAACAGAAGTAGTCTGTTAGCACTCAGCAATGCATGCCTCACCAAGTATCGGTTGCAGGTCAAATAAAACAAAATTTGATTGGTCACCTGTTAGTGAATTGAGGAGAGAGAGAGAGAGAGAGAGAGAGAGATAGCGCTGATATCTGCATATCTACAAATAAACGGTGATATTTAAGATATCTTCTTTATTTTAAAGGTTTAGAAAATCCTATAGTAATCATTAAATTAGGGGGAGTAAAATTCTTAGAAATTCTCTCATTGATCGAGGGAAAAAGAGAAGATATACACCATTTATTTCAATGTGGCTATATTATAATGGTGTAGATTAATCACGAAGACATATTGCAATTGTATAACAAATAAAACTATATTTTTTAAAGGTATTAGAGTTATATACCAAATACAATGTGTTTCAATATCTAGCCACGCAATTGCACTGGTAATTCCGCTAGTTTTATTTAGAGATTTGCTAAACAACATTCGACTGTTTTCTTTTGTTAAAATAGTCGAATTTTCATCCGTCCGATATGCTTTGAGATTTGCACATCTTCTCATATGATGAATTGGGTCCAAATTTATTATGATTTTTTCTGAACAAAATGTGGGTTCACCACGTTGCCGTATTTTGTTGGTATGAAATTTCATTTTTTGTCTTTGTTTTTGCTCAATATCTCAAAGTATATGTTAGATTTTGAATCATGTGATGGAAATATGAGTTATTAAGACTTTCGATAATAATTACAGTGACTAAGAATAAAAATTACATAAATAAATTACTGTAATTTATGTATAATGAAGTTGTAAATGAACTAAAATTTGACCGTTTTGGGTTGAAAAAACAGTCAAATCTTGTATAGAGTGACCCTTTTATTTATTAGTGGGTACCATCTTAAAGAGATGAGGTGCTAAACACTTGCAGGGAAAAAACAAACTTAGCACCAAAGTGGTGTGACATTTTTTAGCGCTTGTATGGGTACCTCACACGGTAGGCATCTCCCATAACGCTATCTTAGCTATCTCCTAGGAATGCCACATCAGCAAAATCCTACATAGGAAAGAGAGAACGGTGAGAGGGAAGGGTTGTCACATTATTATTGTTCTTGGCGAAAAATACAAGCTAGTGACCGAAGACGTCGGGCATTGCTTCACAAAACATAATACCAGTAGAACACAAAACAGCACATATCAAGCGACTCATGCTATATAAGAGCGCCAAATCAAGTGGAGACTTGTGACCGTGCATGCACCGGCGGCGGTTACCGATCACTGCTCTTCCTTCTTCGACAGCCCAAGGTCCATGAGTGCCGCCACCTTCCTGGCCACCTGCCTCGCGGACAGTTCCTCCCACCGCGCCCTGACGCGCGGGCACGCCTCCACCAGCGAGGCGTACTCGGTGGCCATGAGGTAGCGCATGAGCGGGAAGTGGTTCAGGTCGGCGAGGCTGACGAAATCTCCGGCCAGGCACTTGCGACTCACCAGCTGCGCCTCGTACACGGCACCTTGAGCACCTTCCTTAGCTTACCGGCGTTCTCGTCGACGACAGCCTGGTCGCGCGCGCCGCCGAGCAGCGGGGTGATGATGCCCAGCATCACGTTGGCGCCCACCGGCGGGTGGTGCTGGTGCGCCTCCACCTCCAGCCACACGTCCACCATTGTCGCCTCCTCCGGGCTGCCGCCTCCTCTTAGGAGCTCCGGCTTGTACTTGCGGAGAACATGCCTGGCGATCGCGCGCGATTCTGAGGAATTCATAGGTAGATACCTCGTAATTTTTCATGGACCATTAACTGAATAATTAGCCACCAAATTCAGATAACAAGATATATTTAGGAAAATTCATGGATGGTTAACTAAATTTACTAGTAATTTAGATAAGATCAACAAGTTAAGTGGACGACTAAATTGATCGGGTGAATTTAAAAGTGATTAACTAACTAAGTTGATCGGTTGACTTAATTACCGAAGAGCGTCAGGTCTCCGTCCTCAAGAACAGGCACTGTCCAAAGGGCTGCAAATACAAGGCAGTAGTATAAGGCTGCGTTTTTGGCTGATTTTGTGTATTTTGATTCGTAATAGCAAAAGTAAGGCTGCATTTTTGGCTGATTTGGTGTATTTTGATTCGTAATAGCAAAAGTAATCTTCATTCGTACAAAATCATAAAAATGACATCGCGGAAGGCTAGACATACGTCGCGTGTAACCCACAACGCTCTCGGACCGTGGCTAGAAGTGTAACCCACGGCGCTTTCGGGCCGCGGCAGGAGAGTAGCAGCGAGGCGGGACGGGAGAGACCACGTATCGCTTTTGGGGAGCACGAGAGTAGCTGATCCAAGTACAAACAGCCTCGTATGCATGTATGTATGCATGTATGTTTGTGTGTTCCGCAGATTGGAGCACTGTAAGTTTTCTATCGTGGTCCAAGAGCGCAGCATCTCCACTGCCACGGCTCCACGCATACCTCCCGCGTTTGGTGGCTCCTGCCACGGTCCAGGATCACTTCAGACGACACGCGGCACCTGTCAAACCTTCCGTGGTGCTATTTTTATAATTTCGTGCGAACATAAGCTAATTTTGCTATTACAAATAAAAAAACAACCAAATTAGCCAAAGACTTTGCAAGAGGCTAGTCTTTTAATGGAACACAGATCTATATATGGAAATCGATGGTTGAGAGGGGGGCTGTATCGATCGATCATGGATTCATGGTACGTACATTTCTGGCCGGGTGCTTCGGCTGGCGATGGTCGCCGGCGGCGCGGCTCATGGGGACAAGCTCGTAGTCGACGCCGGCCTCATCCAGGCATAGTAGCGCGCGCGCGATGAACGACGACACCACCCACCCAGGGCGGATCTGGGCCTCGGGCAGAGTAGGCTATAGCCCGAGGCTAGCCAAAATTGCAGTGAATCTTTTTTTGATATAGGCCCAAAAAACGGGTTTGTAGCCTCTAGCCCGAGGCAGCGCCAATCCACGTCGGCTCATCCACGCCGGTTTCGCACGTCCCCCTATTGCCTGCATCCTGTCCAGCTCCAGCGCCTCCAAAGCAGACCTAATCAATCCCCTTTGCACCCACACAAACTCGCGTGCGCCCCTGCCCTCGTGACCTTGCCCGCCCGCCGCCCCTCCCGTGTCAGGATCAAAGAGATCTGGCAGTAGTTTTTCAGAGGTGTTGGTGAATCTTTGGAAGAAGGGAAGAGCACAAAAACCTAGAGCTACTTTACTCTATGAAGAACTAAGAATATGCTCCAACAACCCGCTTTCCATTACTTGCCTCAAGTCTATTATACCCTCAAAGTTACAGGAGCATCCAATGTTCAAAAGAGTTACGGTTTGACAGAACTAACAGGTAAATGATAGGAAAACGACAATTAATGATGTCTACAAACTGAATAGTAAGTATTGGTGAATTCCTAGCCACTAGATCCTCCTTGAGTTGATCCAACCATTGATGTTCTTCCTCAGCCTTCAAGTGACAGTTAGCAAAACATTACTTTAATTGATGATTTTGCTCCACCTTTGAACGCAAGTGTTTTCTGAACTTTTGAACTCGTTTCTCCTCCATTGTCGATACTTGACAATTTCCAAAGCCTGACAATTCCCCCTTTTGAACTCAATCCTTGTCCTCAAGGATTAAAATCGAGAAAGGACTTTTGAATGAATGCTGCATCCTCCCACGTAGCGTCCTCTAAACTTAGATTCTCCCAATGAATCAACCACTAAACCATAGGTTCGTTTCCTCTCGATATGACTCTCCTCTGAAGTATTGCCACAGGAGTTGTCTTCACTTTTCCATCAGGACCAACTAGAGGTAATCCTGGCATTGGTATAGCATTTCTTCCACAGTGCTTTTTGAGTTGACTTACATGGAAAACTAGGTATGTATGAGCATATCAGGAAGTTGTATCTTGTAAGCCATCCTCCCAATCTTCTTGAACACTTTGAATGGTCCGTAGTATTTCACTCTCAGTTTTAGTGATCCTCGCAACCCAAATGCATTATGTCGATAAGGTTGCATCTTAAGGTATACCATGTCTCCTACCTCAAAGCTTCTCTCTGATCTCTTCCTACCATCGAAGTGCTTGATTCTAGCTTGAGATTGCTGTAAGTTGGCTTTAATTTGCTGCAACATTTATTATTTTTGTTCAATGCTTACCTTTGCTTCCTCCGAAATATTACAGGGAATAGTCAATTCGCCAATTTGGGGAGGAGGGTATCTGTATAGAGCTTCGAATGGGGTAAGCTTTAATGAGGTGTGATATGTCATATTATACCAACACTCGCCCATCGTTAGCCAGGTCAACCACTCTCTGGGTTGTTGGAATGTCATGCTTCTCAGGTACCCTTCTAGGCATTGATTCACTCGTTCGGTCTGCCCGTTCGATTGTGGGTGATTAGCGGTACTGAGCCGAAGTGACACATCCGTAGCTTTGAAAATCTCCTAAAATAGATTACTAGTAGAGATTCTATAACGGTCAGTGACGATAACTGTTGGTATACCATGCAATTTGAATATATTGTCCATGAATAATTGCACCACTTGTTGAACTGAGTATGGATGGGACAATGCTAGGAAGTGAGCATACTTAGTCAACCTATCAACTACCACCAAAATGACATCATTGCCTCTTGATTTTGGTAAGCCTTCAATAAAGTCTATGGTAATATGAGCCCATGCCATTTCAGGAATTTCCAAAGGATCCAACAGTCCAAGGACATGGATGTTATCAGATTTAGTGATTTGGCACACAGGGAATCTAGAGATTAGTTCATCCACTTCTTTTTGTAGCCTGGGCTAGTAAAAGAGCTTATTGATTCTTTGGTATGTTGCTCTTTTCCCAGAGTGTCCCCCCATGGCAGAATGTAACATCCCAATTTTTCTGAGCTTTAAAATCTCTTAAAGAGTTAGTAGGATAAAATTCACCATTTGGGTTTTATTTGTTTTTAATTCAAAAGCTTAATATGAACTTTGTACATCAAAATAATTTAATATGATTAAAGTCAATATGAACAATGGTTAAAACTATTTTATCTGGGTTCCTTGGGCTTGGGTATATTTTCCAGATTTTTCTAGAATTTTTCCAAGTTCATTTGCTATTTTCTATTGCTTATTTGAATTTCTGGTATTTTCTAACAAGGAAAAAGTATAAAAATCTCATAAAACCTCTGGGCGAATTCCTCGGCCTAGTCTGTCTTGACCAGCCTCCTCGCTCGGCCCGCCTCACATGCTTCGCCTGTCCCTTGTTGGATCGTGACGGACGGTCGAGATCAACGTCCTCGCTTCGCCCGCCTCTCCTCGCTCGTGCCTCGACCGGCTGGGCTGCCGAGTCGTCGTCTCCGACTCGGTTTCTTCCCCGTAGAGCTTCCGTCGCGGCCGCCATTGAAGCTCCTTAAAGCTCGCTTTGGCAATGGAGTTCCCGACGAATTCTCTTCTAGAAGCCGTGTCAAAATCGTGTCCCTATCTTCCCCGCAGCTGTTTCCGTTGAGATCTTATCTCAATTTGCCTCTTATCTCAAAGATTTCCCAGATTTGTTTTCGTGTTTATCTCGGGCACGATTTGGGCGTTTCCATATTCGCGCCTCCCCGGACCCTATAAAGGGCGCCTCGGGATCGCCGTCGCCCCCGCACCCCAAACCCTCAAACCACCGCCCCTCTCGAGCCCTTGCATCGCCGAAATTTGATCTTTAAGGGTTTTTGAGCCGCTTGCTCCGACGAGTGATTTCGTCGCACCCAAAGCCGCCGGAGCCTCGTCGCTCGTACCGTCGACATCACACGAGCAGGAGGAACCCCAGGGTCACCTTCGTTTCGTCGGAGAAGCTCTCTAGCACCGTCGCCGTCAAGCCCGAAGCCCCGCCACCGCTTCTACCTCGCCGCCGGCCGCCACACTCGTCCTCGAGCACCCATGACCCCACCCCTGACTTCCCCGCATCCTCCTCTGCCTCCCTGTAGCATCCGCCGCCGGTGAGTCGCCGCCGTTCGCCGGGACCCTTGGTTCCCGTGTGCCACCGCTCGCCGTCGAGGCCGCGTCAGTGCCACGTGGTCGTCCAGTGCGGCATTTGTGTGTGCGTGTCGACCGCGTCATCGCCTCGTCGACGCCGCGTGGCTGGTCTAGATCCCATCTCCACACCTGGCTCGGTGAACTTGGTTCACCGTGAGCCATCTCACTGACATGTGGGTCCCACATGGCAGATTTTCTTTTTAAATCTTTAATTCCGAGCGCTGACGTCATCGTTGCGCAATAATCCGGTTTTTCTTTTAAGGAATAATTCGGAAATTCGGAATAATCAATTTTTAGGGTTTCTTTAGATTTTTTAAACTTCCAAAGCCCATATCTTTTGCATCCGAACTCCGATTGAGCCCATTCAAATTTCTAAATTTATCTAAATTCAAGATCTACCTATCTGAGATTTTTATTTAATTTTTGGAGTTTGTTTTGCCTCTGTTTTTATTTATTTTGTTTTGTTTGTTTGTATCGTTTACGAGTAGACGTTGATACCTCGGGAGGTTTTGAAGAGCAAGGAGCATCTCAAGATCAAGATCAATACCAAGACCTTTTTCAAGGCAAGTTATACCTTTGATCATATTGAACCCAGTTATACCTTTGATCATATTGAACCCAGTTTTCAAAAGTTATATTGATTTAAATTATTGCATTTACTTTAATTATTTATTTCAGCGTTTTTGGGATTAGTTAATATCCAATTTGTTATGACCTCCTTGTCTAATTGTATGCCATAATCTTTTGTCAACCTAGTTTGGTTAATTTAGTTGGTGCTAATGTATTACCAACGTGGGTTGGTTAGTTGCGATTAGTTTGCTTAGCCATGCTACGAGTCATCATCTCATATAGATTGCAATTATAAACATGACTAAGTGACTATGGAATTATGTGATAGAATCTGTGTGAGCTATGTGCTATTACTCGTGGATGGCATATGTTGCACTTAACCAACAAGGTGGGAAAGGATTTAGACAGAGGCAAGTGGATTGTGTGATATTTTTGGTGGAGCTATGTGTGTGGGCTTAATAACCTGTGTGCATAGGGATTTGTAGTTTACTGGGAAGTCTTGCCTTGGTCAATTAATGACTTTACTTTGTGCGCCATTGAACTGAGCCTCTCGTACAACCACATGCCTGGTATGGGACGAACCTAACTTAGTAAGTTATGGAGTCTTGGCATTGATTACTCAGGTAGTAGGTTAGGCTATGTGCATGGGTGGAGGTGTGCTACCAGGTAGTCACATCACGGGGCGGTTCGCCGTGTCCCTGTCCAACAGTGTGTGTCGGACTGACTTCCTATGTGGGGTTGTCGGCGGTTTGTAAGCACACCGGGAGTGTCAATGTTAAGATAAAGTTTACGAATCTGTTTTGTTACGGCTAGTGCTAGCTACACTAGTTGTATCCGTGGGTAAAGTGTACAAACTCTGCAGAGTGTTAAACAAACTATTGAATAGCGCGTCATGATCATGGACATGCTTGGTGATTTCACACGAGGGTATATTTTCATGAAAACCTTGGGAAGAGAGTCATGTGACCTAAGTCATATGGCTATGTGAATAACACCTTAGGCTATGTGTCTTTGTGAAATAAAACTGTCAAATTATTATTGTCTATTTGTTTTAATTATGCTTTCAATCTATTACTTGTATTTAAATTGCAAATGCTGCATTTATGCAAAAGAACCACAGAAACCATTCCTTTGGAATAAGCCTGCATCTATAATTGCATTTCTGTGGTATGACTTGTGAGTACGGTGTGTACTCATACTTGTTGTAAAACATGCAACAAAAGAGGAGGAGTCATCGCCTGCTTTCGAGGAGGAGTTCATCGAAGGTGCTTGATCATAGGGTCTTGATCCCAGTCAGTTACTTGTGGTGAATTGATGGGATTCCGCTGAAGTTTCTTCGTTCCGCTGCTATGTTATTTCTTGCTAGCCCTGTGTGGCTTAATAAATGTAAACTCGGCCTTAAGGTCCAAACCCTTATTTGTTATCAAATTACTCGTTTATGTTATTAATCGCTTGTGTGGATCGATATTCACCTATGTTGACACTGTGTGCACTAGCGTGATCCTGGACTAGTGCATTATACACAGAGGGTCCAGAATTGCATATTTTGGGTCCCGACACAGAAGAGTGAAAGTTGTTGAGTATTTGTTGTCGGATTTTAGCACTGCTTCCCACATGAATCCTCCCCTTAAGCCCCTCTATGAAGGAATAATCTCCTCCTCGTATTTCCCTTTGTTGTATCTCTTCGATGATTTTCTAACTTACAGCATCTCCCACATAACTGTTCTTCACATCCTGAACCCATTCTGGCAGCACTGTAACAATAGCTGAGCATGTATGTGTCTCCCTTTTTGTGACTATATACCTTGTTGATAATGCATCAACCACCACATTCTCTTTCCTCCTCTTATATTCCACCTTATAATCAAACTCTAATAACTTGATTAAGAGCTTGTGTTGTATAACTTCTGTCAGTCTTTGACTTGTGATGTATTTTAAACTTTGCTGATCTGTTTTGAGGATTAGTCCCCCCCCCCCAAAAAAAAGTGTCGCCATCTTAAGAGTTTCTAGTATAGCCATTGCTTCCTTGTCGTAGATGGATTGAGCTGGGGCTTTGACTCCAAGTGTTTTGCTGAAAAATGCTATTGGCTTATTTGATTGCATGATCACCCCTCCAATTCCAGTGCCACATGCATCAGTTTCCACAGTAAAAGCTTGTGAGAAATCAGGTAGTGCCAGGACTAGACACTCAGTCATGATCTTCTTTAAGTTTTCAAATTGTAATGTGGTGATCTTGCCAATCCCAAGCATCTGTCTTCAACAATTCAAACAAAGGTTTACAGATCTGTCCATATCCCTTTACAAACCTTCTATAGTATCCAGTTAAGCCTAAAAACCCTCTAAGCTGAGTGATGGTTCTAGGTTTAGGTCAGTGGAGGATGTCTGTTACGTTCTTAGGATCAGTAGCAACCCCAGCTCCACTAATGACTTGTCCCAAATACTCTACTTGAGTCACAGCAAATACACACTTGCTCCTCTTGGTTGATAATTGATTAGCCCTCAGAATTCCCATAACTATCTCCAAGTGTATCTGGTGATCTTCCATAGAACGACTATAAATTAAAATCTCATCAAAGAAGACTAGAAGAAATTTCCTCAATTTTTCACTGAAAATGGTATTCATTAATGCTTGAAATGTCGTAGGTGTGTTTGTCAATCCGAATGGCATAACCAAATACTCATAATGTCCTAAATGAGTTTTGAATGCAGTTTGGGTATGTCTGCCTCATTCATTCGAATCTGATGGTAACCCGACATCAAGTCCAATTTGGAGAAAATGCAAGCACCATTCAGCTCATCCAATAAATCTTCAATAGCCAGCATGTGAAACTTGTTCTTAATGGTCATTGAATTAACTGTCGATAATCAACACACATGCGTCACGAACCATCCTTCTTTCTCACCATGATGGTCGAGGAGGACTAGGGGCTCATGTTGTTTTTTATTTCATTGTTCTCCATTAGTTGCTTAATAATTTTCTCCATTGCCTTTTTCTGGTTATGAGGTATTCGGTATGGCCGAATGTTTGGTGGATCAGCATCAGTTTTCAAGTGTATGGAGTGATCACATGGTCTTTTTGGGGGCAAACCTTGAGATTCAGCACAAACATCAGGATATTTGTCCAAAATTTCTTCTATCTTTACAAGAACATCGCCTTCCATAGGTTTCTCATCTTCTTGCATCAATTTTGCTTGAACAACACAGCCAATGCCTCCTTTCCTTATCATCTGATCCAGTTTAGCTGCATCAATCATGCACTTGTCCCTAGGATTAGTATAATCTCTGAAAAGTAATGGTTCTCCCCCCCCCCTCTGCAACTGTGAGTTGTCTTTGCTTAAGATCAAGCACAATGAAGCTGTTCATATATCCAATCAGCCCCTAAAATCATATCATAGTTACCCAGTTGTATCAATTGAAATGAATTTTGGAATTGTACTCCTTGCACCTTGTATTTGAGGTTTTCCACTAGTGCATCAGTCTTTAATTCTCCTCCTCCAGCCACAAAAACTTCTCTTGCTTGTACATATTTTATCTGGCCTCCTTCCTTAAGTCCTAACTCATAATTCATAAATGAGTTAGTGCTACCACTGTCTACCAATGCTACCATTCTACTTCCTCCAATAACAGCTAGTAAAGATAAAGTAGCTGGTCCTGATGTTCCCTTCACTACATGTTGTGATATTTGCATCAATTCTTCTTTTGACTCTTGGTCTTTCTCTTGTTCTGAGTTATTATTAGCAGTGGTATAAACTTCTTCTTGAGTATTGTCTTCCACCTCATTCATCATCTCATCACCCTCCTCTCTCAAGAATAATGCATGCAGAACCCTCTTGACTTTACATTTGTGACCTACAATACATGGTTCCTGACAATACCAGCATGCTTTCCTTTCCTTATCCCCATTATTGGTTCCAGTTTTGTTCAAGAAACCCTTATCAGTCACTAGAGGTGTAGTTCTCTGAGCATTCCTGTTCTGAATATGGCCCCTTGTTGGGTATTTTCCTTTGTGATAACCCCCTAAGTTGCCCCCTTTTTTGTTGCAACAGATTTTTTATGCACCATTGCATACCAATATGATTCCAATAATCCTTGTGGTTTCTGCCCACTGACATCATGTTTAATTTCTCCTCTTAACCCCCCAATGAAACAACTCATCAAAAATGCCTCTTGTAGGTATGGATGATCCCTTTTTCCTAATGTCATACACTCCTCAAATCTGTCCACATACTGAGATACACTTGAGCCTCCTTGTCTTATGTTCTATAGTTGCTCAACCGCGTCATGTGCGTTCACTTTCGAAAACCGGTCAATCACCATTGAGCACTACTGATTCCAACTGATGATCTACCATGGTACTCCAATCCCTTTGAACCACCTTGTAGCCTTGCCTTGAAAATGAGTTGTAGCCAAGTTCACCCACTGCTCCTGAGGTGTACAGATAAGGCAAAGAATTGCTCACACTGCTTCAACCATTCTATGGGATCTTCGCCATTGAAATATGGGATTTGCAGCCTTGGTCCCTTGATCACAACTTCAGCATAAGGATATTGAATCCCTCCATTTCCTGGTGATCAAATTCCTTGAGACCCTAGTATCTATACCCCTGAACACTGAGGCACGCAATCCTTGTTCAAGAACTGTCCTGTGATTGGATTGTATTGATGATTACTCATAAAGGGATGGTTCCAATTAATACCATAGAGGTTGTTACTATTGTTCGGATTTCCAACATTCTACTGGTTACTCATGTGATTTGCTTGAACCCCTTGGCTATGGTTTTGTAAGCCCAAATGAGTTGTTGTCCTGATAGTAGCAGTGTAATTGGGCACTGTAGAAGGAGCGACAACATTAGGTTCAATATAGAACTGTACAGGCATGGTTTCACTCCTATATGTAAAATTCTCAGGATACCCACAACTTCCCACAGCAGTATGACCCATAGGCATATCATTTCTAGTATTCAAAAGTGTAACATTACTCACCTTCTCTGTAGTTTTTCGTATCTCGACTTCTTCTGAGTTGGTGGGACAAATCCTCTTCAGGAATGATTTGATCTCTGCCATCCCGGCTCTCAGACCTTCCAACTCAGCGAGTTCTTCTTTGATTGCCGCCACCTCCGATCTTGTGTCAAAAGTTCCCTCTTCTCCAGCCATCTTACTTTGTGAATGAGTCTTTACGATGATGCAACTGGATTCTTCAGGATCGGTTTGATGGATTTTACCAGCCAAAGCCAACCTCTCCCCTCTTCCTCCTGTAATCCTCACCACCGCCTTGCTCCTCCAGATTCTGAATGGGAATTTACAGCAAGTTTCTACCAACCCGGTCTAATCAAGAAGAGTAATCGCCCCAAGTGTTAGATCTAATCTGTTCCAGGAATTTTACAGCAGCAACTCGACCCCCGTCGCAAACCTTCATAGATCCCGATCCACACTCCAAAGATCTTGCTGAAGCTTTGATACCTTTGTCAGGATCAAAGAGATCTGATAGTAGTTTTTCAGAGGTGTTGGTGAATCTTTGGAAGAACGGAAAAGCACCAAAACCTAGAGGTACTTTACTCTATGAAGAACTAAGAATATGCTCCAACAACCTACTTTCCATTACTTGCCTTGAGTCTATTATACCCTCAAAGTTACAAGAGCATCCAAAGTTCGAAAGAGTTAAAAGAGTTACGGTTTGACAGAAGTAACAGGAAAATGACAATTGATGATGTCTACAGACTGAATAGTAAATATTGGTGAATTCCTAGCCACTGGATCCTCCTTGAGTTGATCCAACCGTTGCTGTTCTTCCTCAACGCTTCAAGTGATAGTCGGCGAAACATTACTTTGATTGACGATTTTGCTCCACCTCTGAACGCGAGTGTTTTCTGAACTTCTGAACTCGTTTCTCCTCCATTGCCGATACTTGACAACTTCCAAAGCCTGACATCCTGGCTCCCTCCACGCCCTCCCTCACGCCCGGCGCCGTGGCCGCGCCCTCCCTCCACGCCTGGCGGCCGTACTCACTGAGATCTTTGGTGATTCCTCTCAAAATGTTCAAACTTAAACACTGAAAATGAAAATCCCTGTTAATATATACTCAATACAGATTGCATTAAGTATTTCTTGTTGCTTTTCCGGGTATCTCACTATTTGAAGAGCTGCAATGGCGAGTTAGTTACATCTCTGAGCGCAAATCTTCTAATTATTCTATGCATTCTAGAGTAATTTCCATTTGGGATGGACGTCACAGGATTCAAAATGCTTTATAAAACTAGGATACATTTTAATGCAAGTATGCAACAGTAACGCGAATAGCAATCGTTGTCCTATCTAGTTTTCATAAAGTAATAATTACTTTCTGGTTAATAGACAATATAAAAGGTATGGTATCATTAAAGGAAGAAGAAATAGATTTACTTAGTTTCTCGTAGTTTGGATTGGTAGCTAATCATTTTAGCAAAAGAACAGGTAAACACTAGGACCATTACAAATATTCAACCAAACTTATACTACTTCTCAAATGAACTCAGTAAAATGTTAAGATCATATGTATAATTTCATGTCACAATGCCATTGTAAGGCCATGGATGTCTCTAGTTTGTAGCTCATATCTTGTATTGTTTAGCATTCTAAAAGATATTTGGTAATTTCAGAGGAACTGTAATGTTGATGTTTGTAGTCTCTATCTAACTTGTCTCTGTGGCAGGTTACTTATTTGATTTCTTATTAGTATATGTTTTTTACTGTAATTAGAAAATTGAAATTTCCACCATCAACTTCATCCCAACAACTTTGGAGCCAAGTAAAAACAGAAATTCATCAATCAACATTTAAACATGTGCATACTACATACTATGTGCACTACTATCTACTTATTGTACAGTATGGTATGCCCTTAGCTGACAGGAAAAGGTTTTTCCATCGTTAAGTATATTTGTAAAAAGTACCACATGAGTGAGCAAAGGTTTCCCTGATTTTGGTTGGGATCTGCATCTGTGCCCATTTTTTCATGTTTTTCTTATTATATTTTATTTTGAAGTTATTTTTGTAAAGTTTCATGTCAATAAAGTATTTGTAGCTTATTTTTTTGTTATGCCTTGGTGTGGGTGGAAATTAGTATTAGTTTTAAAATGATAGCCCATTAGAATTTGTTTCGAGGCGTGATCAAATTATAGATCAACCACTGCGTCCACCGGTACACATTCACCGCCGGCACCACGGCCGCCACCGCAAGATATGCTTGTTTGCTTCTCAGAGAAGTACTAGTATTGATGTGCTTGTTACTACTAGCTGCTAGTACTATATGGGAGGCAGAGATGGCAGAGATCGAAATGGAGAATTTTTTTAAAATAATATTTTTAAAAAACAAAATTACAAAAATATATAATCGCCCCAAAAAATTACAGAAATGAGTTCCTGTCGCTAGTTGAAATGGCGACAGGAACCTATCGCCATTTCAATTGGCGATAGGGACCCTGACCGCTCCTATCGCCGGTCCAACTACCTATCGTCAATTGAAATGGCGATAGGTCCCTGTTGCCATTTCAACTGGCGATAGGTTTCTGTCGCCAGTTGAAATGGCGACAGGTTCCTCTCCAACCCTAATTTGCAAGTCCACTTTACATACTTATGATTTTTATAAAATTTTAACGGTACAAAATCTATTAATCTCACAATAACAATTTATAATGATGGTATGTTGTTCTAGTGCGTTGAATTTACAGTAGAATTTTACGAGGGCGTTTGAGATATTAATTATTCGTAAGTCTGAAGCTAAGTGATATTACGATGATGCGAATAACACGGAAGAATGGAATCTGAAACATGGTACTAAAAGAGATTTGAAACATGAGACTAACATAATAAGAGTTGTTCATATATTAATATTTACATGGTATGACCGATATTTGAAGGACCAAATATCTCTTGGCGGCCCTCTTGGGGCACACTCCCGTGTCGCCTCGGCCTCTGCTGCGACGGTCAGAGTATGTGAGAGGTTCAGCGGGATGGTGGCCGACCGAGACGAGTAGTCCGAGGTGGTGTCGCGAGGGCCTCCTCCTCATGTGTCTGTTGTGTGGGTGGCGGAGCACTTTGCGGTGAAAGCCTCCAAGTTGAGCGAGTCACGCAGTCATCAAAGAAGCAATCGATGGGTATCGATAGGTTTGCCTCGTCGTCCAAAAATGAACCGTCCTCCCAAGGCGTTCTGTGAAGTATTATGTTACAAACGTAATCATGCCGAAAACACGAAAAAAAACATAATCATCCCAAGGTGGTCATACCTGCTGTCCCGGAGATATCTTGCCGAGCGACTCAGCGTACCCGCCCACGTGATAGTGGAGCTCGGGACTGATAGAGAATATTGCCGTTAGTAACTATCGGAGTTCGAAAGAAACAAGCATTACGTTCGCAAGCAAGCAAGGTGGTCATACACGGTAGCACGGCGGCGTGCCCGATGAGCCCCGTCGATCTTTGCTCCCCACCATGGTGCCACGATGACACGCCCGCCACGTCCGGGGCAGGAGCCCGTGGACGTGAACCACCACGTCCCGAGGTGACCCCTCGTCCCGACATGACCCCTCGTCCAGAGGTGACCCCTCGTCCCTGCACTGGTTGGTCCACCACGTCCCTCGGCGTGCGACAAGTCGCAATCTGGATGCCTCGTCTCGCTGCGTCGATGATCCGCTGCACAAGTCCTCTCGTGTCCCCCTGCGTCCTCTGGTGCACGGTGGTTGCTACCTCGAGAATCTCTCGGTGTAGATCCGTCTGCACAAGTTGGAAACATAAATCTGGCAAGATAAATATGAATTAAGGACAGTTCAATATGTACCGAGAGGTGGAAAGCGGAGTCCGGCTGGGTCGGGTACGTGTCGGACGTCGCAGCCTCATGTCGTGGTGGGTCAACCACGACCCGGACGCAGCAAAGCCTCGTCCGACTAGAGTACCAATCCATGTAATCCGCGTACGTCTCGATGTCATAGGGATCCTCCCCACACTGGATGATATCGTCGAGCGCGTGACTCCAAACCTCGACCCAAGGCCGCATCCTATCCAACCAGGACATCGAGCTACGTACTCCCTTCCTAGTGTACCTGTGGACACCAACACAATTATTTATTCAGCACATAATTACATTGTGTGAAAGAAGTAAACATGTGAACTTACGCATGGACGTCTTGCCAAGCACCAGATCCCCAAAGGGGCCGGATCTCTGTTGTAGACCGAATCGGCGCGCATGACCCGCACTGGTACTCCTCCACGTAGACATCATGTACCAAGGGGCTCCGCGTGTACCAGTACTCGTAGTCTCGCGTGCACAGGAGCGACAGTCCGTCGGGCGCTCGCTGGATAAGCCTCTCCGTAGTGTACGGTGTCCAGATGACGCGGTCATCGGTCAGCTGATCGAACATCGCGATGTACTCCGGGTAAGACCCCTGCGAAGTGATCGGCGTGAAGGTGACCTGTGCAATAGAACACCGCAAACTTAGCACACCAAATTGTGATTACAATACATAAAAAATGATCATAAAACTAACGTGGCGGCACCAAACCGTGCCCATGGTGGGGCGGTCCACCTCGTCGGCCGCAGCGTATAAGGTGATCGTATATCTTTGTCAAGTCCACCGTGGTCGTCCGATCTGAAACGCCGAAGGACCATAGGCTGCGAAGTAGTGGACATCTAGAGAGGATGGAGTTGTCACGGTGCGATGGCACGCGTGCCGCAAAGGCTTGCGATGCGTCACGCAGTAAAATCGGCCGGACCCAGCGTGGAGAGGATCTCATCAATCTCCATGTTGGCCACCTCGGTAATGCGCATCGGACGTAGTGCTTGTCGACGCCGCCGCCGGGACCCCGTAAACATGACCCACCCGAACAACCATAGCGGTAGGCCTCAAAGTGCCTCCTAACAACCACGTCCCTCGCGCCAGCGCCATACGCTCGGTCAGCAAGAAGAAATGTAGAATTCAAAGACAAAGGTTCACATACGAATTTAAGCGAGATGACAATAATTACAAATACTTACGTAGAACGGCAAATCCACTTCAACGTCGGCCCGTCTTGCTGTCTTGAACTTCGGTGTAGTTCTTTGCCGGCAAAGACATCGTGGAACCTCACTAGGAGGTCGGTCGCCACATGTCCGAGACGTCGACGCCGCCGGGCGGCTCGCGATAACAACCCGAGCAGAAGCTCACGTCTGCGGCGTCGGCGTCATCTCCCCGCACGGAAGGTGGAGCGTGTGCGTCTCGGCCTCGGCGGTCAACCAACGCCGTCGGCGCTTTGGTCGTACGGAAAACGCCTAGACGTACGACCACCACCACGGTCCTGATCATCCTCAAAAGTCGTCTCCACTATCCTCGCTAGTGGAAGGAGGCCTGCCACTCTCAACTGCGTCAAAAACGATTAAGAATAGCGTGAATGCACGCAAAGTAGTCATACCACGATTGAGTGTATTAAAACTATACGTACCTCGGAATCCAGTCTGCGTGCAGCCTCCATGCCCTTATAGGCGTGCGCAACCGAAACGCGCCAAGCTCAATCGACGCCTCGCCTGGGGAGCACGCAGTCTTGAGATTCAGCTACGATGATGTGCATCAATCACGGGTCAAGCAACTCATCTTGGCCTCCGTCGCCATATCTACAAATTAAGTGCATACTTTGTTAAAAGTGCGAAACATGTACGATGAACTACACTATACACATCTCAAATAATATACGATGAACTACACTACGTCGCTATTTTACTTGATTCTATGTCGCAATTCTACTTCATTCTAGTCGCTATTCTACTTGATTCTAGTCGCATCTTGTACTTCATTCTAGTCGTTATTCTACTTGATTCTATGTCGCTAGTCTACTTCATTCTAATCGTTATTCTACTTGATTCTATTCGTTATTGTACTTAATTCTACTGGACATTATACTTAATTCTATGTTGCTATTCTACATAATTTGACATCATGTACAAATTTCAAAAAATATAATGTAATACATAATTTCTATTCTACTTGATTCTATGTCTTAATTCTACTTCATTCTAGTCGCTATTCTACTTGATTCTCGTCGATATTCCACTTCATTCTAGTCCCTATTCTACTTGATTCTAGTCGCTCTTTCACTACAATTCTATACATAATTTCGCTACAATTATCTATTCTACTTAATTCTATGTCGCTATTCTACTTGATTCTATGTCCATATTCTACTTCATTCTACTCGCTAATCTACTTAATTATAATCGAAAAATGTACCGCAAGATGACCGGTCTACTAGATCCATTTGCTCTCTGAATCTAGCTTCTCATGACGAGCAAGCAGCGGTAGCCGCTACCTTTCTTTCTCTTCCTCTCCTTCTCGATTCTTTTTTTTATTTGAATTAAAATGAGTTTTGGAAGGATTTTTACGGCATTTTATACATGGCATACTATCGCCATTTCAACTGGCGATAGGTTCCTGTCGCCAGTTGAAATGGCGACAGGAACACTGTTCACATTCCTATCGCCATTTCAACTGGTGATAGGTAGTTGGACCAGTGACAGGAGCGGTCAGCGTCCCTATCGCCATTTCAACTAGCGACAGGAACCTATCGCCATTTCAACTGGCGACAGGAACTCATTTTTGTAATTTTTTGGTGCGATTATATATTTTTGTAATTTTGTTTTAAAAAAATATTATTTAAAAAAAATTCAACAACTTGATGCGCATGGCATCATTGCTTTCGTCCGTGGGCTGGCCATTGATGCAAGTCAGGAAGTGTTAAGAAGATTGCCACTCTGCTCTGGCCTACACGAGCTGTCAAGCTCTTTCCTCGCGGGTGACGAATGTTGCATTGTCTGATCCTACCGTCTGTGCAATCGAACAAAGTGTGTGCACGGTAAGCTCCATGTGAAATTCATGCGTTCCAAGCAGATTGGTTGTCAATAGTAATTTGTAGTTTGCGTTTTGCCTGCCAGTTGTAACACAGTTGGTAAAATGTTATGATGTATTTGAGCACGTCTTACCGGCAATATTACCACTCAAATACCTTTTTGCACTAGATATGTTGTCCGAGATAAAATTGATGAGTTATTTTTGAGTTATTGTATCCTCTGCGGTTCCATTGTGAAAGGCAGAGATGCACGGTTCCTTTGCCTTTGCTAGATCTCAGTCGTCCGATCTGCAGTGAACATCCAAGAATGCGTACGCTACAGTAGAATCGGTATAGGCCAGGCACAGATTACTGTGTCCCTCTACGGTTCCCCTAAAATATGAACGTGCTGGGCATTGCACCTACATTAAATTCATCACAATTTCTTTAATCGTCTTCGTCGGCAATAGACTAGAAGTTGTGCATTGACCATGTGCGATAGTATGCATGCTTTGCTAGAGAGTTCAGCAGTTTCTCAGATCATAAACCATTTCTCCCTGGGCACTTCTACCTGCTGAACTCTGAACTTTCGATATTAACATTTTCCTCCATCTAATATTTTTTTAGCTAGGAAGACGTATTTGAGCTCACTAGTCTCCCTGTGGTGGTGATACTAGTGACTTCCTTACTAAGATAGGACTACATCAAGGGTCAGCATTGAGCCTATACATTTTTGCCCTGATGATGGATAAAGTTACGCGGGACATACAAGGAGATATCTCTTAGTGTATGCTTTTTGCTAATGATGTATTGTTAGTTGATTAGAGTAAGGTATATGTCGATGGGAATCTGGAGGTGTAGAGGAAGATCTTAGAATCGAAGGGCTTTAGACTTAGTAGGACTAAAACTGAGTATATGAGGTGTGATTTCACCGGTGCCAGGGCAGATGATAGAGATGTTAGTTTGGACAGACAGGTAGTGCCTAGGAATGTCAGATATTTGGGATCGATGCTACAGTGGGACGGCGAGATTGATGAAAATGTGAGCCACATGATTAGAGTGGGGTTGGTGAAATGGCGCCAAGCATCGAGTGTCCTGTGTGACAAAAAAATTCCTCAAAAGTTAAAGAGTAAGTTCTATAGGACCGGCGATCAAACCTGCGATGCTATATGGAGTAGAATGTTGGACGACTAAAAGACAACATACACAGAAGATGAGTGTAATGGAGATGAGGATGTTGCGGTGGATATGTGGTCACACAAGGGGGGATCGAATCCGCAATGATGATATACGCGATAAGGTGGGGGTAGCACCAATTGAAGAGAAGTTTATCCAACATCGCTTGAGATGGTTTGGACATCTCCAATGAAGGCCTTCTGAGGCACCAGTACGTAGTGAAATTTTAAAATGTACTGAAAATGTGAGAAGAGGTAGATGTCGACCAAGACTGGCGTAGGAGGAAGCAGTTAAAAGGGATTTGAGGGATTAGAATGTAGCTAAAAAATTAGCTTTGGATAGCAGCGTATGGAAGTTAGCGATTCATGTACCGGAACCATAAGAAAGTTTAGGGGCGGTATTTTAGGCTCTCGGCTCAGAAGGCAGGATATACGGCTTAGAGTTTTAGCCTTATAGGTTTTTTTATAAGATTCTCATCTCTTTGACCTTGAGAAGATTTTATTTCTAGCCTACCACGACTTATTTGGGACAAAAGGCTTTACTGTTACTGCTGTGAATACATATTTGAAAGAGTGCAAACTGGGCAACATTAGATCCATGGATAAAGTGACGAAATCTACAGAACACAACTGTCACAAGGCATTGCTAGGACCAATAGTTCAATGTCTATAATCGCAAAATACAAGCGGGCACTCGACGGTTATGAAAAAAAAGACAGGAGGCAGATCCAGTGCTAACAGTGTTTCCAATGTATATATCCTAGTTATGTAATTACGGAGCAGGCACCAACCGAACTGAGATGAACAATGAACAATGTTTTAAAATCAGCGATCCCCTAGACGGGCGTCTAGGCGTTGGGTGTAGCCACACCGCCGGGACTTGGTGACACTCGGAGTTCTAGGCGGGCCGAGCGCCTAGCCGGAGCTGGGCGGCGCCAGGCGGTCCCAGGCGGCATAAGGCTGAACGGTCTAGAGCGTGCTGAGGCGGATCTGGGCGACCTGAGGCAGCGCTGGGTGTGCTTAGGCGAAGCTTGGTGTGGCAGGAAGAAAAATAGTAGAGCGGGAAGCGCGGCGAGAAGAAAAATAGTAGAGCGGGAAGAAAAACAGTAAAAATGTAAGTGACTCTCACCTTCCGGTCAGAAACCCTTCTGTTGCTCTCCTCTGGTTCTCTGTCGCCATTGTGCGCCACCACCTCCTCTGGTTCTCCGTTGCAGTCGCACAGCTTTTCCTGGCTCCCTATCGCCGTCGCGCTGCTCCTCCCGGCTCCCTGTCGCCGTCGCGCCTCCAACCCTCCCCGTCGCGTCCCAGGTCAGCCACCTCTCTCTGGCCCTCGCCTCCCCTTGCGCCGCCTCTTGTGCGCAATGCGCCCTTGCGGAGCAGTCGATGGTTGCTGCCTCTGCGAATTAGTATTAGTGCTTTGTGTGTGCAGTAGTAGTACCTGTCGGTGGTTGAATTAGTATTAGTAGCTTCGCTCTGTGAAGTACTAGTAATCTAGTAGTATTAGTAATTAGTAGTAGTACTGTAGTAGCAGTGTGTGTGATTTATTAGTACTGCTGTTACTGTAGTAGTAGCACTGTGCCAATGGCACTGTTTAGTAGAATAGTACTATAGTAGTCATTACTCATTACTTCATTAGTCATTAGTCAATTACTCAATTAGCAAGTAGCATCGTAGCAATTATGATTGTAAGTTTGTAACAATTGTTCATGAATTGTAGAATATCATCCATTGCGTCGGCCACAGTGGAGGTGACTACGGATAACTTTAAGAGGAAATCCGAGGATATAGGGTGGGAGTATGGAGTGTTGATTGATCCAAATAATATGGATAAAGTAAAATGCAAGTTGTGCAACAAAATTGTTTCCGGATGAGTGTATAGGATAAAGCAACATACTGCTCACATTAGGGGCAATGTTGCTAAATGCCTTTTGTCCACAAAGGAAGATCAAGAGAAGTGCATCAAATCAATCGAGGAGGCACAACTTAAAAGGAAAACTAGGAAAGAAAAAGAACAAAAAGTTAGAAATGAAGTTACCATTGATGAGGATGTCACCGGTGATGGTGTGAAGATCTTGAACTTGAAGATGTAGGATGCTCGGCATGTCGGAAGTTGGGGCCTATGGATAAGTTTGCAATGACTATTGATCCTAGTACATTGATCTCCAAAGAACTACGACAACAAGCAATTAGTGCCACTATTTGAAAAGAAAGACTCCATAAAATAAAACAATATATTGCTAGGTGGATTTATGAATCAGGTATTCACTTGCAACTCTTGTAATGTCTACTAATATTCTAATAATATGTGAATGACATCCTGGCGTTGTTTGCTAACATAAGTAACATTGTATAATTATTGCATATTTTAGGTGTACCTTTCAACTCCATCAACAATGATATATTTGCGCAAATGTGTGAAACCATTGGCTGCTTTGGCCCTGGCTTTATTCGCTCTTCTCAACATGATGTGCAGGAGAAGGTGTTGTATGAGGAAGTGGATAGAACCAAAGGGTTGTTGAAGGACCACAAAGAAGAGAGGGCCAAGACCGAGTGATCTATTATGACTGATGCATGGACTGATCAGAAAAGGAGGAGCATCATGAACATATGTGTGCATTGTAGCCTGGGGCCATGTTTCCTAGAATCAAAGGAGGCATCTGAGGAGTCACACACTAGAGAGCTCATCTTTCAATATGGGGGTTATTGCATTGAAAAAATAGGTGCGGCTCATGTTGTCCAAGTTGTCACCGATAATGCTTCAAACAATATGGCGGCGAAGGCGTTATTGAAGGACAAAAGACTTAACATATTTTGGAGCTCATGTGCAACCCACATTATCAACTTGATGCTACAAGAAATTGGGAGTATTGCAAGGTTCAAGAAGATACTTGATCAAGCCAGGTTACTAACTATTTTTATCTACTCGCACCATAAGACATTGGCCTTGATGAGAAAATTTACAAAGAAGAGGGATATAATAAGGCCCGGGGTGATTAGGTTTGCTTCCTCCTTTCTCACTTTGCAAAGCTTGATTGCGAAGAAACAACAACTAAGGTCGTTGGCGCTTAGCCAAGAATAGAAAAATTGCATCCATTGTAAAAAAAGGTAAAGGCAAGGCATCCACGGCTATATTGGTGAGTAGAGCCTTTTGGAATGGTGTTTCTCTTTGCTTAAGGATTTTTGAGCCATTGGTAACGATTCTTTGAATGGTTGATAGGGACGTCAAGCCTTCTATGGCCTTTCTTTATGGAGAAATTCGAAAGGCAAAGAAAGAAATCATGGAAGCTGTGAACAATATAGAGAACAACTACAACCCCATTATAGATATTATTGACAAGAAGATGAAGGATGGGCTTGATTCTCCATTGCACTTGACAACATACTTCTTGAATCAATATTATAGTTATTGTGATGGCTCCATTTTTTGGATGATGTTGTCATGGATGGGGTATTCACATGTGTGGAGACTTTTTACCATGGTGATGATGATAAGCAAAGTCAATTGTTAAATGTGGAGTTGGGTATATTCAAAGATCAAGAAAGCCACTTTAGGAAAGCGGCAGCAAAGGCCAGATGCAAAGACTATGAATTTAATCCAGGTTTAATAATTACTAGTCAATGTAAATACATGCATGATCGTAAATTTGTCATATACTATTTTTTTTGGTTCCTAATATGCAGCTAAATGGTGGTCTATTTATGGATGTAAAGTTCTCGTGTTACAAAAAATGGTCATGAGGATCCTCTCATTGACATCTAGTTCATTCGGTTGTGAAATAAATTGGAGCACTTTCGAAGGAGTTAGTCTCTAAACTTCTCTAAAGAGTAAAGAGTCAAGTCTCAATTCTCAATATCTACATTAGTACATTACATTTAACTAACTATACTTCACTTTGCAGTTCGTAGATACATGTAAAGAAAATAAATAAACTAGATGTCCACCGTCTTAATCATCTAGTCTATTTTCAATACAATGCCAAATTAAGGAACAAAAAAAAGAAAAGAGAGAAGAAGAACATAGATCCCATTATAGGTTCCGAAGCTAATGAAGCTCAAGGGTAGTTAATTGAAGGCGGAGATGATGATCAAGATGTTGAGCCCGCTACGGGACTTACATGGAAGGCGATTGAAGAAGCATGTGGGGCTAATGAGGTCTTAGAACTTCGTAAGAGCGTAAGAGTGAGACAACTTCATGAAGAAGATTTCAAGTCTGATACCGAAGAAGATGAGATCAATGAGGAGGAAATTGAGCATGAGTCCGACCAAGAAGAAGTGTTTTCGACCAAAAATTATGAGGAAGAAGATGACTAGTCATTCACTCATTTGATCATCAAATTATCATACGACTTTATTTATATTTCACTTACTTGTTTATTTGTGAGACCTTATGAACTATAAACTATTTATATTTGGCTTGTTTGTTTTATTTGTGACTTGTTTCGTTGTTTGAAATATTTGATGTTACTTGTTTGAATTATATTTTTATTGCATCAAATCATCAACTCATGAAGGTCATTACATCAAGTCTTCAAATATATTTGTATCACCAAACCACCAAGGTAACATTTCTTCTTACATAATTACACATATACATACATACATGTAACATCTCTTCTTACAAAAAATAACAAAATTATCGTTCGGCGAGGCTCCTCCCACCACGCCCTGACGCGCGTGCACGCCTCCACCAGCGAGGCATACTCGGTGGCCACGAGGTAGCGCATGAGCGGGAAGTGGCTCAGGTCGGCGAGGCTGACAAAATCTCCGGCCAGGTACTTGCGACTCGCCAGCCCGCCTCGTACAACTCGAGCACCTTCCTTAGCTTCTCGGCGTTCTCGTCGACGACCGCCTGGTCGTGCACTCCGCCGAGCAACGGGCTAATGATGCACTGCATCACGATGGCGCCCACCGGCGGGTGGTGCTGGTGCGCCTCCACCTCCAGCCACACGTCCACCATCGCCACCTCCACCGGGCTGCCGCCTCCTCTTAGGAGCTCCGGCTTGCACTTGCGGAGAACATGCCTCGCGATCGCGCGCGATTCTGTGGAATTCATAGATAGATACCTCGTAATTTTTCATGGACCATTAACTGAATAATTAGCCACCAAATTCACATAACAAGATATATTTAGGAAAATTCATGGATGGTTAACTAAATTTACTAGTAATTTAGATAAGATCAACAAGTTAAGTGGACGACTAAATTGATCGGGTGAAATTAAAAGTGATTAACTAACTAAGTTGATCGGTTGACTTAATTACCGAAGAGCGTCAGGTCTCCGTCCTCAAGAACAGGCACCTGTCCAAAGAGCTGCACGAACAAGGCAGTAGTATAAGGCTGAGTTTTTGGCTAATTTGGGCTGAGTTTTTGGCTAATTTGGTGTATTTTGATTTGTAATAGCAAAATTAATTTTCGTCTGTATAAAATTACAAAAATAACACCACAGAAGGCTAGACATGTGCAGCGTGTAACCCACAACGCTCTTAGACCATAGCAGGAGGTGTAACCACAATGCTCTCGAGCTGCAGCAGGAGAGTAGCAACGATGCAGGACGGGACAGCCTCATATGCATGCATGTTTGTTTGTTCCGCAGGCTGGGAGCTGTAAGTTTTCTATCTTGGTTCGAGAACGCAGCATCTCCGTTGCCACGGCGCCACGTATACCTCCTGCGTTCGGTGGCTCCTATCACGGTCCAAGATCACTGTAGACGACATGCGACACTTGTCTAACCTTCTTTGATGCCATTTTTATAATTTCCTACGAACATAAGCTAATTTTACTATTACGAATAAAAAAGCAACCAAATCAGCTTAGACACAGATTATTGTGTCCCTCTGCCGTAAGCAGAGGATGTTGTTCCCCTGAAATAGGAATGTGCTGGGGCACCGCTAGTACTCCTTCTGTTCTTAAATATATGATATTTCATCAAACGTGCAGTCAAAATTATCTAATTTTGACTAATAATATATGAAAAACTATTTAGATTGATCATAAGTGAATAGTATCATTAGATTTGTCATGATAAATATTTTCATAATATAATAATTTTGTAAGTTTTTACTAACAAAATCATATGAAAAGTAATGGTCAAAGTTATATAAGTTTAACTACACACTTGGTCAAACGTTATGTATTTAAGAACAGAGGGAGTATATGCATTGCACCTACATAAGATTCATCGCAATTTCTTTAATCGTCTTCGTCGGCAATAGACTAGAAGCTGTGCATTGTGAAATGGACCATGTGCGATTGTATACATGCTTTGCTAGAGTTCATCAGTTTCTCAGATAAACCATTTCTCCCTGGGCACTGAACCTTCGATATTAACATTTTCCTCCATCTAATATTTTTTTTTAGCTAGGAAGGCAACTTTGAAAGAGTGCAAACTGGACAACATTAGATCCATGGATAAAGTGACGAAATCTACAAAACGCAACTGTCACAAGGCATTGCTAGGACAAACAGTTCAATATCTATAATCGCAAAATACAAGCCGACACTATACGGTTATGAAAAAAAAAACAAAGACAGGAGACAGATCCAATGCTATCAGTGTATATATCCTAGTTATGAAATTACGGAGCAGGCACCACCGAACTGAGATGAACAATGAACAATGTTTTAAAATCAGTAATGACGTGTGGAATTCGCCTTCTTCCATTTAAGACAGATCGGCAAATCCTCTTCAAACTTCAAAGATCAGCTCTCCCAGGGTATCTTGGGAACGGGATGACATCTCTGATGTTCTCAAGACCGGTGGCGAAAAGGATCATTCTCTCAAAACCCAAGCCAAATCCACTGTGCTTGACAGATCCAAAGCGGCGAAGGTCCAAGTACCACTCATACGGCTCCAAAGGCAATCCAGAGTCTAGTATCCTGTAGAACAATATGTTAAGTAATCAGCTCACTGCAGTTCTACAATTCGTGAATTCATATTGTCTTAGGCTCTTCACATTTCCAACATCAGTCAAGGTCATGTGGATGCAACTTCTTAGAACAGAAAAAATCATTCATTGTCATCGATTTGCACAAACAAGAAAGGCTAATCAAAAGAGTTTCCCAAACTAAAAGGATGTGCATGTCAATAACACATGTTATGTGCGTACTGTTCGCATTGTTGAGTGTGTCAATCCACTGAAGGAAATAAGAAATACCCAAGCTGTTCAATATTATCAAACACCATCCAACAGACATCATACATCAACAAAATTAAGTTATATTTGCTATGAACAAAGCTAACAACTTCAAGTAGATAGTCTGCGATTCTCCAGAGTGACGACAACAAAAGGATGTTCGCTACAAGGTTTCTACTTATATAATATAAAAAAATACCAAGCAAAATAAATGATCAAATGGTCAACGCAAATGCATATAACAGATCTTCACTCAACAATGGCTACTGCAAAAATCATCCAAGTAGCTACAAGAATAAAATACATGATACGCGAATTAAAAGTTGGGCACCAATACCGTTGTTTAAGAATATCTAGGCGCTCCTCCCTTTGGCTTCCACCAATTAATTCACCAACCTAGGAAACATGATAGCCAGAAAATAAGTGATCACAACTAAAGGATTAAGGCAGAGATCATAATCAATTTAATAGAGGTAGAACCTAGTGGGCACAATGCTCACTTTCTTGCTTAAGGAACAATAGAAGAGCAGATAAAAAACATGAAGTGTGGAATAAACATCACCCAGGACAATGGCTTTGTAAATAGTCTAAAAACGACTGGATACCATGATTTAGATTATGCACCTTGGGAACAAGAACATCCATAGCAGCCACTGTTTTCTGGTCATCATTGAGCCTCATATAAAATGCCTTTATTCCTTTTGGGTAGTTATAAACAATAACTGGCTTCTTAAATATCACCTCAGTCAGATACCTTCATATTGCAAGAATTACAAATCTAAACAGGGTAAAATAGATGATACTAAAATAGAAATATCAATTCTAATCTCCATACCTTTCATGCTCAGATGCTAAATCAATTCCCCATTCGACCTTGTTTTCGAACTTCTTATCTGTATATTTCAAGATCTCCACAGCTTTTGTATATGAAATGCGTTCAAAATGTGTCGAGGAAACAAGCTCCAGACGCTCAATTGCCGACTTATCATAATTTTTTACCATGAATTCCATGTCTTCTCTGCAGTGCTTAAGTAACCACTTGCAAAGGTATTGTACATAGCTCTCTGCACAGTTCATATCATCCTGTGGCACGGTTCAACAAGTCCAACATTAGTACTGTTCAAACAAAATCTCAGATAATCTAGATAAATAAGCCAAGCCAGAAAAAGAAACCAAGTTAAGGAGGAGCTCACCTGCAAGTTTGCAAATGCAAGTTCCGGTTCAACCATCCAAAACTCTGCCAAATGTCTTGATGTATGTGAGTTCTCTGCTCGGAACGTCGGTCCAAAGGTATACACACTACTGAGAGCACAAGCATAAGTCTCAACCTGAAGCTGGCCTGAAACGGTCAGAAAAGCTTGACACTTGAAAAAGTCATTCTCAAAAGCAATTGTTCCATCATCCTTGTGTGGAAATCCAGGTTTCAACTTAGACCTCTCTTCCAGCCTTGAAACATTCTCTTTCACCTTTGTAAGTTCTGAAACAGCAGCACTTATCTCTTGCTTGCTAGCTTTTGCTGCTTTAAGTTGTGCAACTGCGTCTCCTTTCTCTTTGACAACAAGCTTAGCAGCCTCAATATCAGCTTCCGATGGTGCAGGATTCTCCTTAAGCTCCTTCTCCACCTTTTCAGCCTGGCTGAATAAGGTCGTGACTTGGAACATCTCGCCGGCACCCTCACAATCACTCGTAGTTATTATGGGTGTATGGACATATAGAAAACCATTTTCATCGAAAAACCTGTGTGTTGCACAGGCCAGCTGATGCCTTATCCGAGCAACCGCGCCTATCTGCAGAAGATTAGAGTCAAAACTGTCATTCTATTTCTTATTAAGAACGACAAGGAAAAAACAGTAACAAATTACCAAAAAGAAACCAAAATTCCATAACTGCAAAATCTAGCCTTGGTATCCCAAGAACATCTAAACACAGATTACTCAAACAAAAAAATCCAATACCATACTAACCAGCAGTTCACTAAAACTCTGTTTCCGCTTCCCATTGTAAGAACACAACAAAGTATGAAACCCCATAGTACCAATACGCAGATACCTCAAAAACTACAAAATCAAACATAAGAGCCTCCATCTATAGGATTATGCCACAGCCAAGCAAATCCAGCATCCACCTGCTCCCGGACTGAATTAAGCCACATTCTCATCAAGATAGTAGAATCAAACTAACATAACAAAAAATGTGTCACAAACCTCTAATTTTTAAGCTGACAAGTTAAGCAACCAAGAGTACGACACCCTAGTATGCTACAAACGCCATAGACATAACTCAAAATCTCACCAGAGAATTGTAGAACTGCAAGATAAGACTGAAACCATTCGCTTAATGATTAAGTAGCCATGCCCTGTCCAATTGAAGCAACATAAACAGCATACCTTTTTCTTTGGAAATTGGCCAGGAGCTCTGGCCTCTGGCATTTACTAATGGAGATGCACACTCAAGCCGGTCCTAGGACTCAAACCTGGGTGGGCGGGGAGGTTAAACAGCCTCCCAAACACCAGGCCACTGGCCTGTTCCCACAGTGATTGCTAATTTAAGATAGCCTAAATTTAACTTCCTTTAAGATCACCTATTTCAGACCTTAAGACTTACGAGAAAGTTTCGCGGCTGCAGTACACAATTTTTTTAAAAAAAAAATCAAGACGATAGTACAGTCGTGGCAAGGGTGACTAGAAATGAGCAGACATTCGATCCTCCAGTCACAACACGCGACAATATATTGTTGCCAATCATACCAGTTTCGTATGAATCACTCGACATTCTCACGATATGAGTTTACAATTCATGACTAAATTAAAGCATTAAAAAAGGGAAAGAACTTTATACCGTGTTGGTGCGCGAGCGGAGGTGGACGATGTCCCTGAGGTTCTCGAGCGTGAGCTTTGTCTTAGGCAGAGGGTAGGCGGCAGCGTCCACCTCCCCGACCTCGATCACCCTCTCCACGCGGAGCTCGATGCGCTGCTTGGCACCCTCGGGGGGCTTCTTGAGCTCGCCCTCGACGAGCACGGAGGTGCCCGTGGGCGTGAGCCGCGGGAGCGGGTGGACGGCATCGTCGACCATGACCTGGAGGTTGCCGGGGCATGACCCGTCGTTGACCTCGAGGAAGGCGAAGGCGCCACGGCCCTGCTCGCGGCCGGTCTTGACCCAGCCGCCGACGACCACGCGCTGGCCCGCGAGGGCGTCGCCTGCTGCCAGGATGGCGCAGATGCGGGTGCGGGTGATCGAGGGCTCGAGATCGGCGGGGGAGGAGGACGAGATGGAGGCGGCGGCCAGCTCGGCCGTCGGCGGCGCGGCCGCATCGGCCATGGCGGGTTCGAGGTTGGGAGGTGGCGGCGCTGCCGGATGGGCAGGGGATTAGGGTTTTTGGTGGTGTGTGTCTGTCGACGTGGCTGCAGTGAGGAAGGAATTTCCCATGTTTGCATAGAAATCGAGCTTTTTCATGTGCAATTTTTGTGTTCTAAATAGATTCGTACTGCAGCCAAGAAAATTTAAACTGTTTTTGTTTTGGATTGTGCTCAGCGGTATCATATACTTAGAAGTAGAGTGTGGCTAAGAATTGTTAGATTTTGTTTTATCTTCGACTGAGCCAAGCAATTTTGGAGATCGGATGGTTGTACCAATATTATCTTGCTTTTTCGTCGAGATCAAGGTGATTGCTTTTACCGTTATTATATATACATGCTACTACAAAATAAATGCAACATTTGTAATATTGTACAATAGAAATGGTAGAAAGAATATATGCCTAGAAAAAGGGTGTGAACTCAACGCATTAGATCCCAAAAAAAAAATAACCCACTTTATGCGCTCATATTTGATAGACCTAAATCATTGGGTTATCCTATCTAACGACATCACAACTATCCCGAGTCTCTTTCCAAAATAGACACCAAAGACTCAACAAATGAATCTAGTACACAACAAGGAACTAAGAATTCAGTCAATCAAAATAGAAACAGACATCCGATACCTCTCACATCGAATAACATCGCTCACGATAAAAAACAGTCTCTTCTCCCCCTGTTTGTATGTAGGCCGACAACGCAAGTTTCATCCAGTGGGGTATCAGCAGCACCGGCAGTATGGTCCTCCAGCACAAAGAAAAACCGTCGCCCACGTATCCATTCATATGGTTCCCTACGCCTGTGCCACGTCAGCTTCATGACCCCTCCCAAATACACAAGCCACACAGAGACATACCAGCCACGATCAACACCGTGTCATCCTCAGACACCGTGGACGGGTAAGTCCCGGCACGAGGCTCCCGCAGCGGGTTTGGCCATTGGGGTGGCGTGTGGTCTGTAAATTCGGAGTGTTTCCATCTCATGGTTAGATGTGACTCCACCATGGAAAGGAATTCTCCGGCCTCAGCCAAGGCCCCCATCCTGAATTTATTTCCACTCCACCACCCAGCGTTTTATATACTCGCTCCCACCCATCATCTTTAAAGTAGGGTGAGCTCACTGGGAACTGTATGGTTAAAATATCTGACCGGGGGATGGTGGGGAGTTCGTACTGTTTTTTTTACTGTATAAGAATTTACGTGGTTGTGTCTTTGTTTAGGTTTTATCAACTTTATCTGTGGAACAATATGCAATGCGAGACAACTAGTTCAAAAAAAAGAATGTATGTTCAAAGCATAAACATGATGTTTTTCTTGAAAGAATGCATGTTATGTTTTTTTCTGAATTTCTCAAATCAGGCAAAATAGTAAATATGTCAGACTAGATGAAGAAAAATAATTTTTTTGAAGATCAGACTGGATAAAGAATATAGTCAACTACCCACCTACTCCCTTTATCCGGAGGTGTTACCATGACACTATAGTGAAACAAATGAATTTCACTATCTTCCATATAAGGCCTTCTCCCAAAATACCCAAACAATTGGTCTTCCTTAGATAGTCATATGTAAAGTTGGTAGTTTAGGGGGTGTTTGGTTCACTGCCACATTTTGCCAAGCCAAATTTGTCTTTTGCCATCATTTGGTTCATCGTCATAGTTGTGGCACGCCATAGTTTCTTAGCACCCTAGCCCACTCACCATAGACATGTTTGCCAACCAAACTTTGCCTAACTTGTGGCCACCGATTTGGAGACCACAAAAAGTGTGGTAGCCAGCCAAACATGCACTTAGATTCCTCTAGAGGATTGTTTCACAGGAGTATATGTAACCCTTACAATTAGAGGATTCAAATAATGAATGGAACCACATTTGTTTAATCATTCTTGCTAAATGCGGGTAACATATTTCGGTCATTTAGGATATTTTTTCTTCAACTAGGTAACTATATCATCCTTACTTCCATTTCTTTTGTAGTACATGATAGCATTCCAAGGACTCGGTATTTATGTATGTTATGCAGCTGCACAAATATCTTCAGTACTTGCTAAAACGTTTCACTCCAAATTTACAATATTAGTCTGAAGTTATGTTTCATAAAAGTAAAGCCTTTAGCTGAAGTGTGTCATTGTAAATATTTCCACAAATTATCAGGTTTCAAGTAAAGAAAAAACAATTCTTCCGCAACTTTATGACAATTATTTTATTTGGTGCCGTTGGGACATTGATATCCTTTGTGATAATCTCCCTCGCTGAGTTACTAACGCTAAAATATGAATTTCTTTGGATTTTCTTATATGTCTTTCATAATTCCTTATATATGTATGGTATATTCCTTTGTAATATTCTCTTGTACTCCTTATATATATTGTCTATTGGGCCTTATGAATATACAAACAATATTCTTAACATGGTATCGGAGAGCATGGACACTAAACTAGCTCTTTCCGCTGCCACATCCATTGCTATCGTCGAAGGTTGTCGTCGCCTGAAGCCGCCGTTGCCCGACGTCGCCATCCTCCGTCGGTCATAACCACCCGATGATGCCCCGTCCTTGACGCCGCTCAACGCCACTGCCCACTAACGCCACTCCACCCGAGGACGACACGGGCCGAGAGCCGCCCTCAGCGCCGACGCCATCCCACCGCCACACGACCCGAGGACGACACGGGCCGAGCACCGCCCGTCGCCGTCCACACAGGCCATCACCGTCGTCGCCGTTCTGCTCAGGCTGCCATTGTCAGGAGAGGGAACCCTAGCTTCCCCTATGCGCGCCCCTCTTTTAGCCAGCCATCGCAGGGCGGTTTAGTGTGAGCTGGCCCGGCTCACAAGCAAAATAATATAAAAAAAACACAGAACGTCGATCTAACTGCCGCACCGTCCAGCGCCGCCTGTTAGATTTTGTTGCCTTGGTCGTCGCGCCGTCCAGCGCCGCCTACCGATGGCTTCTGTTCTATCAGCTACGATCTCATTCTCAGGAACAAAACTTCATGGGACGAACTACAGGTTATGGTCTTCACTCATGGAGATCACGCTCGATGGTCTCCGCCTATAGGGACATGTCACTGGTGCTCAACCTCGTCCACTGCCGCCGGTTCAGCCTCTCCCAGATGGCCTACTTCTGCACCTCTTGTAGAAGATGATGCCGCCAAGAAAGAGATAGAGGCTGTCGCTGCTGCTGTTGATGAGGCCTTTTAGTATGTCATAGACGCTTTTGAGCGCTAGTGTGCTGATGAGGCCCATGTTCGAGCCATCCTGGTGGTCAGCGTTGACGACTCCATCTAGCTAGACATTGTTGGTCTGCGTTCCACTCGTTAGATCTGGGAGTACTTGAGCGAGCGATACCAACAGAGCAGCGATGCTCAATTCTTTTCGCTTCAGCATGAGTTAGAGACGCTTCGCTAGGAGGAGGACTCCGTCGACGACTTCTTCCGAGACCTAGGCAGTCTTTGCCGCTAGCTGGACGAGTTGGCTTATCCGCTCTGCCAGGAGTGTCATAAGGTGCAGAAGGCGGATCGTGGCCACCTTCGCCTTTATGATTTCGTCTACCGTCTTCGCCCAAAGTTTGATTTTGTCAGGGCACAACTGCTGAATCGCTTACCACGACTGACAGTCACCGAGGCTCTTTCGACGCTTCGTGCTGAGGAGCTTCGCCGCGGGTTAGTAGCATAGTTTGTTCCAACTATGCTTTCTACCCCTTTTTCTTCGACTACAGTTCCTCCTCAAATGTCTATTTCCGCTCCTGTTTTAGCACCAATTGGGGTTCAGTGCAAGTATTGCAAGAACTTCGGACATGACTACCAAAGTTGTATGGTGCGAAAAAAGCGGAACAAGGCGTGTGGGGGTGGACGATCCAAGGGGGGCAAGGAGTCCCTTCCTCGACGGGAGGATCAAGACCTTCTCAGCGAGGTGACTCTGTTCCGCAGCTCTGCCAGACTCTACTTTAGCAACTCTCTCACAGCTCAGCAGGTTTTGTCAGTCTAGCTCAGAAGTCTCCTCTAGGTACTTCTTGGGTTCTTCTGGTGCCTCTTTCCACATGACATTGGACTCCACATCTCTCACTTCAGTAGAACCTCCTGCTTTTCCTATCTCTGTTCAGACAGCTAGTGGTAGTCCTCTATCTGTCAGCTGTCAAGACACTCTTTTGTCCACTGACTTTTCTATTCTAGTTGTTTTCCATGTTCCCCAACTTACCATACAACTTCTCTCGGTGGGTCAGCTCACCGATCTCCGCTGTAGGGTTGGTTTTGACTATCACACTGTTTTTCAGACCCATGACAGGACGAGTGGGCGAAGATTTGGGACCTGGCTCAAGACCGTAGGGATTATTAGGGTCTCTACATCCTTGACCGCATCCACCTTCCATCCACTTCAGTTGCTCCTATCACCTCTACGTCTACCTCCACCGCCACTGTTGCCACCACCTTTGGAATTTTTGCGCAGTTGCATCATCATCTAGGTCACTTGTGTGGGTCTCTCCTTTCTTCATTAGTTCATCAGAGTGTTCTTGGACATGTTACTGTTGACACGGCAATGTTTTGTCAGGGTTATAAGCTGGGCAAGCAGCTACAACTTTCTTATCATTCTATTGAGTCCTTGTCTTCTCGTCCTTTTGACTTAGTTCATTCAGATGTATGGGGACTTGCGCCTATTATCTCTAAAGACAAGCATAAATTTTATGTGATCTTCATTGATGATTATTCCAGTTTTACATGGCTTTTCCCTATATCTAATCGTGGTCAGTTTCTTGCGATCTATCGTAGCTTTGCAACAATGGTTTGTACTCAGTTTGATTCTTCAATCCGTACATTTCGCTATGATTCTGATGGCGAGTATTATTCTGGTGTTTTCATACAGTTTCTTTCTGAGTAGTGCACTCTTTACCAGTCTTCTTGTCCTGGTGCCCATGCCCAAAATGGGGTTGTTGAGCAAAAACATCGTCATCTGATTGAGACTGCTCGCACTCTTCTCCTTGCCTATCACGTTCCTCCACAGTTTTGGGCTGAGGTTGTTTCTACGGCTGGATATCTCATCAATATGCAATCTTCCACTGCTCTTAAGGGTGTTAGTCCTATAGAGCGTCTCTACTCTCGAGCCCTCTAGTACACTCACCTTCGTGTTTTTGGTTGCACTTGTTTTGTTCTGCTGCAGCCTCATGGGCGCACCAAACTATCAATCAGTCAGTTGAGTGTGTGTTTCTTGGTTATAGTTCTGAGCATAAGGATTATCGCTGCTATGATCCTTCCGCTCGACGGATCAGGATCTCACGAGACGTTATCTTTGACGAATCTCAACCTTTCTTCTATCAAGATTCGGCTCCTTGTCCTGTTTCCACCGTTGAGATGATTTCATGGTTATCTCTTTCTGACTCTTCACCTATTTTTTCACTATCACAATCTTCCCCTGGTTGTCTCTAGTGTTTCTTTATGTACCTCCGCCTCCGGTGCTACCTCCTACAACATCGCCTCTTGTTCCTGCAGCACCACCATCTCATTTCTCTAGTATTTACTACTCCAGGTGTCCTCATCCTTCACTAGTCTCCTCTCCTGCTATCTTGTTGACACCTACATCTGATTTTCCTAATGATGCTCCCCGTTACGTCCTTCGTGACCGAACATCCCTTCGACCTCCTAATCATCTTGGATTTGCTCCGATAACTCATGCTCTCTCTGTCACTGAGCCTAATTCTTATCGTGGGGATGCTCCTCATTCTGAGTGGCAGCTCGCTATGGCAGAGGAGCTTGATGCTCTTCGATGTACGGAGACTTGGGATATTGTACCGACACATGTGCACGCTCACCCTATCACGTGCAAGTGGGTATACAAGATTAAGACCCGGTCTGATGGTACTATTGATCTCTACAAGGCTCGTCTTATGGCTTGCGGCTTTCAGCAGTACTGTCGTGACTACGATTAGAATTTTGCCCCCTGTTGCCCATATGACCATTGTTCGCACTCTTGTTGCGGTTACTTCTGTTCGCCGGTGGTCTATCTCTCAGTTGGATGTTAAGAATACCTTTCTTAATGGTGTTTTGCATGAGGAGGTTTATATGTAGCCACCACTTGGGTATTATGTTCCCGATGGGCATGTTTGTCATGCTTTTTATGGCCTCAAACAGGCTCCTTGTGCCTAGTTTGCGCGTTTTACTTCAGTTATTACTGCTGTCGGTTTTACTGTCAGTTCCCAAGATCCTGCTCTTGTTATCCATGTCTCATCTCAGGGTAGGACACTGCTTCTTTTGTATGTTGATGATATGCTCATCACTAGTGATAATTCCTCATTCATCACGTATGTGAAGAAGCATCTCAGTGAGCAGTTTCTGATGACTGATCTTGGTTCCCTGATTGCCTAGAAGACAAAGAAGCATATTGCAGTTTCTCGTTCAAGTACAGAGGCTGAGTTGAGAGCTATGACAGCAGTGACAACAAAGGTTACTTGGTTGAGGTGGCTACTTGCAGATTTTGGAGTGCATGTGATGTGACCCACGACTATTTTGTCTGACAGTACATGTGCTATCAGTATTGCCTATGACCCAGTAAAGCATGAGCTCACCAAGCACATTGGTGTGGATGCCTCATACACTCGCTCACAGGTGTAGGAGGAGTACTTGCTTTACAATTTGTGCCCTCAAAGTTATAGATTGCTGACTTCGTCACGAAGCAACAAACTAGGGTATAACATTTGTATTTTCTCTGCAAACTCAATGCGTGTGATCCACCATGAGTTTGTGGGGGGTGGGGGTTAGAATAGAAATTCCTTTGTATTTCCTTATATGCCATTTGTATTTTCTTATATTATATATGTATGACATATTTCTTTATAATATCCTCTTGTACCCCTATATATATTGTCTATTGGGCCTCATGAATACACACAATATTCATAACAACTTAATCATTAGTTCAGTTTACATTGGTATTTCTTTGGTTTCACAGTTATGCTTGTATTAGTAATGAGTAATGACAACCCCTTACTCCTGTATGCAGTGCAGCATTGATGGTAGGGTTGGCGCGCACACACACAAATCCATGATGCACTACTAACCTTTTTGGAACTGTAGGAGTATAATAAAAAAAAGTTTTTTTGGTTAGTTGGTTTTGTTAGATATGTATATAGTGTAAGGTGTTATTTGTTATTGTCCAATCTTGTACATGTTATATATTGGCCTTTGGCCCCATTGGAATAGACCAAATGCATTACTCCAATATGGTATCAGAGCCATAGAAACCTTAGCTATAGAAACCCTACCTCCTTGACCAACAGCCACCGCTATAGCTACCACAGCTGTTGTTGACGCTGTCCCCGTGCCAAGCTTCGTCCCGCTGCTATTCTCTCCCTTGGATCTGTGCCAACCCGAGCGCTGCCTCCACCCGAGCGCCGCCTCCACGCCGGCCTCCAGTGCCGGATCCACGCCGGCATCTACTTCGCATCTCTAGCCTGCGTCGACTCTGCGCCTCCAGCGCTGGCCTTCTCCAGTTGAGCGCCGCCTCCCTTGGATCCGGTCGAGCTACACGCCTCCAGTGTCGGCATTCTCCTCCGCCGACGCCTTCTCTGTCGGCTCCTTCTTCATGCGCCCGACCTTCACGCGCCGGTTTCTCCATGCTGAACCGAAGCAGGGTACTAGCTCTCTGCTTTATTTTGTTTTGGTGGAGCCGGCGTCTCTGGCTTCTCACCGGCTCCATCAATCTACTCGAAGTTGGCGGCTTTTAGCTCTAGCTTCTCCCTGCTCCGGCTTCTCTGGCAAAAAAACAGAGGCTGATGTATTTTACCAAAGGCTCCTTCGCCATCCCGCTCCCCCTAGTTCTATTCGATGGGATGAACTTCCGGGAATAGGCCGTTCACCTAAGGATCCACCTCAACAGCCAGCATCTCTGGGGTCATCTCACCGCCGAGCACCCCTGTCCGCCTCGCCCTACACCGCCAGTTCTGCCCGTTCTCTCTGCTGGTGCGAATCAGGCAGCTCAGGAGGCCGCCAATGCTGCACTAGAGGAGGCCTTTGAGCTCTACTAGTCTGAGTTTAGACCACTATCTAAGGAGCCTGAAAAAAATTCATAATGTTTAGACCTCATTTTCTATATTAGAAAATTCTTACAAACAATGTGTAAGGAGTCTTAAAAAAATTCATAATGTTTGGACCTCATTTGCTATATTAGAAAATTCCTACAAACAATATACTTAAATGAATTTTAGAGACAAAATCAGAATGCATAAAATTTTAAAAAAAATACACAAGCAATTAAATTGTGTCGGGAGGCTCCACAATTTTTTTTTGTTGAGCTCAGTTTTTATATTTAAAAAAATTCTGGAAACGAAAATAACTGACAGTGCTATCATCCGACATAATTTTTTGTGTTCACGATGTTATTTTCCAGTGCGTCACGAACAGAGTATCGTTCCTCTGATTACGTCCCAACGTGATATCACCGAGCTAATTTCCCCTTTTCGTTTAGGTAATCATATGGTGGGCAGGTCTCGTGAGAGGAGCAGTATCAATTGCACTTGCCTATAACAAGGTGGTGTTTGACACTTACAAATACGAAGCAAACAATCATCTCTAAGGAAGTGATTTGGAACTGCTATAGCCGGATGGAGAAAATCCCAAACATAAAAAAAAAAAAACCTCTCCTTAAAGTTTTGCAGTTTACCGCATCTGGTCATACTGAATTGCGAATTAATGCTATCATGATCACCAGCACAGTCATTGCTGTTCTGTTCAGCACGATGGTAAGACCGCTATGACGTACCACCCTTGTTATCTCAAATGGCTATTTCCTGGTCAGCATGGATATTTTTAGTAATTTATTGATAAAATATGCACGCATTTTTAATCTTGTGCTTTGTTCAGACATAATATATGATGGAATTGCCTATTCATAAGGTGATTGAAATTTTCTTAAGTATAAGTCATATTTTTTTTATCTATTGGATCAATATTTAATCATATGATACATCAATCTCTACACAAATCTAATGGTCACAACAATTGACTTAAACTTAAGAAAATTTCAGGTGACTAAAAAATAGCAAATCCGATATATGATACGCGATAATACGAGTGTAAACAAACTTTGTGCCATATTACTGTTTGTTTCTTTATATGGCAACTAACGGACTGGTTGAAAGGTCCATGAATAATGCAGCTATCATACAAGGAGTCCTGATGATATCCTACTATTTCGCTTCCCTAAATAAAAGGAAGTGACTGCAATTTTTGCCGATTTATACGACATCAATATTTGATTCAGGTTTTTTGTTTGCTGACTAAGCCTCTGCTTAGGCCCTATTTGTTTAGACTTTTTATCTGATTTAAAAGTAAAAAAACCTAAGTCTAAACAAAGATGTGGCCTTTTCATCTAGTTTATAGAAAGTTTAAGTCATTTCAAACCAAAAGCCATAAGCAATGAGCGAGGTAATAACCATTTGTCACTGAAGTTCATTGAAATTACCCATAAATTGCCATTGTATATAAGTGTAAATTGTTTCGTTTTTTCCTTCTCTTCATTCCTCCTCTCCACCTGTCTTCCCCACTTTCCCTTCTTGGTTCCTTGTGCTGTGCAGCCTCCCTCTCCTCCCCAACGCCGCCAAGCCTCCCCTCCCCCAACACCGCCGCCTCCCATCCCCTACCCCAACGCCTCCGCCTCGCCTCCCCCAACCTCCGTCCTAGGGGTTCTCAGACACGGCAAGCTCATCTGCCCGCAGACGCGGTGTCTCAGGTTGACCCCGTGTGCCCACACGATTCGTGCTCGCCGGCCATCAGGTTTGTCATCGAGCCCATGCGTACTTTCGTGATAGTATTGCCTCCCGGGACCTCATGTCATACTCACATCGATGGCAAATAATCAATTACGAATGTTTGGCAGTGGCAAATAATTGAATCTCCCCATCATATATGATCGAATAGTATTTTGTTACTGTATTATTTTGTTTGGTTGGCTAATATTTGCCTTTCAATATTAATTTCTTTCATTACGCAATGTCCAAAATTAATACATGCATACACGAACAGGTGATATCTTGCTATGAATAGGTTGTCTATTATACTCCGGTCTTCTTAGATATATATATTCGATAGATATCGATATTTACAATTTATTTGGATAGACCATAGTACACACATGCATGCTTATAGCATAATACGAAAGAAGGACGGTTTAGGCTTATATAGCCTATAGGCATCACATAAATATGTCCAGAAACTATTCCACCATTGGATCGGCTAACTCACTGACTGGAAGCGCAATGGTTGAGTGGCACAACATTATGCCATTCTATAAACGTCAATTGATCTTGATCAAGTGTTACCTGCTACGGTAGTTAAATCCGGGACGTTCCTTTTCGATTCGACGGCTATAATAGCAATGGCACCGCAATGGCAAAGGATACCGATCCTGGTTAAGAAAAGAGAGAAGAAAAGCTCCAAACCCACACAGGCTGGCCACAGGCGCACCACACCGCAGAAGATCCCACCCCCACCAGGACCACTCACGCCCGTTCGAGAGAGTCGGACCGTTACGCCCCCGCCAAACAAACGCTCGCCCTCGCCCTCGCCCTCGCCCTCGCCCCCGCCTCCGCCTTCGGACGGAAGACGAGCAAACGAAACCGCCCATTTCCCATTTCGTCTCTCCTATCAAATCGAAGAAAATCGCAACACGAATCCCACGACGAATCGCGAGCTCCCCTCCGATCCGATCGGGAAATGGATCGCTTGTCGCGGCCGGCGAGCCCGGGCGGCGGCGGTGGGTACGGGCGGCGGGGCATCTACGCGCACCACGGCAGCGCGCAGACATCGCCGGGGGGATCCCCGACGGCGTCCCCGGTCCACCGACACGCGCGCTCCGGGTCGCTCGGCGGAGCGGGGGCCGCCTCCACCATCGGCCGCCGGGGGCGCGCGCACAACACCGCCGCCGCGCAGCGCCTCGCGCGCGTCATGGCCTCCTCCGACGGCGGAGGCGGGGGAAGCGGGAGCGGAAGCGACGAGGACGAGTACGAGCTCTCCGGGCCCCCCATCGAGCTCTCCTCCACCCTGCGCCGCACCGCCACCCGCTCCCCTTCCCCCTCGGTAACACCACAGTTCCTCCCACCGCCACCCTGCGCCGCACCGCCACCCGCACAGCATCTCAACGCCACCTCCTAACTTTTATGATAATTCGAATTGCATGCCTGCTAATGTGTGATTTCCCGTCACGCGTTGATGTGTTTCCGGTGCTATTTGGATGACGCGATTTGTTACTAGTAGTTTACAATGGTATGGTTTGTGTGTGATGTACTGAGTGGTGGCATGTAATTGTGTGCATTTTAGATAGGTCGTTACCTTGCGGATCAGGCGCCGGTGAGCCGGCCTCCATCGTTGACGAACCGTCATATGGCCGGGAAGTCGGTTCCGATGATACCGTCGATCAAGCAATCGTACCGTCCAGCGACGACGAGCGGGACGGGGTCGGAATCGCCCGTCCTAAACCGAAGGGAGCAAAGGTAACTGTTTGAGGTTACAGCTTATCTGCTAACTACTATGTAGCATATGTAGCATGTCATAGTTTACTCGACATAGAATTTGTACTACATATCAAAGCAGTAGGATAAGTGTGTTCATTTAGTTGCTGATGTTGGAATGAACCTTGATATATTCCAATAGGCTAAAGGCCAAAATATACAAGTTACAAGTGTATGTAAATATGCAAAGAACACCCTACACCCTAGTAGAAGTTGAAACACTAAAATCTTCAAGTAGCCACCGAAGCCAAGTGATCTTAGTTGTCAACGCCGCTATGGCTCGTAACACAGCCTCAGTACTCGAATGGGAAACACTGGTATACTTCTTGGTCTTCCAGGCAATTAGAGAGGAACTAAGGAAAATATAATAGGCAGAAAGAGACCGGCGATAAGAAGAATCGCTAGCCCAGGTCGCATCAAAGTACGTCTCAAGCTGCAGAGAGCTGGAGTGAGGAAAGAAAAGGCGACGACTGGTGGTCCCACGAAGATATCGCAGAACACAAAGAAAGTGATTGTAGTGGAGCTGAGTGGAAGCAGAAACAAACTGACCCAGAATGCGAACTAGGTGACAATTGTCAGGTTGAGTGATCCCAAGGTAAACAAGTCTCCCGACAAGGTGGTGGCATCGAGTGAGATCCTCAAGAGGCCCCCATCAGTGGGTCGAAGGTGAACATTAAGCTCCATAGGAGTGTCCACTATGCGTTAATCAGTGAGACAAGCGCGAGCTAGTATATCTTGAATGTACTTCTCCTGGGAAAGGTAGTAACCTTCAGGCGTAGAAGTGACCTCAATCCTAAGGAAATAGCGAAAAGGATCCAAATCAGATATCAAGAACTGTTCACTGAGACGCTCCTTCATAAAATCAATGTATTGGGAGTCATCCCCAGTAATGATCATATCATCCACATAGAGAAGGAGGAGTGTCTGACCCCGAGGAGAAGTGTGTACAAAGAGGGCAGGGTCATGATCACTCGCGGAGAAGCCGACATCAGTGACAGCAGAGGAGAAGCAATCAACCAAGCACAGGGGATTTGCTTGAGCCCATAGAGAGTGACAAGGGCGACAAACCATACTGTCAGGGACAGAATACCCGCATATATACCTCCTCTCGCAACTCGCCATTGAGAAAGATATTCTTGGCGTTCAGCTGAGATATGAACCACTGTTGAACAGAGGCCACAACAAAGAGAGTGCGAATAGTGGTCATATGAGTAACAAGAGCGAAGGTCTCATCATAGTCACGACCATGCTCCTGTTGAAAACCACGCATCACAAGACGAGCCTTGTAGCGCTCAAAAGAATCATCTGAGCAGGTCTTGATCTTATACACTCACTTGCACATGATAGGAGTGACACGCGCAGGTAAAGACACAGGATCCCAAGTGCTAGTACGCTCCAAAGCAGCAATCTCCTCAGACATCGCGAGCTGCCACTTAGGATGAGCAGCAGCCTCACAGTAGGTCGTAGGCACAGAAAGTACAACGGCTGTGAAGCCGTAGCTCTCAGAGACCTGACAATGTGACGATCACGAAGATCGTATCAGAGAAGAGGTGGAGCAGGACCCGACAAGGATGGATAAGAAGAGCTAGGAACAAGGCCAAGGACGGCGAGAGTAGTGCAGGGGAAAGGGTGGAATCTCAACAAAAGAGCTAGGAGGAACCTTTGGAGGAGAGTTGGGAATTAGGCCCAGCAAAGGCGAAGGCTCAACTGGAGAAGGAGTAGGTCGGGGACGCTGGAAGTAGTGCAAGAGAAAGAGGGAAATCTCAACAAAAGAGCTGGAAGGAAACTCCGAAGGAGAGGGAACGGGTGGCGTCGGAGGAGAGGGAATCGAAGAAGGTGGAGGCGGAAGTGAAATAGAGGTGGAAAGTTGAGGGTCAGGAATAGTAAGAAAAGGAGATCGACTCAATAAGATAATATGAGCTAACAGTAGGAGATGAGGGTAGTAAGGTCGGGACTCATCGAAGGTGACATCCTGAGAGATCCTCATCCAGTGAACAACAAGGTCGTAGCAACGATAACCCATATGCTCAAGACTGTAGCCAAGAAAACCACACTTAACTGACTGAGCAGTTAGCTTGGTGCGCTCACGAGATGGAAGAAGGACGAAACAGATATAGCCGAAACAACAAAGGTAACTGTACGCTAGAGCCCAACCTAGAGACGCTCGACAGGAGTAGAACCTTGAAGAGCAGTGGAAGGCTGCATGTTGATGAGGAAAGCAACAGTGGAGACATCCTCAGCCTAGAAGTGAGGTGGAACAGAAGAGGCAAGCATGAGAGCGCGAGCTGTCTCAAGAAAGTGACGATGCTTACGTTCAAAGACACTGTTCTGAGTTTGAGCACTAGGACAAGAGTACTGGGGAAGATTACCCTGCTCAACGAGAAAGCAACGCAAAGCAGCAGATAAGTACTCACCAGCAGAATCAGCACGGAAAAACACGAATAGCCGAATCAAATTGAGTGCGAACCATGGTGGCAAACATCTGGTAAATAGAGAGAGCCTGACTGCGAGAGGACATGAAGTAGATCCAAGTATGAGGAGAATAATCATCAATAAAGATCATATAGTATCGATGACCCCCTTTCGAAACGAAAGGAGCCGGCCCGCAAACATCGAAGTGAACAAGATCAAAAGGACGAGCAGAAACAGAATAACTAGAGGGATAGGGGAATTGCAGCTGCTTGCTAAGCTTGCAACTCATACAAGGTAAAGAGGTGTCACCAGAAACAGACCCAAGAATACCACAACCTACTAGAGATGACAGTCGCGATCCATAAAGATGATCCAAACGATGGTGCCACTGAGCAGAGGAAGCAGTAGAGGAAGCAGCAAAAACAGAGGCAGGTGTACTAACTGGTTGAGACAACGAAAGGAATGTGTAGTCAGTTGAGCTCCCAAAGACGTTGCGAATCACGGCGCCAATAGCCAGTACTGAGCAGAGTCCCCGTGCGATGGTCCTGAACACAACTAGAGCCGGACTCAAGAATAACATGACAGTCGTGATCAGTGATCTGACCGGTCGACATAAGCTGCATAGAAAGCTTAGGAACATAAGAAACTTAAAGAACTTGAAAGGAAGATGTGGAAAAGGATGCCTCGGCTTGCATCAGGAAGAGAGGTACTATCTACAGTCTGAACAGTGGAAGAAAGAGTTGTGGTACTCACAAAAGTGAGGTGAGTAGAATTTGGTGTCATGTGAAAAGAAGCACCATAGTTCAAGATCCGCGGAGGCAAAGAAGATTGCTGAGAAGCAAGAGCCAGATGAGCAGAGCCCGAGGGGTTTGAGGACGAGCCAACATCGAGGCGCTGGAGCAGGGAAAGGAGCTACTGCGTGGCGTCACCGGAGGAACCCTGACGAGAGTTTCCAGCTTCTGAGTGGGAAGAACAGCCAGAGCCCTTCGGTGGACATCCACCGGTGGTATCCATAAGTGAAGACCCAACGCGGCGGCGACCGCAGAGTAGCTCGGCGGCTGCAGCCATCTCAGGAGCTGGGTTGCCTCGATCCGTGTGGGGCGGAACTAGAGGCAGCATCGAGTGAGGGAGTACGAGGCAGGAGCTTGGGGCAGCGGCGGCAGCGGCGGCTCGAGGGAGACACAGTGGCAGCGGCCTGAGGCAGGGGCTCGGGGGTGGCGCGCTCGGTGGAGCAGCTCATGGGGAGGCGAGCTTCGGTGGCGGCGCTCGGGGGCGGCGGCTCGAGGGAAGCTCCGGAGCAGTGACGACTCGGGCCAGAGAGAGGCCAGGCTGGGCTTGGAGCGGCGGGCTCGTGGCGACCTCGCCTGGGCTCGCGAGGGCTTCACCAGCAACGGCGATGCCGACCGGGAGCAGAGGGAGGAGCTCGGGGCGGCGGTGAGCCTCGATCCGGCGAAGGTGGTGGAGGCGTGAGGAGAGGTGAAGGATCCCCGCCTCGATGTGGCCGATCTCGGCGTCCACATCGAAGCCAGCACCGATGTGGGTCTGCCAAGCGGAGATGGAAGACGAGGACTCGTCGAAGATGGAGCATGGGAGGCACGGACGGGAGCTGGGGGCACTGGGAGGCGAAGCCAAGCGACGGTGGCCCGCTAGGCGATGGAGGCGGGGTCGGGAGTGGGGGAGGCGAAGCCTGGTGATGGCGGCCCGTCGGGCGATGGAGGAGCAGGCAGGAGCAGAGGAGACACAGATCCGTGCCTCGGCTCGGATCCGGGCGAGGCCCGTCAGGTGATGGAGGAGCAGGCGGGAGCAGAGGAGACGCAGATCCGTGCCTCGGCCCAGATCCGGGTGACGGGACGGCAGCCCGTCAGGCGACGGAGGGGCATCGAGGCGGCTCGGATCCGAAGCAGGGGGGTTCGGGGCGACAGCAATGTCGGGGAAGACGTGTAGCCCAGTGGCGTAGCGCGGAATAGAGGAGCGACGGCGTCGCGCGAGGTAAAGAAGAGGACCGAGGGGCGAAGCAGAGGGTGGTGGCGATGGCCTAAGGCAGGGTGGGTGGCGCTAGCCAGGGGCGGTAGCGGCGGCGGTTTTGGGATTGGGAGAGAGAGAGAGAGAGCCTATGGCTCTGATACAATTTTGAAATGAACCCTTGATCTATTACAATGGGCCAAAGGGAAAAATATACAAGTTACAAATGTAGGTAAATATGCAAAGAACACCCTATACAAGAGACATATCTAACAGCTAAATGGTGGATGGGAAATTTTCTGAAATAATTATGTTGTTAGTTTTCCGATATCTGTACTATATTACCAGAAGCTTGGGAATAGATACCACAATTCACACTTAGCATGTATTACTATCGGAGGTGACCAGAAGCGCTACCTCCTAGAATGTAAAAAAAAAATGCATTTCTTGATATAGAGATGGTGGATCCAAGTGCACCAGCATGATTTGTTTTGGACTAAATAAAATGGAACAAGACTGGGATATAGTCGACTGAAATGAAGAACTTTTTACCTGGGGTTTTCTAAAACAAATTTTGTTTAGAAAGAACATCCAGGAAAGATTTGCAATGGGCATATCACACAGAAACAATTAGATAAAAATCATAGACTGATTTACACTTAACCCTACACAAAAAACTGGTTACAAAATTCAGGCAAGGTCTAATTCAGACCAGCTACATAACAAACATGATCTTTATACCTTTTTTTTTACATTCCTTTCATAAGTCTTTTTACATTGTTAATTAACAGCAAGTACCTCATTAAGTATTTGTCGCAATTCAAATATTCTTTCTTTATGATCACTTGGTAAGTAATATAGGCTACATCATCCTTAGGAGATCAGTTGATCTTGGAAGTTCGATGAGAGCACGGCGCACCTCTTCTTCTCTTCATGATGAGGTAATTCATGCCATGAACTTAACTTTTATAAGAAATATTAATGCTAGAAATTGCAGAACATTCTGTGTGCTACTTGAGGTTCTCCTACAATATGAGTTTGCTCTCCTCTATGCTATAATCCTTGTCTAACCAATATAATATGGATGCTGTGTAGACATTTTGCTGCAGCTGCCAAAACAGCTGTCATTCCTTCACTTTAAGATCAAATTTTATTTTATATGGAACACTCATGTGATTCTTGTATGCCTCCTTTGCAGATTAACACGCTTCAAGCGGAAAACGAGAGCATGTACAACAAAGTGAGATAAAAGCACTATTTTGAATTTTATTTTTGTACTTCTACATGTTGGAAGCATTCAACATCCTTGTCATGCTGACATGCATCTTCCCAGCTTCGCCTTGCGGAGGAAAGGTGTGAGGAAGCAGATGTCAAGTCCATGCACATGGAGAGAGAGGTTTATTTCTGTGATAAAAAATACTGAATTTGAAATACTGGCTTCTGACTTCTGAGACTACTTGATTTAATCCTACTGTACTTTTTTTTAGTTTTTACCTTGGAGGCTGGAGCTATGCCTGCATAATCTATTTGGATTTATGCGAGCATTGTGCTAGGCCCCCTCTTAATATCTACATTTTTAAGTAAATGCAGATTAAGTTATTTAGATGGAATTTTCTACACGTATCTGTGTCGCTTTTGGCTTTATTTTTTTAGAGAACAACCCAGGGCAAAATTAAATAAGGCGAAAACTACCAGATTTAGCAGATTTGGCCTTCAGTCACTCTCTAGAATAAAAGAAATCATTGCGTTCCTTGCGCTCCTTATGAGTGACTTAAGAGTGAAAAACTCAGATGCTTCAACTGTAGAGGAGGGATTTCGTTGTTTTTTAGCAGACCTACTGAGCTGATAGCTGTACAATGACAGCAGAAGAAGTTTCAGTCTGTCTCATACTGAGAAACTAAAGACCAAATCTGCTAAATCCATTGGCTGTTCCTAATTTGGACGCCCTTTGCATCAAAATATTCTTTGTGCGTTTTATGGCACTCTCATTGTGTTATATCCATGTTTTGTGCCTACCAACTTTTAGTATCCAAATTTCAGGCTGTTCTTATTGGTGATGCCATAGAACCAGAAGTCAATTTGATTGGCAGGTATGTGATTTACTAAAATACACCACTTCCTGTTATCTATGAATTGCTTCATATTTAAACCACGTTTCCATCTTGACTCTCAGAAAGGACGCAGCACTAGAACAGAGAAAGGTATGTTTCCATACCAAGCTTCTCCTGCTCAAAATTTTGAGGGAACACTAAAATGAAATGTTTATTTTGATTTGAGTCCCATTTTGATTAATATTTCATGCGCTTTAATGTGGAGCTTTAGGCGCTAGATGCTCCAAAGTTTTTTGTTTTTTTTTTGGATGGTCAAATTTTTGCTTACTAACTCTTTCCGAACTTGATATCTGTTTTGCTCTTAGGCTGCATTGAGAGCTGCTTCAAGAAGGTCTAACAGTGCAAGCTGCGATGAGATTGCCACACTTCGGTCAGAAGCAAAGGTGGATCTTTCACCAAATGTGGTTACTTATTGCTGAATGAATTTTCCCAAGTTGTGTTTTGCAACCCTAAACTTTTATTTACGCTGTTGGGTAGGTTGCTAGTGATGTGGTCAAAACTGTATCTCAGCGTGTAAAAACTGCTGGATCAGAACTGAGATCTCTTCAGGCAACAGCCAACAGAATGATCCTGTCACAAGAAGAAATGGTGTGTATGTTTGCTGACCTATTCATATTTCGGTACTTTGTTGTCTATGGATCTATTACATTTCATGAGAATTCTTTATCAGGAGGAGGTGGTGCTAAAGAGATGTTGGCTTGCCCGCTACTGGAAACTATGTGTTAGACTTGGTACTGAGATTATTTTATTCTCTCTGCTGCACATTCTAAGTAATTTCTCAAATGTATCTATGTGTTCTATAATTACAATACGAAATGTAAAGGGGAGCAGGTAAATTTACGAAATCTTTAAACAGCAACTCTCCACCATTGTAATTGCTGACAAAAGCTAAGCTAAGGGGCTCAAGGGCACATTATTGTCTTTGCCTGTTCTGTTCTTTTAAACACAAGCTAAAGATTGCCATATACACTTCACATAGTTTGCTTTAAAAGTTTCCTTACTAGTTCTGTCTCCTGTTTCAAATAAATAGCTTGTTAATCCATTCATGTAGCATTTTGTTCGTTACTTGGCTATCATAATTTTCTCTGAAGCTTAATATCCTTGTCTGGACTGTCACATTTTATTATGGATCAATGTCAGGATAGCGAAAAGTTTCAAATTTGATATGTATAATGAGGGAAGAAAATGTGACTCATCCATAAACCAGCAGTCAATTGTTTAAAAAATATGTTATGTTCAAATTGTTAGAATGGTTGGCTAATGCTGAGGTTTTTCTCTTAGGGATACATTCTGATATTGCTGGAGATAAACAAGAATACTGGTCCTCATTTGCACCACTTGCACTTGAAGTTGTCCTATCAATTGGGCAAAAAGCTAGAGATGGAACTCTATCAGGTCAGGTTCCCTTTCAAAAGCTGTCTTTCGGTGTTTTCATTATGATTATTTTACTACTATGAAGTTGTTGATACAAGCATCTCATGTTCATATTACTCTATAAGTACTTGATTATTCTCTTGCTTATGTTCTAAAACATGGATGTGAGGACCAGATCCCCACAGGCCATGACATGATATGACCTACAAAAATTGAAAAACCTTCTCTAGGATTCTTAATTTCTTATGTCAAGACTAAGTGCCAAAGGTCATAATAAAATGAAGCAATGTGGTCAATTTCAATAGGTTAGAAAGCTGGAAAGGACATAAATAAATCTATAGAATGTGCTTGAGAAATCGCTCAGGAAGACGTTGTTTGCCCTCCGAGTGTGACGAAGGAGGTCCGGGGCCTCAGCCACGGGCACCACCACCGGACGCTTTGCAATAGCGTCCAGGTGATCACACCTAGCCTTGTGAAGAGTAGCAAAGGCCGCCTGCCATGTGACCTTGGTGCAATGGTTTCCCGTACACCTAGGCAGCGCGCACAGCGACGGACCTGGCGCACCGCAGCCGCTATAGGGTCCCATCAACAGAGGCAGGCTCGTGTTGCCTCTCTGGAGGGACGATGCCCATCCCCCGAAGGGCCTCCTCAAGAAAGAGCATGGCGCCCCGTGCAGCTTGTGCCGTGAGGTCGTTTCCTTCGCGCTCGCCTCCAGCTACACGCTCAGCAAGGTGTTCGAGGAGTCCAACTCGCACACCTTTGCCTCTAGAGTGGGGCGCTCTTGGAGGCGGGAGCCCACCTCCGCCTACTTGGCATTAACCTGCCCTTGTACCTCGTAGTAGCTGCGTTGTAAGTTGTCTCGGAGAACGCGAGACAATATCAAGCTCTACAACAAAAAGGGCAACGAAGGTTGAATCAGCTCCCCACACGCAGTAAAGGCAAGCGGCATACCATAACGATATCATACCCGCACGAAGTCCTGGATCTTCGACAGAACCGACATATTCTCGAAAAGTTGCTCGACATCCGTCGGAGCAGCAAATCGAGTCACCTCTCCGAAGATGTCGCGAGCCTTTGGGCGGACTTTAAAATCCGCAGGACATAAGGGGCCAATGTCCACAGAGGGAGGTGAGGTCTGGGTAGTAGCACCCCCCTCCACCTCCTCACAGACATGGGCTGACGCCTGACGAGGTCCCAGTGCCTCTCGCACTCGCTCACTGCCCTCCTGCCTCAACAACGTCCTCCCTACCAGACACTACGAGCAAGGAAAAAAACCCGCCGGTAACCGGAAAAACCAGTGGGAATCGAGAGGGAAAATTGCCCAAAAGTTTTCAAATTTAAATTCATGATTGCATAATGCACTTTCTAGGTTGGTTTAGGCCTTTTTTTGTGCTAGATTAGCTATTGTATGAGCTAAATATGCTTGAATTATTGTATGAGCAAGTCCCAACATTTTTTAGAACATCCCTAATTCAATTTTCGGTTTTGGTAGCGGTTTTTCTGGTTTTTTGAAGCGGTTTTCCCGGTTTTAGGTTGTAACCGGTACGGTTACTGGTTTTAAAACTTCGCCAATTCAATTTTCCATTTTCGAATTTTGACCCTTTTTTTGGTTTTTCCGGTTACCGGCCGTCGGGCGTTTTTTTCTCCGGTTCCGAGATTTTGATCCTTGGCTACGAGCAAGGCAAACAAAGTCAAAAATGCACAGCGAAGACCGAAGTGGTCAACACAACCTCATCACAACAACTTACTAGCGACGTCATGATTAGGCGTTGGAGGAACCCGATTCCTTCTTCGGACAATTGTCGGTGACCTCGAAATAACCCACATCCAGCCGCTCCCAGGAGGGCTCCGTCTTCTTTAGGGCAAAAGTATCACCAGGAGAGGGGGGAGTTGTCGAGTGCGCCCCTCACTTCGCGGGAGGCGTCCTATCCTTCGCTCACGTGGCCATACCTCTTGGCCCTGACGAATCAGGGCAGCCCGCACCAAAGTCCGGAGCCGATGCGCCAGGAGCAACCGCCCGCAAAGGCACGATCGGAATAGGCTCCGGGGACTCGTCGTTCGCGGGACACGAGTGTTTTTTCTTCCCCCACTTGTCGTCGGGGTCCTCGCGCTTGGATAACTTTACACCGCGCACAGAGCACACCCGGTCCACGCGAGGACCATGCACGATGTTCTCCCGCTTACTGTGCTCCTCCACGGTGTAAGGTCCCAAAAACTCCTCTGCCACCCTTGCAGCTTCGTCTATCGACAAAATTGCGCATCAGAAGCCGCCACCATAAATAATAGACGTGTCTCCTTCCACTCAGTCCGTCTTGATCGGGCGAAGGCCATCAACCGGCTTGTCAAGCTCCAAGCCCCAACCCGTCGACAGGGGCCAGATGCGTGTCATGCAGAACTCATCCGCCAAGTCCCGCATACTCATGCACGTTGTCAGCCCCCTCAACAACAACAGCCGCGCCTCCTCCCCCGGTCAGCTTGACCTCGGGCGAAGGGATAACGTTGATGACGCCGCCCAACGAGTGAAGCCCATCTGAAGCGGAAGTGGTGTAATAAAACCACTTCTTAACCCAGTCGGTCTCCTACCGGTTCTTCGAGGCGGGCATTGGCATATACAGTTGTCGAGAGGGCTTCCCTTGGAAGTTTACACTCCCAAAGTTCACCACAATGTTGGTGCCTTTTTTCTTCGGTTGATGGCGCGCATCATGGAGAAACGCGAACAGCCTCCCGCTCCCTTCCGCGCCGAGCGACTGCATCGCCCACTCAAAGATGCTCAAGCGGGCGATAGAGTTAGGCGTCAGTTGGGCAAGCTCCACCTAGTATATCCCCAGAACCTCTGCCACAAGAGGCACCGAGGGGATGCAAAGCCCTGCATCGAAGAATGTAGAGAAGACCACAGCCTCATCGTCGCGCGGAGTTAGCATTATTTATGAGCCAAGAGATTGGACTATTATGAATATTGTGTGTATATTCATGAGGCCCAATGGGCAATATATATAGGGACTACAAAGGGGATATTGCAAGGGAATATGCCATACACATATAAGGAAATACAAAAGGCATATAAGGAAATACAAAAGAATTCTTATTCTAACACCCCACTCAAACTCATGGTGGATCACACACAGAGTTTGGAGAGAATACAAATGTTGTACCCTAGTCTTAGGCTTCGTGAAGAAGTCATCAATCTGTAACTTTGAGGGCACAAACTATAAAGCAAGTACTCCCTCCTGCACCTGTGAGCGAGTGTCTGAAGCATCCACACTAATGTGTTTGGTGAGCTCATGCTTCACTGGGTCATGGGCAATACTGATAGCACCTGTACTGTCAGGCAAAAGAGTTGTAGGTCCCATCACAGACACTCCAAAATCTGCAAGTAGCCACCTCAACCAAATAACCTCTGCTGTCACTGCTACCATAGATCTCAGCTCAGCCTCTGCACTCGAATAGGAAACTGCAGTATGCTTCTTTCTCTTCCAGGCAATCAGAGAGGAGCCAAGAAAAACACAGTAAACAGAAAGAGTACGACGATCAGAAGAATCACTAGCCTAGGTCGCATCGGAGTACGCCTAAAGCTGTAGTGAGGTGGAGTTAGGGAAAAACAAACAATGAGAGAGAGGCTCACACAAGTAGCGAAGAACACGAAGAAGGAGATTGTAGTGAAGATGGGTAGGATGAGCCATGAACTAACTCAAGACACGAACAACATAAGCAATATCAGGACGAGTGTTCACAAGATACACCAAACTCCAAACAAGATGACGATATCGAGTAGGATCCTCAAGAAGATCACCATCACTGGCACGAAGCTGTAGGGATAGCTCCATGGGAGTCTCAGCGGTGCGAGTGTCAGTCAAACCAGACCGATCAAGAAGATCCTGGGCATACTTCTGCTGGGAGAGGTAGTAGCCTCAGGCATGGAAGAGTCCTCAATCCCAAGGAAGTACGTAAGAGAACCAAGATCGACCATCAAAATCGCCATCGAGATGCTTCTTCACATACGTGATGTATGAGGAATCATCACCAGTGATGAGCATATCATCAACATACAAAAGAAGCAGTGTCCTAACCCGAGATGAGACATGGACAAAAAGAGCAGGATCGTGGGAATTGACAGTGAAACCGACAGCAGCAATCATTGAGGTAAAACGCGCAAACCAGGCATGAGGAGCCTGTTTGAGGCTATAAATAGCACGACGAAGACGACAGACGTACCCATCGGGAACAGAATACCCAGGTGGTGGCTGCATGTAAACCTCCTCATGCAAAACATCATTAAGAAAGATATTCTTAACATCCAGCTGAGAGATAGACCATCGGCGAACAGAAGCAACCGCATCAAGAGTGCAAATAGTGGTCATATGGGCAACAGGGACAAAAGTCTCATCGTAGTCACGACTGTACTCCTGTTGAAAGCCGCGAGCCACAAGACGAGCCTTGTAGCACTCGATAGTACCATCAGACTAGGTCTTAATCTTGTACACCCACTGGCATGTGATAGGACGAGCATGCATAGTTGTCGGTACAATATCCCAAGTCTCCGTACGTCGAAGAGTATCAAGCTCCTCTGCCATAGTGAGCCGCCACTCAGAATGAGGAGCCGCCTCACAATAAGAACTAGGCTCAGTGACAGAGAGAGCATAAGTTATCGAAGCAAATCTAAGATGATCAAGAGGTTGAAGGGATGTCCGGTCACAAAGGACGTAGCGGGGAGCATCATCAGGAGAATCAGATGTGGGTGTTGGCAAGATACTAGGAGAGGAGACTGGTGAAGGACGAGGACGCCTGGAGTAGTGAATACTAGAGAAACGAGACGGTGGTGCTGCAGGAACAAGAGGCGGTGCTGCAGGAGGCAGCACTAGAGGCGGAGGTATAGAAGGAACCACTGGAGACAGACCAAGAGAAGACTGTGATAGTGGAGAAATAGGTGAAGAGTAAAAAAGAGACAACCTTGAAATCGACTCAACGGTGGAAACAGGACAAGGAGCCAAATCTTGATAGAAGAAAGGTTAAGATTCATCAAAGACAACGTCTCGTGAAATCCTGATCCGTCGAGCAGAAGGATGATAGCAGCGATAACCCTTATGCTCAGAACTATAACAAACACACCCAATTAACTGAGTTGATAGTTTGGTGCGCTCACGAGGCTGTAGCAGAACAAAACAAGTACAACCAAAAACACGATAGTGAGTAGACTGTGGGGCTCGAGAGTAGAGACGCTCTATAGGATTGACACCCTTAAGAGCAGTGAAAGGCTGCATATTGATGAGATATCTGTTAGTAAAGCGACCTCGATCGAGCGTGGGGAACATGAGAGGCAAGGAGAAGAGTGCGGGCAGTTTTAATCAGATGACGATATTTGCGCTCAACAACCCCATTTTGAGCATGGGCACCAGGACAAGAAGACTGGTAAAGAGTACCCTGCTTCGAACGAAACTGTCTAAAAGCGCCAAAACAGTACTCGCTAGTAGAATCACAACGCAAAATACGGATGGAAGAATCAAACTGAGTACAAACCATCGTTGCAAAGCTACGATAGATCGCAAGAAACTGACCACAATTAGACATAGGGAAAATCCATGTAAAACGAGAATAATCATCAATGAAGATCACATAAAATTTATGCCCGCCTTTAGAGATAATAGGCGCAGATCTCCATATATCTGAATGAACTAAGTCAAAAGGACGAGAAAACAATAACTCACTAGAATGATAAGGAAGTTGTAGCTACTTGCCCAGCTTACAACCCTGACAAAACATGGTCATGTCAATAGTAACATGTCCAAGAATACCTTGACGAACTAATAAAGAAAGGCGAGACCCCATACAAGTGACCTAGACGATGATGCCACTGCGCAAAAACTTCAGAGGTGGTGGCAGCAAGGCGGTGGAGGTAGACGTAGAGGTGATAGGAGTAACTGAAGTGGACGGAAGGTGGAGACGGTCAAGGATGTAGAGACACTGACGATCTCTACGGTGCCGACCAGTCCCAAGTACCGTCCTTGTCTGTCGGTCCTGGATGACACATGAGTGAGAGTCAAAACCAACCCTACAGCCGAGATCGGTAAGCTGACCTACCGAGAGAAGGTGCATGGTAAGCTGGGAACATGGGAAACAACTGGAACAGAAAAGCAGTGGAAAAAAGAGTATCCTAATAGCAGACAGACAAAGGAGTACCGTCAGCTGTCTGAATAGAGATAGGAAAAACAGGAGGTCCTACTGAAGTGAGAGATGTGGAGTCCGGTGTCATGTAGAAAGAGGCACCAGAATCTAGAACCTAAGAAGTACTTGGAGGAGACGTCTGAGCTAAACTATAAGAACCTATTGCGCTGTGAGAGAGCTGCTGAAGTAGAGCCTGGTAGAACTGCTGAACAGAGTCACCTCGCTGAGAAGATCTTGACGTGCTGGTCTGTCCTCCTATCGAGGAAGGGCCTCCCTACCCCCCCTTGGATCGTCCACCCCCACGCGCTTTGTTCCACTTTTTTCGCACTACACAACTTTGGTAGTTGTGCCCGAAGTTCTTGCCATAATTGCACTGAACTCCGGTTGGTGCAAAAGCAGAGCAAAATGACATCGAGGAGGGCGTAGTCAAAGCGAAACCGCTTGGTGTAGTCGAAGAAGAAGGGGTAGCAAGCACAGCCAGAACAAATCTGGCTTTGCTAACATGGCGGCGAGCTCCTCGGCCGAAGCGTCGAAAGAGCCTCGGTGGATCGCTCGGTCGTGGTGAAGCGACTCACAGCTTGAGCCTCGACAGCTTAAACTCAGGTGAAGACAGCAAACGAAATCATAAAGGCGAAGGCGGTCACGATCCGTGTTCTGCACCTTATGACACTCCTGGCAGAGCGAAGAAGCCAGCTCGTCTAGCTGGCGCCAAAGACTGACCAGGAAGTCGTCAACGGAGGAGTCTTCCTGGCAAAGCATCTCCAACTCACGCTGAAGCGAAAAGAAGTGAGCATCGCTGCTCTGCTGTTATCGCTCGCGCAAGTACTCCCAGATCTGACAAGTGGAATGCAGACCAACAATGTCTGACTAGATGGAGTCGTCGACGCTGACCACCAGGATGGCTTGAACACAGGCCTCATTAACACACCAGCACTCAAAAGCGCCTATAGTATACTGAAAGGCCTCATCAGCAGCGTCAGCAGCAGCAGCGGCCTCTGCCTCCTTCTTGGTGACCTCATCTTCTGCAGTAGGTGCAAAAGTAGACTGTTTGGGAGGAGGCTGAACCGGCGACGGCGGACAAGGTCGAACACTAGTGATATGTCCCCATAGGCGGAGACCATCAAGCGTGATCTCCATAAGTGAAGACCACAACCTGTAGTTCGTCTCATGAAGCTTTGTTCCCAAGAATGGGATCGCAACTGATGGAACGGAAGCCATCGGTAGGCGGCGCTGGACGGCGCGGCGACCAAGGCAACGAAGTCTAACAGGCGGCTCTAGACGGCGTGGCGGTTAGATCGACGTCCTGTGTGTTTTTTTTGTTTTTTTTGGGGAAAGTCTCTGTTTTATGGAAACCGAATTCGGTTTCTATTCAAACGAAGACACCTCCGCTGATCAATCGCGGCGTCGGCAAGGGCGGCGGCTGCAGCAGCGCGCAGCGGTGGCGGCGGTGCGGATGGCGGATGGCGAAGGCGAAAATACAGCGTTCAGCGGGTGACGATGTCGAGCGTGAGCGTTAGGATTCCGATTTAGGCGGTGGCGGCAGATTCGAACGAGCAAGCATCGCGTCGTCGAAAATACAACGATCAGGCGGCTAGTGGCTTGATTCGGATGAGGTGGCGTCGGACGGCGGCCTCGGGCGGTGTCACAATGGCCAGTGGCCTCCGTGACTTTGGCGGCAATGGCGGTGATGGTGGGATGGCGTGAAGGAGCTAGGTTAGTGCCCTAGCTCTGATACCATGTTATGAATATTGTGTGTATATTCATGAGGCCCAATGGTCAATAGATACAGGGAGTACAAAGGAGATATTAAAAGAGAATATGTCATACACATATAAGGAAATACAAAAGGCATATAAGAAAATACAAAAGAATTCCTATTCTAACACGGACGACCTCCATGCTCGGAAGACCCCTCCGTGGTTTCCGCCTCACCCTTGCCCCGTTTGGTCATTACGAACCAAACAAAGCACCCTGGGAGCGAAGCAAAAACACACACTCCAAGCTAGCAAAGAAAGCAAGAGTGGCATCAACACTGTGGACTCACGAGCAAAAGAGAGAGAAAACACATCGCCCCCCCCTATATAGGGCAACAGCATCGAGCGGGTACACCAATCGAAGGAAGTTGAGTCAACCCCAGCACGTCACATGCCCCACTATGACATACAAACCAACGCGACCCTGCCCACGACTGTCTGCAACACGCGTGACTAGGAGCACATAATGCCCTTTCAAAATAGGAAAAGACGAGCACAAAAACAGTCGCGCCTCTTCAATTTCCAAACCGCCACGCAGAAACAACCTTCACCTACTAAATCTGTGAGACTTCGCCAGGCCGAAGTGGGCGGAGTGCCTAAACCCTTCGGGATAAAAAAGGGTGTGGTTTCAGCCAAGGCAAAGCAAGCCCTCAACTGCGAGGGGTTCCTATTGTAGGGATGGCCCACCACCCCCAACGGCCCGACGAAGAGCCAAAGGAATTAGCCCTTTCGATATACACGAGAAGGGAAGGACGCCACCTTGATGCCTTGGCCAGTCGGTCCATCAACTCGGCCTTCCCCGGCCTGAAGGGGGCCTTCGGGCAAAGGACGAAGGGGTAGGTCAAGGCCCCACAATGGACCAAAGAAGGTGACGTGGTGGACACCACCCACGGGAGACCATCGTGCACCGAAGCTACCAGCGAAGGAGGAAAAGACCACGAGACTCCTATAGTCGTAGGCTTTTATAGGGGCACTGATGTAATCTCCTACCTCCAAACTTGCAATGCTATAAATAGGCCTTCTTGCGTATCAAGCAGGAGAGGACTTTTGTGAATTTAACACAAATAAAGATATCATTCGTCCCTCTATATTGTTTCACACACTTCAGGGACCTTGAGACTCCTACCCCCCTACCCCCCTCGCAGTGGGTAGTGGCCCTGAGGCCCTCCACTTTCTACTATTTAGTTTGTAACCACAACAATACCAAAGGATGAAGCATCACCTTTTGAGTGTACCAGAGCTCATCTAAATTCATGATTTCATTCACATACATCTGTTTTTGTCAACCGTTCATGTGGTAGCAGATAATGCTGACATGGAGGTCAAAAGCAAAATGTCTGACGTAAATGATACGGCTGGAGATGGAAATGTTGAGAGCATGCTTTTAGTTGAGAAAGGACTGCGTGAATTAGCTTCACTCAAGGTTTTTCTCTTTTTTTTATTAGTCTGATGCTTTTCTCAATCTATACTTTTCTTTCAAAGGCATGTCCAAATGACCAAGTTTGATGAGATACATAGTTCATACTAAACAAAATTATGTTCCTTGGATATTTTGGCCATCTTTCATTCCCTTGCTAGTGTATAAATTGATGTAGACAATTTCCTATACTGTGAAAGTTATCTTCTGTCGATGCTAATGTTGATCTAGTTCAATGTTCAGAATATTTGTTTTTTTATCAGTCACATTTAGTGATACAGAAAGTGTCAATTCATGCATCACATTGGTATCTACTTGGTGAAATAGAAAATGGATTGTGCAACTTCAGAATCCTTCTGTACTATTAGAGTGACTAGTTTGTGTTATTGTGGAGTATATAGTAGATGCAATATGTGTCAACGAATTTGCTCACATATTCTCAAAAAAGGAAGAAAGTTTTATTTCTATTTCTAATTTGAATTGCACTATCAATAACTAATATACCTATTGAAGGTAGAGGATGCAATCATGCTTGCTTTAGCAGAACATCGACGTATCAGACCTCTCTCAGGTGGCTTCTCCAAAATGTACTCATTTCTTATACTTTTATCTTATAATATTTTATTGTATGATATTTCCCAGGACTTCTGATAGATATATAACTTTTTTTTCTGTCTGAAGATAAACTCATAAAACCAACAATATTTATTTCTCAGCAATCAGTACATGTGTGTGTGTGAACAATTTGATATGTAGAACATATCATCTGTCGGGCATTCAATAGTTGGTTTTGTTAGATTCCTAATGAGAACTGCCAAGCTGATAATGCATACAACACCAGGGAAAAAAGACATATTTGCCGTGAGAGAGGTCACTTAATAAAATCGATGCATATTAAATTCACTTCAGGAGAAAATATTTGATCAAAATTAAACATCACCGTAGATGTTTAGTTCAAGGATTTCAGTTCATGTCTTGAAGAATTGCAGGAAGTATGTCACTTTCTTTGTTGTGATTAGAGCTGCTTCCTAGAATCACCCCTGCACAATTCACCTGTACTTCAGAAAATTGGTGTTGCTATATTGACTTGATGCCATTAGATGAATCCTTTTAACCTTTTTATGATGACTGAGCTTCTATGCCCAGCTTTTGCTGAAGGCCAGAACCCTTCAGAGTCACTTGGTTAGTTCTTTTCTCTCACTAATTCCTTTGACATCTGTGACCTGTGAAAACACACTGATCGATTCCCTTTCCTAATCATGTGCTGGGCATGTTTCTTGTCCTAGAATTAAGTCAGGAAGAGCAAGAAGACGTACGCTTCAAGCAGGTAAAAACACAATCTGTCATCCATGTGATGCTGCACAAAATTTATTTTCGAACAGACCATTTTCTGCATAGAAACCAGCAATCCAGCATCTCTATTGTTTGGTGTTCCATTACTTCTTTTCAAATAGTAAAATTTTGGCATCATCAGACGTACATCTTTGATCACCAAACTCCATCTCCAAACTCCAGGGAGCCGTGGCTTCCAATTCAGGAAATGAATACTGCAGACAAATGTTCCGTTATGTGTTAAAGTTAAGCATACTCAACCAAGTTAACCAAAGGGAAATGTGAACTAAACATTGCATGAAAAAAAAACTCCATATCTTCGCTTCTTGTTTATCTGATACGTCTCTTGTTAAGTTGTTAGTGTTCCCTCTGTTTTGACTTCCAATAAATGTTATGTCGAAGAACTGACGAATACACGACAGGCATGGTTGACCTACTTCTGGAGGCGGGCAAAAAACCATGACATAGAAGAGGATATAGCCGATGAGCGGCTACAGTTTTGGATAGAGCAAGGCAATCATCCAATTACTACAAGCGATTTCATAGAAGGTAGCCTCCCTCCCCAGAAACAATTAAGATCACGCTCTTGTCTTCAACACATACAGCGATCATCCCTCGCACGATTGAAACCATAATGAACCCCATGCTGGTAGTATCTTTTTCTTTAACTCTTAACTAGACCATCATAACACTTACACGATTCCCTCAATCTGATATTTTGCTAAATATGTTGTTGAAAGACATAATCAAATCTTATGAATTTGCTATTTTTTCCTGTCTAAAATTTTATGTTTAAAAGTTGAGAGAGGACTACATGAGCTGAAGAAGCTGGGAATTGAGTCTCAGCTGTGGGAAGCGACGAGGAGATCTCTCGATGAGGATTTCAGCAATCATGGGAGCCCAACCGGATCTGAAGTTTAGCAAACACATAAAAAAATGGAACGAGGCCTGGTGCCGATTTTGTGCCGTCAGAGGCCCTAGAGCCTCCTTAATTTTCCTGTTCATGGTTCTTCGATATGTTCATGTAAAAAATTGGATCAAAACACGAATTAATTCTCTCCCATAATCCTTCATTTTCTTTTCCTTTTCTGCTATGTTAATTTATTAGTTCTGACAAAGCAAAAGGGATTAATATTTAATCCTGGAATCTGTTATGAATAACGCTTGTAATTTATTAGTTCTGACAAAGCAATAGGGATTAATATTTAATCCTAGAATCTGCTAGAATCTGTTATGAATAACTCTTGTATTCATTACGAGGCCAATAGGCCAATATATATACAAGTACATGTATAGCATATATGCAGATAATACATATACAACAGAGAAAATACAGCTAGTAATACACATTTAACACCCTCCCTCTCAAACTTATGGTGAATCAACAATATGAAGTTTGAAGAGATAGAAGTTGTGTTGGGCTCTGGTTTGTGCCTTTGTGAAGAAGTCTGTCAACTGAAACTCTGAAGGCACATACTGAAGAGCAACAACCTGGTCTTACACCTGTGTCTGCATGTAGGAAGCATCAACACCAATATGCTTTGTAAGTTCATGTTTTACCGGATCTTTAGCAATGCTAATAGCACATGTACTATCAGACAAAAGAGGAGTTAGTACTGAAACAGAAACACCAAAATTCTCAATTAACCACCATTGCCAAATAACTTCTGTAGTCAACAAAGCCATAGCTCACAACTCAGCCTCAGCTCTCGAACGAGAAATTGTTGTCTGCTTCTTAGTTTTCCAAGCAATGAGAAAACCACCAAGAAAAACACAATAAGCATAGAGACCGGCGATCAGAGTGATCATTAGCCCAGGTGGCATCAGAATATGCCTAGAGCTGTAAAGAGTAGGAGCGAGGGAAAAAGAGACGACGAGTGATGGTTCCACGAAGATATCGTAGAACACGAAGATGACTATAGTGGAGCTGAGTGGGAGCAGAAACAAACTAATTCAAGATATGCATAGGGTACGAAATGTCAAAACGAGTGACACCTAGATAAGCAAGACTCCCAACAAGGTGACGATAGCGAGTAGGATAGTAAGAGGCTCACCATCAGTAGGGCGAAGATGAACATGAAGCTCCATAGGAGTATCAACTGTGCGTTGATTAGTGAGAGAAGCACGATGAACAAGATCCTGGATATACTTTTCTTGGCACAGGTAGAAGCCATCAGGCATAGAAATAACCCCAACCCTAAGAAAGTAGCGAAGAGGACCTAGATCAGATATGAGAAACTACTTACTAAGACGCTCTTTTACAAAAGTGATGTATTGAGAATCATCTTCAGTAATGATCATATCATCAACATATAAAAGAAGAAGCGTCCGACCGCGAGGCGAAGTGTGAATAAAAAGAGCAGGATCATAAGCACTGGCAGAAAAACCAGCCGCAGAGATAATAGAAGAGAAACGATCAAACCAGGCACGAGGAGCTTGCTTGAGGCCATAAAGAGATCGGCAAAGGTGACAAACCATACCCTTAGGAACATAATACCCTGACAGTGGCTGCATATAAACCTCCTCACATAGCTCACCATTGAGAAAATCATTCTTGACATCAAGCTGGGAAATGGACCATGCCCGAATAGACGCCACAGCAAGAAGAGTGTGAACGATGGTCATGTGAGCCACATGAGCAAAAGTCTCATCATAATCACAACAATGCTTCTGCTAAAACCCATGTGCCATAAAACCAGCCTTGTAGTGCTCAAGAGAACCATCAGAGCGAGTCTTAACCTTGTAGACCCACTTGCATGTGATAGGAGTAACATGCGCGGGAAGAAGGACAAGATCTCATGTGCCAATGCACTCAAGGGCAGCAATCTCCTCTGCCATCGCATGCTGCCACTCCTGATGAACAGCAGCATCACGATAAGAGGTCGGTTCGCAAGAGCAACTAAAAAAAAGCGCGCAGAAGGCCAAATATACTGACGATCATGAAAAGCATATCGAGGAGGGTAGGCCGAAGAAGATGACCCATAAGAAGATGGCGCATCAGAATAATCCTCAACTCGCGGACAACGAGTGTAGTAGAGAGGATAAGAAGGAACAAGGCTAGTAGGAGCCTTTGGAGAGGGTGTCGGTGGCGAAGGAGGTGCCGACGGTGAAGGAGACGCCGATGGTAAGGAGGCACCGAAGAGGCCAAAGGCTATAGTGGAGGTGTGGTGACTATGGGGGTGGTAGGAAAAATCGGGAAAGAAAGTGGCTCGACAAGAGATGCTGGAGTGGTGGAAGGAGAAGGACGAGGGTAGAAAAGATGAGACTCATCAAAAGTGATGTCCCGAGAAACTCGCATCCGTCGGCCAACAGGATCCCAACAATGATATCCCTTATGCTCAGGGCTATAGCCTAGAAAAGCACACTCCACGAACTGAGAGGTCAGCTTGGTGCGCTCACGAGGTGCAAGAAGAACATAGCACACACCCAAAGAGGCGAAGACTAGAATAATCAAGAGTCTTACCACAGAGACGCTCAACTAGGATCCCACTCTAAAGAGCAGAAGAAGGCTGAATATTAATCAGAAAAGTGGTAGTAGAAACAGCCTCAACCTAGAAGTATGATGGAACAGCAGAAAAGCATAAGAGCACGGACTGTCTCAAGAAGATGACGATGCTTTCGTTCATCCACACCATTCTGGGCATGAGCACCAGGACAAGAAAACTAAGAGAGAGTGCTCTGCTCGGATGATATAAAGTATATCCATGTATGTCGAAAAAAGTCGTCAATAAAAATGATATAATATCGATGACCTCCTTTCGAAACGAAAGGTGTCGGACCCCATACATCAGAATAAACAAGATCAAAAAGATGATGTGATATTGACTCACAAGAAGGATATGGGAGTTGAAGTTATTTACCAAGTTTACAACCCTGACAATTTATAGAAGCATCATCAAACACAGACCCTAAAAAACTACGACGAACTAAAGAAGATGGACGACACCCACAAAGATGTCCCAAACGATGATGCCACTGAGCAAAAGACGCAGTAGAGGAGACAGCAGAAGCGGAGGCGGTGGTGGAGGCGACAAGACTGATAGGGGCAATGGAAGGAAGATGAAGCCAGTCAAGCTCTCAGAGGTGTCGTGAGTCATGATGGCGAGGGCCAGTACCAACCAGAGTCCTTGTGCGTTGATCCTGAACAGAACAAGAATCAGAATCGAGAATAACACGACAACCATGATCGATGAGCTGACCGGCAGATATGAGCCACATGGTTAGTTTGGGAACATAAGAAACAACAGGAATATGAAAAGAAGAATTCGAAAGAGTGCCTCGTCCTGCGGCAGAGAGAGAGGTATCATCTACTGTCTGAACAGTGATAGGAGCAGCTAAAGGACCAATGGAAGTGAAACTGGTGGAATCAGATGTTATATGAAAGGAAGCACCAGAGTCAAGAATCCAAGGTGATATACTTGAGAAAGAAGTAGAAGGTGGTATCTCACTAGAAGACTGTGTAGTAGAACCAATAGAATCGGACGGTGCAAAAGCAGCCATGCGACACAGTAGTGTGAGAAACTCCTGAGAATCAGAAGCACCAGAGCTTCTCTGAGAGGAGGAACCGCCAGTGCCCTCTGGAGGACGGCCACCGCGACGTAAATCCTTCTTCTTCCTATAGCAGAACTGCTCCACATGTCCATTCTTGTTGCAATAGGTGCAGTGGAGTCCTCTACCAACAGCAACTGTCACTGGTGAAGGAGTAGCTGGAGACGTAGCAGGTGTAGAAGTTGGAGGAGTTGCTAGAACCGAAGGAAAGAACGGTGACGACGGTAGACCCGCACCACGAAGGCGAATCTCCTCAGCACGAACAGATGCAAGAGCCTCCAACAGAGTCACACAAGGGTGGCGCGCCAGCAACTGAGCACGCGTCTGCTCATACTCAGCCCGTAGACGTGTCAAGAAGTCGTAGATGCGACAAAGCTCTAGTTGAGACTGCTGACGCTGACAACACTGATAGGTGTGGCAAACATCCGGTCCCAAAGAGTCAATCTGACACCATACCACTGACAACTGGGCATGAAACTCGTCCACAGTGGCATCTCCCTGCTGCAATGACTGCTCCTGACGCACAACAACAAGATACAAGGAATCACCAGATGGCTCGTAGCGATTGTGCAGATGCGCCCACAACAACTGTACTGAAGCCAAGTCAACCACATCAATAGTGATATGCACTTCCATGCTAGCAACTAGAATAGCAGAGGCACGGGCATCCTCATCAATCCATGTCATGTAGGCAGTATACTGAGTCTGAAAAGTCTCCGTGGCATCCTCAAAAACATCAGATGCCTCTTTACGAGTGTCTTCAGAAGTATCCTTCGAGAGCACGAGCTCAACAGGTGGAATAGGTCGAGGCGAACAAGGCAGCTCGCCAGTGAGAAAATTCCAAAGACACTGACCACGCATGTGGAGGCGCATGTGCTGAAACCAGTCCCAATAATTGGACATGCTTTCTTTTTCTTTCTTTTCTTTTCGGGCCAGACCGGCTCACACTAAACAAAAGGAAAACCGAAGGCCTGCCTGCGAAGGAAAAACTGAATGCATACGTAGGGGGAACTAGGGTTCCCCTGGCAGCGGCAGCCCGAGCAATGGCAACCAGAGTGGCTCGGGCGGAGGAGGCTCGAGCTCGGTTGACCAATGACAGCGCGGCAAAGCGGCTCGGGCTCGGGTGGCCGAGAGCAGGCAGAGGCGCAATCGACTCCAGACCGGGAGGTGACCTCACGGCTCCCACATGGCTCCGAGCGATTTCGGCTGAAGACGAGGCGACGCCAAGCGAAGAGAGTCGACGCCGACACCGGGTGAAGGTGCGACTAATCTGGGTGACCCGAGACGGCCATGATGAATTTGGGCGGCCCGAGACAGCAGCGTCCCAGATGGAAGACGGCGACGACGATAGATCCGGGCGACCCAAGCAAGCGACGGGTGGAAGAGGAACCAGCGGCAAAGCTAGGCGGCAATCGGAAGAAAACCAGCGGCGGCGTGACAAGAAAATCAAACCTAGGTTTGCTCTGATACCCTGTTATGAATAGCGCTTGTACTCATTATGAGGTCAATAGGTCAATATAAGTACAGGCATGACATATATTCAGATAACCCCTTATACAACAGGAAAAATACAGGTAGTAATACACATCTAACAGAATCATCAAGATGCTGTGCTGCCCATCGAGTACTCTGCTGCAAGAACAAGGTATACGCATTATTGCTCGCTCTCCTTTTGCTTTCGCAATGGTGGCCTATTCTTTCAAGGAGCAAAGCAAACCTCCTGACCTAGTGACCACTGACACACCCTCCTGCATTGCACTCTACTCTCCTAGTTGCACTTGCACACCATGTTCACTGAGCCTCCCCTCCTGTCGGCGGGGAGCACACGTGGCGACGGCAGTGCACTGTCGCGGTCGAGGCCACCGCCTGCCTGGCGTCGCTCACCTTCCTCCTCGCGGTGCTCATCCTCGCGCCGTCGCTCCTCCCGCGGCTCCTCCTCCGGCCACACCACATCGTCCCCTACGTCATCGCCGTCGAGCTCCGCCTCCTCGCCTTCGACGTCACCGCCTTCGTCGTCGCCTACAACCTTTCCGCCATGCTCCGGTTCGATAGTCCGAAACAGTACACGTCTTTGAGCCACACCGTTCTCGCCGAGTAGTGGCTCGGCGCCACGTCATTCTTAGGGGTTCACGCAGCGGCGAGGAAGGTGGGCGCTGCGATGATGATGCAAAAGGGATGTTCGATTTAATCATGTTGTCTATAGTTTAGTTTTTTGGTTTCTAGTTAGTTTCGTATTGAATCGCAAATGAGCCAAGCGATTCAGAGTCAAAGTCTGTTTTACATGTTTCAGTTTTCGGTTCGGACACTGTAGCTTGTCCAATTCCTAATCAAATTTCGTGTTTCAGATTCTCCAGAGAAACGGAGTCATGAAACTGAACTCTTATCATATATGTAACCCATTTTGATGTCTACATAAGAAAACATAAAATTCGTATTGCAAGATACGACGCAAATTGAAACTCAGTTGTTTTCTGTTCTGTTCTTTGATAAAGTTCAGAAGTTCAGAGAAGTTGTTCTTCAGAAAATTGCAGAGCAATTGTTTCTGGTTTTTCGGTTCCAACATTTGGTATCAGAGCGTAAGCTTCTTTAGAGATGGCAGAAGATCAATCACCAGAGAAGGGGTCACAATTGCAATTGCCGAAGATTGTCGTTGAGCCTTCAGCGACTGGAAAAACGCTGACAAGGGGAATCAGAGTGCCTATCCAATATCCAATCCTTAGCAACACTAACTACGGTTTGTGGGCTATAAAGATGAGGATCATCTTGCGTTCTCTTGGAGTTTGGATAGCGATTGAGAGCAATGCATTGGTCGACGAGGAAAAAGATCAGGGTGCTCTGGCCGCGATCTCCCAAGCAGTACCAGATGAAGTGATGTTGGCAATAGCTGACAAGCATACGGCAAAAGCAGCTTGGGAAGCAATTCAAGAGATGCGTGTTGGTGAAGATCAAGTGAAGAAGGCAAGGGCTCAAACGATTAAACGACGTCTCAATCGTATGATCATGACGGAGACCGAAAGCATTAATGTTTTTTTCATAGAAGCTCATAAGTATGGAAGTGAAATTCGTTCGCTTGATGTTGAGCTAAAGGAAAGTGCAGTAGTCAAAAAAACTCTTCAGTGCTGTCCTAGATAAATTTCTTCCAATTGTCGGGATGATCGAACAATGGGGTGATATTTCAACCATGTTCTTGATAGAAGCCATTGGACGACTTTCGGCTTTTGAGGAGAATTTGAAGGGAAGACGTGCTGAAAGAAACGAATGAGGGAAAGAGCAGCTATTGCTGACTCGAGAACAATGGGAATCACTAGCAGCTGATGAAAAGAGAAATTCTGACAATACTAAAAGAGGCGTCAAGAGTAGCGGTTGGCGTGGTCGTGGCCGTGGCCATGGTTTCGATGGTGTTCGAGGTGAAGATGCTGAAAGGAAACCATATAAGATGGATGACAAATCAGAAATCAAGTGCTTCAATTGTGATATATATGGACATTTTGCATTAGAGTGTCGTCGGCCAAGGAGGGAACGCACGAATTTGGTTAAAAAACAAGCTGATGAAGAACCGACACTGCTCCTGGTGAAAACATATGAATTTGTACATATGGCTCAGGAAACAACGAAGAGAGTTATGCTAAACAAGGAGAAAGTTTGGCTTGATCTGGGGTATAGTCAATGGAAAAAACGAATAACAACTAGTATTTAGATAGTGGTGCAAGCAATCATATGACTGGAGATAAGAATATGTTCGCTGAGTTGGATGAGACAATCACATGCACTGTCAGATTCGGGGATGATTCAGTTGTGGAAATTTGTGGGCAAGGGTGTTGCTTTAGTGTAAGACCCAAGAACACAAGTTGCTCACAAATGTGTATTTCATACCGAGGCTCGGGAGTAACATAATTAGCCTTGGTCAACTTGATGAGATCGGATGTAGAATCACAATTGAAGAAGGAATTATGACAATCCTTATCGAGATCGGTTACAGTTAGCAAAAGTGGAACGGTCTATTGACAGACTATATACACTGAATCTTCAGTTAACAAGTCCAGTGTGTTTACTGACACAGAAAAACAGTCAAGCCTAGCGATGGCATGCAAGGTATGGACATCAAAATTTTTGTTCTCTACGAAATCTATATCGATTGAGGATGGTAGAAGGTTTGCCAGAAATACATCAAGCTGAGTAGATTTGTCAAGGTTGTCTTGTCGAAAAATAGCATAAGAGATCCTTTCCGTAGAAATCTCTGTATCGAGCAGAGAATTTACTTGAGTTGACGCATGGAGATTTGTGTGGTCCATTCAGTCCAAAAACACCAGCAGGTAATAGCTATTGCATGCGTATTGTTGATGATTGTTCTCGATATATGTGGCTGAGGCTCATCAGGACAAATTGTCAAGCACTAAATGTCTTTAAGACAATCAAGACCAGTTATGAAACTGAATGTCATCGTAAGATGAAGGCATTCAAAACAGATCGAGGTGGGGAATTCACATCAACATATTTTGTGGAGTTTTGCAAAGAGCAAGGTTTGACAAGGCTTCTCACAGCTCCATACTCGCCTCAATAAAATGACATTGTTGAAAGAAGGAATCAAATTGTGGTAGAGATGGCTCGCAGCTTGTTAAAAAGTATGAATGTCCCGGGGAGATTTTGGGGGAGAAGCTGTAATGATAGCGGTTTATTTACTGAACCGATCACCTACAAAGAGTTTGACCGAGAAAACTCCTTATGAAGTATGGCACAATAAAAAACCAAAGGTACATCACTTGCGAACTTTTGGTTGTTTAGTTCATGTAAAAGTTGTGAATCCTCATGCAAAAAAGATGGATGATCGAAGTATTCCTATGGTTTTTATCGGTTATGAGCAAGGATCAAAGGCCTATCGTTGTTATGATCCTAAAAGTAACAAACTACACATCAGTCGGGATGTGATTTTTGAAGAAGACAAAAGTTGGAATTGGTCTGTTGAAAGTATTCAAGAAGGTACACTAATGAATAATGATCATAATTTCAATGTATGTTATGAGCTTGAATCTGCAGACATTGAACTGGAACCAGTTGTGGCGGAAGGAGTTACTATAGAACCATTAAGTTCTCATGTTGACATATTATCTACTCCATTGTCTGAAAACAGCAATCAGCAGGAGCATTCAATAGAAGAAATAGATAGTGATTCATCGACAGAAGGGCCAATTCGATTTAGAGCATTAAGAGATATCTATGAAACTACTGAGCTTGCCGAGATACAATATTCAGGGTTGTGTCTGTTAGCTCTAGAAGAACCAACAAGTTATGAGGCAGCTTTAAAAGAGGAAAATTGGAAAATTGCAATGAAAGAAGAGATGAAATTGATTCAGGATAATGAAACATGGAATCTTGTTGATTTACCTGTTGACAGAAAGCCAATTGGTTTAAAATGGGTTTTTAAAGTGAAAAAGGACAGTCAAGGCAATATTGTCAAACACAAAGCACGTTTAGTAGCTAAAGGGTATTCTCAATGTCACGGGGTGGATTTTGAAGAAATATTTGCTCCTGTTGCAAGATTGGAAACTGTCAGATTATTGATTGCAATGGCAACACATGGTGGATGGGAGATTCACCATATGGATGTGAAATCAGCTTTTCTCAATGGGGAATTAGCTGAGGAGATTTATGTAAATCAACCTCCTGAATATGTGGTGGAAGGAAAAGAGAACAAGGTATTAAAGCTCAAGAAGGCACTATATGGACTTAAACAAGCACCTCGAGCTTGGAATTACAATTTGGACCACTCCTTGGTGTCTTTAGGTTTTGAGAGAAGCCAATTTGAGCATGCTGTCTATAGAAGAGAAAAAGGTAATACTTTTCTTTTGGTTAGAGTTTATGTCGATGACTTGATCATTACTGGATCAAATGTCAAAGATATATCAGATTTCAAGAACCAGATAAAGAGGATATTTAGTATGACTGATCTTGGACTCTTGAACTATTATCTAGGCGTTGAGGTAAAACAAGCTACGGGAGTTATCACCTTATGTCAAAGTGGTTATGCTAGAAAACTACTCGAAGTGTCAGGCATGATAGACTGCAACTCTTGTCAGACTCCTATGGAACATCGACTTAAACTGAGTAAGAAAAGTGGTGGTTCTCCGGTAAATGAGACTGAATATCGCAGTTTGATTGGAAGTTTACGATATTATTTGGTCAATACAGGACTAGACATTGCGTTTGCGGTTGGAATTGTGAGTAGATTTATGGAAGCATCGAAAACAGAACACTTGGCAGCAGTAAAACGTATACTGAGATATGTGAGTGGCACAAAAGCTTTTGGTTGATGCTATGAGAGGTGTAATGATCCAGATCAGAAGATTGTTGGTTATTATGTAGTGATCTAGGAGGAGACGTAGATGATCGAAAAGGCACTACTGGAATTGGCTTTTATCTTGGTCAAAGTTTGATCACTTGGGCATCTCAAAAACAAAATATTGTAGCTCTATCTTCTTGTGAAGCCAAATATATTGCAGCAGCATCTGCAGCATGCCAAGGTGTTTGGTTGTGTTGTTTGATGGGAGATCTCAGGAAGTAAGAACCGAGTAAAGTAAAACTGTTGGTGGATAACAAGTCAGCAATTGCACTTTGCAAGAATCCTATATTTCATGACCGGAGCAAGCATATTGATACAAGCTACATTATCTTCGTGAATGCGTTGAAAATGGCAAGATTGATGTGGAATATGTTAGCACTGATTGTCAATTAGCCAACATTTTCACAAAAGCACTCGGTCATGTCAAATTCGTTGAGATGCGAAAGAATTTGGGGATTAGAGATGTAACATTGAGCCAACAAGATTAGGGGGGTGATTTGCTAGACTTAATCCTGTTGTCTATAGTTTAGTTTTTTGGTTTCTAGTTAGTTTCGTATTGGATCGCAAATGAGCCAAGCGATTCAGAGTCAGAGTCTGTTTTACATGTTTCGATTTTCTTTATCAGTTTTCGGTTCGGACACTGTAGCGTGTCCAGATCCTAATCAGATTTCGTGTTTCAGAGTCTCCAGAGAAATGGAGTCATGAAACCGAACTCTTATCGTATATGTAACTCATTTTGATGTCTATATAAGAAAACAAAAAAGTCGTATCGCAAGATACGACGCAAATTGAAACTCAATTGTTTTCAGTTCTGTTCTTCGATAAAGTTCAGAAGTTCAGAGAAGTTGTTCTTCAGAAAATTGCAGAGCAATTTTTTCCGGTTTTTCGGTTCCAACAAGGGGCCTTGTGCGTCTTGCCGGCCGGTCTTGCTTCGGAGACGGCCGAGGGGTGGCTCAGCGTCAAGGTGGCGGTGAGCCTTGTGCGAGAATAAGCGTCGGAGAGCATTAGCGTCGTCTTGGCAACTGAGCTTCCCATGGCGCCACGCAGCAAGAGCAAGAGCAGGAATGCCGCCGCGGTGTTCAACGGCGGAAGGTGCGTGGACAGGGGCGAATCCACCGTGGGTGCTAGTGGGTGCTCAAGCACCCCCCCTCCCCCCACCACCAGACCCCTAGTTCCCATTGAGCACTGGCGAGGCGACGAGAGCTAGGTGCTCTGGGAGTCTGTGGCATATGGCAGTGCTGGTGTGCGGCGAGTTGGCGAGTCGGAGGTTGAAGAAACTAGAAAGTCTGGCCCAAGAAACTGTCAAATCGTCGCCAAAATCCCACATTTTCCGCCAAGAAAGCTCCAAATCACCCCCCCCCCCCCAAAAAAAAACAACACCTCTCCGCCAAATCGCGGCAATCCACACCCACCCCCGAACAGTCCCACCAAATCAGAGTGTTTCTTGCAGCAACACCGTACCCCCACGGAGCTCAGCGTAAGAAGACCACACCTAGCTACCAAGTAGGATACTGGACGGCCCGGCCCGCCTCACCGCGCGCGGGGGAGCCGAACCGGAGCGGAGCTTTGCACCTCTCTCGGAGGCGGAGGTGGACTCTTCTCTAGTAGCGGCGTGAGGGGGATGGATGGCAGTGAGGTGAGGTGAGAGAGGAGGGGGGAGTGGGGAATAATCGAGAGTAATGGATGAATGGAAGGTAGAGGAGAGAAAGAGAGATAGGGGAACGGAGGAAAAGTAATAGTGTTGCTCATTCTTTTCTCCTTTTGGGAGCATGTGGCCGACGTGGACTCCTTTCCCAGTGTGCGGTGGCACTATCTATGGGCCCGCGAGGGACGTGGCATTGACGTGCACGACGCTAGGAGCCGGCCTCACTTCCTTGTAGTATTTTTTTCCTTCTCTGCATGGTTTTGATGATGAATTACTGGCGCTCATTTAATATTGTATCACTAAATTTGATATTTCTTATATACATATGGGTACTTACATATTTATAGATATTTAGGGGCACCTTATCCATTAGTGATATATTAAATTTATTGTATTGTATATTTACAGTTTTTTGGCTTTCAATTTATGTATAAATTTAGCATTTCAATGACAAAAGATCAATAGATATAGTTTTAATATGCTTATATTATATTATAGCCTCAACAGTAAAACTCCCGCTTTATTTTTATCCTGAATCCACACTGTGCGTGGACATTGTGTGCGACGAGACTAGGCGACGCCTGCTGGCCGGCCGGGATCGAGCGAGCATGCCTTGGGATGTGTTTGCTCAGTTTGGACTTGTAGTGTGCTTTGCTATAGTAGTACGGCCACGTGGCTTTCCTTGATGTGCATGCATGTGTCAGAGCTTCGCTGCCTCTGCGATCACGTGGCATGCAGGTGAGCCTCTCTCGGTTTGGATTGAGTCATTATTGAGGAGATTATACATGGGAAAACCTTTTTATCTCTTAATCCTACCTCATCCACCGCCCATCCCGGAGCACTCAGACTTGCACAGTTTGCACTCGAGTTTGCCGGATCTGGAAAAGAGAATTAGTCGCTACATGCGTCATGCATGCACAGATGGATCATGGATGAACTACGTTGAGAGCTTTTAAGTAAGCGGCAGTATGTTTTTGTTTGGTCCTTGAGAGCTTTGCTTTCAGTTCACGGCTAACGCCGCTTTACGTACCTCGTCCAGTCGGTAGCACGTACGCGTAACGTAGCGTGGGATTCCGATTCGGACACTGCATGCCACGATCGAGCAAGCAAGCAGGAACAGCCTATATAACTCGACGTGCGCAGCCGCAGGACTGAACGGACGCTGCCTACCTCCATTTATTCATTTGCCTTGTAGTTTAATTCGTTGCACCGACGTTCCTCGCCTGCAAATGGATTCTATTAGAGCAAGATTCTTCTAGAGAGAAGCTAGTAATAAGTTCTAGTATCATATGGTGGGTTGGAGGGCTGTTTGTAGACCCAAGGATTTTGGTGGTTTAGGTATTATTAACACACGGTTGATGAACGACTATCTTTTAGCTAAATGGATCTAGAAAATTCATTTTGCTGATAATGAGCTCTGGTTTAGAATCATTAAAGCTAAATACTTTCCTATGGGTGTTTTTAGAGATACCAAAGTGCTTAATGGTTCTCAGTTTTGGAAGAGTATTCAGAAGGTTAAATGCTTGTTTTTTAAGGGTGCAGTTTTTCAGACTGGAGATGGTTGTAATGTGTCTTTTTGGGGAAATGTTTGGTTGAGTGATTGTCCTTTGAAGATCAAGTATGCTAAGCTTTTTCAAATCTGTCAGGCTCCTGATTTGAGTGTGGCTAATAGTTTGGTGGAAGGTGTGTGGAATATTCCTTTTAAGAGAAGTTTTGGCATTGAAGAAGCTTCACAGTGGGAGGATCTAAAGACTTACCTTTTGGATGTAGAGCTTAATCATAATAAGGATAAAATAATCTGGTGTTTCGAGAAGTCTGGTATTTTTTTCTATTAAGTCTTTATCTGAGACAAGCGGCTTTTTGGGGGGTGATCGGTAGGAATTTACAAAAGTTATGGAAAAGTAATCTTCCTTTGAAAGTTAAAGTTTTTTTGTGGTTATGTTTTCATGATATAATTTAGACTCTTGATCAACTTTAAAAAAGGGGGTGGAAGGGGGACAATATGTGTGTGCTGTGTGGTTCTGAAGAAACCCTTAACCATGTTTTGTTTACTTGTTTTCTAGCTAATTTCTTCTGGCTCGGCATGAAGGAGATGTTAAGCTGGGAGAGGACTCCCAGATCTTTAGATGACTTTCAAATGAACTGGTTAGAGAATAGGGGAGCTAATGATTACAATCTTGTTCTATTTAGTTTTGCAGCTTTGATTTGGAATATTTGGAAATGTAGGAACAGAATGGCTTTTGACAAGCATTTCCCTAAGCAACCAATGGAAGTTATCTTCAATTTTCTATCTTGTTTGCAGCATTGGAGTGTCCTCAAAAATGGTGATAGAGACAAGATGAACTGCTTTCTGATGCTGGCCGAGAATTGGTCCAAGATATTTTGTAATTAGAGCTAGTTTGTTTTTGGTTTAGACTCAGTGGTGGCAGTATCTAGTGTTTGTTTGTGGTTTGTCTTTGCTAGCTGGTGTTCCTAGTAGTTTACTTTCTGCTGTTCTGTAAAAGACTCTGTTATGTTGCTTTCTATCAAAAGCTGGGATTATCTCCCTTTTCAAAAAAAAAATGTTCCTCGCCTGCACGATCACGGCGATGGTGGTCACGGCGGCGGCGGCACGACAGCCACCGTGGAGACCATAGGATCATCGGCGCAGTAGTAGCCGCGCGGCGCCGGGAAGAGCGAGACGAAGAGGAAGAAGGTGTCGCTGCCGCCATCGGGGACGGCCGTGGAGGTGTTCCGCAATGGCGCCTGGGTGGGAGGTGGCACGGTCACCATCCACTGTGGTTAATTGAGAGCTATTTGGAAAAGAAGAAATAGAAAAGGAAAAGAATTTGGAGGGCCCGCCTGTCTTCTCCTCCTCTGGATTTGGTTTCTGCTTTGGGGCTTTGGAGCTCCTGCGACGCCGTGGTTATCCCGATGCCATTGGTAGTGAGTTTCGGACCTTCTCCTTGCGCATCTCGCTGGTTCCTTTCCTGCACCCTCTCCTTTGTTGGGTGTGCTGTGAAGATGATTTGGCGCATGTGCAATTGGAGCTTGAGTTCCAGTCGGTACTAGCTTGATCTTGGTGTGGTGGTTGATTCGGTTGTTGGTAATTAGTGTCCTCGGGTGCTTTTGGCTGGTGCACTTAGGTTGATTCTTGTGCGGCAATTCCCTGTACCTCAACTTCGCAATTTTGGTGTACATTGTATCTCCGACGACCTTGTCCGTTCAAACACGGCACAGCGAGGCGATTGGTTTTCTGAGACAACACGATTCGCATGCTTGCCTGGTTCTACTCGATGGCTTTGAGTGCCATTTCGCATCGTGAGTATCGTTGTTTTCCTTTTTGCATTACTTTGCATATGTTGTGCTAGTAGAAGCCTTAAATTGTGATTGATTTGATTGAAACTAGCACCAAGAGATATTGCTTAGTAATGTTGTGGGCTCGAATTAATGCTCGATGAAGATTACTGTCATATGTGAAATTGGATTAACAATGTCGATTATAAATAATACTTGAGCTAGTTGTTTGCATACTATTGTTGATTCATCTCTAGAATTTCAGTTCTGTTTGGTCAGTAGTTCTGTTGCTCTTGTGCCTACTAAACCTGATTATTTTGTGCACTGTGAAACTTATGTTCCTCTGTTAGCCAAAAACAGTAAAGGTTGTCTTGTGATTTCAGTTTTGCACTATGATTTACCGCTTCCTCTGTTGGACTAAAGTGCTAAGTGTTGATTGTTAATTATGAGATAATTCAATTCTTGACATAACAGTAAGACAGTCATTTCAGCTCAAAGTCTGATTTATTTTGTGTCATATCTATTTTGTGATTAAATTTGACACAAGTGTCGTAAGGGCCAAGATTTCATCTTGTGCAACTCGACATCTGATAGAAAATAAACAAACATTTAAATCAAAGCATTAACAACAACAACGAGAGAGTTACAGAGTCGCTTTCATTCATGCATCAACAAAACAAGGCAGGACCATAGCTACATCTACCAAGTTACCCCAAGAATCAAAGAAACAAAATTTCAACAAGGTCAATCACAAGATACTCAATCCAGAGAACACCTGTTGTCAGCTAGATAATTCCCACAAGAGGAAAATGGTATATCAAGAACAATATGTTGCAAGCAATTCCAAGGCTCATGTGAACCAACCTCAACCCAACCGAGTACAAACAACAACCGATGTCATAATTGCAGGATTAGCACCACATCCACTGATGCAGATATTCAGCGACAACAATGGTGGCCAACCTCAAAAGAATAAGACATTAAAGGCATGAATAAATGCTTCAGTTGTCATGATATGGGACATTTTGCCAGTGAATGCCCACAAAGATGCTTAGCAGTCACCCCAGATAGCATTCCAGAAGCTACTTGGATCACAACCATAACCCCAGGACCAGGTGGTAAAAGCAATAGAAGACACATATGCCAACTGAGGAAGCTGAATGTCAGACTCGAAGCAAAGTACATTGAAGCAAAACGTCAGAAAAAGAACTAACTTGGAAAAGCGAAGCAAGCCTGAGAGCAGAGTTTCCTTGTTTTTTTTTCCGAGCCAGTCCAAATCTCGGGGTCAAGATTCATACGGGGGGAGGTTTGTAACATCCCAATTTTCAGAGCCTTTTTTAAGCTTTCAAAATAAAATGAACAAATTGCATTTTGTTGAATTAATTTAAAGCTTGATTTGAAATTTGAGAAAATAAACTTCAATTAAATTCATAATTATTTTATTAAATCTATTCAGGTTCTAAAGTTTTTTGTGGAATTTTCTAAAATTTATTTTATTTTTGGATTATTTTTGGATTTTCTTTTCTTTTTCCATTCCGGTCTTTCTCTCTCTCTTCCTTCATCTTCTTCCTCTGAACGCTGTTGCTCTCTGTACTCTATCCGAAACCACAGCGCCAACACCTCCATTTTTCATTCTTTTGCACTCAGAGCTCCATTTCCAATTCCGTCTGAAGCATTACGACCATGTCATCATCACCCATGTCTCCATCAACCCACGCCTTCAATTTTTCAGTTTCTCGGCGGCTTTCAATGTCAACCTAAAACCGATGCTGACAATCGCTCGTGTTCCCGATGATTCAAACACCGTCTAAGGCTATGAATTGGAGCACCAGCACCCCTTCTACCCCCTTCACCCCCCCCCCTCAAAACTTCAGGACCCCCGGAGCTCCGATGACGATGTATTCGCCGTTTACCCGAACGTCGGCCACCACACCCATTTTGTGATTTCTTCAATTTGGTAATTCTCTTGATGTCTCCACCGTGTCACGGTGTGTTCCCGAGCACGATGATCAATACCCCTCAATCAACTTCAATTTTCGTGCAGTGTATTGCCGGAATTTCGTCGTTTCTTCTTCTAGGCCGATTTCATCTCCGACAACTGATCTTCTTCTCCGATGAGTAATTCATTGAATTGACCGCGTCACCTCGTGTTCTCGGTCATCTCCTTGCTATCCCACCGCTCAATTTGGTCGATTCACCGCCGTAGAGAGCTTCCACCATCACCACCTTCTTCCTCGTCGCCAGCACCGTGGCGCCGCCAGTCCGGCCATCCTCCGTGTCACATCCCCAAATTAATAAAGAGGATTACTATGCATCTCATTAGCATGCATCATGATTTTCTAGCATTTACATTATATATTGCACTTGGAAAATCTCAAAAAGAGATTAAGCATATACTTTAAGTTGAACTCCAAAAGAAAAACCAAAACAAATGCTACTGAAGTTCCTCTAGAAATAATTTATTCAAATACTATATTAATTATCATGAATTAATACAATTTTTTCCAAATTTTTGGAACAGGTTAAACCCTAAGAAAATTCAAAGTCATTACAATGACATACACTAAGTTTGGGTTTATATTATCCAAAATATATCATTAATAGTAAGGTATAATAATTTTTATAGACACTATATCTTCCCAGGAAACCCTGTGAATTATTTCACATTTTTCTGAAATTTATTTCTATTTCTAAAGCTCTGGTCAAAGTGGAGAATCTATTTTAAACCGCAGTCAAACCCTAAACCCAACCAACCAAAGATCTTGTTCCTCGGGTTCATGGGACCCGAGCCACTTGAGTTGGCTGAGTCAACTAAATGCACCAACACATGCAGCCGTCGGATCTAAGTTCATCGGTCCAGATCTCACCACCTTTCGACCTGTCTGAAATTCTCAATTGATCTGAGCCCTCCATTCGTGATCTAACGGTCCACCCAAATCCACTTGAACCGCTCGCTCTGAGCCACTGCCGTACCGGGCCCATTTGTCACCTCTGTCTTCCTCCTCGGGCGGCCTTGAAGAGCCGAGCTCCATGCACCGCGATGCTCGACCGTTAGCGACCACCGCGTCATATTACCCGCTCAGGCGTTCTCCTCTGCACGCCGCCCCCACTCCATCTTTTATCTAGGTTAAAACCCCCTCGGCACCCATTTTCTTCCTCACTTTTCCTCTCGGTGACTAAGGAAAGGGAAGCTCTCTCACTGGCATCGCTAGGGTAAGCTTCCACCGGGTGGTACCATTAGATTCTATGTTCAATCCCTTGTCCATTTTTGCTAATGCAAGCTTCCATTGTTGCTTGTAGCTTCTGGACCATCCTTGTGCTCTCTGGAACCCTAGAGCGCGCACCCGAGAGCATCACCTTGCCACTTTCATCTCTGGTAAGGTTCTTGATAAAGCTTTCGCGTCATCTCTTGTGTTTTAGCATGAGATTGAAAACCCCTAAGTTAATTTGGGTAATGCTCGACAGGACTGAGGTGAATTGAAGTTCTCCCTATTTCGGCCGAAGAACAAATATTTTCATCTCCCACTTGTTTTGGTAAGCCATTGTCCAATTCCTTGCACCTATATCATGCTCTTAGTATCCTTGAGCTAACTCGAGCATTCTTTTTGCTCTATTTTGCTCAGAGCATCATCTTTGCATGAAGCCGTGCCGCCACCGTCATCTTCTTCGACGCCGGCCAAGCTTCAGCTACTCCGAGCTTTTCTGAGCACCCTTCCTCGCTCAGGTAGCTTGCTAATAGTCCCTAGATGCCTTGGCACCCGCTTGTTTGCGTTGCGGAGCTTCACACTGCTGTTTTGCACATTGCCGTATTGAACATCGCCGCCCTTCTCCGGCTAGTCGCCGGTGTAAGCCGCCGCTGATGTTGTGACCGCCACCGCTGGGTGCGCAATACTATTCTTGTGACTACCGTACCTTAGTTCAGCGCATAGTGGCGCCAATACACGGAGAGTCGCCGGTGAAGCGTGCGGGACGAAACTCCCATTGTCGTACTCGGACATTTACTGTAGCAAAATGATTAAGAGTTAAGTAGCAATCATTAGCTTTAAATGGCTGTCTTAAAAGAGTAAATGAATCACTTACATGCGGGCCCCCTTGCACAGAAATCCAACACGTTAAGAAAAGCGCTAAAGCAACTTACATGTGGGCCTAGCCACTTAAGCCGCCCCCTGTTCACTTAGCCAGCCCAAAATCACTAGGACAAATTTGAACCGTCTGATGGAAAATCAACGGCTCAGATTTCATAACCCTTCGGGTGGTCCGAACATTCACTCGCGTTTGGACCATCCGATACAAAATCAACGGCCCAGATCGAAAGGAATGTTCGGACGGTCTGAACGTTTCTTTTGATCTGAACCGTCCCTTCGGAATCCAACGGTCCCAACCTAAACCACTTAAGCGCGTGCGCTGTGCAGGTGTGCGTGTGGACCAAGTCCAAAGGACTGAGCCACTGACATCGGGTCCCACTTGTGAGGACGTATTTTAAAATCGGAAGTTAAAAGAAAACGAACTATTTATCGGACCCGCTAGTCAGTGACCGCGGCTGGAATAGCACCCGGTAAGAAAAGTATTAAACGGCTTAGAAAATCCGAGGATGAATTATTTGCACACTGTAAAATATGTATAACTTTAAAAATACATAACTAATTCATTTTAACTCCAAAATGGATGAAACTACTTCTGGTAATTTTCATTTTTAATGAACTTTATGTTAAAATTGGTTTCAAACATGTCTCCAAAGCAGATAGTATTATTTTGGAGATTGATCCTTTAACACTATTATTTTTACAAAAGGAAATACTAATAACTTTAGAAATTCATAACTAAATCATGAAAACCCCAATTGAAGCAAACTCAACTGTTTTGGACTTGTATTAATATTCTCTAATTATACCTATAATCCTTTGTTCCACTACTGTTCTACAAATTTTGCCCAAATAATTAAATTAAATGAACAGTAACCGGTGGGATTTAAATTGGATTTTCTGGAAATCTGAAATTCGAACTGCTATAACTCTCACATACTAAATCCAAATAGAATAATTCTTTCACCTAAATTCATCTAAAATCATGACTTAGCTACTGTAGAAAAATCATGCATTTTTGAGCATTTTGAATTTTGAGGTATTTCTGGATGTTTATTCCGTATTGTATATATATAGATTCCGAGCCTATCGATATTGACCTATACGCTACTGAGGGAGAGCAACTAAGCTACCAGCAAGGCAAGCATCATTTGAACTTTCTTTTGCATTATATTTGATCCCAGTTTTGCTAAGTTAGTGCAATGATAATTGCTTGCATGCTATTTAGATAATGTCGTTATTTTTGTGATGTGTAGATTAGTCATCTCCTATTCATTAAGGTTATCATTGAATTATTCCAGCACCACATGCTTAAGTTAGGAGGGTTGAAATATATTGTTCGGGTTTGCTTAGCCATGCAAGTCTAGAACCGGTAGTTGATTGTCGGGAATAACCCGACAATTATGGGATAAACACAACTATCATTATATGCTTTTGTTTCAGATCTTCGTATCTGTTTTATGAGTTAAATTTTGTCATTTTAAATGAGCTTTTGGTCTGGACAAGTGATGGTTAGTGATGGTGTCTTTGTGCACAAGCTTGGGTAAGTGTTTGACTTGTCTGGACAATTAAGGACCGAACTTTGGTAACATCTTTGATTCAAGTAAAACTCGTGCTTCCACACGTGGTGTATGGGCACTGCTTGGTTAAGTAAGGGGTTGGTGTTGTTGAGTTGATGGTGGTGGTGTGAGGGCGTATATGTGTTCCATCGCATATATGTTTCGTAGGGTGCCGATTGCAATTCTTTATTGTGCGGGTGAGCACTATTTAAGCTTTGTTAATTGGGTCAGTATTCCCGGCACAACTTGCGTGCCCATTTGGTTGGTGGGTGGTATAACCTATCCTAAGTGGGATCATGTCGTGCATAGGCGATTCATCTCAATAATGTCAACTTGCTGAAAAATACTGAGTCTTAGTTTACCCGGCCGGCATGCCTTAGGAAGTATGCTATTTTCGGAGGCATCTGGAGGCATACGGGCTAATCAAGTCATGTGGGTAAAGTAGCACACCCCTGTAGGGTATAAATCTATTCGAATAGCCGTGTTCACGGTTATGGACGACCACTTGAGTTACATGGTTGCTATTGTTAGTCTTGGAATTAAAATTGTGGTTATAACTTGGTATTCGTCATGAATGGGATGTTCATGTATTTTGTTGTATCAAAGTGGACAGCCACTTTGTTGTTTGTATGGTTCATTTGTTATCCAATTTACTACTTATTCACATGCTTTACTTCTACTTCAAATCTGATTTTGAAATGGCACTTGAAAAACTAGTATGTGTCTCTTTTGCAAAACTAAGCCAATATGAGCCATCCTTTGGAACGACCTCTAGCATAACTAATTTCTATTTGAGTAAGACTTGTGAGTACCTTTGTACTCAACCTGGTTGCTGCAATTTCAGGTGAGGAAGGGTATAAGCCCGTTGAGCTCGTTAGCGCCGATTTTGGCGACGCTGACGAGTAATGCTATCATTTAACTCCCAGTCGGTTGTCGATGGGATATGGGCATACTACTGCTGGTCTTTTGGTTTATTTTACTTACTTCCACTGCTACCTTACACTCTTATTTGAATTTGGCCGGTCGGCCGTTTGTAATAGTTGTAGACTCTAACTATTATGTTGTATATCTTTTGGACTATTAATGTATGATTGTTGTATGGATGTGATCAACGTTGTATGAGAGTATGAGTATATTGGTCGCTGATCTTGGGAGCCAATATGAGTTCATGCTCGTTGTTCGTGGCTTCCCATTTAATACACTAAGTGTAGTGCTTGGCTTGTTGGAGAACCGACAATCATGTAGTGCTCGCAGAGGAGCTGTGCGCATGATCGTTGGGGCTCTAGTTTGCAGTTAAGCCTCTCACTTAGATGGAGTTAAGTTGGAATCCATTTATTTGAGGTCCAGAGTTGTGTCCATAAGACCATGCTTAGTCTTGGTCTTAAGGAGATAACCTGGGGGGTCCTCACACTCCGGCCTCCTCGAGCGGTCCAGCACCTTCCCCACCCTCGTGCACACCCCGTGCTTCTGCCATATATGTCCCAGTGCCACCGGCTTGCCGCCCCGCCCGCAGGACCGTGCGCCACCGTGGCTTATTCCAAAGGAATGACTTCTGTGGTTCTTTTTGCAGAAATGCAACATTTGCAATTTGAATATGAATAATAGATTGAAACATGAAGTAAACCAAATAAACAATATTAATTTTATCAGTTGTTTTCACAAAGAACACAAAGCCTAAACAAGTTATTCACACAGCCATATGACTTCGATCACACAGCTCCCTTCCCAAAGGTTTTTATGAAAACTACCTCTCATGTGAAATCCCCAAGCATGTATATAACTGCGGACGCGGCTATTCGAATAGATCGATTTAACACTTTATAGAGTTTGTACACTTTACCCATGCGATATAACTAGTGTATCTAGCACCAATTATAACAAAACGTTTCAGAAACTTTATCTCGAACATTGATACTCCCGATGTGCTATACCGCCAGACCAACCCGCACAGAAAGCCAGTTTGACACACATCGTTGGACCTGAAGACGATAAATCGATCATAAATGCGTACTACCTGATAGTCCATACCTCCACCCAAATACACACAGCCTAACCTACTTCCTGAGTAATCAATGTCAAGAATTCATAACTTACTAAGTTAGGCCTGTCCCATTAGGCATGTGATCGTACAGTAAGGCTCAGTTCAATGGCGCACAAAGTTAAGTTCTTAATTGACCAAGACAAGACTTCCAATTTCTAACTATGCCACACAGATTAACATTCCCAATCACACAGTCTACCATGTCACATAGTATCCACCACTTGCCTCAGTCTAAATCCTTTACCACCCAGTTGGTTAAGTGCAACACATGCCATCAACGAGTAATAGCACACAGTATAAATAGTTTTATCACAAAAGTTCCATAATCACTTAGTTAAGTTCATAATAGCAACTCACATGAAATGATGACTCGTGGCATGGCTAAGCAATCTATTCGTATCTAACTAACCCACGTTGGTGCTACGATAATACCAACTAAATAATGAACCAATCTAAGGTGACAAAAGATTATGACATAACAATAGACAAGGTGGGTATAACAATTAGGATTAATAACTAAACCCAAAACCATTTAAATAAATACTTAAAGTACATGCAATAATTTGAATCAAAGTATTTTGAAAACTGGGTTCAATATGATCAAATGTATAACTTGCCTTGGAATAGATCTAGGTACTGGTCTTGATCTTGAGGCACTCCTTCTTCAAAGTTCCCCGAAGTATCAACATCTACTCGCAAACATAGCAAATAAACAAAACAAATAAATAACAAAGAGCAAAAAAAAACTCCAAAAATTATATAAAAATCTCAAATAAATAGATCTCAAATTTAGATGAATTTAGAAATTTGAATGGGCTCAAACGGATTTCAGATGCAAAAGATATGGCCTTTGGAATTTCAAATCTAAAGAAAATACCCTAATTTGGATTTATCGGTTTTTCCGAATTATTTTCCAAAGGAAAAAAAAATGATGCAATGCTGACGTCATCCCTGGGAATTTCGAAATTAAAAGAATTAAAAGAAATACTAACACGTGGGCCCCACATAACAGTGATACGGTTCACAAGGACTGGATCCATGGACACTTGGATCTGATGTCTTGAGGGCTGCCACACATACGCGCACGTGGACCAATCGGGATCTGACACGTAGGCAACAGCTACTGACCAGGACGTTGACTTGGACGCACACGCGCGCACTGACGAGGCGCAGACTTCACCGAATACGTGGGCGACACATCAACACAAAAGGTGATGTGGGCGATGACACCGACGGCGAGGGGTACGGTAACATCCCAAATTTTTAATTTTGGTTAAAAATAAAATTTAATTTTTTTCCTTGAGTTTTCTGAATTTTCTTGAATTTTTTTAAAAGCTTTTTCCTATTTATGTTAAAGCCAAAATATTTTATTTACAAAATTAATTACCAATATTGAGTTGAAAATATTTTATTTAGGTCCAAGATATCTCAAGGTATTTCTGTGAATTTTCCCATTATTTTTGGACTCCTTTAGCTATTTTCTAAAACCCTAAAGATATTATTTCAATTTCTGGAATTGATAAATCAAAAGAATTTTCCCAAATCGAATTCGGGCCGAATTCTTTCAGCCCATCTTCTTTTCGCGGCCGCGGCCCAAGTCACCAGCCAGCTCCTGGCTCAGCTTCTCCCGAGCCCGGCCCGCGCCATGTCCCCTACCTCACCGCCAACTGGACCCCATGAGGCAGAGTCCTTCCTCCGCACACCTCCACGCGCCCTCCCCTGCCCGTGCATGCTCGCCACCGCCGCACCTTGCCCATGCCGGCCACCATCGTGTTCGTCGCCGCTCGTCTACAAAGACCAGGCCGAGCCGGGTCTTGCCCCTCTTGCTGCCCTACCCTTCCTTCCTCCCCCTTCACTTCCCCTCCCTCCTCAAGCTTGAGCCGGGCTCAACCAGCATTCGCGCGCGCACTGGCCGCGCTCGCCGTCCCGGCCGCACCGACACTCTCCTCTCCCCGCCGACCGTGTCACGCGGTGCTCCACGTCCTCGCGATCAGGTCCCCTCCGGCAATTCGGAGCTTGAGCAACCGGAGCGCGCCGCACGGCCTTCTTCCCCCTTTCCGGCCAAAAACCGCCGCCGCTGTCGCTCTCCTCCCACGGTACACCTCCGGCGGATTCATGCCCCAGGGAGCACCTCCGGACCTCCCTCCTCCTATTCCCCTCACTCACTCCGACTTTTCCCCTTCCCAATGGCGCCCCCACGGCGAGCAGCCTGCGCCGCCGCCGGCTCACGCCGCTGGCCCGCCACGTCCTTCCCCAGTCGCCATCACCGATTCCGAAAGGTTCCCCGCGCCACTCTGATCCCCATGCGCGCGCCCGTTCTCCTCCTCTTCCCCTACGGCACCGGCGCCCCTTTTCTCCCTCACGGCCGGCCGTCGCGAGCCACCCCGAGCCCGCCACTGGCCACCTCGTGCTGTGCTGCCGCCGCCCATGTGCTCGCCTCGATGGCCCGGTTCCATTTCTAGCATTCACGGTCGCCGTCGTCGCTGCCTCCGCCGGCGCGGCCCTTGTCACCGCCGCCTGCTCTGCCCTCCCTATTTCTGCCTGTGTGTTCTCCTGAGCGTGTGTGTTGTGTTGTGATTAGGGGCATGTTGGTGTTAGAGACAGTGGCCATCAGTGTTTAGTCCATTAGTGATTAGTTAGTTGGTTAGCAAAAGAAAACCAACTTTGGGTTGTAAATTGGACAGTTAGTTTGGTAATTGTTCAGTGACAGTCCAATCAAATAATAGCTTGTTAAGTTATGAAGTTAGTAAAGTGAATAGGTATTTGAATATCAATTTAATCTATCACACTAGCTAACAGTCTTATCATAACTGTTTGAAACTTAAATCACTCAATTAGGGGCCACAAAAATCAGCATTCCTGTTGTCCCAAATCCTGAAATGAAATATTTCAGTATATCATATTTTCTATATTTCTATCATTTCATGTGATCGTAATCTTTCAGACGTTCGTTCTTCCTCATACGAACTCCGAATCTGTCGATTCTTGTTCTTAAATTCGTATAAAGTATATATCTTTCCATCATTACTAATTTTATAAAAAAGAGTAAAGTACACTGTAGGTCTCTAAACTTGGCGGTGGGTTCACTTGGGTCCAACATCTTTGAAAGTGTCCAATCCGGTACCTAATCTATTTAAGTGTGTCAGCGAGTCCAAAATGCCCAAGGCGGCAATTGGCCGTGGCGTGGGCGTTGACCGTGGCGTGGACACTCCAAAGACACTCAGCGTGGCTCCACCTCACCTCACTAAACCTCTCCCTCCACCACCTTTCCCCTCCTCTCTCTCTCCCCTCTCTTCCCAAATCGAGCTGCATTGCCGCCCACGCCCGCTCCACCTTCTCTGGTGCCCTCTCCTTCCCTGTCTGCTCTGCTCCGTGGCGCCAAGCCCCCTTCCTCGCCTCCCTCCACCTCCACTACTCCTCTGCCCCTGCGCCCGGTCCTCTGACGCATCCCCGGCCTGTGCCCTCAGCTCCTCCCTAGCCCCATGGCGCCGCCGCCTTTCAAATCCACCCTGGCTCCCTCGTGCGGTTCGGCCCTAGCTCGGGTCGGCTCGAGGTGGTGCTGCGCGATGAGCGAGTCATCGGCAGCGACCACGCTCTTGCCGTGATGACGCCACAGACGCGCGCGAAGCTTGAGCTTGACGGCGAGGTCGCGGATGGCTGCGGCAATTGGATGAACATGACCATAGGCTCCGCCTCGTCACGAGTAGGCGGCGTCGATGAGGTCCAGTAGCGAGTCTCTCACGCGCGCCGTTGGGCGGCGCCCATCACCGGGCGAGGGCTTGGCAGGGCACTTGAGTTGGTGGTGGTTAGACATTGGCGCGGCGGCAACGTGGAGGCAGTACTCGAAGGCCTCGTGGCGGACGTCGTCGACCATGTTGAGCACCCCGTTGACGAAGAGCTGCGGGCTCAGCCCCAGCGCCGCCTCCGCCACCGTGATCTCGTCGTCCCCTTCCATACTTCTCGTCCCGGCTCTTATAGAGTCTTGACTAGTGGGCGTGGGTCTTGAGTGGTGGGAAGGAGGCGGTGAGGGGAGCTGCAGCGAATTGGATTGGAGTCGGGGGGTGGTTCGGCCGCCGGCGCCGGGACGGCGGATTGGATGCCCTCCTGAACGCACGGGAAGAGGGCGGCGTGAATCTCAATGACCGCGAGCATGGCCAACGGGACGCGACACACCACCTCCTACCTCCGTCAACGAGCAGTCCAACCAGGTGTTTGACCCACGTGGCTCGCGCTCCTATGGCATAGCCGATCATTGCGCACTGCCATGCCAAGCCGCCGAGCTCGACTCCGGCGGCTGCGACCTGCACCGCAAGGCGTGCCTCTACCAGGTCGCCTACGGCGACGGCTCCATCATCACCGGGGACTTCGCCACCAAGACCCTCATCTTCACCGACGGCTCCCGCGTGGTGCGCGTGGTGCGCGTGGCCCTCGGGTGCGGCCTCGTGGACCGTACCTCCTCGTCGACCAACCCTACCTCCCGCTCCTCCTCCATCACCTTCGGCTCCGGCGCTGTGGGCCCGTCGGTCGCCGCGTCCTTCACCCCGATGGTCAAGAACCCCAAAATGGAGACGTTCTACTACGTGTAGCTCATCGGCATCAGCGTGGGCGGCGCACGCCCCGGGCGTGGCCGAGTCCGACCTCCGCCTGGACCCTTCCACCGGCCGCGGCGGCGTCATGGAGAGGTGACGCGAACGGCGCGCCCGGAGAACGCCCGCGCCACCATGTCCTCCGCCAGCTTCACCTGCACGTGGGCCTGCAAGCCAGGCTGGCGAGTCCACGTCACCGGTCAACGCTCCACGTCACCGGTCAATTGCCAGCTTGGGCTGTTTTGGACCTGCTTGACACACTTAAATAGATTAGGCACTGGATTGGACACTTTCAAAGATGTTGGACCTAAGTGAACCTACCTGCCAAGTTTAGGGACCTACGATGTACTTTACTCTATAAAAAAATTGGATTTTATTTGAATTTAGCTCATTTTCGCGTGTAGATTGCGACGACTCCGGGGAAATTGATCTTTTTGAAGAGTTAGATCCTCAAGCTTACGAGCAAGGCAAGTTATATCTTTTGATCATATTTGATCCCAGTATTTCAAATTATTTAAATTCTGTAGCGAAAGGGAGGGCTCCACTGTAGCGGCGAGGACATGGCGGTGGCGTCGCGGCCGTGAACTAGAGCTCGGCCTCCTTCATTCATTCTCAGTAAATGAGAGGGATGATGAGAGTAGGAGGAAGGCGATCGGAAAAAGGAGGTCAGGGAGCTCCTTGTTGACCTTAAATAGAAGGAAGGCGGAGCTCGCGAGAGGGAGGGAGCACTATGGTGAGCTCGGTCCACGGCGAGTTGAAGTGACCGCGAGAGGACAGGGGCAAGTGAGGGCGTGAAACCACGGGCGAGGCTCGATTAAACCACTGGTGACCGTCGCAAACCAGTGGCGGGCAGTTGAGCCGAGTGTGGCGAAAGGCCATGGTGAGTCTTGGCAAGCGGTCAAGAGTCTGGCGTCGCGTGGAGAAGAAGCCCTGTGAGCGGGCCCTAATTGCCAGCGAACGAGCGAGAGTGACATGGTGAAAGGGTTGGGCTGAACCGCTGATCTTAAATCAGACGGTCCACGTGATGGGGACGTTCGGACGGTTCGATCGGCCGACTCAACCCAGACCGTTGAGATCCAATCGGACGGTCCATAGTGAGGGGGTAAGTGGTGCGGGTTAGGCCAGACCGAGTTGGTCGGGTTCGGCTCGGTCGGAATCGATTTGGGTCCAGTCGGAGGAACAGTATAATCTGATTTGATCTAAGAGGCATGAAGATTAGGGATTTTGTTGACCTAGAAGATTAGCTCCAAAAATTCTGAAATTTTTATGAAAGGTTACTGGATCTAAGAACAATCTTGTGTAAGTTTTACAGATTTTTTTCATGCACTGCATTTCTCTCTAGAAAAATTACAAGTTGCTGCCCTAGGGGTTTGACCAGGGGTCTAACTGGTTTGACTAGCCCCTAGAAAATAGCAAATAAGATCTAAAAATTATGAAATTTTTCAGAGGAGTCACTAGGATGAATTAGAACCTAGGAAAAATAATTCTAGAGAAAGATCACAAAATTTGCTTAAGAAGTTTTCAAGGATTCTGCTTCTAGTCAATTGAAACATTAGGTTTTTGAAATCAACAAATCCTTAGAAAGAGTTTCCAGAAAATACAAATAACAACATGATGCATCAAAAGTTTTAAATTCTCCTCATTTTTATACATTTGAAACACAAACCAAGTTTGGGATGTTACAAATCTCCCCCCCCCCCCTACAGGAATCTCGTCCCAAGATTCCGTTTACTCGGAAAAGAAAGACGGGCAGTCCGCACAAAGGCGATCCTCCCGTTCCCAAGTTGCTTCATCATCGGTATGATTTGTCCACTGAACTTTAAGGAACTTGATGGCACGATTCCTTGTTTTTCATTTAGCCTCTTCAAGGATGCGAAAAGGACGCTCCCGATAGGTCAAATCTTCTTGCACATCAAGACCTTCCAATAGAGATTCCTCAGTTGGAATGCAAAGACACTTCTTCAATTGGGACACGTGGAAAACATCGTGTACTCTCTCGAGTGCAGCGGGCAAATCCAACTTGTAGGCTACAGCTCCTTTCTTCTCGATGATGCGGTAAGGTCCAACCTATCGAGGAGTTAGTTTGGCTTTGATGCCAAATCGTTGATTGCCCTTTAGAGGAGAAACAAAATCATTTGATTCAAAGCTCAACTCGTGATGACAATGATCCGCATAGCTCTTTTGTCTTGATTGAGCTGTGCGTAATCGATCTCAAATCAATCGAACTTGACTTTCGGCCTCATTGATCGAGTCCGGGCCAAAGAATGGTATTTCGCCGGTTTCTGACCAATTCAACGGGGTTCTACACTTTCTCCCGTATAAGGCCTCAAATGGTGCCATGCCGAGACTAACTAGAAAGTTGTTGTTGTAAGAGAATTCGGCAAACGACAAACATTTCTCTCAATTCTTCCCGTAAGAGAGAACACAAGCACGGAGCATATCTTCTAATACTTGATTGACTCTTTCAGTTTGGCCATCAGTTTGTGGATGGTATGCGGTGCTGTAGGAAAGACGAGTTCCCATAGCTTCTTGCAAACTATTCCAAAACTGGGAGATAAAGAGTGAAACACGATCAGAAACGATCGTCCTCGGTATCCCATGCAAACTCACAATGCGGGATATGTAGAGGTCCGCCAAAAGACCCACACGAAGATCAATCTTGACGGGTAGGAAATGTGCTACTTTAATCAGTCGATCAATGACAACCCAAATAGCATCATTTCCCTTGGAGGTTCGGGGCAGACTAGTGATAAAATCCATACCGATCGAGTCCCACTTCCAATCAGGTACTGGCAAAGGTTGTAGCATACCCACTGGATGTTGATGTTCGGCCTTCATACGATGACATACGTCGTACTCGGTAATGAATCTTGCGATCTCTCTTTTCATTCGGGTCCACCAAAATCTCTGCTTAAGGTCTTGATACATCTTTGTGGCCCTAGGATATTACCCTATCTCGAGTGCAAACATATAACAAACAAGAAATGAACTCCAAATGTTTGTATAAAGGCATAAGAATCAGCACAAACCCATAAGACATAAGATCAACTTCTCGGCACGACTAACTCGTATTGAATGAACGAGCAATCGGTTGAGAAGAAAAATTTCAGAACACAACTCAAGTCCTATCGCATCTAAAGAACATTGTAAAAATCATCTAGGGTGTATTAGGCACTAGCCCACTAACACTACATCTTTGTGGCCCTGGGATGAATGGACAAAGGGTTGGCTGAACCGCTGATCTTAAATCGGACGGTCCACATGATGGGGACGTTTGGATTGTTCGATCGACGCACTCAACCCGGACCATTGAGATCCAATCGGACGGTCCATAGTGAGGGGGTAAGTGGTGCGGTGCGGTGCGGTGCGGGTTAGTCCAGACCGAGTTGGTCGGGTCTGGCTCGGTCGGAACCGAGTTGGGTCCTGTTGGAGGAACAGTAGAATCTGATTTGATCTAAAAGGCTGAGAATATTAGGGATTTTGTTGACCTAGAAGATTAGCTCCAAAAATTCTGAAATTTTTATGAAAGGTTACTGGATATAAGAACAACCTTGTGTAATTTTTACAGAATTTTTCATGCGCTGCGTTTCTCTCTAAAAAATTACAAGTTGCTGCCCTACAGGTTTGACCAGGGGTCTAACTGGTTTGACTAGCCCCTAGAAAATAGCAAATAAAATCTAAAAATTATGAAAATTTTCAGATGAGTCACTAGAATGAATTAGAACCTAGGAAAAATAATTCCAGAGGATGATCACAAAATTTGCTTAAGAAGTTTTCAATGATTCTGCTTCTAGTCAATTGAAACATTAGGTTTTTTAAATCAACAAATCCTTAGAAAGGGTTTCCAGAAAATACAAATAACAACATGATGCGTCAAGAGTTTTAAATTCTCCTTATTTTTATACATTTGAAACACAAACCAAGTTTGAGATGTTACACGAAATCCTTGCTGCGGCGGAGTTTTTCCTTGTCGTGGCAGTAGCGATAGTGGCAGCAACGACACGGCAATAGGGGCCTGCCGTGGCGCCGAATCCTTGGCACGACAATAGCGTGGCGGCGACGACGTTGTCACGGCAGTAGATGGCAATCGGCGGCGCTAGGGCTAGGGCAAGACAGTGGCCATGGTGGGGAAAGAGCTAGGGCACAATGCGGCGCTCCCTGGCCCTTCCTTTTATAGGCATGGGAACTGAAACCGAGTGGCACGCACACCGAGCTCAACTTGGCCTCGACCCAGGCCTCAGCCAGTCTGACCGGTCTAGCCCAAACCTTTGGGAAACCGGATATTACAGCAGACCCCCTGCACCTAAAGCTGCCAATTAGATTAAGCCACGTGTCACTCAATTATGAATTAAGCCCGCTAATTACTCAAAGCAGATGAACACGTAATAGCATCGTTCTTCCTTCTTCACTTTTATCTAGGGCCTAAGCTTGCAAATGGCTGCTCAGATTTTTGTGTTGTAATTGAGGAGCCCAGGTCGTTACTAAGTATTTCAACCAAATCACTGGACGAGGTGGCAGGGCAGTGGTCAGCAGCACCGTGTGTTCATCGTCCAGAAGCACGCGGCAGAGATGACAAGTACGGCGGCGGCATTCGCATGCCTTCAGTTCCATCCTTCGATTCTTCTTTGTTTCTTCGTTCTTTGTTTTCCTTTCTAATGGATGCGTTCCGCCAACGGAGCCGCCGGCGGCGGGCGTCGTCTAGGGCCAACACCACCGCAGGTGAGCCCTTTGTGCGCTTTCGATCGAGCACGGCGGCAGTGGCTGTTCACGCCTAGTCGTCCAGATAGATCAGAGAGCCAAGAAAAAGAAGAAAATGTTTGAATGCTTTGAGTAATTATCAGGCTTTATTCGTGATTAAGTGATACGTGGCTTAATATAATTGCCCTGCACAACTTTAGGTGCACCCGAGCCGGTTCAAATAGGACTTGCTTCTAAACTTATCAATATTGTTTTGGTACCGACCACGGTATGTATCATTCTATCATCTAAAACCATACATAGTATGTCTGTGTTTTATACCGGCCTCGATACCGATCAATATCGACTCGATAGTTGTCATACCGGCTCCGATACAAGATAATACCGGTCGTACTGGTGAAATTAAAAATTCTGTCTATTGAACTTATTTTAGTATATGTTATATTTAATTCTATTACTATATATTTGGAGAAATATTACAAATAAGATTTATTGTACATATAATTAATCATATATATACTTACAAATATATATTATATTAAACTTCAAAACGATACGCTGCTACAGACTGATTCCAACATATATTATTTCAAAAACTAAACTGGTCGGAGCTCTGGAACGGTATCGACTGCTTCCCCTCTTTCTTTCTCAAAGAAAAAGGGGAAAAAAAGACGACCTGCCATTCCGATCCCGACCCAATTGTGCCAGTGTGCCACTCTCTCTTGCACCACATGGCTCAGACCGCCGCCGCCGTCGCCGTGCTGGGCAACGACCTCCTGCGCGAGATCCTCCTCCTCCTCCCTTCCCCCGCCGACCTCCTCCGCACCGCCCTCGCCTGCAAACCCTTCCTCCGCGCCGCTCGCAACGCCGCCTTCCTCCGCCGCTTCCGCCGCCTCCACCCCTCCTCCTGCCCGCTCCTCCTCGGTTGCCTCCTCCTCCACCCCCGCCACCAAACCCCTCTCCTGATCCCCACCGCGGCTCCCCGCGTTGACCAGGTCGCTGACTTCTCCCTCTCCTTCCTCCCCCGCGGCGGCTGGCTGGGCGCCCCGTGGCAGTTCTTGGACTGCCGCAACGGCCTCCTCCTCCTCAAGAACTGGGGCTCCCAAGAACTCACCGTCGCCGACCCGCTGACCCGGCGCTGCATCTCCCTCCCGGCGCCCCCCGCCGGCGGCCCCATCGGGTACGGTCTCGTCGCCGACGATGGTGACTCGACGTTCCGGGTGGTTTGCATTTCGCGAGACGGCGGCTCCTCCCGGCTGCGCGCCCTGCTTCTCTCCTCCGGCGAGATTTCTTGGGCCGATGTCGCCGGTCTCTCGTGCGAGCTCAGCCTTGCGGGCTCCCGGGCAATGCAGGCGAACCGATCGCTGTACTGGACGCTCGAGGGTGGGGAGCGCATGTTGGCGCTCAACACGGCGACGACGGAGTTCTCCGTGCTGGAGCTCCCGCCTTTCTTGCGGCAGCTCAGCTTCGACGTCATTGAGAAGGGGGAGGATGGCGGCGGGCTCCACCTGCTCACCATGCGCGGCTTCTGCATCGAGGTGTGGGCCGGTGCGGAGGACGGCGCCGGTGGGCTGACATGGACGCGGGTGGAGAAATCGGTGAGGTTCCACAAGGTGATGGAGAGGATGCATGGTTCCGTAGAGCTGTACCGGCATGGACTGGATGTCATCGGGGTGGTTGCCGGCGTTGTGTTCTTGCGTCAGTGGGATCGTGTGCTCTCCATTGATCTGGAAACTATGAAGCTGAGGATGTTGTCTGAGGAGGATTGCTCGTCGGCGCTGATCTACCCTTACACGATGGCATGGCCGCCACCGTTCTTGAATCCTACTGGGCAAGGTACTTGATGAAATGGTAACTAGTTATTGTTGCTAAACGCCTCATGAAATTTTGATTAGTGAGCTCCTTAAACACAAATATATCAATCAAACATTACACTTGAACTTTCTACCATTCTTTTCGAAAGAAAACAATGATGTTAGTTTTATATTCTTCAAAACTTCCATTGTTGGTTTCTTAGGTGAAATCTTCTGATATACCTGAAAATCCTGAATTTGATACAGGAATGTGACACTATGCTCCAGCTTATGATGGCGATTAAGATCTTCTGGCATAGGTGATGATGGAAAAGGAAGAAAGCCGGTTGTCCATATGAAGTCTTGGGGGACGATCACAATGCAACTGCTCTAGCTGCGCCTACATGTTTGAGCCTTGTATCGTATATTTCTGCGTCCGGTCTGAGTTTGTGATATGTTTTGTCAGACTATGTCTATGGTTGCTCTATTACTCTTAAGAGTATTGTTTGGGGAATTTTGTATTTATGCGAATGCTCTGCTGAAGTTTCATATTGCTCATATAATTATACCGTGCCGAATTTCTGTATCACTGTATCTGGCTTCTCACTTTTGGTACTTTCCGTTGTTGTGACTTGTGATACAATTCTCTTTGGAGTTTGGAGTTTGGACTTCGGAGTGTGTTTCACTCACTGCCACAAATACATGAATATCTGGATAGTCTTATTGGTCTTCCAATATTGTGCACAGCAAAGGACTGAAGATTGAAGGACTCACTTGGTCTATGTCTGTGCTATAATTACAGCAAATATTAAGAGTTTACAGCAAAGACTAACAGTTGATTTAGTAGTTGGTGTTAATGCCTTTTCATTTTCTCTGAAGGAAAAAAGAGATGCAACCATGACAGGAGACATTAGCCTCAGGTATTGGGTTTGTTTTCCAGTTTAGCCGGCTCGATATGCTTTTACCAGGTGGCAGGGGGGCTTGTAGTTCTATCTTGTTTGCGTAGGGACTACTAGGATGATGAATGTGAATGTCTGATTTTTTATGTCCTCTCTGTTCCAGGGCAGTTTTTGCTTAAACTTCTGCGTTGGCTCTGTTATCTAGCTTGTTAACATTGACAACTGCTATTATTGTCCCAAGAGTTAGAATTTCTTCGTGCTCGCATGTGTTCTTACAATGTTGTTATTGCCCGATCAAAGTGACTAGTTTGAGACAATTCGATAGTTTTTCCTCTGCTTTACCTTCTGGAATAAATCTCACAAAGCATTGCCTTCCATCAGGCCTTCTTGATCACCGGCAACTGCAGACAGCTGCAGCATATCATCAACAGCAGCAGAATCAGGATGAGACGTCAACCCGACGACAAATGAATGGACCTCCTTCTCAAGTTCGATCCAGCTCTTGCCGGTATCCTTCCTCAAGCCTATTTCCCTCATCGGCTTCATGACCTTTGCTCGATCATCCCATCTTCCCTCGGATGAGTAGATGTTTGATAACAAGACATAAGCAGCAGGACAGTCAGGGTCCAGGAGGAGCAACTTCTCTTCCGCATATTTCCCAGCCTGAGTTCCCATGGAAGCTACAAGCTCCCATTAAAGCTTGCCAAAGAAGAGCGCTGCCCTTAAAAGATCCATCTTCTGTGGATGATTTCGCGTCATCTAACAGACCAGCTCGACCAAGCATGTCAACCACACACGCATAATGTTCCACCCTTGGAATGAATACAACGAAAATATCTCGCTAATGAAAAACGCATCCCTAAAACATATAAGTATGCTTCTAGTGAGTAGCGATATGTTATTTGTATATCAAAATTAGCAAAACTAGTGATACTGCGATGCCCCGTGTCATTACCCAGGAGGTAATCACACTTAAGCATACGGATTACTATTCGTTTGCCCAGTAAAACACTGCTCCAACGAATAGTAAGCTACTTATCAGAGATAACGCAGCAGAATAATAAAATAGAAACTGTTCTTTATTACAACAGTTGCCACACAGGTCTAAGGTTTTAAATACAATAATTTAATTACAAATATGGAAAGACACTTTCCGCTATTTCCTGCTAGGTTCCTCCGGTAGTCTCCTCGTCCCACGAGTCAAAAGGGGTGATCATCTCGCCTTGCTTCTCGCACCCAACACCCCCGTCACCTGCGGCCTTCTCAAAACCTGCAAAATTTCCTCATCCTACTCGGGCTAACTCCCGGTTGGATCAGGATCTAAGCAAGGGAAAGATAGCAAGAGTGAGTACTATAGTGTACTCAGCAAGCATTAGTAGCTAAAATGCAATTGATGACTCTAACATTTCGTCATAGCAACATTCTCATCCCTTTTCTTACTCGAAAATAAACCTTAAAACTTATGTTGCAAATTTTAATTACAAAAGACTACTTGATTACTCGGAGAGAAGAAAGACCCTAGCGGTTCCTAGACTCCAATCCAGAGACCGGCATGAATTCATGATTTTGTATAGCATCACAAGCAGCTTGTACCACTTTACCCATAGCTATTCGAACTCTTGATGCTAGGTACACCGCATTTCCTTTGATGCGATTTCGAGCTCGAAATCTGTAACGTTTTCGATTCGTGATTAATTTCTCCACCCATTACTTTCCGTCGATCTTGACCGCCACCACCGAAGTTCGAGTAATGTTGGTTGGGCCAGTTCATCCTCTCTGCACCCAACACTCCACATAGTGATATAGCACCTCTTCTTACACTACACTCACACATAATACATACCCGATGTGGAGAGCATAATTACGTAACATGGTAGCATTTTCTGCCTGTTGAAAACAGGAAAATGGTTGGCACTTAAGATACGGCCTCTGACCGAGTAAGAGTTTTGTTTGTCCTTATATTATAACCATATATAAAGGGTCCCACCTCTTGCCCTCTCTCATCCTTACCCCGGGCACCCTTTACCAACCATATTAATACTCTGCTTTCATATCATTTCTCATTTCTCAACTCTTTTCATCTCTATCATCTTTTTCATCTTTGACTCATTTATTTGATTTGAGTTTTTGAGAAATAGTTTTGATGCAATACATATATGGTAGAGCAAAGTAATGTTTACATTTAATATAGCTATATTAATGAACAAAGGAGTAGCTTGCCTTCAAACGAGTAGAAAGGATTACTGTCGATAAAATTCGATTCAACTACTGCCGTCAGCGTCGGCTCGTCTGCTGCAAATATGCAACGGAACGGATAATAATTAATAAAGTAAATACTTAGTGACATTTTGGTGCTACTAATGTATATTAGTTAAATGATTCTTTTTATTAGTGGTTTTTAGATCAATACATTTTTCAAACCCCCGGTCAGTTAGCACTCCCCTTTGTCGTTCCAAAGATCTTGGTTCTAGGGTTAGAACTAAAGATACACACGATCTAATGGGCGATGAGAAAAACTATACAAAAACGCATTCTAGTAAGTCTACCAAATTTTGTTTGCATATTTACCTCTATTTGATTTTAGTGAAGCGCGGAAGCAAAACTTCAACTCTCTAAACAAACGCAGAGTTAATGAACTTAATTAATCTAATTTAGCTAAACGATTGTTAGCAAGTCAAGATTATTGGTCTAATCTAAACACACTCAAAAATTAGCACTCACAAATTCTAGTTTCTAACCTAATCTTAACCCTAATCTACTTTTTTTCCCCTAATATACCCCTCCCTTCCTTTTCTTTTCTCCAACCGGCTACACACCAACCTACCCCTCACTCTCATCTCCCTCAAATCTCTCTCTTCTCCTCCCCAATATCTGGCCCATGCCCCCATGGTTCCTCCATGCCTCTCGACCTCGCGCTCCCCTCGGTGGCTTGGCCCAGCCACCCAGCCAGCTCTTCTTCTTGTAGCCCCCTCACTGGCGCCGCCTCTCTCTTTCTCGGCCGGCCCGCCTCATTGCTTCTGCTCGGCCCCTCACGTTGCCTTGCCTGCCTGCATGCCACACAGATCTCTCTCCTCTAGTCCAGTGACACAGGGGCAGCCAGGCACTCATCTTCTCTACGTGCGCCTCGGGCCATTGCTCGCCGCCCGGCCCGTATGGCCAGCGGCGCCTCGGCTCCCACCTCCGAGCCCTCGGCTCTCATTCGCTACCTCTCTCAACCCCTTACTAATGATCGATTGTATGCTTTAGTTGATTTAATCACTTTGCTTCTTGGTGCTTGAATGATGTGCATAGATAATGGTGGTTCGATTGCTTCTAGATGATGCAAATGAGAGGTGATGGTGGTGATTTGGGGTGGTTTGGTGGACGCTCATCGAGGTACTAATCCCCGTGCTTGATGACTCTCAAACCTTCCCCTCTGCTCTGTGATGATATGCACTACTGAGGGTTGATGGGGTGATTACCATGATGTCGATGATTTGATTGATTGCTATGGATGATTAGAACAAGCGAGAGGTTAGCCGGGTTACCTCCTCGCTAGGGTTTTTTTGGGGGGATGGGAGAAGTTGCGATCTTGAAGCTTCTTGTCGGTGCTCCTTCCTTCCTTTCCCCTTGTTGCAATGGTTGATGTGGTGGTGGTTGTGGGTTGTGGGGAGGCTCCTCTGGTTGCTCCCTTCTCCACCGAGAGGCTTGATGTTGGATGTGGGCTTGGTGTCTTTGGGGAATGCTCTGGTGCTCCCTTCTCTTGTAGCCAAGGTGCTAAGAATGTGGATGGGTTGGGGCTGTGGGTGGTCTTATCCTGACTTGGGTTTGATCTCATCCTCATTTGTGGTAATTTTCGTTTTTACGGCGCTCCTATTCCTATTTACCACAACCCTATTTACCTTGATCCTATTACTTCATGTTCTTGGCTGCTCTCTACTGTGATGCATATAAGCTAAAAATGATGCCGTGGGCAATGTGGCTACCCCTGTGGCTCCCCGGTGATCGGAATGAAATACTGTGGGCGCTGGTTTAGGTTGCCCAATGATGTTTTGAACAGAGGGCGGATATGAATAGGAATATATTGTTGGATTCTAATGTGGTTGAGGCAAATGAAATAAGGTGGGTGCTGGCTCTCACGACGCCGAATGATAAAACTCTCAGAAGTAATGGTTGCCTACTAGCTTAGGTTAGCTTTGGACATCTTGGTTACCACAGGTGCCGACTAACTTGGTTGGTCAGGTCATCTTGGCGATCGAGAGACCATGTTAACTTAGGTTAGTATGGAAGACCTACTGAACTTTGGGTATACTAACGGCAATCCCCCTCCTCTACTCTAGCTGGCACTACTGCTTTTGGTTTTGCTAACTACTTCTTGAGCTCTAGGTTGAAAAACAGGAAAAGCGGAGGATAGCTGAATGAGGTGGCAAAGGAAAGCTTAGATGAAATGGATGCAATCACATTAATTTGTAAATTGATTTCTTTTTGTAATTGGTGTTGTAAAAGATTTGTAACCTTAAATTTGAATTAAGCATTGGATTGTAAAATTTTAATTTCATTTTGTAAAAAGACTGTTACAAAACTGTGCTATGGATAAATAATATTTGCTTGATTACAAGGTTCATTTCGTTAATTATAGAATTGATTATTTACTGAGATTATGTTTGATATGGTTTAATGAAATTTTACTTATGTTAATTACATTATTACTGTTGATAAGCTTGATTTAATTACACGGGTTCTCACAGATACAAATTGTAAAATTCATCACTACACCAAATACAAAACTAGATAGTCTAGATTACTGTCTATGCAGGACACTGATTAATTGATAAACATCAAGTCATCTTCATTCATCAACAAGAGTAACAGAGTAACAAAAAAAAATACCCAATCGGCTGTCGGTGTCGGCAGATGAGCAGAGCAAAATAGCAGATCCCCTCTCGGCCTCCCCGGCTTCCCCCACCTCAGTCCTCGGGCCTCGGTAATCGATTCGGCTCCTCGCCTCCCCAGCTCCCCAGCTCCCCTACCTCCTGGCCAGCTGGCCACAGCCCGCACTCCCTCAGCCGGCGCCCGGCCTGTGGGCAAGCTTCCCCCTCCCCCGCGCCGCCGTCGCCGTAGATCTGCCCGCCCGTGGTCGAGGCGTTGAGCTTCCCCACACGGCCCGCTACTGACGGCCGTGGTGGTCGAGCTTCCCCGCCGGTCGCCGCCGCTAGGGTTTCTCCTCTCCGCCTCTGGCCTCTCGGGCTCAGCCATGTGCACACTCACTGGATCCTCTTTCTCGAGTGCATCTGGTACTGGGGTGGGGTGATCAGGTGATGTGAGGATTTTTGCCATTTTGAGCCTTGTGGACAGCTGGTTGAGGCCTGTGAGCTGAGTTGTGAAAAAAAAAAACCATCTTCTAAGTTCTAGTCTATTCTTCCCTCGGGAGTCACCGAGTTTGGGGCGAGCTCGGCTGCCTTCCATGGCTGCTATGGCATTCGCCCCCGAGGAGGTTGAAGGAGATGGATACGCTCGAGGAGAGGCAGGGCGAACCACGTACGCTCAATCCAACTGCATGCACACCACGACGGCACGACCTGGGGTGCTCTTGAGAAAAAAAATTCGGTTTTTTTCTTTTTACCGCCGCAAAGTTAAGCAGCACTACTCCATTACCATTAGAGACTTCTCTTTTTCTTACGCTACTCTGGGAATTTTTTTTATTAATTAACCTTTTTTGAATTTTATTTTAAAGTTAACCTCCGACACACTTTATTTCCAATTCTGATCTCTTTGGTCACGCCATCACCTGTGGCGCGACAAAACAACACTGTCACGTCTGCCTATTTCTGGTCAAACTCTTGTCACGCCACTGAACAGTGTTATTTGGTCACGCCGCAACCAGTGGCGTGACAAAAAGTGCTATTTTGGAGACTTATTCTGGCGCGTGACAGTGTTATTTTATCACGTCACCACCCGTGACGTGATCAAAGGAGTCAGAATTGGAAATAAAGTGCGTCAGGGGTTAACTTTAAAATAAAATTCAAAAAAAAGGTTAATTAATAAAAAAAAAGTTTCTACTCTGGCTACTTTGGTGCATGAAACAGTTTAAATCAGGCAGGAATCGAAAAAAAATTCTCACGTTTTAAACGACATTTGTATTGAAGAAGAAAAAATCTTGCATTCCAAACGAACCTGTATTAAAGATTTCTTAGGCTACTCTCAATAAGCAGTATCTTATTATTGTTTGTTTAGTGTATGAGAAGTGTTAGGATACTATCTTTCTAATGTATAGTTTTTTATGGTGTAATATCTTAGGCTGTTTCATTTAATTATATGCATGATCTTTAATAGTATTTGAGTATTGTGGCCTATTTGTGGCATGTATTAAAGCAATACATGTTTGTTGCTACACACAAACATAAATACACGGGATCGATCACAATAAATTTTATGTGTTGGATTTCGAGACGGAATCGGTATCCAGATTAAATACTAGAGTACCCTCTCTCTTCATTAACTATGGTGTCACATCATCATTTTATCTATTTGGTAGGCTTAAGATATCAGTCAGGATGAGTACTAGAAGTAACCTTACATGGATCAACTCTTTTCCCTGGAGCGAACAGCAATAAGAGGAAAGAAATCTTGATGCTAAGTGAAAAGATTTTGTAAGATCTGATGTTTAACTTTGGTAATTTTAGGTGGTACAAATTGAAATTTACTCGTTCTTTTTTTATTTGGCTAGGACAACCATCTTAACCTCAGCCGATTCTAGCTGCTCAATCTCGATCCGACGGCAGGTCCGTCGAAGTTTCTTCCATCGTTAACGATGGCTGGTTTAGTTATGTCATGTGATAATTAACTAGGTCCATCGTCAATCAAGGAGTGCTACAAAGTATAGGACGGGTCACTGGCTTGGTGTTAAGAGCGAGGGTGTTTAGTTTCACCCACCTAGATTCAATATGTAAGATCGACCAGACATGTCTTATTTAATGTGAGTACACATACACATGCTGAGAGAAAGTATATACCCACTCTCCATAAGACCATGAAGTCTCCGTGATATTTTTAGCGTATGTAGTGAACGCACACACTAGTGGGGAATGCGCATGGTGTGCATCCTCGATGTACTCTCTTAAAAAAAGAAGTGCTGCAATATAAAATCAACAAAATTTCTGGACAATTTATTGCATGCCCGAAAATTTACAGGATTGCTCGCTGCCAAGTTGTACAGTCCTTCCCCCAATCCCCACCCCCCACAAAAAAATGATGATGAATCAATTAATCTGTGGTTTTTTATGGTACAATATAATTCTGAATTCTGCCTACGCTAACATACAACATGACTCGGCTTCGCCGCTACGGAGTGTAGGCCCAAATAATGTGGGGATGATGCTATTGCCGCCGTGCAGATGCCTGTAAGCCACCGGAGACAATCAACCGAAACCCCATTGTTTGTTGTTCATGCCCACAGGAGACAATCAACTCCCATTTCAAAGTTTGTGACAGGACTGTCACCAAAATCCTCGCTTGGTTTTTGGATGTCATGATTTGTATCGACGTAGGGCTCTGAAAGATCAGATGACCTCACAGAGGGAATGGCATGTTCCTTGAGAATATCTGACGATGCAGCAATTGCTTCTTCCTGATCCAAAACAACAAGGAAGTCGTCTTCGAATTCGAATGTCAAGAACTTGTCTTTACAGGCTGCACACTCATAAATTGAACCATGGTAAGATGAGCTGGAATGGAAGGTGTTAGAAGGCTATTCAACATGAGGCAGTACTTACTGTCGACAAGATGGGCAAGATGGTGGATATTCTTTATCACAGTTCCATTTAGCTTAATGACCTGATATTATTATTGGTTATAAGAACCCATGAGATTTAATTCGCAATCATAAAAAGATTGATAAAAGTGGAAGAGGTTTACTTGTTGATTGCCCATGTGCTCATACCCAATGTTAACCTCGTGTGCCAAAACCTAGACAGCACTGACGAATTAAGGGCAGCATAATAACATAATGATGCATAAGGACTAGTCAATTGATCCACCACGAATACAACAAACCTGCGATACAATAACTATTTGCTCCCCTTCGAAGGTTGCTAGAGAGTAACGTGCCTTTGCCAACAATTTCAGCTGTAAATGAAGGAAAAGATGTCAATAAAAATAAGAAATTACAGATCTTAGGAAAAAGTAAGCTGCAAGCTTGATGATCATGTTGAATGGTCATCTTACCCCTAGTGTATCTTCGCACTCCTCCCTGCAAATGAACAGAAATTTATGCATTAGTAAAAACAAGCTTTCCGATACCAAGCAGGGCTTAAAAGGGGAAGTCGTCGGTTACTTACTCTATAAATGGTTCTGTTAAAGGTGTGAAGACTAGGCCGGCAACTATCAGATAAGAAGGTTGGCCCCCTTCAACATGGAACGGCACCTTATTTGAGATGAAGATTCTTGTAAATTGTGCAAAGTGGTGAAATTTAAATCTCTGTAGTTCAGGAAAAGTTGACGGGTTATAGTATCTTACCAAATGTTTTCTTGGCTGCAAAACAGTCTGGACTTTCATGAAATTGCCTTCCCGAATGATACCTAGTTGAGCAACATCACCTGCATACCTGATTAACAAAAACATCAATTGTTTAATGCAATGCATGCAGGAATATAATAGTTTCTTTAGATTTAAACAAAGATGCCACCACAATGTCGAATTTATAAGATACACATACAGATCAATGGGACAAAATGAGGGTGCCTTATAGCCTTAGATGGATCGAGTTCGTAACTTTGGTATACATATCAAGAGGAAGCTTACAATGTAAAAAGGATCACACAAGGGAATTAGGCATATAAAGACCAGTACATGGATAACAAATACTGCTAAGGCCTAAGTGTTCTGTGATTCTGCAGTACTGAATCCACTAATAGAGGTTTGGCAGGGTAACAGCAATCTAAAACACAAAAAAAAACATACGAATAAAAGTTAAGCTGTAGAAGAGAACATACACAACTTAGCATGGTTAGTAAAAGACACTTCAAAAGGGTAAGGAAGATAAAACTTAAAAGGAATAAGCCAGGGGCACTTACTTTTGACTTGTGAGGTAGCGGAAAGCAATCCGCTCCGTGGACCGAAATGGGACCGTTCCTTCACATCCTACTGTGACACCATCAAAACTTGCTATCACATCTCCCTGGAGAAACAATGATCGGATCAACTTTAACAAATGAAGCAAATGTAGCAAAACAGTTTTGCAAACATTAATTTAGAAAGATTCATTTGCAGTAAGAAAACCAAAAGTCTTCAATCTGTGAACTACATCTAAGGGGTGCAGTAAACCTTGCGCAGAACTCTGCTTGCTGGAGCAGTAGGCTCAACCCGGCGGACAAGAACACCCTTCAAGAACCAAGTAAAATGGCATGTCATACGTGAACACAGAAGAAAATTTAGAGCAGTACTTAATGCTAAAGACAGAAGTGAGAGCAGCTTCAGAAGCCATCTTTTCTAGGGGACATGTGAGTAGAGTGACAGACCTCATATTTAAGATTTAACTATCGCATTTTTTAATAGTATTATAGGAAAAATGAGTGATTGCAAGGTAATGTCTGCCCGAAACCGTCACTAGCTACTTGGTGCAAACAATTTGGCGACTGTTTTTAAAACTCTGGCCTTGCCTTATGCAACTAACTTGCTGTGAGAACAAAGCATATCTAAGTGTTGGCACAACCTCAATTTAGTCTACCAAGGGATCTGCCACCGTGTGAATGATTCAAAAGATGACAGCAAATCTTCCTCAAATATTCCACTCAAAATCCAACTAGGAATTAAAAGCTATAAATTGCTTAGACTTGTTATGAATAGCGTTTGTATTCATCATGAGGCCAATGGGCCAATATATATGCACAAAGTACAGGAGATGAATATGCAAATAACCCCTCATAACAATGGGGAATAACACACTATACATATATCTCTAACACCCCCCCCCCCTCAAACTCATGGTGGATCAACAACACTGAGTTTGGAGAGGTAGAAGCCGTGCTGTGCTCGAGTCTGGACCTTCGTGAAGAAATCCGCTATCTGAAGCTCTAAAGGCACATACTGAAGAGCAATCACCTGATCATGCACACAAGACATCAACACCAATATGCTTGGTAAGCTCATGCTTCATAGGGTCACGGGTAATACTGATAGCATCTGCACTGTCTAACAAGAGAGGAGTCGGTGTAGTGACAGAAACACCAAAATCCTCAAGTAACCACCGTAGCCGAGTAATCTCTGCTGTCAGGAGAGCCATAGCTCGCAACTCAGCCTCTGCACTCGAACGGGACACTGCAGTCTGTTTCTTCGTCTTCTAGGCAATGAGAGAACCACCAAGAAAAACACAGTAAGCAGAGATAGACCGGCGATCAGAGGGATCGCTGGCCCAAGTAGCATCCGAATAAGCTCAAGTCAGAACGAAGCCGGCGTGGAAAGAAGAGACGGCGAGATAGTCCCACGAAGGTATCGCAGAACTCAAGAAGGTGGTCAGAGTGGACTGAGTGGAGCCAAAACGAATCGACTCGAACATGAACTGGATAAGTGATATCCGGACGAGTAACAGCAAAAGGTAGACAAGACTCCCAACAAGATGACGATAGCGAGTCGGATCAGAAAGAGGCTCGCCATCAGAGAGTCGGAGGTGAACATTGAGCTCCATGGGAGTCTCAACGATCTGTTGATCGATGAGAGGCGCAATCAAGAAGATCCTGAATATACTTCTCGAGACATAAAGAAACCATCTGGAGTGGAAGTAACTTCAATTCCAAGGAAGTAACAAAGAGGACCAAGATCCAACATAAGGAATTGCTCACTAAGATGAGCCTTGACAAAGGCAATGTACTCAGAATCATCTCCCGTAATGATCATATCATCAACATACAAAAGAAGAAGAGTCCGACCACGAGACGAAGTGTGGACAAAGAGCGCAATATCATGATCACTAGCTGAAAAACCAGCAGCAGTGACCACAGAGGAGAAGCGCTCAAACTAAGCACGAGGGGCTTGCTTAAGGCCATAGAGAGAGCGACGAAGGTGACAGACCATGCCCTGGGGAACAGAATACCCAGGTGGCGGATGCATGTAGACATCTTCACGCAACTCGCCATTAAGAAAGACATTCTTGACATCAAGCTAAGAAACAGACCAATGGCGAACAGATACCACCGAAAGAAGAGTGCAGACAGTGGTCATGTGGGCCACAGGAGCAAAAGTCTCATCGTAGTCACGACCATACTCCTGCTGGAAGCTACGAACAACAAGACGCGCCTTGTAGCGCTCAAGAGAGCCATCAGAACGAGTCTTAATCTTATAGACCCACTTACACGTGATGGGATGAGAGTTAGACGGAAAGGGAACAAAATCCCAAGTACCAGTACGCTCGAGGGCAGCAATCTCCTCGGCCATGGCATGCTACCACTCAGGGTGAGTAACAACATCCCGGTAGGAGACAGGCTCACGAGTAGTTTGCACCAAAGAAAAACAAAAACAGGCAGAGGCTAAATCGACTAGCGATCGCGGAGAGCGTAGCGAGGGGAAGATGGCCCATCAGGGGAAGATGAAGCATCAGGAGAAGATGGCTCATCTGGAAGATCCTCAATACGAGGTCGACGAGTGTAGTGGGGGGAGCCTAAGGAGCCGCAGGAGACGAAGCAGGCGGCGACAATGGCGGAGAGGCCACAGGAGGAATATGTGGAGACTCGGTGGGACGGGTGGACAATATAGGTGTATCTGGAAAGGTCAAAAAGGACAGAGACTCCACAGAGGAAGCCGAAGGAGAGGCAGGACGTGGGTAGAAGGGACGAGACTCGTCGAAAGTCACATCCCGAGAAATCCGCATCCGTCGACCAACAGGATCCCAGCACCGATAGCCCTTGTGCTTGGCATCAGATCCCGAAAGACACTCAACAAAGCGAAATCGGTTTGGTGCGTTCTCGAGGGGCAAGGAGAACGTAGCAAACGCAGCCAAACAGACGAAGGGCAGAGTAATCAGGAACAAGACCACAGAGACGCTCAACAGGGATCGCACCACAAGAGCGTAAGAGGTCGGATGTTGACGAGATAGGTGGCGATGGAAGCGACCTCGGCCCAAAAGTGAGGTGGAATAGAGGCGGCAATCATCGATTGACGAGCCGTCTCAAGGAGGTGACGATGCTTACGCTCGGCTACACCATTCGAGCATGAGCACCGTGACAAGAGAAGCGAAGCGAGAGTGCCTCGCTTTCGAAAGAAGCCGCAGCAGTAACGAGAGAGGTACTCGCCAAACAGAGTCGGCCACGAAGACACGAATAGAGGCGGAGAAGCGTGTGTGAACCATAGTGGCAAATTGTTTATAGATAGACAAGGCCTCACTACGAGAAGACATGAAATAGATTCAAGTGTGGCGAGAGAAATCATCTATAAATATGATATAATAGCGATGACCCCCTTTCGAAACAAAGGGAGCCAGACCCCAAACATCTGAATGAACAAGATCAAAAGGACGCTGAGACACGGACTCACTATGGGGATAAGGCAATGAATCATTTTACCTAACTTACAACCCCGACAATCTAAAGACACGCTCTCTGAGATGCACCCGAAGACCACGATTTAACTAAGGACGACAGACGAGATCCACACAGATGGCCAAGACGGTGATGCCACTGCTGGAAAGAGCTGGTAGACGGAGTAACAAGCAGCGGAGAAGACGACAAGCGACGGGACACAGGGAGGAGGGCGGCGGCGGCCGGCAGAAAAACCGGCGACGGCAACGGTAAGACCCTAACCCTAACCTCGCTCTGATACCATGTTATGAATAGCGCTTGTATTCATCATGAGACCAATGGGCCAATATATATACACAAAGTACAAGAGATGAATATGCAAATAACCCCTCATAACAATGAGGAATAACACACTATACATATATCTCTAACAAGACTAACCTTAGGCCAACTTGGGTCCAAACAATCAAACTGATAAAAGCACAGAAGTAAGACGTTGTACAAGAGATAAAAGGGGTATTATACGTGTTTTCCCTCCATGGGCTTGATATTGAAGGAACAAGGAGCTATCTATGGTTAACATTCTGAAAATAGGCCATCAAAATTTATCTATTGATCATGTTTTTCTTTTGGAATTTTATTTTGGTAATGTGAGATAACTAAAACCATGCTCAACCATTGTCTTGTAAGTTGTAATCATGTTGCTGCAAACATGGATGCACAAAAGCATTTACACAGTAAATAAGATGCACAGTGCAGCCACCAATTTTATAGATCTCAGCAAGGAACTACCGCCTGAACCATCTAGAAATGTGTGTGTGTTATGCATGAGATTCCATTCACAATGTTAAGAGTGTTGTACATTCTCACTCCCTCTCTAGCCCATGAGGCCCTTGTAGCTCATGAGACCCATGTAACAATGTCTATATATACCTCTCAATAAATGAATAAGCTGCATAGTTGTGAATAGCAAAATTTGTCTCCCTCTTTTTCTAACATGGTATCAGAACAATTCAACCCTAACCCTAGCCCTCTTTCCTAATCCCACCGCCTCCGTTTCTGCTAGCAGCCTCTTTTGCTTGGGCCGGTGAGCCCTGAGGTGCTCCTACGCCGCCATCGCTAGGACCATCTCGTGCACCTGGAGCTCCAAGCCTCGCTTCGCCCGATGACGAGTCGCTCTAAATCGGGACCATCTTGTGCACCTGGAGCTCCTTCCTCGCACCGACGCCCAACGAGCTCCTGGATCACCAATCCTCCCCGGATCTGGCGCTGCGCCTGGAGCTCCTTCCTCGCCAGATCCAAGCCCGACGACGCGTCCCGGATCGCCAATCCTCCCGGATCTGGCGCCTAAAGCTCACCTACTTCGTCACCACCCTAGATCTGGCGCTTGGAGCTCGTCTACGTCGTCCTCGTCGCGGATCCGACGACGTCTTCGTTGGCTCACCGCAAATCCAACGTCTCGCCCACTGCCTAGTCTTCACCACGGATCCGGCGGGATCTCGACGACCTCCACTGACGCCTGGAGCTCGTCGACGACGTCCTCGTCGCCTCGCCGTAAATCCAACCTCTCGCCTGCTGCCTCATCGGGATCTCAACGACCTCAACAGTCTCTCTTTGAATTGTGGCTCTCTCTGAACTATGGTAACCCCTGCTCAGCTATTGATGCGATGCTTCTGATGAACTATGGCTCTCTCTAAACTGTTGTGCTTAGTACTGCTGCTTTTGATTCCTTGTTGTCGTGTATTGCTGCTGTTGATTCCTTGCTGTCGTGTATTGCTACTACTGATCCTGCTGCACTCGTGCTCAGTCGTGCTTAGTACTGCCATGTGGTTGTGGTTGTTAGTCGCTGGATTCTTGCACTTGGTGATAGCAAGATCCTTACTCTCATCGAGAGGATGACACTTGGAGATGGGGCAATTTTCTTTGTTTATTTCTCACACAATGCCGTCCCAACCTGAGGGGTTGGGGATACAAATTTATAGGCTGTTAACCAGCCAAGCATATGCTAAGATGCTAGTCTAAGATGTTGTCCTAGATGCTAGTCAAAAGCTGTCCTAGATGCTAGTCAAAAGCTAGTCTAAGATGCTGTCCTAGATGCTAGTCAAAAGCTGTCCTAGATGCTAGTCAAAAGCTGTCCTAAAGAGATCTTTGTCATTCTTAAAGGGCAAAGAAAGCCAACACAAAAGAGACTTATCCATCACTCTCCCCTAAGTCTTGTGTGTCTCCTTGTGAGAATCTGAGCCATCCCGATCTGGCGCCAAGCTCTCGAACTTGATCCGCCAAGAGACTTGGTCGAGGTCATGAGTGGTCTTGGGTGTTGATGTAGTTGGCGGACGCTTCCCTTCATCCAGCAACCGATGAAGTGGTACCTCACCCGGATGTGCTTCTGCGCTCATGGAAGACAGGGTTCTTCGCCAAGGCCAAAGCGGACTTGTTGTCCACCCCGAGCTCCACCGCCTCTGCGTCTCGCCAAGGAGATCGCCATGTACCGTGCGACCACAGAGCTCGAGTAAAGCGGTAGTGGGCGCAATGTACTCTGCCGCTAGACTAGACAAAGCCACTACTCCGCCGCTTGACCGATGCCGGTGATCGGACACTTGCCGAGGAAGTCTGACATCCGCCGGTGCTCTTGCTCGTGTCGATGTCGCGGCGTGGTCATTGTCGTTATACCCGATGAAGTCCACGGGCACCTTGGGTAGTGCTGGCCGTGGTCGGAGGTGCCCGCGACGTAGCGGAGGATCCTTTCACGGCTTTCTTTGGTGCTCGTCGTCGATCATTGCATGAACCGGTGGACGTGGCCGGCGAACGCCAAGTCCGGCCGGCGTGTGGACAAGGTAGCGAAGGTCGCCCATTAATCTTGCCGCAGATCTTGCGTCGCGTTCGCCTCTCTCACAGTACTCTCACGACTTAGCCCGACCTCTCCTCCATAGGAGTGTGGGGTGGGTTGCGATCGGTGAGGCCGCCAACTCTACGATGCGCTTAGCGTGGCGGTCTGGCGAAGAGATCTGCCGAGTCGTCTGGTGGACCTCGATCCCGGTAGAAAGAGAGGGCTGAGGTCGCTCATCCGGAAGGTGGCCTTCATCTCCGCCTTTGAACGCCTCGATCTCCTTCTCCTTGGTACCGGTGATCACAAGGTCGTCGACGAGACGCCTATCGCCAGGCATTGCCTCACTTGCCCGCCGCAGAGACCCTGGCCTCGTGGCCTTCTTTGGAATCCCATTTGCTTGAGGTGGAGTCGACTTGGCGTTCAAGCTCATGATTACTGCCGAAGTCGTGAGGAGCCTTGGCGCAAAGCGAGGACCTTGCTTTCTTCCGGGGATGATGAATCCCGTGGTGGCAGACGAGACCTCCTCCTTCAAGTCGCCGAGGAGAAGCAGACTTGACGTCCATGTGATGGACGCACCACCTCTGAGGCTGCGAGGCGAGAGGAGACGCACGGACTCCATCCGGTAACAGCAGCCAAGGCATCGTCGGTCGACTCCTCCTCGCCGGACGGCCTCGTGCCACGAGACGCGCCTTGTGCTTGATCACCTCTCGGCCTTGTTTTTCTTGAGCTTGAAGACCCACTTGAGAGAGATGGCGTGGTGGCCGTTACCGAAGATCGGCCAGCCCCACGCGTCTTGTTTCGCTCGACGGCGTCCATCTCTCTCGCATCGCGGCACGCCATGCTGCGTTCTCTCCGCCTCGCTGAAGAACGAGGCTCGCTGCCGCCGTCCGGTCGAGGCGCAGCTGGTCGCGCCGCTGCGCCATTCGAGGCCCGCCGCCACCGGAAGGTCGCCCACGATGCAGTAGCGCAGAGGCTCGCCGCCGTGGTAGGCGTCGATCGCGATCTCGTCGTTGGACAATGAGCGGCGAACTCCACCGTGTCTTTGCTCGTCGTGGGCGGCCGCCGGTCTGAAGCTCGGGAGAGTAGCGCCGGTGTGGGAGAACAGGCGTGGCGGCGGTCTTGGCGGTGGACTCGCCGGAGCTCGTGGGCTTGCCGAGCCGCGCGGTGGCGGTGGTGAAGGACTTCATGGGAGGCGGTGGCGAACAGGGTGGTGGGGTAGGCGAGCTTTTGTGAAGACAGCCGCGGCTCCCGCCTCCTCGAAGTGGGCGTGTCGACAACGAATCGCCGGTCGTCGGTCGAGCCGTCATCCACCATCTTGTCCCACGTCGGCCTCGCTTCCGTCGAACACGACGTCACGCGTGATGCGACGCGCGCCGTGTCGTGGGATCGAGGACGCGGTAGGCCTTGGCGCCTCCAGCGTGGCCGGCGAAGACTCTGGCGTGCTCGGCCGTCGAGCTTGCCGACGTGGTTGAGCTCCTCGACGCGAAGGCCGCGCGGAAGACACGGAGGTGGCTTTCACCGGGCTTGTGCGTGCCGGCCTCGTATGGCGCCTTGCCGCCGAGGGCCTTGGTGAGGAAATGGTTAAGCAAGTGAGCGGCGATCATCATCGCCTCACCCCAAAGAATGCCGATCATCTCTCGCTGAGGAGGCGCGCGCGGCCACCACCGTCTGGTTCGCGGCCTTCGACGCTGCTTCTGCTGCGGGGTGTACGGCGCGAAGAAGTGACGATGGATCCCTCGTTGGCGCGATCGCCGCGAACTCGGCCGCCGTGAACTCACCGCCGTTGTCCGTCGTAGAACCCGGCTTATGCCGCGACTCGCCTCCGCAGCAGCTTGAAGGCACTTGATGGCGCCCGCCATGATGCCTTGACGCCGAAAGGGCAGCCCACATGTAGCGGGACACGCGTCGCCGACGAGGAGGAGGAAGTAGCGCCTCCAGTGTAGCCGGTGTCACGGGCCACGAGGTCACCGTGTACAAGCTCCAGCTTCTCCTTGGCGCGAAGCTCGCTGGCGAGGAAGAAGCCGCCGTAGCTTGGCGAGGGCGCAGTGTCGCAGAATCGCTCACGTGGTCGACATGGGGCATGCCCCGCGCCATCTCCTTGCCGCCGAAGCCGTCTCGTGGCCTCAAAGTTGAGGTGCCCAAAGCGCCGTGCCACCTCCAAACGCCGTCGTCGCGGCGGGTCAAGAAGACAAAGAGGTTGCACCACCCGCTGCGTGAAGGGCGTGAGGCGGTTGCTCTGTTGACCTTGACGAGGAGCCGGCGACTATGATCCCGTCTGACGAAGACCGTGCTCAATCTCCACGCGATCCGTTCTCATCCAAATTGCCCCAAGCCGATGATGGAGTTCTCAACGCGGATGTAGTAGACACCGCGAAGCGGCCGGTGCTCGCCCGATCTTGGCGGCGAAGACGACAGAGCCGCCGCTTGATCTCCACTTCGAGGCGTCGCCGAACAGACGGTGCCTCGAACGCTGAAGTCGAGCTCGGAGAAGAACTCCGCCGCCGGTCATGTGGTGGGTGGCGCCGTGTCGAGGCACCACCCGCTCGGTCTTGTCGTTCTTTGAATCGCCGCCGAGGAGGGCGTGTGCTTTTGGCTCGTCAAGGTGGAGGAGAGCCGCTGCGGCCGGTGCCGCTGGAGGTAGTTCGATGCTCGTATGAGCAATGAAACGAGCCGTACCGCTCCTCCTCCTTCTCCGCGCGCTGGGCTGGCTGGCGTCGTGGTTGCCGACAATCCTTGGCCCAATGACCGTGCTTCGCGATTGTAGGTAAGAGTCGTCTCGTCGCCGCTTTGCTTGCCAGCCAGCGCCGCTGGCGCCCACGGCCATCACCCTCGGACGCCCTCGCGCCGCTGGCGTCTTTACGCTTCTTGCCGCTTACACGCTTATGTCGCTGTCGTGGAAGAAGGCTCCTTCTTCCTCGTTACCTTGGCCGGCACCCATCGCTTCCCGAGCGAGAGGAGCTTCCGCCAACGGTGACGGGTCCCGAAGACGCCAGGGTTCATCGGCTCGCAACGACCTTGAGGCGACCTAACGCCTCGATCGTCATCGTGGAGAGGTCCAGCAGAGACTTCGACGAGCGAGCCATCTGCTTGTACTTCTCGGGGCGCAGGCGGAAGAGCTTCTCCACAGCTCTCTCCTCGCCGTAGGTGTCGTCGCCGAACTGCACCAACTTCTGCAACAGAGTGTTGAGACGGAGAGCAAAGTCATCAACGTCCTCACCTGGCTTGAAGGCCAGATTCTCCCACTCCTTGCGTAGTGCACGCAATGTAGACTTGCGGCGCGATGCGGCCGCCGATCGTCTTTGCAGCGATGGCGTCCCAAGCCTCTTTGGCAGTCCGCTTGTTGGTAAGCGAGAACTGCATCTCGGGCGGGACTGCAGCGATGAGAGCATCCAGCGCCCGTCGATCCTGATCGTAGTCGACGTCTCCGTCGGATCAAGCATCCCACATATGCCGCGCTGAGCTTTACCCTCATCACCGCGGCCCCACTCGGCGTAGTTGGTCTTGGTGAGAGAGGCCACCCGCCGGGGCCGATGTCCTCGACGACGACTGGTACTCGTGGTGACCACGATGCATCAACCGGAGAGAGTCGCGTCGCTGTGTGGCAGCGCTCTCCGCTGACCAGTCGCCGCCAGCCGTCTTGGCTCTCCAGAGGCGCCATGGCTCACGCTTGTCTCGGCCGCCGCTGCGCTCGTGGGCGTCTTGCGGTTGCCCATCGCGCGCTTCATACTCATGCTACCTCCCTCTCCAATGACTCAAGGTCCGCGTCGGCTGATATCGGCGAGATGGAGCTGCTGCTGCTGCGCCGCTGAACCTCGACCTCATTCTTCTGCCGACGCCTGTGATCTGCCGCCCATCGCTTCCACTTCTGGCTGCCGCCGCTCATTCTTTACCGACCTTTGACGCTTTTTCGCCGCCCGGCTGCCAGGTTGCCGCCGCTTCGCGTTTTCTCTGCCACAATGAATTAAGCTTCTTCTTGCCGCGAGGCGCATCGAAGGCTGAGATCGCCTCTGCGGACATGGCGTACACCGGAACTAACTGCGTGGAGAGAGCGCTTTACTAATTGGGCATTCTTGGGCCGAAGCGAGGTTTGGAGAAGGATTGAGCAGAGATGCTCAAAGTTGCGAGATAGTACGACTCGATACCACTTGTTAGTCATTTGGATTCTTGCACTTGGTGATAGCAAGATCCTTACTCTCATCGAGAGGATGACACTTGGAGATGGGGCAATTTTCTTTGTTTATTTCTCACACAATGCCGCCCCAACCTCGAGGGTTGGGGATACAAATTTATAGGTCGTTAACCACCAAGCATATGCTAAGATGCTAGTCTAAGATGTCATGTCCTAGATGCTAGTCAAAAGTCATCCTAGATGCTAGTCAAAAGCTAGTCTAAGATGTCGTCCCTAGATGCTAGTCAAAAGTCATCCTAGATGCTAGTCAAAAGTCGTCCTAAAGAGATCTTTGTCCTTGAAGGGCAAAGAAAAGCCAACACAAAAGAGACTTATCCATCGCTGGTCCATCAAGATGGCAAAATCTGACTCAATGTTTGGGGATAGTTCATCTCTCGTGTTCACAGACATCAAGCTCAATGGGTTGAACTACCAAGCATGGACTTTTTCAGTCAAGACTACTCTTAGGGGTTATGATTTGGCCTCTCACTTGACCGATGATCCTCCTGATCCGAAGAAGGTTGATGTTGAGGCAGTAAAGGCTTGGCAGAAAGAGGATGATCGTGTTATGACTGGCCTTGTTTTGAGTGTTGATGTCTCTCTGAGGATGAGTCTTGAGTATCATACTTCAGCCAAGCAGATATGGACATACTTCGAGAAAAGATATGTTCAGTCCAGTTGTGTTCTTCGCTTCACATTGCTCAAAAACCTTCATAGTATTTAGCAGTAGCCAGATCAGTCAGTGGAGGAGTATTATAGTGCTTTCACTCATATCATTGGTCCTCTAGAATCTACACCGAAGGCTGTTGTTGCTTGCCAGTCTTGTGTTGCCAAAGATGAGTATGCTCAGCAGACGCTCATGTATCAGTTTGTGATGGGGCTTCGATCAGAATTTGAGCATGTTTGTACTCAGTTACTCAATTATCCTAGTTCACCGACTTTGACTGAGGTTCTTTCTAGTTTGATTGCAGAGGAGAATCGTCTTCATTCGCTTATGCCTACCTCAGGATCCTCACCACATGCTATCCTGGGTCTCTCACAGCGGTCTGGATCTATCAGAACGACACCCATAGAAGTGCTAGTATGTTCTCATTGAAAGAGGACTGGTGATCTTGTTGACAAGTGCTTCAAGTTACATCCAGATCAGCTTGTTGATTATCGTGACAGATATCCATCTGATCGTCATCGTGGAGCACCTACTGGGCCTCCGAGAGAACTTACTAGAGCAATCACTGTTGCCATACCTACTGTGACTTTGGATCAGTGTCTGCTATGACCTCAGCTGCACCTTCTGCTTCTAGCTCTGCTCATCCTTAGGTTCTGGACTCGGGTGCCTCCTTTCATGTCACATCTGACAGCTCTCAGCTTGTTACTCGTAGGCCCGAAACTGATGCTGCATATGTTCACACTGCGGATGGTACATCTTGCTCTATTACTCATCAGGCCATTCTCTCTACATCTCGCTTCTCTGTTCCTGATGTGTCTTTTGTTCCTCAGCTATCTATGAGCCTTCTTTCTATTGGTCAACTCACTGATATGAACTATTTCATTGAATTTAATGATTCTTCTTGTTTCATTCAGGATCGTCAGAGCATAAGAGTGATTAGTTCTGGCCATCGCCGTAGAGGCTCTCCTAGTCTCTATTTCTTGGACACCTTACATCTTCCTTTCACCAGTATGTCGAAGGCCTCAGTGTCTTCTGCTATGTCATCATTTCAGTCTCCTATTAGTTCTTCCTTCAGCAAGTGGCATCATAGGCTTGGTCATCTTTGTGGAACTTAGCTCACCACTCTAGTTCACCAGGGTTCCTTAGGTCATGTCACTGTTGAATCTAGTTTTCATTGTACTGGCTGTAAGCTGGGAAAATAGCTACAACTCATATTCCAGTAGTACCTCTCACTCTTCTGGTCCTTTTGATTTAGTGCATTCAGATGTATAAGGTCCATCTCCTTTTGCTTCCAAGGGTGGTCATATTTGTCAATGATCACTCTCGATATACTTGGATCTATTTTAAGAAACATCGCTTTCAGTTGATTTTCATTTATCAGTCTTTTGCCAAGATGGTTCATTCATAGTTTTCTTCTTTCATTCGTGTTTTTTGTTCTGACTCTGGGGGAGAGTATCTTTCATCAGCCTTTCGTCAGTTCCTTTCTTTTGAGGGTACTCTTCCTCAGCTCTCGTGTCCTAGTGCGTATATGCTCATAATGGTGTTGCCAAGCGCAAGCATCGTCACATCATTGAGACTGCTCGTACTCTTCTTATCTCCTCCTTTGTTCCCTCTCACTTCTGGGGAGAAGCAGTCTCTACAGCAGTCTATCTCATCAACCGTCAGCCCTCTTCCAAGCTTCAGGGCAAGTGTCCTGGTGAGATCCTGTGTAGAGCACATTCTCGCTATGCTCATCTTCGTGTCTTTGGTTGTGTCTGCTATGTCCTTCTAGCACCTCGTGAGCGCACCAAGATAAATGCTCAGTCGGTTGAGTGTGTCTTATTGGGTTATAGTGCTAAGCATAAGGGCTATCGTTCCTATGATCCCTCAGCACGTCGCATTCACACTTCTCGTGATGTGACCTTTGATGAGGGTCGACCTTTCTTTTATCATCCTTCTACACATCACACTCCTTCCACAGATTCCACCTCCTTTTTGTGTCTGCCATTCTTTCACTAGACTTGTCTTCTCCAGATACACCTTCTCCACCAGTTTCACCTTCTAGCGTGTCTTCTCCACCAGCTCCACCAGTTTCTGACACTTCCACTTTTCCCTTTCACTATAGTTGCCGACAGAGAGTTCCTTCTGATCCTCTGTTCTCCTCCCCTCCTCCTGACCCTCTGGCCAATACCACCGACTCTGACAATCGTTCTACTACATCACGGTATGCCCTACATGATCGTTCTTCTATTCAGGCACCAGAGATATGGAGTTTTTCTCGTGCAGGTGAAGTAGCTGAGCCAAGTACCTATTAGGAGGATGCCAGTGTACCTGAGTGACAGTTGGCTATGACAAAGGAGCTCACAGCATTAGAGTGTACAGGCACTTGGGATCTTGTTCTGCTACCATCCGGAGCTGTTCCTATCACTTGCAAGTGGGTGTACAAAGTAAAGAACAAGTCAAATGGGTCAGTAGAGCGATACAAGGCTCGTCTTGTTGCAAGAGGTTTTCAGCAGGCTTATGGTCAAGATTATGATGAGACTTTTACTCCAGTTGCTCATGTGACCATAGTCCGTACTCTTATTGCAGTTGCAGCGGTAAGCACATGGACTATATCTCATATGGATGTCAAGAATGTTTTTCTTTATGGTGATCTACATGAGGAGGTCTATATGCAGCTACCCCCCGGTGTTGAGGCTCCTACAGGCTATGTTTGACGCCTTAGGCGTGCTCTATATGGTCTCAAGCAGGCTCCTCGTGCTTGGTTCGAGTGTTTCAGTTCTGTAATTCGAGCTGCTGGTTTCACTCCGAGTGAACATGACCCCGCCTTGTTTATTCACACTTCTTAGCAAGGTCGTACTTTGCTTCTACTGTATGTAGATGATATGCTGATCACAGGAGATGACATGGACTACGTGGCTTTTATCAAGAAGAAATTGAGTGAACAATTTATGATGTCCGATTTGGAACCTTTGAGCTATTTTCTAGGATTATGGTTCATTCTGATAGTGATAGCTACTATCTTTCTCAGCATCGCTATGTTCAGGATCTGCTTGCTCGCTCTAGGATGACTGATACTCGTACTGCTGCCACACCCATGGAGCTTCACTTGCAGCTTCGACCTACAGACGGTGTACCTCTGACAGATTCTTCCCGCTATCGTCAGCTCGTTGGGAGCCTTGTCCATCTCACTATCACCGGGCCAGACATTGCTCATGTTGTTCATGTGCTCAGCCAATTTATCAGTGCTCCCACCTCAGTTCACTATGGTCATACTCTTCGTGTGCTGAGATACTTGAGAGGAACTGCGTCCACACGTCTATTCTATACCAGTTCGAGTCAGCTCCAGCTCCACGCTTACTCTGACTCCACTTGGGCGAGTAATCCTACTGATCGTCAATCTATCACTGGCTATTGTATCTCTCTTAGTACTTCGCTCATTGTCTGAAAGTCCAAGAAGCAGACTGCAGTGTCACACTCTAGTGCAGAGGCTGAGCTTCGAGCTCTTGCCGCTACCACCTCGGAGATCATTTGGCTTCGATGGCTCTTGATTGATCTCGTTGTCCATTGTGACAATCCTACACCTCTTTTGTGACAATACAAGTACCATTCAAATTGCCAGTGATCTAATCAAGCATAAGCTGACAAAACATATTTGTGTTGATGCATCTTTCACACGATCTCATTGTCAGCAGTCGACCATTACCCTCAAGTATGTTCCTTTAGAGCTTCAAGTTGCAGATTTCTTCACTAAAGCTCAGACTCGAAAACATCATCGATTTCATCTACTCAAACTCAGTGCATCAGATCCTCCTGATCCACCTTGAGTTTGAAGGGGGTGTTAAGAGTGTTATACATTCTCTCTCTCCCTCTCTAGCCCATGAGGCTCATGTAACAATGTCTATATATACCTCTCAGTAAATGAATAAGCTGCATAGTTGTGTCTTCCTCTTTTTCTAACACACAAATCTCTAATAAACTTCAATATTCACAAGCTGAAGTTCATCATGTAAAGATATCATACCTCGCTTGAAGGTACTTTTAAGCTTTCACGCAATGCAGGGTTTTCCAATTTCTGAAGTAGGACACCCAAGCAAGGAAATCCTACATAATATTTGAAAACATTGAGCAGAACTTCAACAGACTACAATAATGTCACCACATAATACAGCAGTAGTGAATGCATACTTGGTATCCTCACAATTAGGAAATGCTTATCAATAGATAAGGGGTTAAAAAGGCTTTGAGGGAAATTAATACCAACTCCAAATATTGCAGGGATATATCTAGTTGAAATTTCTGTCTGACCCTACAAACCAATTTTTGCGCACTATGTAATAAGTCAATATCTACATATCTACCGATATACATAAGACATGGTTTCAATGTACTTATTTCTTAAAAACAAAAATACTTTACCTGTGTATTTTCCATTTTTCCGATAGTCATTCAAGAAATGGGATACAACTGTAGTTGGAATAACATATCCAATATTTTCAGCTTCATCTGACCTGAACACCTAAACAAAATAAACAATGAGAAAAGGGATTTGAAAGCCAGAAGATAAAATTTATTCTCGTATTTTACTTACTTACAGTACAATCACTTTTTAGATGGTTCTGTTTTGCATTAAATGTTCCAATTCATGTTAGATGTTAAGATATCCAACTCATTCGAGAAATATAACAGATTGATATTACAATATCCAAATGTGAATAGTATATTAGCCCATACATATTGCAAGCATGTCTATTCCTCTCACAAATATACACAAACTCAGCTTCTCACTTCCTTAAGTATTTCTATCCTAATCTGAATAGTAAGGGCAATTTGCTTTTGTTGTGTTGTGGAATCTGGTTAGTTACAACAATCTTTACCGATTATAATAAAATATTGGTGTTTTGACTCTCAAATAGAGGTTGCTAATTAGTTAGTGTAAGTGCTTTTAAAAAGCCACAAGGGAGCCTAAGTGCAAGGGACATATTAGGGTCAGTACTCAGTAGAGCTACACCAAATTCGACAATTAACTTTTGTCATTTAACTCTACCCATTTGATGTTCATCAAAATTACACCTCGGCAGGCTTTGAGTGCATCTTTTATGTGTGCAAATTAAGGTTTCAAAAAGATTACCTTTTAATATCAGTAAAAATAATGTAAAGTGGTTATGGTTTTTTGAAATGTGAAATGCACAAGTAAAATCTGATCCAATTTCATATATAGTGATCATCAAACCTGAGCATTTCCAGATGCAAATCTAACTCAGTTTTAAAAACTTGAATTGGGATTTGGTTTGACACCTACCTGATCTTTTTTGACACATATACATCATTTATATCCACACATGAACCACCTAACCAATGAAATAACTTAATAAAAGTACCTGAAATGCCACTCCAATGCATTCCCCTTGCTCATTAAAGGCTGGCCCACCACTGTTTCCTACAAGAAAGCAAACATAACACAATTCATCTTAGTCAAGGTCAAAGCAAGATATAATATCATCATGAAATAAAAAAAGAATAGTGATGAAATCATTTTCTTAAAAGAAGGCACAAGTACAAGGCAAATGCAAACCAGGATTTATTGCTGCATCAATTTGAATGCCAAGAAGATCTGATGTTCCATGTGCATATGGAGTGACCTGGGCTAATTCCAAAGGAAAATAGTGTAAGCTCAATCATCCAATTAAGTAATATTACCTTAGAAACATATCTGAAATTATACTTCACTCTATGAACTATGTCTTCAAAAAATAATGTTGAATGTATTGTCATGTTTCCATTAACAAGCTCGATGCAAAACAAAATGACCTTTATTAACTGGCAATTACTTGAATACCAAACTAGTGATAACTATTTCTAGACCTAGCTAACATTAAAAAAAGAGAGGCAAGATTAGCTAACAGAAACACAGACCCATATCAGGACTTGCTGATATTTTGAGAAATGGGGCAATCATTGCATGCACAAAATATCATCACTTTTCTCCTCGTTGGGGAAAGAGCCCATTCAAAAAGTATGACGTAAATAAAACTGAATGAGCCCAGAGATAGCACCTCAATACGTGATACAACGCCTTTTGTTACAGATATCGTGTCTCCACCAAGAGGATATCCCACAACAGTTACTGAATCCTGAAATAAACCATAAAAATAATGTCAGATGGCAATAAGAAAAAAGTATATACCATACCATCCAACATAAACTAAATATTAAGATTTTTTGCAAATACGGATACAAACGGTATAATGAATTCCGCTTCATTTGCGGGCATGAGTGAAGAACAACTTGAGCTCAAACAGAGATGTTTATACCATCAGCATGTTGACGGTAAGTACATGTTACCCCATTAAACACAACACAAAAATAATTACCTGAAGGCATGGTAAACGACCAAGGTGAAGTGGCTCTGTTCCTCGCCAAAACTCTTCATTCTCGACGGAGAGCAATGCAAGGTCACACTCGATACCCCTAGCTAAAACCTGTGAATCACTTTATCAAAAGACATCCTACCAAAGTTATGTAAAATCATACTCCCTCCATGTCAAAATATAAGTCGTTTTAGACTTGTACACAAGAATTAAGAAAGTGGCTGAAATGCCCTTGTTGCCTTTCAATTATTCCACAATGGAAAAGATGCCTCATTTATTCATGAGAGTGATAGCATTCATTTAGCAAGGGCATAAGAGGAAAAAAAGGGTGGACAAGTGCCTCGAAATTGTAGAACGACTTATATTTTGAGAAGAGTTGAGAAGGCTAAAACGATTTATATTTGGACACGGAGGGAGTAACTAACATGTAACAACTATTAGAGATATATATATAGTATATATATATATATATATATGAGGGTTATATATATATTCACCTCATTATTTGTATATATATATATATATATATATAATATATATAATATATATATATATATATATATAGTATATGAGGTGAATATACAAATAACCTCTCATAACAATGGGGAATAACACACTATACATATATCTCTAACAACAACCAACAATTCTTGTTTCCAATGGGTAATGGTTACAAACATTGAAGAACAATGTAAAAAATAATCTTATTTTAAAATATGCCCATAAAATTTTCTAACATTAACTCTAATCACCACCATATCTGCTGACTACAATATGGATATAATAATTTATCTAAAAAAAATCTGAAATAAAACTCTGTTACAAGTGGGGACAACCGTATCTATTTACAAACCTTTTCAATGTCACACAATTAACCATAATCACAATTACAAAAGGTGACTATCACATGAATATTAATTAATTTTCCATTTTTTAGTTTTTTTTAAGAATTCATAAGTTCCTAATATGGAGACTCCAATCTTGTCAATATAGTGGAATGTAGTTAATCAGCAAAGTTGGAAAGCCAAGTTGATATGCAATGGCCAGTAACAGTAACATCGTGAGTTCGTGACTTCGTGTGAAAGGTTCCTCAGGGGTCAGGGGCTGTATTACATAAGAATTCCTAAGCACAACTTCGTGTTCAAGTAATTCAGATTATGTAAGCATAGACTAAAACAATAGCTATCCAATCTGAGTTCAAAGAGAAAGAGGGCTGTGATATTCATGCAAATAAAAGTTGTCAACAAAATCTCTTAAAAATTGAAAGTAGCAGAGTTACAAGGAAAGTACCTTGGCAATATATTTTTTGTCGTCTCCCCTTCTCTTTACTTTAACCTGTGTTGAAAAGTAGCCTTAGTTTAACAATGTAAATGACACAAGTAAACTGTTATCTATCAAAAACCAAATAGTACAGCAATATCAAAAACCAAATAGTCCAAGCATCGGTGATTCAAAACTCTAAATAAATTAGTTCAGCAGGTGGAAGCAAGAGATTCGAGCCAAAATACATGTTAATGATGAATTAGAACTGTACAATTTCAATAGCACAACAGGCTTTCGGCCAAGTTGGTGTGATTCCTGTATTATTGGAAAGCTTGAGGGTTGAGATTGACTTGATTCTGTTTACATCCCCTGTTATTATGTGATCATGTGAATATTACTCCCAGCTAAGAATACAAGTACTGCGAACTAAAACGAATGAAATAAACAGTATTTGATTGTTCTGCCTAAGAAGAAGATTACAAAACAAATGTTTGTTCATATATAGGCACATTTGAAATGAGGATCCGACACACTTTAATAAAATAAAAACCTGAAATTGACAGATACGTCTAATTAAATAAGCACCTGGGTGTCATGCTCAACACAATGCGCATTTGTCAATAGTTTCCCATCACTGATCATAAAAGCACTGCAAAAGAAATATTTAGCAAGATAAGCACAGAGGTTCTAATTCAAGGCATGTGACTCATATTATTTTGAAACGGGTGACTCCATCCAAAAGATGCGGATGAAGGTCAAGATGTAAAGGTGAGACTGCTTGTTCATGACTTCAACAAGCAGGAAGCCTTTTAGAATGAAATGACCACCGCATTTGTTTACAAATTTATTCTTGAAATTGTTCGATCAATGCGTAAAACATAACTGCAAAAAGGAGATGCTACAACTCCCCTACAGCATTAGTAAATCACTAACTGAAGCATAATTAGTCCATATCTTTATCCCCGCACCCTTTTCCACCAGCTCACCAAACACACAGGCAGACGAAACTCGGTGCTGAATAGCAAAAAAATGTAACTAAAGAAGTTCAGTAAAGATCTTAATCAGAGATACGCATTAGATCAATACTTGCCTCCCTGTGCTTGCATGCTGCCTTTGCTTCTGCCAAGGGAGCCCATAATCAGGAGCAATATGAGTGCAATAGACCTAACAAGAGGGCAGATAGTTAAGAACAAAAAGGACATGACTAAATTAAAAATAAACATAACACAAAATCAAGATAACAAGACCTGCCGCCTCAAAAAAAAAACTGCCTCAAAAAAAATAACAAAGACCTTTGAGCAGGTCATATCACTATGTTTGACATACTGTACCAAAAAAACATTTATAATACGAGAAGTCCAGAAGCAGTGCCTACTGCCTAGCAGTAGCACACACATCAAGTTCTCTTGCTAAATTATAGATTAACTAAAATAAGGAACAGTAACTAGAACAAGCATCATTGACAGCCAGGGCGTATGTTCTTGAGGCCCACCTTAACAACAGCATTAAGGAATTTGTCCTCTTCAAGATCCTCCAAATCAGCAACCTAATACAACAGCATAGTTAGCAGAAGATCGTGCAACCTTTATGATCCGGTCGCAACATTAAATTGTATATATTCGTGTATCGCAGTCGTTTTTCATAAAAAACACACATAACATACATGGATAGGGAAGATATTGGTGTGTGGATTAGTGATCGTAGCAAATATGCACAAGAAGTAGATAATGAAACACTCTGGAGATACCATCATGTGAAGGTTTACACACTGAGGATCTCAAAGCTGCCCAAGCACAAAAGGACATTGAGCAATTCAGAGTAAAATAAGAGCATGACCTATTAATAGAGTGGTAAGTCTTCAACAAACTGCTAGAGTGGTGAATTTCCATGCCAAAGAAAACGAAATACAGCCACCTCAAATGGAGGATTGAGCGATTCGGGTTATTATTTTCAACAGACGTATCCAAAAAAACATAATACCATGCAGAAGACAATGTAGCATACCAGATTGTAGTCTAAAGCACCCACCAAAACCAAAAACTGCAACGCTTACCGAAGAAACAGCTAATTGGAACCTAATCCACAATTCGCAGCCAATTAGAATGCCCATTCTAATCCAACTCTAGTTCTACTTCAAACTCTTAGCATCTAAGCAATTAAGCATGAACTGCACAATTTGCACAACCGAAAACATAACAGTTCACTGTGCCTCGCACCTGCGTCTCCTTGAAATCGACGGCGAGCCCCCTATCCCTGCGCGACGACGACGCCTGCGAGCCCCCTCCGCCGCCGCCGATGTCCCGCCGCTTCTTCGACACCCCCTCCACCTGCGAACCCCCACAGAACCAACCTGTCAGAATCGCGCTCCCTCGACCATTCCTGGCACGCGCGGCGAACAAGCGAGCGCGCACCTCGTCGAAGCGCCGGAGCACGCGGCGGCCGGGCGGGTGGCGCGGCGCGCAGGCGGCGGCCGGGCTGAAGCGGCAGGAGCAGGAGGCCGCGGAGGTGGAGGGGAAGGGGAGGGCGTGGGAGGCGAAGAGGGCAGCGACGCCCGCCATTGCTCAAGCTGCTGCTGCTGCTTAGCGCGCGGTTTTGGTTTGGTTTCCCTCCCCGCGACCTGCGAGAGGAGCTCCTTATCCTCTTCCAGGTTGGGGTTATACACTAAGTAGATCACGTGCAGGCGCGTGAGATAAACATCTCTCTCTAACTGTACGATTTTTTGTTTTTTTTTCCTTTATCACCGCTTTTTAAAATTGGCACTGCAAGATCACCCGCGCCCTTCCTCGTGGGCGCGGACGTGCCGTTTCGCCGAAGGCGTGGACGTGCGCGCAGCTATGAGGCCACGGGAACAGCACGGCGATCGAGCGAAGCAAGCAGCGGGCATCGAGCAGAGCGAACGCGTGTCCCAGCAGCAGCGAACGAAACGCACCAAGCGCACCGGCCCAAATCCGATGGCCCGGAGTCGAGCAGGGCGCGATCGAATGGACACTTGTTTTGCGGTGACGTGGCTAACGCGGCTAGGGGCGGTTTCCACTCGGAATTAATATGGGCTAATTTCAGGATTTGGCGCTCTAGACTTTCGTGTTTATTAATAAATGCACCTAAAATATTGAAATAGCCTGAATTTAATTTCAAATGTGTATCCGGCTTATATGGCTTTTTCTCATCTTTTTCACTCAGTGTGAAATTGAAAGTTTACTAATCTAGCGTTGCTTCTTCCCCTAGTGAACAGTGGTGATTTCTCCCTCACGACTCACCAGTGTCGGGGCGGAGGGAAGCAGCAGCCGGCAGGGACTTGGCCCCATGGATCAAGCAAACGTGTAATTAGAGTATGTACAGTACAGGTGCTTAGAGATGTGTTTAGCAAAGAAAAACAGATTTTTTTTTGTCACGTAGGATAGATAAGGTGCTTATTTTGTAGCATCGACGCTTGATTAGACACCAGTACTTAAGAGGTGCTTATGTATATAACTATATATAATTAATAGGTAATACAATCATCTAAGCACTTAAAAAAGAGATGTTTGTATTGGAGGAAATGATTTTTACATAGGTGCTTAATGATATGGCTATATTCTCTTTCTTTAACACTCGTATATAACCATCTCGCATTGTACATGCTCTTAGCGAGTACTAATGATTATGGGTAGTTTACGTATTAATCTGCTTATTAGTATTTCTAAACTTCCCTCAACATATTTCGTAGTTACAACTGTCGATATGCTCTAGACGCAATCATATAGATGATTGTATCGATTCTATGCTTATGAACTTTTGAACCGGCTTGTGGATTAGAAAGGAGTTTCTGGGTCACGGTTGATTACGTATGAATATACAGGCTCACACACTTAATGAGTTGGAATAAACTAGTTTAGATTGGATCTGCTGGAGGATTAAATCGGATTACTCATACGTGGTTAAGAGTCCTAATAGGTTTCTAATGTAGGGATCTGTTAGGGGTTCTTTATAAGAAGATGCGTAGAAGCTTTTTGGATGATGTTGCACCACTCCACTGAAGCCCTAGCCACCTCCCCGAAGGCTCTACTGTGCGTGATGGTGCTAGCACACCGGCACACTTCGTTCCACCTCTGGACGTGTGGATACTATAGATGTGCTACTGCGATCGTTGTTTGCGCTAATCGATGATGATCCTCGACATACGTAAGGAACGCAAGGGCTGCTGGAGGAAACGATCAGTGGCCAAAGACGTTGGACGATCGACTACTTTCACTACATCAACATGCGCGACCTTGGCCTGGGCTACTCCAACTTTTCTTCCGTTGTACTACGTGCTAGTAGTAACGATCTATTATCTCTTACTCGTATGACTTTCTGTTTCACATGGAATAATTTTTTTATTGCGCACTAGTGTAGCCTACTCATATCCCAACAATAACAGACAAACAATCAAGCCCAAGACACTTTGATGCCAATGCACTGATAACTAAACTATTGTCCTAGAAAACAAAACTCCTCCATATCTCTTTATATAAAAGAGCGCAGAAAGGAGATATGGGGAGAGTGGCCACGTCCACAAAATTGTTCTGGCCGTTGGATCTTCGCTCAGCTCGTCCTCGCCGTCTGATCAGCCCTGTCGCTTTCTCGCTTCGCTCCGCTCGCCACGCAAGCTGCGCTCGCACGATCGCATCTACACGTGTTCCCGCTGTCAGCTGCCTCCGTTGCTCTGCGTCTCCTCTCTCTTTATTCCCCGTCGTGCCCCTCCGGTTCTCTTCCTCGCCTATGTCGCCAGTCGCCATCGTTTCTTCCCCTTTGCTGCCGTCTTATGGTCGCCTGATTCGCCTCGGTCGTCGCCGTTCAGCCTTCGCCTTCTCCCCTTCTTATCGTTTTCTTCCTTCTCCGTTGGTGTGATGCTTGTTTCGTTTGCTGTTTTTTTTTTGTTTCGGTCGCGCCGCCCTCGCGCCCGATTCCTCCCCATCTCCTCTCCCACCGTCGCTATCGCCACCGCTACGTCCTCCCAGCCTTTCACGCTGTCGTCGCCGCTCCTGGGTTGCCGCACGCCTGAACCCTAGGACGCCGTCGTCGTCTCCTTCCCCTTTTCCCTCCCGTCCTCTCACAGAGGAAAGGGAAGACGACGGCGCAGGAGGAGATGGGTGCGACGGGAGAGAACCTGCCGGTGCGGCCCTGACCGACTGTAGGGGAGATACAGTAAGTGAGGTCCTCTTCTTTCTTCTTCTCATCGTGGCCCAAAATCGGCCGAAAATTTGACTAATTTGTGAGCCGAGATTTTAGGTTTTGTGCTTACTTTTTGGAGCAATCAAGTCTTGGTTCTTCCGTTCATAGATGAATGAAATGTGTGTTCTTGTTTTGATGCGGATCTGAGGACTGTGGTGGTTGGTTCGTCTGTTCATAGATGAATGAAATGCGTGTTCTTGTTTTGTGCATGCTTTTTTTAAGCAATGAAAGCTTGACGGGGGCGGCCCCCGGCGCGTTGGCCGAGAGGGCTTCTCGCAGCGGCGTTCTCCGGGGAGCTGGATTGGGGCCATTTGCTGGGGCCGGCCTCTCCATTCAGGTCCTGGAGCCTTCTCGTGCTTATAGGTGCGCCGATCGATCAAGGCCGCAGAGAACATCATCCATGCTCTGTACCGTAAGCATCTTCAACAATTCGATCCGTATGACAGTCAGCCGAATCGGCATAGTATACAAAAAGAGATCAAATTGGTCAAAATCATGGGCTCCAAGAGCTGGAAATCTCAAAATTAGTAATTAATGATCATGTCCAATTAGTAGTTATTGTGTTTAGTTTGGCTAGTGGTGAACTGATCTGAAGCTCTGAACTTAGATGATATATTGTCTTACGTTATACTGCTTTTACTGAGTTAAATTCGTCATGCAGATGCAGCTTATTGCGACAGTGAGAAATCCATTCATCGCCGAGTACAAAGATTCATGGGTGGAGAAGGTAGGTAAAAGGATAGGAAAAGAGGAAATTAACAAGTAGGGAGAGTGAAATAGCTTCATTTTTACTTCTTATGTATCTTTTCCCCATTTTTTTACCTTCAAACTTTCAGGGTTGCTATGTCTGCATTGTTGTAGGTTATTGTGAGGGAGGAGTCATGTGTGTATCTCAGTGACGTCAACTATCCTTTTAAATAGTTTGTCCATGAACTTTAAGTCCATGTAGCTAACACAGTCTGTATTGGTCCAAGGCTGAAGCTATTATAAAAGCCAGCGGTACCCATTTCTCCCAGGAGGTGCAGTTTGTAGCATTGCTTTCATTTTAACAGATTTAGCTTGTTTTGCTGCATCCCAAAACTGCACATTTAACTGTATTTTCGTTTTGCAGAAGCTTTGCAAGTGGCTTGTGCAACTTCTCATGGCTCTTGATTATTTGTATGCAAATCACATTCTTCACCGATATGTGAAGGTCAGTAACAGTGCTTCATTTGGAGCACATATTGATACTATCTTTCGAAGGCGTCATGATAATGTATACTGAAGAGCTGCTAAATTTGTTTCAGTGCTCCAATATTTTTATTGCCAGAGACCAAAAGAAAACGACCACCAGTTCATTTACTCTGAACATGAAACAAAAGTAGTAGCTTTTATAATGGGTAAAGAAAAGCAAAACCTGTATTAATGGAAAGGGTTTCATAGTCGAAAAAAGTTGCTACACTAAATTACCTAATCAGTAATTAGCTGCATGACCAAGCCACTCTGAAACTTTTGGTAGCTGATCAGCGTCGCATAAGGATTATGCTGATCAGCGACACTAAGTTACAATTTATGCTGACCAGCGTCTCCAACCTGTGTTTATGTTGACCAAGCTTCTGCACATGGCTTGTGATTGATACTGACACTTTTACTTTGCATCCAGGTACTGAAGGCCACCATGACGGGGAGCGACAAGATTCTCGAGGTGTCCGTCGGCCTGGCGACATAAATTTGCAAGTTCATCGATTGCGAGCGGTTCACCGCCGAGCTGCGCGGCGCCGGCTTCGACGGGCGCGCTTACGTGGAGCGGCTGGCGAGCATCCTGCGGCAGCACAGGTACCCGGAGCTCAGGGTGCCCCAAATGCGGCGGTTCGTGGTGCAGCAGGCTATCTGGCTCATGGAGTCGCGCTGCGGCGACTACATCGCGCTGCTCAGGGAGGTTGGGTTTGAGCGGCTGCTTGAGTCCATCGCCGACACCACGTCGGAGCTGGAGTGCTACCACGCCTTCTCCGGCAGCGTGGGCATCGGCAAGCACCGCGAGAGCCTCTCCGGCATCGTGGACACCGCGCTCGAGCTGCTCGCCAGTGGAGGAGACGGCCGTGGTGGAGCTCGAACTGAAGAGGAGTGAAATGGAAAGGGTCTAATTAAGGAAGTTAAGCATTATTTTTCTGTTTTGATTATTGCACAGCACAATAGGTTTTCTTTCTGATATTTTCTCCGTTGCTTGGAAGGTACGTGAGAGTTGTCTAGCCAATGTGATCGTGCGTAAAAATGATGAAAAATCTTTCTATATAAAAGAGGGCGGACTCTGGGCTCAACCAAGATGTCCACGTCGCTCTTTTTCTTTAGACTGTCCGATCATATTTCGCTTCCTTTCTCCGCCGTTTGATCTGTCGCTAATTTTGCCGAACGCGCGGGCCTTACGCATGACGCGCATTTGCGCCAGCCTTTTCCGTGCGCCGAGGGTCTCTCACCCGCGCGTTTTTTTGGCATCGCTTGATGGCACGGCCCCCACCGGGCGCGCTGCTTTCTCGGCGCGCCATCCGGCGCGCGCGGGTGCACTAGTTTTATTTAAGTCGGAGATTGAACACCTATTAAAGAGAAGCACGACGCTTTCAACTACTCGTATTCTTTCAAATTGTCATCTTTCTCGCCTTAGCAAAATCATAGTAAATTGAACAAAGCTACTCAGTAACTAGAAGGCGATCGACATCATGTCGTTGTGGCGTGACAATAAAACAAAGGAGTGATTAAGTAAGAATCGAGATACTGGTTTTGAGAAGAAATTGTGATAAAGCTCGGTTACGAAAGAATCATTCATTTGAATGGCGACCAAGTGGTTGTAGAGCTAAATATAAGATAAGATATGTGACCTCTTTTGTATTAGCTGAACATGTATATGTTTTGAATGCCTTTGGAGTCTCTCCAATGTAGGGCTTCTTTTGTGTGGTGTGATGTGTCTTCAATGTCGTTGCCTTCTTCCCTGAGGGCACAAGTTTGGTTGATGCCTCAGGAGGTACATAGAAGTGGGGCTCATGACGGCGGCACATAGCGCTACAGATGAGAGGCGGTAGAGAAGGGCAATCACCACTCCGTGCAAGAGAGGAGGCGAGAAGAAAGAAGACGATGCAAATAAGTAAGATCGTCATTAATTGGGATCAAAGATGAAAACAAAAGGAGACAAAGTAAATTAGTAAATTCATCACATGGCAAGTCGTGGCCCTTCTAATCTTCTGGGTGATTTTTTTTAGGGAATTCTGGGTGATATTTTATAGACACAAAAAGTGTAGAGTAACGCATAACAATACTAATAAACGCATATGTGTCGGAGCGCAATAAAAACCTGTTTGGAAATGAACCGCTTTTTCTGTAAATTTATTACGAAATTTCGTTGAAATTACTGCTTTCCAAACGGGTCCTAGCACGTGAAGCACTACACCGGCCCACCCCGAACACTCGGAAGTTGGAACCGAACAAAACAAAACAAAAAACTCTAGAGCCCCTGCCGCCTCTACCTCTCTTGCCTCGCTCCGACTTGTTGGCTAAAATAACACTATTTCGTAACGAAATAACAAAAATATCCTCCCTCGACAAATGAATTGGCAAAAATGAGACCCGTGTCCACTCAAATCACACGGCAAGGGATCTAGGCCACGTGGCGGCAGCACGGAGCTCAGGGTTGCCATGTCATTTGAAAACCACCCCACGCGTAAAAAAAACGCTGCCACGTGGGATGAAAACCGGCGTGGAATGACTTCAGAGGGTAATTTGCATGATATTGATAGTTGAGAGTTGTTAGATATCCGGTTTTGTAGTTTAGAGTTGATTTCTAAACTTCCAGGAGAGTTCAGATGTGTTAAATGGATATTTTCCTTTTATTTTTAAACGCTAGGTGGGGGGTAACCGGTGAGCGTAGCTCAGCGGGTTGGTTGTAACTTGTAAACTTCCTTTCCGCATAATGAAATGCGCGCAAGCCTCTTTTTTTGCGTGTTCTTAAAAAAAGCTATTGCGGTTTGTTTTGGTTATTTGGCCGTTTTATCCTTAGTTTGTGCTTAGTAGTGACCTAGGTGAAATTTTGGGGTTCGACTAGTTTCACTATTTTTGACTGAACAGACAGGCACTTGTAATCCTTGCGACTGTCTGTCATTTATGCCTGTCCTGGTGGTTTGGGAACCACTATGTGGATTGTTCTCAGGATGATTTTTGTGCGGTGTTTGGATTCTTGTTTGTGTTAAGCATGGCAGGATCTCTCTTGCTAGTTAGATCTAACGTAGGATGAATGCACGTTGATTCAAACAGCAGACGTGTGAAATACGATATCTTCTTGAGAAATGAATACAGCCGCAATCTTAACACGTCGATTCTTAATCTCAAGGAACCAGCATATCCAAAACTCCTCTTTTTTTTTGGTGGCTGTTGTGTCTTTCAATCAGATTCTACCTCATCTAGTGGCGCTGCCTGATAGAGATTGCTCAAACCAAACGGACTCTCCCACTCATCCCATTGCATCCCGAAATCCCACTTCATCAATTGATGCAGCATTTCTTTCCATTCTCATATCCCAGCAGGTGATATCATATATAGGCAGTAGTGATCTTGCGCGATTCTTCGCTAAACATTCCATATGCATTGATCTTTTTGTTCTATAAAATAGGTCAACAATAGCTTGTGTAGCTTCTTCTATTAGGTTTGTTGTGTCAGCGCTGCAGAAATGGGAGGTGCAGCTTCCAGGTACGTTGCTCCGATCAAGTACCGGCGGGTGGAGAAGGATCTTGACAACAAGGTAGCAGATGCGCTCAAGGAGAGGGCCAAGTCCAGGAGGAAGACGTTCATCGGTGAACAGCATAACCATGGGCCTGCCCCGCTTCGAGGTCAAGGAGGGGCTCAGGAACATCACGGACGTCGTCGACCAGTACGGTAAAGTACCCGTCCTAACGTGTGTGATAGCGCGGCGGTTATTGTTGAAAAAATAAGTATTTTTTGAATTACTTTAATTCAGAAATATGCTAGATAAATCATAAAAATTACTCTAACTATTTTCACAAAGCAGATAATCAAGAACACTATAGCCATACGAATTTCTAGAAGGACAGAAGCTAGTATACCTATCTCAGTCTTCAAGACAACAACAGATAATAAAGCTAACCTAGCAACAAGTGCAAGTTAGCCATACCCAGATTCAGTAGAAGAAGCAGCAGCAGCAGCAGGAGTCTTGATGAGGTTGTCGTTCGTCATGGCGTAGTGGACGTCGTGGTAGTAGTCGTGCAGTTGATGTAGACGTAGCAGAGAATCGGATAAAGAGGAAGCAACGAGCAGTCACGCGAACGCTCCCCAAAAACCTTATTCGTCCTCGCTCGTGCAAGCCTTCAAGGACGAAGGTTCCGGAGGCCTGCTCTCCCAGTGCGACCGTACACGCGCCTCGCCAGGATGGAGATCGCCAGAGACAGCAACAAACAGTGGAGTTCTCTCTTAGTTTTTCGTAGAGAGAAGAGGATTGGAGAAGAAGCAGAACTCTGTTCTTTTTTATAGCCAAAAACAAAGAGGCCAGAGGCTTTTAATTCACCAAGGAAACGGTCGCCATCAACCAATGTTAACCGCAGCCATTATTCACTAGTAACTGAACCGTTACTACCAGCAATTCGTTAATGTCATTTACTACGAGTCAATGCGTTTCAATTTTCGAATAGATAAAGAAAAACGTGCCCGCACCCGACACGTCTGCGCGTGCACGCACACGCACGGGGGGGGCTACCAATTCCACAAGGGGGCTACAACGTTCCACCTTATAAAATGGTGTAACCCCCCTTCATCTCTCCATATGGGACTAAACAGTTTTATCACGTGCACATGACCCTTTGAGATTTTTCAGGAATTAATTAGAATTAAAATTGGACCTAGCCCGTATTAATTCCAACAATCCCCCACCAGATCCCAAGAGCAAATGTCAAATGCCTTGATCTACAGTATTGTTTTAATATACTAGTGTTTTGATGGAGACTAATTAAGGTTGAACATCCACCTAGAACAGAAACTATATTTATCCACAATTGCACAATGAATTAAGCCTTGAATTGACAGTTTTATGTGAATAAGTTTCACTTAAGTCCTTAACTGATACTAGGCTGTCAGGCATCCCCGCGGGTTGGAGCATATATGATGAGGACATCGACCCTAAGGATGCAACCACTACTTCAACCACATCGTCAACCACATATTCCCCGATAGAACTTTCGGCTACTGCAATGACATATTACCCAATTGGACTGTGCTACGTCTACATACCATGATGCTACGTCTACATGCCATGGTACTATGTCTACATGACATGGTGCTACTGCATGTGCCAAGCAAGAGCTCAAACTGGATACGTTTTGGTCAGATCAGTTCAGAATCAGCCTAACAGCACCGACTTCAAACGTGCATAACTTTCACATACGGAGTCCGTTGGAGGTCTATGAGTACTTGATGGAAGTATTATTTCGTCCTCTTTCCAACGGATCTGGCCTCACCTCCAAATTTCTTCTGTACTGAGCTCAATCATCAAAAGAAGACATCATATCACCTGTTTGGGCCAACTTGGGTTTTGTAATCGTACTCAACTTAGCCCATATGCCGGCGGCCCACCTGGAGGGCGTGTGTACTGTTCATGTGAACAGTACACACGAGTTTAGTCCCACCCCGCTAGTTCTATTAGATGTGTGGCTTCTCATCCCCTATTTAAGGAAGCCGCACCCCCTCTAGTTTTCTTGGATTTTGTTTAGTTAAAAGTTAGTCTTGTTGTAACTTCGTGTATTGCCTTGTGCCGACTAGAACAACCATAATACCGCTTCAAAATCCCAATTCAATTCAATATTTCAATCCATATTTGCAATTTCAGATTGCTTTATCTTGTTCTTGCGTGCTTCTTCGGTGTATGCAGGAATCGACCTTCGTGGTCAGGTCATCCGGGTATTCGTGCACGATTAATAACGACTTGTCAATCAGTTCAGCAATTACGTGGTTTCGAGCCTTGCGTGTTCGTAGCCAAGATTGTGAGAGTTGAGCGACGTCTACCGAACTTATCGTTCTCATCGAAAGATCGGACCAACAATCAAACCTTAGGGTTCCATCAATATAAGTCGTACTCCTGGCCTATTCATGAGCTTCCTAGAAATTACCCTATTTCATAGACTGTGACTAGCAGTCGGGCTCATATAGGTGTGTTCTTTCAAGACTGCTCTGTAAGACAACATCTTTGCTTAAACAAGCCACAAAACACATTAAGATAAAAATAAACCTGCCATACAGATTTAGGAGAGAATTGCATCTCTAATGTAGTGGGTCTATAAAGGTACTCTTCTCCCAGTTAACCAATAGCTTGTTTCGCCAATCCTACTTCACGGGATCTCCGATCACATAGGATGGGTTACCACTATGGTATAACTCACGTGGGTCTCAAACCCATATCTCTCGATACATTGTCTATCACATTCCGTAATAAACCCTTTGTGAAGGGATCTGCCAAATTCTTAGCTGTTTGGATATAATCCAAAGCTATTACTCTGGAGTTTCTCATTTTCCTGACCGACTTCAGTCTTCTCTTCACATGTCTTGATGACTTCATATTATCCTTAGAACGGTTCACCTTGACGATCACAGTCTGATTGTCATAGTTCATCAGAATAGCCGATACCGGTTTTTCAACCACCGACAAAATCCATCAAGAGCTCACAAAGCCATTCGGCTTTAACAGTGGCAGTATCTAATGCTGTGAGTTCTGCTTTCATTGTTGACCTTGTTAAGATGGTCTGTGTGAGGACCCCGGCTTATTTGGTTTGTAATGCTTAGTCATCCATTGACCCTAGCATCACAAACAAAATAACCTGTGTCTTCGAGATATGTATACTTCCTTAAATGCAAGATACACACCCTTTACAAAATCATGCATCAATTCCATTCAAGACATAGAACCAAAGCACGAACTAGATTAAACCAAAGACATACATAATTTAGAGAGTTATTACAAAAGGGGCCGACCGGCCAAATAACAACTAAGAAAGATAAAATAACAGCGGAAGCAAAAGCCATAAGATGACGATAACAAAAGAAAGCCACATTGTTTGCCTTTAGCCCACAAGGCAACCGACCGGGCCGCCTAGCTAGTCTTCCCAACCACCGCACATCTCACAAAAGTAAAGCCCTTGGGGCTCTACCTCATCTGCAACAAAGTTATTAAGCAAAGCAAATGAGTACAAAAATGTACTCGCAAGACTGACGTGTAAAGGTAACAGACCTATACATATGCTACATGCAAGCTCATTTAAGTGGAGGCTGTAGGTTGTTTTTAGCATAAAGCAAGTTTTTATTTGCAATATTTAAATAGATTCAAAGCAGTTTTACAATTCATTTTTGATTTGCAAATAACAACGAGACAACAACATAATAACAATAGATAGATGACAACAACAATCCTGGAAGTGACTAACCCAATAGTCACCACAACAATAGCATGAATTACCCATTTATACCACCCATGTCAAGTTTTAATTAAAGGTTGTAGTCTAATTCTTGTAGAAAATAACCAAGCATGTCCATAACCTAGAACGAGGCTATTCGAATAGATTTAACCCTGCAGGGGTGTACCAATGTACCCACACGCCAAACCGCCTTTTTGCCACATGATTAAGCACACTTCCTTTGGTATGCCGGCACGGCTAAGTCCTACGAGACCTTTCCAATGGATGATGCTAATTAAGAGCCGCGACAACCCAAAGGGTAGGATACACCGGCCAGCCTAAGCAACTGCGGGTGCTCCCAATCCCTATAAAAATATTTTAACCACCATCGACTCATAATTAACACCCCCCAAAGTACTTAGCCAAGAGAGGTCCCATATCCCCCTCGTGTGGTTAGCACGCTAAATTGCTTGGATCAATGGCACAAGTAATTCGGTCCTTGGGGACTTAGGCACCATTCCTCATACCATAAGATCACACCAAACATCCATTGTGCCCAAGTCAAATAGTTTTCATTTTCAGTTTTGTTTTGACTTTACAAATTAACAAAGCACAAGTGCGGGACATAAAGGAGTAATCGTTAGATTTGTGTGATCAAGGTCATCGATATAATGTCTACAACCGCCCATTTCTATCGTCATCTAAGAATTGCTAAGCATTATCAACGCAACTACTAAGTGATAAGAGTCCATCCATCGAACTCTACATCACAGCAAGATAATCCTAGGCTTAGTAGTAGAGAATGAACATTTACCTACAGAATATGCATCTATAGGATCACTAATCGATATCATTTAACAACAAAATAGCAATGCATACATACAAGTTAAACAATATAGTAGACTTTAAAGTAATGGGACATAATGGATATGATCAAACTGCTTGCCTTGCTGGAGATGCTCACTAGGCTGCAAAGGATCACTCACGGGGTCAACACACTCGTCGGCACCTAACGAAAAAGCGATAAGAACCGATAAGAACGACGAAAACTGAAAAGACGCAACAGCAAACTTTCTCCAAATGCTCTGAAATTTTTACAGCAGCTAGAGCATGATTTTTAAAAAATTTATCAATAAGAACTAATCGATTTGGATTCTCAATGCAAAAGTTATGGCCAAAACAATTTTGCTCAGCCTGGAAATTGCTGGAAAATTCAATTCGACATCGCTCATCCAATTAAATTCCCTAGCACAATTTTCCAAAGAGGTGCTGCACCTGAGATTTTTATGGTAAGTCAAGCACCTCATGAGATGAATAACACAATTGAGTTCACCTCATTTGGAGCTATGATGCATGTTTTATGATTTTTCAAAGACATGCAAAAGAGCACAAATAAAATGCACCCACAATTCTTTTGAAAATAGTGACATGCCTAAATCCTATTCTACCATTTAGTACACTAATATAGGAAGCCAACAAAGTTGGATTCACTCAAAAATGATCTATAGAGAATTACTTATGCATTTTACAAGTTAAATGCAATATTTAGAGCAACATTTAAAGTTAATTTCTAAACCAATTTGCAAATCTATTTTCTGGAGCCAAACTAAGCTTACAACCATTTTTAAATTAAAGCCCAGATCAAACCAGAGCTAACAAAATTGAAATCAACTCATTTGGATTTAAATTAAAATAGTTATGCAATTTTGAAGTTTATTACCTTTTTTAGTTTACAAATAATTCCATTGGGAATTTCTAAAACCCAAAACGACGAGGAGAACTCGGGCCGTTGATCCCGGATCGGACGCCCAAGACCTCCGACAACGCCCTTCATCAAGGCGAAGCTCGACGAACGTGGGCCATGGATCCCGGATCCAACGGCCATGTCTCGCAAGACATCGCGACGCTGCTTTGGAACTCACGCGAACGGGTAGGAGGTCGTGGCCGTTGATCGCGAGATGGACGACCGCGACCAACGCACACAAATAAGACGCCAAGACGCCCGACATTGATTCTAACCAATGATTAGCGCAGATTAACACGGGATTTAGCATTAATGGTGCCCGACACGACAATGGCTCGCTCGCTCGCGTCCCGACAAAAATCGAGATGCTCCACGGCTTGTCGCCGGCGAGATAGGTCACGGCGGCGCAAGACACCGAGGGCACCGACGAGTCCGCAATAGCAAGATGCGCACATGAGGGTGCCACTCACACCGCGATGACGGCCTGAACGCGGCAAGCCGGAGGAGAACTGAGGTGACCAAACGGCCGAAAAGCGAAAAGGAATTCAAAGCTCCGCAACAGCCATACAAGCGGGTGCCCAGCTCTAAGGGACTACTAGGAGGTTACCTGGAGGTCGTGGAGGAGCCGAGGAGGACAGGGGAGAGGAGGACCGGCGATGGTGAAGAAGGGTGCTCCACGGCCGAATAGGGGAGAACTCCAAATTAGGCCGCCTTTGCAAATGTCCAAACCAATTAGGTTAGGGGTTTTGACCACAGAGGAGGGAGGTTTAGATTGAAGCAAAGAGAGGGAGAGGAAAGCCACTGGGACCCTGTGCCACCGAGGAGCTCCAAGCTCAACAATGGCGGCCGAGGAGCTCACGGGTGCTTTGAGCTCAACAAGCACAGTGGCGCAAGCCAGAGCTCAATGGTGTGTAAAGGAAGCTAAGGGGGAACAAGGGGAGGTTTTATAGCCCGGGGAGCAGAGGTCATGAGCTAGGGTTAAGCTCCATGGTGAGCTTAGCCCATGGCTCGGTCCATGGCTCACAAGGACGTGGAGGTGATGGGGGCAGGTCTGAGCAAGACCTAGGGGGCGGAAAGCTGACCAGCATTTAATGCTGGCAGCAAAAGAGCGGTTGGGAGTTGACAGGTCACTGCTTCCCCCTCTGCCATGGCGCACGCACGCGCCCAAGGAAGGAGAAGAACAGGAGCTCACCTCCACCATTAGATAAGAACATGGGGAGGTCGTGACCCTTAGATCCGCAACGGTGCGATTTGGAAAGGAAAGGGGGAGGTCGCGACCACAGGATCCTCATCGCACGGTGGCGCAAAGAAAAGGGGAGGTCACAGTCGTGGGATCTCCATCGCACGGTTGTGAAAAGAAAGGGGGAGGTCGTGCGCGGTAAGGAGGTAGGAGGTCACGGCCGTTGGATCTGCATCCAATGGCGTGGAACCAATGGGGGAGGTCTTGACCGCTGCGCGCGACTTTGATAAACGATGGGAGGTCGTGGCTGTTGGATTTTGATCCAACGGCACACAACATTGAAGGGGAGGTCGTGGCCATTGGATTTACATCCAAGGGCACACAACATGGAGAGGAGGTTGTGGCCATTGGATTTACATCCAAGGGCACACAACATAAAGGGGAGGTCGTGGCTATTGCGCACGACGCGAGGGGTGGTCGTGGCTGTTGGATCTTGATCCAACGGCGCACAACATCAAAGGGAGGTCGTGGCGGTTACGCACGACACAAAGGGAGGTCGTGGCGGTTGGATTTTGATCCAACGACACACCACGATGAGGGGAGGTCGTGGGCATTGGATTTTAATCCCAAGGCGCACAACAGAGAGGGAGGTCAGGACCGTTGGATTTACATCCAAAGGCGCTGAACAGAGGAGGGAGGTCGTGGACGCTGCGCACGACGCAAGGGAGGTCGTGGCCGTTGGATTGCGATCTAAGGGCACACAACATGGAGGGGATGTTGTGGCTGTTGGATTTTCATCCAACAGAGCACGACATTGAGGGGAGGTCATGGCTGGTGCGCACGACGCTGAGGAGGTCATGGCCATGAGATCTTGATCTGACGGCGACGCAAGGAGAGGGGGAGGTCGTGGCTATTGGGTCTCGATCCAACGGCGACGAACTGAGGTGCGGGAGGTCTTGGCCCTTAGGCAAGACACTGAAAAGGGAAGGGGAGGTCGTGGCCGCGAGATCTGGATCTGACGGCGACGAGATGAGAGGGGGAGGTCGTGGCCGTTGATTTATATCCAACGGAGCACGACCTCGCATGGGTGGGAGGTCTAGTGCGCATGATAACGAGGGGAGGTCGTGGCCGTTGATTTGGATCCAACGGAGCACGACCTCACGCGGGGGAGGACTTGGTTGCGGTTGGTTGTGGCGGAGGCTGTGGCTATTGGATTTTGATCCAACGGCTACGACCTCGCCAGGAAAGGGCACTACAGAGCCAGGAATGGGTTGGGCAGGGCGAGGTCGTGGTCATTGGATTTTGATCCAACGGCTACGACCTCGCGCGGGGGAAAGGGGCACGGCTGAGCCGGGGACGAGGGTTGGGTTCGACCTACTTTGGAAAGTGGCTCGGACCCAAGGAATAGTGCCAGATTTGAATTCAAATTTGAAGGCTGAGGTTGGAGGAATTTTTAGAGGTAGCAAACTAACTCCAAAAATTCCGAAATTTTAACTGGAGTTTCCTCACTTCAGGATTAACCTTACATAAAATTTTCAGAGGTTTTTGTGCACTACATTTTTCTCCAGAAATTCATCAAGGCTGTTCTAGGGTTTGACTTACCTCCAAAATTTATCAAATAATTTATAAAAATTATGAAATAATTCAGAGGGGTCACACATCATCCCTAGAACCAAGGAAAAATATTTCCAAAGGTTGGCACAAGATTTGTGATAAAGTGGAATAAGGGTTTGACTTTAGTCAACAGGAGGTTTAGGTTTTTTGAACTCCACAACTCTTGACAAGAATTATAGAAGAGTTCAAGAGTTTCAAGATGTGAGAAAAAGTTTTAATTTCTACACTTTTTCTTACATTTGAAACACACACCCATTTATACATTTTGGATGTTACAGTCTGCTTGCAAGACTTCCATGAAACAGCGCCACCTCTAAGTATGAAGACATATCCACTTGTGGCCTTGATCTCATCAGCATCAGATATACAGTTTGAATCGCTATAACCCTCCAGTTCCCTAGGGTACCCGGTATAATGAATGCCATAGCTCATAGTACCCTTTAGATAGCGCATTACCCTCTTAAGAGCATGCCAATGATCATCTTTCTGATTGGAAATAAAAACGGCTTAGTTTGCTCACAGCAAATAAGATGTCAGGCCTGGTACTGCTAGCTAAATACATGAGTGAACCAATTATATGAGAATATCTCAATTGGTCTCTGACTATTCTCTGATTCTTCCTAAACAACACGCTAGGATCATAAAGTGTTGGAGAGGCTTTGTAGTCGCTATAACCAAAATGACTCAGAACCTTTTCCACATAATGGGATTGCAACAACATAATCCCACCATCATCACCTCTCAACAACTTGATTTTCAAGATAATATCAGCTACTCCCAGATCTTTCATCTCAAAATTCTGAGACAAGAAATCATTGACCTCCTTAATCACATTAAGGTTGGTCCTAAAGATCAGTATGTCATTAACATACTGACATAGAATGGCTCCCTCGCCCCCACCATGGCGATGATACACACATCTGTCAGCTTCATTCACAATAAAGCCTGCAGATGTTAAAGTTCTGTCGAACTTTTCATACCACTGCTTAGGTGCTTGTTTAAGACCATACAAAGATTTCAACAACTTGTACACCTTTCCTTCTTGACCATCTACTACAAATCCATCTGGCTGTTTCATGTAAATTTTCTCGTCCAACTCTCCATTTAGGAAAGTTATCTTAACGTCCATCTGATGAACGAGAAGACCGTGTGAGACAGCTAGAGATAGTAGTACCCGAATAGTGGTCAATCTAGCCACATATGAATAAGTATTAAAGAAATCTTCGCCTTCCTTTTGGGTATAACCCTTGGTCACAAGCCGTGCCTTGTACTTCTCGATAGTACCATCAGGCCTAAACTTTTTTTTGAACACCCACTTACATCCTACAGGTTTACAACTATAAGGACGCTTAGTGATCTCCCAAGTTCCATTAGATATAATAGAATCCATTTCACTACGGACTGCTTCCTTCCAGTATTCTGTATCTGGAGAAGCATATGCTTTAGAAATGGTACTTAGAGTATCATCCACAAGGCACACAATGAAATTAGGACCAAAAGACTTTGCAGTCCTCTTCGAGGATCTCTCGGTCCTTCGTGTAGACACGAGGTTCCTTTTTTCTACTATCTAACCTTTCTTACTACGACAGGTATCGATGAAATGAAATATTGAGTTCTACCTCTACCGTTTTTCTTCTCCGTTCCTTTTTTTTATCTCATGTATTCTTCTCTATATTACCTCGATTTACCTCAAATACTGCTGCTAATACGTGTGGTTTGATCTCTATCAGGCCGGGACGTAACAACGAGCCCCTGAAGTACCCTCAATTTTCGTCCACACCCCGCGCCAAGACGACACGCTCGATCTGACCGTCGGATCTCCATCAGACGGTCGATCGCAACCGGGGCAGTTCCGCTGCCTCCTTCCGTCGCAAGTGGACGCCGTTTCGGCGGCTTCCCTCCAAAAAAAAGGAGAAAACCTAAGCGGCGCCTAAACCCCACTCCGATCCGTCCCAGAAAGCCCCCCGGAAAGCTCGCATTTTTATCGCCGGACACCCCCCTTCCACGATCGCGGAGGCGCTGTTGCTCGCCGTTGTGCCCGAACCCGGCCGACCCCAGGTGCGGCCGGTTCTTTCCCCCAATCGCGTTTCTTGATTTTTTTTTTTTTTTTTTGGGGAGGGGTGTCGAATTCGAGGAGGGGTGGTCTTGACTCTTGATTGGGGGTGGTCTTTGCAGGTTGTGTTGTGATGGCCGGTGATGGCGGGGAAGGGGAGACCCAAGCCTTAGATGGCGGGACGCCTCCGTTGGGTGAGTGCAGTCAGTTTCTTGGTTGGTTCTTTCAGTGATTGGTGTAAATGTGCTGACTTTGGTGGGTGGACGCGTGTTGCGGTTAGGGTCTCCCTTTAGTGATGGTGATGCGACGCAGAGCGAGGGAGATGACGGCGTGCTGTATGGCGAGACGCAGGCGCTTGAGGAGGCCGAGACCCAGGTGGTTGATGATGGATTGGAGGAGGAGGGGGTGGCTGGTGATTGGGCGGAGACGCAGTTGGTGGAGGATTGCGAGGAGGAGGATGGAGGTGGCGTCGGTGACCAGGTGAAGACGCAGGCGATGGCAGAATGTGAAGAAGAGGGGGATAACGGCGGCATGGAGGATAATGCGGGTGATTGGGCTAGGACCCAGTTGGTTGAAGAATGTGAGGTGGAGGATGGAGGGATCGTTGGTGTTGGCGATGGGGTGGAGACCCAATTGATCGAGGAATGTCAGGAAGATGACAAGAGAGTAAGTGGCAGCAGTGATGAGGATGTGGGTGACTGGGGGAAGACCCAGTTGGTTGAAGACTCTGGTGAAGAGATAGGTGATGATGAGTTGAGCGAGGGCACTCAAGTGCTAAGTGACAATGAGGGCCGGTCAAATGATGAGAGAGATGTGAAGTTGGGCATGGAGGGAAGTAATGACGAGGTGAATGATGCAGTGGAAGAGCATGATGATACCAAGAATTTGGTAGATTCTGACGCTTCAACAGATGAAGAGGATGACACAGGTTAGTTCTCACTTATTAAGTATGCCTTTCCTAGTCACATCACAACCAAGGTTCTAAAAATCGGTAACAAGTACTCGACAGATCACCCCACCTAGTAGTGATTATACGTCATAATCGGCCTATTATGTGACATAACCGGCCCGATTATGTGATATAACCGGCTAACAGGTAGGACACCCGTTATTTTTATACAGCCTAGTAGACCTGTTTTTAGAACACTTATCACAACAATGTTTTTTTTAAGTGTAAAATTCATTGAAGATCATTCTAGAAAATTCACAATATGGCACATCACAGGAAATGGCCTGCAGTTTTCATTGATTATCCATGAAGGGATACACAGAGTTACAAGTAGTCCAGCAGTAATAGAGACCACTTGTTACATTTGATGTTCTAACATTTCAGTACTTCGTCTTTCATAATTGTGTCAGACAACACAGATACATTTAGTTCCATATTGTTCAATTAGAGAATGTAGTCTCTCAACACCTACCTTGGTTCAATTACATTGTTGTTCATTTGTTTTTTCCTGGTAAAGAGGTGATTAAGCTTTACATCTTCTTCATCGTGGTGGCCTCTTGCAGTTATACCCATGCTTTTTTATATACCAAGACAAGTAACAGGAGAAAATATTGTCCGTTAGTAAATATGTTCTCAATATACCCAATTTTCGCATCATGAAGAATTGCACACTTTCATTTGTTTATCCTTACACCTAGGAGATCTTGCTTAAGTGTGTATTTAATAGCTCTAGCTACACTTGGGTCAATACAAGTCTGAGCACCCCATTTCTTGAGTACCCAACAATGTTTTTTGGGCACATGAAATTATGCAGTAATTTGGTCTTTCATGCTGTTACTTGATTATGGTTTCCTTTAGCTTTTCATCAAGAGATTGTCATATTGAAACACAATGAGGGCAGACTATTGAAATTCTTATTGTTCTTCTTCTTCATTTCAATTGATCTGAAGTCTGCTTCATTTCAGTAAAATTCTATATTGTGCCGGACTTTTTCAGCTAGGCACTATAGGCTCTATGTGATACATATGCCATATTCGTGGGGAAACATGCTGGATCCATATTGTTCCTCATTGTGGTTGATACTTAATAGTCCTTTAATTTTAAGGCTAATAAATTCCTAGCGTTTTATGGCTAATAAATTCTAGTTCATCACAGCCTCACAGATATCTTGAGAACACATACAATTTCAGTGTTCTATCTTACAATATTTTCCCATTTGTCTTGAGGTTATGCTATGTTTGAAACGCAAGATGTAGTTACCTGGTTCTTAAATATATTTTCCTGAATTAGAATATTAAGAACATTTCTTTTGCTATTTTACATAACCTTAGCTTCTCAAATTTAATTTGGCATATATTGAAGCCTAATTTTGGTTTTTCTAATGTGCATGCATGGTCTTGTGGCATCAGTACGAACATGTGAACTTGCTGCAGCTCGTGATGCAATTACTGTGAACAGTGTGCATCAAGGGAAACAACAAGCTTTGACAAATGAAACACATCTCGTGACGAAAATCATAGACAACTCTACCTCATGTAGCACCTCCTTTGGTGATCGCCCAGATTGCGGGATTGATAACGATTCCCATGGTTATGTACAGAACCATGATAAAGATGGAACTAAAAGCAGAGGCAGGTGCTCAACAGCAAAGAAGCTTTTTGCTGACACGACGGCTGAAGAGGGTGAAAGCAACAACAGATGTTTTGCTGGATTAAGCTATATTGAATCACAGGAGCCTGGTGATCTGTCACAAGCAAATGCTTTGGAAGTTGTGGACAGGTTGATCTCAATCAATGGCGGGGTATCGTCTCAAGAACCAATCCCCAAAAAATTGGAAACAGCCAAGCCACTTGTTTCAAGTAAGAGAGGAACTCTAAAATTGGCTGAGAAGGTTGACCGTAGTAGAGTTTCCAATGGAAGGGCAGAAATCTTTGCATGGGTGGATAGCCGCGAGGATGATGGGGGAGGTGATTTTTTCAGAAAAAACAAGGATATCTTGTTGCACAAATCAGCCGGAAGAGGGAAATCAAAGAGTCATTTTCCCAGGGCAAAGAAATGCTCCACGAAAATTGCACCTGGTGAAAATAAAATAGGGGAATGCAAAAACAGAATAAATTCCCAACCATGTGGAGGGTTTGAAACTTTCCCTTTGTCAGATTCAAGACTACTCAAAAGTGATGTGAAGAGTAAGTGGGCTTGTGGAAGGACTAAGAAAAACCTTTTGAAGGACTTAGATGATCTGTCAAATGCCAAATCTTTGGAAGAACAGCAGGAAAAGGTCAGTGCAGCTTCACATGATGTTGGTCCAGATACTCAAATGGCTCTTGAAGCTATAGAGGCACTGGCACAATGTTCACCTGCTAAAATTTTGTCAGCTAAAGGTGAACCTCCATTGGATAGAGAGATGAGAGATGAGAAGTCTGAAATAGCAAAAAGTCATTCAAAGAATGGCCCTCCTCAAAAGAGAATTAGTGGCATCCAGGAAGGTGTCACAACACGTTCCAAAAGAAAAGTAACTGAGCTGAACCTGAAGCCTCAGAAAGTAAGACATAGAAGATCACAAATGCAAGAAAATTCGAAAGATCTTAGAGCAAAGGCAAAACATAAGGAGGCAAAGTCAGTACCAGAGAGGAGTAAAGTTTCGAAAATACTTCTTGATGGAAATAAGTATCATGGTACTCCTGTTAATCACTGTACAAGACAATGTAGTAAAAATAACCTCTACGAATATACTGAATTATGTTCTAATAAGCACTTAAAGAGAGGCATGATTTTGACAGGTCACAGCTCCGCAGTTGTAGAACTACAAAATAATCATATTGCAAATCAACCTGCGCAACCGATGATTAGTGAGAGAACCACAGAATCTGGTTCTAATGTTCAAAAAGAAAGCACGGAGCATACCTGTGCAAATAATGCTCAGGATCTTCTGCAATTTAGGAATGAAATAACTCAGCATACCAGTGCAAATATTGCTCAGAACCTTGAACCATGCAGAGGTGAACCAACAACTGATGTCACGTGCAGAGGACCCTCCTCTCACCCCAAAAAGAGAAGAACACCTACAGCAATGGTACAGTCAAAGGCTCCTGCAGTTACCCAAACTGCCACAGATCATGAAATAACACCAGAAGTGGCAAGACCATCCAAGAAAAGGCGGGTTTTCATTAGGAGTGTTTCTGAATTACTCAAGTATGCAAAGAGGGAACCTTCCAATGGCAGATCAACTTCTATGCTGTCTAGTATTATCACAAAATCATCGGCTGCTTCTCCTACACTTAATTCTTCTGTAAGAGTTGACAGCAAAACTTCTGGTTTCAGTAGCTCTGGACAGAGACTGAAGGAACCATCCAATGTTGACGATGCCAGCAAATCACCAAAAAACAATTCTCAAGTTCAGAATAGTGCCCTGAAAACACCTTCTAAAGTGGTAAATGAATTGTCACCCACTTTCAGTCCTCTAAATCTATCAAAAGCTTCAACTAGAAGCCTGTCGAAACCCTCTGTTGCCAGAGAACTGCTGAAGTTAGATCATGAAAATGCGCTATCAAATCGACAACTAAAAGATTCTAGAAGAAGGAAAGATATGACCAGTTCCAGTATTTTGTTCAGCCATCATTTGGATCAGGATGTGATCAAGCGTCAGAAGAAGGTAACTATATTTCTTTTGCCTGTACATTCTAGTCATTAATTATTTGAAATGAGATATTTGTAATGGTCTATGTTGTAGATCTTGGCACGCTTGGGATTTCATGAAGCATTTTCAGTGTCAGATGCAACACACTTTGTAGCAGATAGTTTTTTCCGCACAAAGAATATGCTAGAAGCAATAACTCTTGGCAAACTGGTAGTTACATCAATGTGGCTTGAAAATTGCGGACAAGCAGGCTGTTTTATTGATGAGAAGAAGTATATTCTGAGGGATGCCAAAAAGGAAAAGGAGTTAGGTTTCAGCATGCCTATATCACTGGCCTCAGCTTGCAAGCATCCTCTGCTGCTGGTAAAGTGAACTGTATAGTTTTGTTTTGGCTCAGTCTGCCCTAGGTCAAATTTTAATTCATTATTATGAAAAAAAATACTTACAGGGGAAAAGAGTGTTTGTAACACCGAATGTGAAGCCAAGTCGAGATGTGGTGACTAGCTTGGTTTCAGCATCTTCTGGGCAGGTTATTGCTATATGCTATTTTCCAAATATACTTTCAGCTGTTTTGTGTGTTTAAATTACATGTTAACAATGTCTGGATGATATATAAGATCAGATATATAGGATTGTGCTGCGGAATCATTTCCTGGTGCCAATTTTGCAATTTGTATGGCAAAGTGATGTGAAGCAAATAAACTAGGGCAACCTATACTGTTGGTGGAAAAAGGCCTCAAAGCCTATTAACAGGTTAAATGGTTGATGAATCCTTTCATACAAGGAAACTATAGGTTTTTCATGTATGTAATAACATAAGTTTGCTCTTACCACCTAAGGGTTCAGTTAATCAGGGGTTCCATAGCACTGTTTAGATTATTTTTTATTTAAGTAGGCATTCTGATCTTATGAACTTGTTTTTGCATTTTCAACATGCTTCGATGTTTGCCTTAGGATCAAATTTCTCGTGATCACACAACCTGCTGCTTAAAATACAATTTTGGTGCCACAAAGTCCTCAACCTTTTGCAGAAAGATGCAGTTTGATCCATTATTTGGGGATAACCCAATGCAGTGGGACACTCCGCAATTAATTTATGAGTAGGCAATCATAGTTACACTTTTGTCATTTGTACATTGCTAGCAAGTTGCAGCCATAATGTTTAACTTGGAAAACTCAGTTCTCCATTATTTAATATGAACAAAAATATAGAAGTCTATCCATCTCCATATGGATGTGGATTCTCCTCATGCAATAGCTGATGTTTTGCTGAATAGTGTAACTGGATTGTTGGTTTTGTAACACATCATCAAACTGATGACTCCAGAGCTCTTGAATTTTTCATGCATATTGTAGATGAGTGAAATGCCTAAAAACACATTTTTTCGATTTCTTTTACATCTTATGTTTCTAGGGTATTAGACACTAAAACAACCTTTGTTTAGTTACCTTTTCTTTCCCTTTGTTTGGCATTTTTTTTAGCGTTCGAGTGTTTGAATATCATTCTCCGTGATACAGTAAATGCACAATATGGGAAGAGTTATCTGATCTAAGTAAATAGCTTAGTTCTCCTTCTAAGTACTTTGTAAAGAAACAAATGCATGTCATCATCCATCCATGTGTTTGAATCTTTGTAGAGATGTGTGTTTTGAGTTTGATATTATGTCCTTGGTTGACCTGTACATTTCATCTCAAGAATTACAGCCCCCACAGCAACTTAGCAAGTCAATTAATATTCTCAACGCTTTCTTCTTTAACAACAAGCATTTGTATTAATATTATTTTTATTCTGTGCAGCCATTAGAGAGGATCGGAAGGTCCATAATGAAGGAAAAGGAATTACCAGATGACCTACTGGTTATCTCATGTGAAGAGGACTATGAAACTGTTGAACCGTTTCTAGAGAGAGGTTAGAATTAGTTATATCTTACATCTCGCTCTGCACACTATTTTCATCATAGAATCTGGACAGCGAGCTAATGTACATGATGAACCAACAGGTGCCAGTGTTTTCGACACAGAGCTTGTACTAAACGGTATAATCGTTCAGAAGCTGGAGTATGAGAGGTTTGTGTGAAACAACGAGCCTGAACTTGTTTCAAACAATTCAAATGTGAATTCTCTCTTTTGCCCCCCCTCCATTGACCGATGCTCTTCCTCTGTTGGTGTGTACGCAGGCACCGCCTTTTCTTGGACCGCATCAAACAGACCCGCTCGACGCGGTGGTTGAAAGACGCAGCCTGCAGCCGGTTTGTCCCGGTATCCAAGTGTTCATAGCTAAGGTTGGTGCAGATATCCCTGCCCCTAGCCTCTCCAGCACAAGACCAGTGTAAATGTATGTGCCACGGACGACGTCTGCCTCGCGCCTGTCGCTTATTTGCAGACCCCGTGTTTCTGTTTTATTTCCATCATTATTCTATCCTTTTTTTTTTGTTGCGTTTGGTGGTTGATTTCTGTAGAATGACAGGTTGCGCAACTCTACCTCATTTTGTAAATTTTGTAATTTGTAGGTGAGGTATGGTCAATAATGGATGTCGTGATTTCGCGATGCTGCTGTCCGTAGTGTTGTTGCTGTATCTGAACCTGTGTATACTCTCCTTTAATCCGTATGTCCGGCGTCACATGAAATGCATTGCAGAGCATTACACCCTCCATTCATAAATGTATAAGAAGCTTGTCGGACCGGATTTTTGAATCCGAATCTTTGTGTATTTCTGCATTAGTTATAGATCAAAACTAGTGCACACAATGAATACAGTGATGATAACAAGATCGAATCACGATTCATGACATAAAAATAAATAATAGAGCATTGGCCTTATGACTAATCACAATAAGGGTCACATGACCTCAAGTTTTACAAGCAACGGAAATAGAATACGATAAACTCTGGAGATGACCCATCAAATCGTCTACCGACGTTCAACTAGGGAGAGCAAACTAGTACTCTGGATGACATTCGTCAAAGCCACACGCGTAGAAGTCGTAATCCTCTTTAGCATTGTTGAAAGCTTCTAAGATAGTACATAGAGTACTCCGCAAGTCTTGGAAAAATACAATTACATAGATGCACGACTTAATAGTAGGGCTTATATGATTCTTTTGCACAAAACAATATTTTAAGTTTCAATAGTTTTCATAAAGTATTCATTTGACAAAAGTGGTTTCAATAATTAAACTAATTATTTCACTATTGAAAATCCTAGGTACCAGTAGTCCCGGTAGCACATCAATTCCTATCGAAAAACTCTATGTAGTCCAAGGACCCAAAACCGTGGCAAGTTTTTGTGCAGCCGTCACGAGCCAAAACAAAACAGCCAATGTGCCGCCGTCGCCTTTTTACCCTAAACTCTCCAGCCACCAGCTCTTAATGCCTTTCAATCGTTGGTACCTAATCACCTATATACGGTCTACAATAGTTTTAGAACTCAATACATAGGCTTATATACTAAGTTACAAAATTCAATCCAATTCTAACAATCAAGGGACCCGATACCCTTCCTAACAAGGGTTTTCCAATTTATCTTTGCTTTCTAATTTTGGATACCCCAAAATTATCACGTGTCGTAGCCTTCGAACCACACCTTCGTAGCTCCAACACGCATCATTCATCTTTGATCTCCACACGTCTCAACTTGAGCTCGACTGTCTCCTCCAGCATCGTCGACCCTCTGGACCATGACTTCGTACCAAGCCATTTCCTGGTCCTCGCCGTAGACCACGATCGCCTCTATGTTACTCTGCACATACAAAGACCAAAGCAATATCTTTTTTCCGGCACAAGTTCTGTCCAACTTGACTGACATAAATCCACACGCACGCTACACGCCTCAAATAACATTAGTAAGTAACATTGTCAATTATTCATCATCAAAATTATTCTAGACCTAGCCACATGGTCTAACAACTATCTTATTAGCACGGGTCATATGAGGTAAACTAGGTTAGGATAGCATGTGGTTCATTAAATTATGATTTGAAGAGCTACCTTTTAAGTGAAAAAAATCCATAAACACCCCTACAAGTCATCTACCTTTTCAATTTGCCTCCCATATCTCATTTTTGTTTGAAAACCCCCCTCCTCCCCACCCCAAAGTTATGTTGGCTTGTAAATACCTGCTAGGTCTCATGTTCGCACTATTTTCTCGTGGTTTTAATTATCTTTGGCACTTGCTTCAATGGGTTTAGTACTTATATCAGTGATTTCAATACTTCTTTCAGTGATTTGAGTTATTTCGTTATTTGTAATACACGATTTCAGCATTGAAACATTAGCAATGAAATGATGTATAATAACTATTAAAATCACCCATATAATTGAAATTAGTATTAGCATTAATGAAACATGTATTAACACCATTGAAACAAGTGCAAAAGATAATGAAAACTGCGAGAAACAGTGCTAACATACGATATCGGTGGTATCTGCATGCCAACTTAACTTATAAGGGGCAAAATAAACGATAATAAGATATGAGGGGCAAATTTTAAAAGGTGATTTATGGGGGTGTTTATGGATTTTTTTCCTTTTTAAAAAAAGAATCAATGGTGGGCAAAAGCTCACCTAAACTTATTGTATATTACTTCAAAACTGCTAGCAATACATGAAGAATGGCATTCTGCATAGCAAGCGCCTTGGAAGTATCTAGGCCCCATTTCGAGTTTTGGTGATTAGTGGCAACTTAATCATCAAGACTAACATCTTGCCAAGGATAAGTTTTGGTTATGTCTCTATGATGGCGTTGGATGGATTTTGGACTTTTGTGTGGACCTTAAGTGAAAAATGATGGCAAAGCATGAAGTTTCATGAAGATTAAGAACCTTGAGACAAGAAATAATCCAAAGAGTTGAGTATGGATCATTTTAGTTAGTCAATAGATTTTGTTTTTGCCATGGCTATACTATTAGGGAGGGTCAAATGCTACTAGCTTGAGCTTGGTTAAATTGGGCAATTAGTTGTTATGCACACTAGGTCGATCTAGCTCATCTCTAGTTAGAGGAAGTCAAAGTTGAAGTAAAGGTTGCGATCAACTCATACCTTCCGCGAACCCATCTACTATCGCCAAAGCTAATTGATCTCATCAACCAGTGTCTAAATCAATCCATCCATAAGAACTGATCTAGGTTACCATACTAGAACAGTAATAGATCCAATCTATTACTACCACCACATATCAACTCTATGCGGACAATCTTGATCAAATACTACAAAAGATGGCTCTAACACCACTGTTGGGATATGAGTAGGCTATACTAGCGAGCAATTAAAATTCTACCACGTAAACTAGGAAGACATGCGAGTAAGAGATTATAGATCGTTACCACTAGACGAGCAACACAGTGAAAGAAGAGTTAGAGTAGTCTGGTCCAACGTCGTGCGTGCCGATGTAGTGGAAGTAGTCGATCATCCAACGTCCTTGGTCGCTAATCGTCTCTTCCAGCAGCCACTCGCGCCCCCTACATACGTCGTGTTTTGTCCTCGATCGGCGCAATAACGCCTCTATGGTATCCACATGTCCAGTGGTGGAATGTCATGCGCCAGTGTGCTAGCACCATTACGCACATGGCAGGGCCTTTTGGGAGGTGGTGGCTAGGGTTTCATAGGTGGTGCAACTCATATCCCAAAAGCTCCCATGCCTCCCCTTATAAAGAGCTCCTAATAGGTTCAATCCGAACTAGTTTGTTCCAACCCATTAAGTGTGTGACCCTGTAGGTTCATGTGTAATCGGGCGTGACCCGAAAATTCCTTTCTATTCTACAAGTCGACAGTGATTCCTAGCAGGACATAGCGACTCTCGAATACACATAAAGATCAAATCGTACTAACCTTATGCGATATGATCTGTGGCCAGATCCTCATCACTCACGACTAGTTCGTAACACCTTACGACCAATTCACCTATGGTCACGACCAATTCGTAACACTTTACAACCAGTTTGCTGACTAGTTTGTAATCATGTGCGACTAGCTCACGACCAGTCTGTATCCCCATACGGCCAGTTCGTATCTGATCGTACTAAACGACTTGCTTGCTTATTTTCCTTTTGTCTCACGATATCTTATCGAACTCCAGGTGAGATATATGACATCCATGGATTGTTCAAACTTTTATCGATCTGGTGATAGATAACTTCGTGTGGTCAACTCTTTGACCACTTGTGGCATGACCATGCACTTCCTTTATTCGAGCACATCGAGGGGTCCAGAGATATCTCTCTAGTTATGTTAGGAGGGACAAATCCCATATCCGACCACGCACATCCCTCCGTATGTTTCGTAGAATACCCAAAAGCTACTTTTATAACTATCCAATTACGGAGTAGCGTTTGGTAACCCCTAAGTGCAATTTACACATATAGGAAACCATACTGATCTCAGGTCTAAAGATTTATACATCATCATTACTTGAGACCAACTACTAACAAATAAAAACATAACAATCTCAATAGTGTCTCAAAGTGGGTCAATCCAACATCATATTCTCTAACATGTGCTCACATTATTGATTCGATATTCTCCATATATATGATCGGTAAAACATGGTCATCAATCAATACATGTACTGATCTATATATAAGTCACTAGAGTCCCGACCAGTGACATCCGACCATGGATCTTTTAGAATGATATCATACAACTATTAAAGAACATCACTAACAAGTCACATACTTGCTAATCTTTATAAATGATTATTCATCCAAGGAACATAAGAACATTTATTACATAATTCATAAAAATAGACGTGATACCATCATCATCATGATTGCCTCCAGGGTTTCGGTAACCGATTTCAATTTTTTACCCAGGGGGCCGATAAATCCGGTTTGCCCGATTTTCAATTTTTTCGGATGATTTTGGTTGAAATTTTGAAACTAAAATTTGAATTTGGAAAAAAAATCGGCCAGATTTTGGCCAAAATTCGGTGAACTAACTGCATATCTACATATCAGATTACATGTTTTCATACATTACAGATTACAGATTTCATCCAAAACCACAGAATCCAGATTACAGGTTTTCTTGCATTATCAGATTACATGTTTGATCCAAAACCACAAAATTCATAATATAATTCAGAGGTTGTAGTATTGTAGATCCATCTTCATCCAAAACCTTCTCTTTGTCCAAACAAAAACCTGAAAATCAGATTGTGAGTTGAGCATTCCTCTCAGATTGAAACCAGATAATATAGTTTATATCCATTGCAACAAACAAAATGCATTGCAAGTTGAATATCTGGACAGGAAGTGAACAACATATGGCCTAGGTCAAATCTGTTGTTATTTAGACAACATGGATAAATATAGGTTATATCCATTGATTGAGATCTATCTCTGATCCCAATCAAATAATTTATAGTGATCTGATTTCTTACCTAAAACCATAGATAATTATAGATTTGATTTTACTGCTATCTGTGACATGTGATCTGATCCAATTGAGGAAGCAAAATTTTCATTATATGTAACTACTGATGTCAAACAAGAGGAGATACATGTGAAGTGCTAATTAAAATGAACGTACAAACTTGGTCAGAACATGATTATTAATTCCATTTCGGAGGCCATTCTGGTTTGCCTCTTGATATGGAATACGTCGATACCGGTCTATTCTGGTGTACAGTTCTAGATTTTAATATAATACTATATATTTATTTATAAATATATATGTAATTATATGCACACATAATTTCACTTGGAATCTCACTTCAAATATATAACCATAGAATAAAAATGACACATAGTTCAATTACTTCATAACTACAAAGGTCGTACATAGTTAAATAATACAACATGAGTTCATAATTTCATATATTTTACCATAGTATAGCATACTAGTCTAGCATAATTTCACTTACCGAAGGAGTAGAATTAGACTCGGCCTTCCGAGCTGATTCAAAGAAGTGGTCACTTCAATTTTGATGTTTTGACCGGTACCAGAATGACTGGAATGGCCAGTATTAATCGGTATTGAGGCCGGTACAGGATTGAGGCTACGGTGTGCCCGTTTGGGTGCCGGTATGGCATGTTCCGGCCATTTCGGCCGGTGCCGGAATGGAATTGATAAGTATGGGTAAGAAGCCACACCAAATTGTAAAAACTACGGCCTAACGGTGACATGTGGTGGGTAATTGGAAATAACTGTATTGGGTTCATTTGGGGAAAAAGTAGTAACTTTAACCAAAGATAGAGGCTTTGATATGATATCCATGAGAAATACTTTGTCCTCAAACTTAAGTGCTAGTCCTTAAGTATAAATAGAAGTAAAAGGTTATCTTTTGGTTATAGTTCTGTTAGAGAATTATGAAATTACATTATTTTAAGAAAACATGTTAATTAAAATAAAAGTGTGTTATGCAAAGCATACATGTACCTCTTGCATACTAGATACAAATTACTAAAAGTAATAACAAAAAAGGGGGAACAATTATATTATTAATTCACAGGTAATCATTTGTTGTTTTCTGAATTCTGATATTTTGCATAGGATTGGAGCCAACAATAAATGAATATTTTGCATGGTGGATACATGTATACTGAAGTCCCAACTAACAACACAAGCTTATTGAGATTTGAGAGATGACGAAAGTAGATACAGAAATCAATCATGAAAATAGAGTAACTTCTTAGTAAGATGTGAGCTAATCAAAATAGAGTAAAAGAATCCAGAATGTGAGTGTTGAGTGCTGACATCTTATACTTCAATTTGAACTACCAGTAGACGGCTGTTATAGTTGTTATTTGTAGATAGTGCAAGAAATGTAACTCTAGATTGGCACTAATTCATAGAGATCTCAAAGCTAGCAATGTTATGCTAGATGGAGAGATGAGACCCAAAATAGCAGACTTTGATATGGCAATGATCTAACCAGTGGCTACATGGCTCATGAGTATGCAATGAAGTGAAAATATTAAAGTTTTACAATCGAAATGAGTGATGTGATTTTCTCTAGCATGGTTTCTAGCTACCGCTCCAAATAAATTAGATTTTGCACCTGTCTTCTTTTAGCATTGTCACATTTAGCTTTCGTTTTTCTAACAAAATTTCATAGTTTTTTTAAATTTTGAGGTAAAGCACAATTCACAGTAAAGCAACATGGATTAAATACTCACATATCTCAATCAAATCCTAGTTTGGCAAGACATACCTACAAAAGAAAAAAAAGGTGTGCAAATTTAGAGCAAACAACTAGGAGAAATATTAACAACTAGTAGATATAATAGAGTTTTGCCTAAACAAGTACACAACAAACTTCCATACCGGCAGTCTAGTAGAGGTTGGAAAGATCATTTGTCTTCTTTGTTGGTGGCTTTGTGATCTCACCCCCTCCAATGTGACCAACTACGCCGTCATCACCATCATCATCACTCAGAGAAGTGCTGCCATCCATGTCTAAATAACTAGGGATTCCAGAAGGAGTCGACGTGTCCTCACCACTTCCCACATCATCTTCATATCCATCTTTATACATCTTCCCTTTATTTGCCTTATGCTTCCTAATGCTATCAGGGCGCTTCCTCTTTGATGCCCAAACATTGAGGGGCTTGTCGAGGAGTTCTTCACTGGACTTTTCAGGCACAACCCTTGAAGATATTGAAGGATTTTCAAGCACAACCCTTGAAGGCATTGGAGGATCCTCAAGCACAACCCTTGAAGGCGTAGGAGGACCACCAAGTTCATCCATAACATGCTAGGATTCCCTCAATGATCTTGCTAACCAATCCATAATTGGGTTGTCTTGGTCATATAGAGCGACATCCATCATAATTGTGCAAGGATCCAACTCCTTCTTAGGGCGATCTGCTTCTTGCCGTTGGAAGCGTAGCTTCAATTTGTAATGGACATAAACCAACTTGCGGAGCTTGTCATAACCTAGTCTATTTCTCACTTTTTGTGTGAACCAACACAAATGTGCTCCAATTACGCTCACACCCGCTTGAGGACACGCACTGTGATACAATTTGCATGGCATACTTTTGCAAGACCTTTGCATGTCCTCCATACATGTACCACCATGCAGCTGCGATAAACACCACAAAACATTCATACAATGGCATGTAAACTAATTCATTGTACAAGTAGACAAGTATAATAACTTACATGGGCTCATTTGTGATGTTGCAATTTGTGCACCTCGACTATCAAATTCACCTCTACAAGAGTGGAAAGCGTCAAATTGTGCAAGTGCCTGCACCTCACTCTGAGGCGAGTCCGCAATTTTCTCAATAGCCTTCTTCAGTGCTTTCGCAAGTACTGAATTTTTCTCATAGCCGTACTTGTAGTGTGATTCTAGATCGAGTACACCGGCTGCATGATCAAGGAAAAAACATAAAATTCATGACAACAATAATTAACAATTAAATTGCTTTGTCATTGCTCATTACCTACAACCATGAGAGTGTTCTTGTAAAGGTACTTCACCCCCGTCTTCACAAGGCTCATGAATTTATTCATCTCTCTTGGTCTATCGCTCAAATGAGCTTCCATTTCATGCAAAGCACCCATCATCAATAGCATAAATCCAGACATAGTGGCCTTTTTCTGTGTATCGGCAAACCACAATACACGGTCGAGTGGTTGCACTATATCTAGCACCCACTTGACACCTACCCACCCACCCACTATGCACTGCTTGTCAAGCAGGAATTTGTATATTCATAGTCAGGATCACTGCTCAATGCATTATTCCTCCAACCCTCTGACACCATTCACCGCCGGAATTTATCCTTCCTATCTCAGAAACTCTGCAAGAAGATGAACATGGTTTCAAACCTTGTCGCATTGGGTCTAATGAGCTCTCCACCAATGTTCTTCATCTCAGCATGCAGCCTGCCATGGTTGTAGAAGAACCTGCAGATTCGCTTGGCACTAAGAATAACATTCTCAACCTCCGGCTCATTACCTATGTCCTTCAACATTAGGTTGATAGTGTGAGCAGCACATGGTTGCCAAATAATGTGGAGGTACTCTAAGACAAGCTGAGCACAAGCTTTCTTGAAATTAGATCCATTGTTTGTGTCTATTTGAACATCCAACTTGTGGCCAATCTCATCAACAACCACCTATTTGATCCAATCATACAAGAATTCAGAATTCTACATATGGCCAGTTGCATTGACAGACTTGTGGAAGAACATGCGCTCATTGCAATAAACCATAAAGTTAATTAAGTTCATCAATGTAGGCCCAGTCCATGAGTCGCACATGACCGTAACACCATATACACACCAATCTTCCTTGAATTTCTCTACATACCCTTGCATTTCCTCAAAGTTGCCTTGCAAGTACAGTTCATCGATATCTATCCCTTTAGGAATTTGCACCCCTTTGCCAAGATTCTGAGTTAGCTTCATTGCTCCTTGAAAGTATGGGTAGCCAGCTTTCGAAACCATTTCGCCCAAGCTTGCCCAAGTCCTGCTTTAGTCTTCGTGCTCAATAATGTGTCCACCCGAGTTTGCACAAGAGATTTGTTGTGTGCTATATCTGAATCAAAGGCTCTACCAGTAGACCTTGCATTGCGAAATAATGTATGAATCCTGTTACTGCTACCACTAGTACCAACATTGCTACCAATCTCACTGACGCATCCGCCATTATCACTCCCACATCCATGCTCATATATCCCACCACTATGCTCCACACTATCTCGAAAGTGAAGGTCCCTCAATGACGCATTGACAGCCATCTGTTCTTGTAAATCTTCATCGTTGGGCCCATCATTTGGTGCATTCATCTCTTCATAAATTGATCTTCTGATTCTAAGCTTCTAGTCGTGTGCTTGTCTCCTCCTTTGCTTTCCTGTCCGGTCAGGCTTCTTCGTCGCATCACGAACCTCCTGCGGCACTTGATGGCAAGATTTTACATTGCCTGATATACCCGTTAGATGTTGCCTAAGCCGGATTGCACCTCCTCCTCCGAAAATCGATAAGCAATATTTACACTTGAAGTCGGCCCCTATTGTCTCCCCATGGCTCCAAACATAATCGATGCCTTTTGCAATTCCAAAACAGCAAAAAAATCACCAATTCCATATTCACAAAAGAATGTGTGTAATTTAGCTCGTGTTGGAGAAATGTAATAATTTGGTAAATCAATATTCAACTTCAAATAAAAACTAGCAAATTATAAAGAAATCAATTTGATGAAAGGTATTTTTTAAATAATATTAATTTAAAATATAATTACAAAAAATAGTCTTTTTTACAAAAATAGGTGTATGTCGCCATTTCAATTGGTGATAGTATCACTCTCGCCAATTGGAACAGTGAGGAGAGGTTCCTATCGCCAATTGAACTGGCAACAGGACAATTTCGCTAGTTCAATTGGCAATAGGGCCCTGTCGCCAGTTCAACTGGTGACGATATCCTTGTCGTCAATTGAACTGGCGACACAGTCCTATATTTATTTATTTTTAGTTTATGTCTAGAGAATTCAGCCTAAAGATTTAGTATATTTCACAAAGTTTTTTGGTAATACTTTGAAGTGTCTACGTAGTTCGGAATCCGAGATTAGAAAAGATAACGAAATGTGAAATAGAGATTAATTTGGATTCATGCTACACTTTACTCTACCAATGTTGACCAAAACTTGGACAACGTTTGTATGCCAAAATTTGACCAGCACCTATGAGTTGGTTAAGCTTGAACAAAAAAAAACTTAGCAGAAAAGTATGTATGACAATTTTTGGTCAATATGACCCAAATTTTGGCAAGACAATACATTAGAGTAACTCCTCATGGTTTGATTAGATTAGATTTAGGCCTCGTTTGGGAACTCCAAACCCTACAGAGATCCCTGCCATTCCCAGGGAAAGTTCGCCCCGTGGAGAAATTCCCCAGTCCAATTGAGACTGGCATTTGGATGAGAGGCGGGAGGGGAAATCCCTGGCTAATCCACCCCAACCCACGGGGGTAAAAAAAATCACCTCTTGAGGCTGGGAAAGATTCCACGTCGTCTTCGTCGCGACTCCATGTGTCCGTCGACATCGCCCTTGCCTCCACGTTGACTTCACCTCCACGTAGCCTCCCCACCCACGTGGGGCGCCTCGCCTCGCGGGCGTGAGGCTGTGGCCCGGGTCACATGGACTACCACGAGCGCGAGTCAGGGACACCGTCGCCTCCTCGAGGGCTATGTCGGGTCGCTGCCGCCGACGAGGAAAGAGAGAGGAGGAAGAAGGGAGTGAACGAGAAGGGGGGCTGCTAGGAGGAAGAAGGGGGAAGAAGGTGTTGAAAATGAGGGCGATATTTTAATAGAAGGCAAATATCGCCCTCATTTTCAACACTCCATAAACCTTTTAGAAGGCAAATATCGTCCTCATTTTCAACACTCCAGAAACCTTATTGCCGCCCCCTGTGCAGGTCTTCACGGTAGCAATGGCTCGGAGATACTGTTCCCCTTCTTCACGGTGCACACTGAGAAGAAGAGTCGACGAGGTTCAGACAACGCAATACAACAACACAGGTTTGCAGAAGGAAGAAAAGAAGAAAATAGAGGCAGTAGTGTTACACGCAATGCTCTGGACGTCTCCAGGCATATATATAGATATGCAGACTACGAAATGGCCTGATTAAATAGCCATTGACCCACTGGTAACTGACACATTTAATCAGCCATTTACCCACTGTTAACTGCCTGTCATCAACAGCTAATAAAGCCTCAAATTCAAACATTTGAATCTCATTCAAACACACACACACACACACACACACACACACACACACACACACACACAGAGAGAGAGAGAGAGAGAGAGAGAGAGAGAGATGCATGGTTCAACAAAAATAAGGTGGACTTGGTCTGCCAAGTGGCGCGCAAAAATAAGGTGGCACGAGGAGGGCTTTGGCTAAACACACACGCGCGCGCATGCACGCGCGTCGCAAGTCACAAGTCACACGATTTTCCACGTGAAAAAACGCGAATACGCGCGCGCGTGCATGCGCGCGCGCGTGTGTTTAGCCAAAGCCCTCCTCGCGCCACCCTCATCTATGTGTCACATGTTTCAAATGGGCCTTATTCCCATGTCCATAGATGCAACTGAAATAGCTTTCCGTACTAACCCCTTTGTAAAAGGGTCTACCAGATTATTCTCAATACGAATATAATTCACAGCAATCATTCCAAAGTTTCTCAATTTTCTGACAGATTTAAGTCTATGCTTCACATGTCTGGAGGACTTCATATTATCCTTAGCACTTGTGACTTTAGCCAACACTATTTGATTATCACAGTACATCAGGATTGCTGGTATTGGTTTCTCAACCAATGGTAAGTATAACAGAAGCTCTCTCAGCCATTCAACCTCAACAGTGGCTGTGTCAAGTGCTACAAGTTCTGCTTCCATGGTTGACCTCGTCAATATGGTCTGTTTGCAAGACCTCCATGAAACTGCAGAACCAACTAAAGTGAACACATAGCCACTTGTAGCTTTGATCTCATCCACATCAGAGATCCAATTAGAATCATTGTATCCTTCTAATACAGAAGGATATCCAATATAAGTAATTCCAAGAGATGTTGTGCCTTTCAAGTAACGCAACACTCTTTCAAGTGCCTCCCAGTGATCATCTCCTGGATTAGATGTAAACCGACTTAATTTGCTCACAGTAATTGAAATATCAGGTCTTGTGGCACCAGCTAAATACATGAGTGACCCAATAATTTGCGAATATCTTAATTAATCTTTTCCTGGCCCTTGGTTCTTTCGAAGCTTAATGCTCGCATCATAGGGCGTTGGAGAAATTTTACAATTCTCATAGCCAAAACGGCTTAAGATTTTCTCAGCATAATGGGATTGGTTCAAAGTGATCCCATCCTTGTTCTTGATCAATTTAATATTCAGAATGACATCTGCCTCTTCTAAGTCTTTCATATCAAAGCATCGAGATAAGAAAGATCTGACCTCGTCAATTACGGCAGTGTTTGTTCCAAATATAAGTATGTCATCCACATACAGGCACAAGATTGCTCCTTGACCCCCACCATAACGATAATATACACATTTATCAGCTTCATTCACAACAAAGCCAACAGATGTCAAAGTTTTATCAAACTTCTCGTGCCATTGTTTAGGTGCTTGCTTTAGACCATATAATGATTTCAATAACCCGCATACCTTATTTTTCTATCCAGAAATCACAAAACCATCCGGTTGATCCATATAGATTTCTTCCTCCAACTCTACATTAAGAAAAGTTGTATTTACGTCCATTTGATGGACATGCAGACCATAGGAAGATGCTAACGTAAGGAGCACTCTGATGGTGGTTAGTATGGCGACAAGAGAATAGGTATCAAAGAAATCTTCTTCCTCTTTCTGGGTGTAACCCTTGGCCACAAGTCTTGCCTTGTACTTCTCAATAGTACCATCAGGCCTTAGTTTCTTTTTAAAGAACCACTTACATCCTACAGGTTTGCACCCGATAGAACGATCGGTGATCTCCCAAGTCTCATTAGCCATGATAGAGTCCATCTCGTTACGGGCTGCTTCTTTCCAATACTCAGCATCAGAAGATGCATAAGCCTATGAAAGAGTCTTTGGCACATCATCCACGAGGTATACAATAAAGTCATCACCAAAGGTTTTCTCAACCCTTTGTCTCTTGCTCCTGCGAGGAGCTTCTGTGACTAGATTGTTATCCTCCTTAGGGATATCACATATTGGTTCAAAAATGGTGGGAAGTTCAGAAGTTTGATTATTCTCACTTTCAATATTTTCAATTTGAACATTCTCGGTTCATGAAGTACTGCCTGTAGTTCTCATAGGAAAATAATCCTCAAAGAATGAAGCATCTCTAGACTCTATTATTATGTTAGCAATAATCTCAGGAGCTTCTGATTTAACTACTAGAAATCTATAGGTCGTGCTATTATGAGCATATCCTAGAAAAATACAATCGATTGTTTTAGGTCCAAGCTTTCTCTTTTTCTGCAATGGTATATTGACCTTTGCCAAACACCCCCAGGTACGTAGAAAATTGACATTAGGTTTTCTCCCCTTCCATCCCTCATATGGAGTAATCTCACTCTTTTTAGTGATTACTCTGCTTAGGACAAAAATTGTTGTCAATATAGCTCCCCCCACCATTCCTTAGGCATACCAGCACTCTCTAACATGACATTAACCAAGTCTGTTAGTATCCGATTTTTTCTCTTAGCTACCCCATTTGATTGGGGTGAATATGGTTGTGTAAATTCATGGACTATTCCATGCTCAGAACAGAATTGGAAAAATCCATGAGAGATGTACTCTCCTCCATGATCAGACCTCAGTCCTTTTATTTTCTTCTCTAGTTGGTTCTCAACCTCGGCCTTATAAGTCTTAAAGTAGTTTAAAGCTTCATTCTTAGTTTTTAGCAAATACACATAGCAGTAGCGTATTGCATCATCAATAAAAGTTAGAAAATATCTTTTGCCTCCTTTTGTTAACAATCCATTCATTTCACACAAATCTGAATGAAACAAGATCTAAAGGTGCCAAGTTCTTTTCATCCTCTAATCCCTTAAAGGGTTTGCGAGGTTGCTTTGCTTGCACACATGACTGGCACTTTGATCCTTTGACAATTTTACATTTTGGAATTAAATCTAATCTGGACATTCTAGCAATACTATCAAAACCAATATGTCAGAAACAAGAATGCTAAATATTCGCCTCAGATTTATTTAAACCAGTTGCAACATTGAGATTATAACAAGACTCTAAAGTACTTAGGCGGAACAAGCCTCCGCTCTCATAGCCTTTGCCAACAAAATTCTCGAACTTAGACATTACAATTTTATTTGACTCAAAGACTAACTTATAACCGTCCCTGCATAGGACAGAACCATTAATGAGGTTCTTGTTTATTGTAGGAGCATGCTGCACATTCTTCAAGTGGACAATCTTTCCTGAAGTAAGCTTCAGATCCACCGTGCCAACACCAAGAACAGAAGCATTCAACTCGTTTCTCATTAGGACAGAGGAAGCCCCTGCTGACTGGTAAGAAGGAAACTAGGAAATGTCAGAACATACGTGATCATTAGCACCAGTATCAACCCACCAATCAGTGGATTGACACGCTGAAAAAACAACAGGTGAATTACCATACCCTCCTGTTGAGGCCTCGCTTATGATCACGTTGATAGCCTTTTTCTTTGGCTGTTCAGCATCCTTACTCTTGCGGAAATGACAGTCTTTCGCCATATGATCGTTTTTTCCACACACAATACAAGTGATGTTTCTCATGTCCTTCTTCTTGGTTTTCTTCTTAAATCTAGTTGTCTTGTTCGGTTTATTGGATTTGTACTTCTTTGCAACACTTTTTCTCTATGAAATTTGCAAATGTTCTGACCAGAAGTGCTAGGTGCATCTTTTGCTCTTGCCTTTTCTTCAACATCGAGGGCAGCAATGAGATTTTCAATGGAAATATCTTCCCTATTGTGTTTCAAGCTAGTGGCAAAATCCTGCCAAGAAACAAAAAGTTTGGCAACAATACTCGCAGCCACAAACTTAGGAGACAACACACAGCCCAGGTGTGCAATCTCACCAACCAATAGCTATAGATCATGAGCTTGTCCAACTACGGACTTAGCCTCATCCATGCTAAAGTCGAAGAATTGCTCACACATGTAGAGCCAGCGACCTACCTCTGTCTCTGCATATTTGTGCTCTAGTGCATCCCACAACTCTGTGGCGGACTTATAGTCCATATACACATCATAGAGCTGATCTGCCATAATAGTCAGAACGTAGCCAAGAGCAGTGTTGTTCGCATTATCGAACTGCATATACTGGTCAATCGTAAATGGATACCGCGGGTGGATTACCCACCACAGCCCCAAAGACATGAGCTAGAACTTGGCTTTAGTCTGCCATCTACGAAAATTCTGACCAGAAAACCTATCAGGTTTCATAGCATCAGAAGCACCAGCCATTATTGTATTGCAACAAAGTTTACAATAAGGTTTCTGGGCAGCGCACATCTGTGTGATCGCTCGCTTCACTGATTCATCTAAATTCCTCACACTCTAGAAACATTATTGCCCCCTGCAGGTCTTCACGGCAGCAACGGCTCGGAGATACCGCTCCCCTTCTTCATGGTGCACACCGAGAAGAAGAGTCGACGAGGTTCAGACAACGCAATACAACAGCACAGGTTTGCAAAAGGAAGAAAAGAAGAAAATGGAGGTAGTAGTGTTACGCGCAATACTCTAGACGTCTCCAAGCATATATATATAGAGATGCAGACTGTAAACTGGCCTGATTAAATAACCATTTACCCACTGGTAACTAACACATTTAACCAGCCATTTACCGATTGGTAACTGCCTGTCATCAACACCCAATAAAACCTCAAATTCAAACATTTGAATCTCATTCAAACAGCGAGAGAGAGAGAGAGATGCATGGTTCAACAAAAATAAGGTGGACTTGGTCTGCCATGTGGCGCACCACGTCATGGCATGGTTGCAAGTCACAAGTCATGCGATTTTCCACGTGAAAATATCACGAATACTCACAGCAGTCTGCAGCACAAGACGCAAGTGTTTAGCCAAAGCCCTCCTCATGTCACCCTCATCTATGTGTCACATGTTTCAAAGAGTGGCAATGACTCCACCTTATATATTGGTCACCTCCACCTTGCCTTAGGCTATATGGTACTAAACCATACATGCTTTGGAATTATAGAAGATGAGCATCACTCATATGGGCCAATTTCCAACAGAAGGAGCTATTGTGTGCTGGTTTGTGGTGCTTGCGGCTGAGGAGGAGGAGGAGGAGAAGAAGAAGAAGAAGAAGAAGAAGAAGAAGAAGAAGAAGAAGAAGAAGAGAGAGAGAGAGAGAGAGAGAGAGAGAGAGAGAGAGAGATGAAGAAGAGAGAAGAAGGGGATGTTGTATGCTGGTTTTTTGCTACTGAGGAAGAAAGAGAGAGCGAGGAGCAGGCTACAAGAAGATCTAGTGTGGCGGCGAGAAGAGAGAAGGGGGCTGCTGGGATCTGATTTTTTTTAATGCCCGAGATTTTTATCCCTTTGTCTTCCAAATGGTGGCAGGGAATATTTTCTGGGAGGGAACATTTCCCCAAGGGGTTGAGGGGGATTCCACACGACCTTCAAAATCCTCCTTGGGATTTTGCCCCTAGCATCCAAATAAGTCCGAGAAAAAATGTTTTTTTTTTATCACGGCTAGTAGAGTTTTTTTACCTTTTGAATCTACGACGACTAGCAGAGTGTGTGAAACTGGGAATATTTCTCCTTGGTCCAAACTGGAGGCTCAAGTTGTCCAAAATGCGGCTAACGTTCAGAAGTCGTGGATCATCAGAAGGAACTAGATGATGCAGCATGCTTCGCTGCGCTCGTCTGTTTGAATAGATGGTGCCAGATAATTGTTCGTATGTTGTTTGGCAGGCTAGGATGCATTCTTGCGTGCGCGGATCTTTGAATACGAAAAAAATGCCTACGGAGGTAGAATCTAAGCGAGTGGGACATTGCATTGGAAATTACCACTTCAATGAAAAATGTTATTCACATGATAGCATGAAATGAAAATGAAGTTGTAGGTCATTTACGAAATATGTTAATTTTTTGCATAACAGATACATGACATTCTGAGCAGTATGTTAACAAACGACATAATAATTCTAGCATCGGGCAGTGCACCTTTAGAAATAGTTGTACAGGTCTTGTATGGAAACATAAACATTTTAGGCTAGGGATTAAACAAGTTGTACAAGTGAACCAAAATGACTCGGCTAATTTACAACTATAGATAGCTCTATAACATATACACACCTTGACAACTCTCTCGAACAGGGCAAGCATACCATTGAGTCAAAAACTCTTTCCATACGAAATGGATTAATGTGGGGAGTTGGCAAGTCCTTCAAATGCGCACTAATTTTCATATCATCTTTGTCTGACTCGGTTTCGTGAACTACATACATCATACACATTTTTTGTATAAAAAAAAGAAGTAGGTTAACAACTAGGAGTGATACATTAAAATGAAGCTATCATCATGCATGGTTTGTTTGCGATCAAATGGAAATATATAATTAAAAAAATGTTAGCACACCAGTTGAAGATTCGATTAGCATAGATTTGGGTAGTTCCCTGGAATCATGTATGATCTTAAAAAATTAACCTTGTAAGCTGTCTGGCAGGTAGTAGATAGTGAAGGCTAGTTGAGTGTACAGGTGTTGTCTAGAATCCATTAGGTAAAATTCAGATTTTGTATTTAAAAAAAAACAAGTTAAGTCGTGTGAGAACCTGAACAATTAGGCTAAACTAAATAACAAAAGTTGGTAATTAGTGGTAATTAACATTCTTTAGTCCGAAACAAAGTGTAATATCAATTTGGACATCAAACGCTTAATCCACACAATTAACAATTTGAACAGTGTAACAACATTCCAACAATATTATCACTTAAGATTCTTATACAAAAAGAAATCCATTATAAGCTGAAGTAGAATACCAACTCAAACTCCATATTAATTACTTAAGTCATTGCATCATTTCAATGCATCTCAGAATACACCCAAGTTACAACCTTGAAAGCATTATAACAATTCATTTGTAAAACAAAGATAATATATTACAAACCTAACATTCGATACAAAAATCATTTACAACCAATCTCAAGGTAATTACATTAGTTAATTAAATTACAACGCAATAGTCTTGCATTCATGTCACTAGAGCCCTCCCTGCCTTTTCATCCAATTGTCTTCTGTCCTTCCCGATCCACACCTCCACAGACGGCCAAAAAAGCAGAAAGCAATTAGTACAACCAAGAGCAGTTTATATATGTGAGTATTAGAATATAAGAAGTAGCCGTCAGAATTCCCCGAAGTCCAATAGGATTCCCATATCAACCTAGGTCAGCCGGTCTCTCGATCACCAAGGTACCCTGACCAACCGGAGTTAGTCAGCCCCTTGATAATTAAGATATCCAAACCAACCTAAGTTAATAGGAACCTTTTACTTCCGTAGGTCTCATCATATGACTTCATTAAAGCCCAACACCCACTATTTACAATTGTCTCAACCGCAATTCAATCCTACAGTGCATCTCCCCTTAACCCCACCCTCAGTTAAAAACATCACAGGGTATCCCAAAAGCCAAAGATCATCATCGGCATCTTTGTTTGCACAAGGAGCTAACCCAAAGAATTATCCGAGTCATTCCCCTCATGCACAGAAAACACATCCAATTGATAAGGCTGAGCCGGCTGCACAGAGGCAAGGAAGCAACACAGCCAAGCCAACCCCTCCTGCTCTCACGGTAGAATCACAGTCGGCAGATAGCCCGGTAGATATCGAGAGCGTTCTTCACCCACATCCATTCCCCCTGCACAAGACCCACCCCACTGCATACACAAAGCACTGCCCAGCTCACATTCACCAGAGAACCACGGTAGGATGGGAGCAATAAGGAGGAAGGGAGCCAGGGAGAAGGAAGAAGCCGAAGGGCAAGGGCGGCAGCGACGACGGCGTTGAACCATCGACGACCACCAGGATTGCGCCGACCAACAGGGACAAGAACCAGGAGAACCAAAAGCGCTGGGGAGTACCACTACCACCAGCCATCATCACCGACCCACCGCTGCCACCATCCAAACCCAAACCAACTGGTAAACCACCATTTCTTCCACACTGCCATTTTGCCATTTATACTCTAGGATGAACTACACATGTATATGGAGCATCTCACAGTAGCATCCAACAATAACTCTTAGCTTCTTCATCACAGAGCAGGGGGAAGGGTGTAGAGGCAGGGATAGAGGGGTAGCAGGGAGTTTACCTCAGTAGCAAACCGAACCTAGCATCCACTTCCACCTTCAGTCACTCATGCATGAGCTTAACAAAAAGAAAGAACAACAAACCGTAAGATCCTCAAGCATCTGTCAAACTGAAGCTAACAAAATGAAATAGAAGAACTGGAGGGGGGAAATCGAGCCAGGAGCACTGAGTGAAGGAGCCGAGCTGTGGCGGCCAGCGGCCGGAGGCCGAGCCAGTCGAGCCGGAGCGCACCAGGCCGAGAGGTGGGTCGAGAGGGAGCCGGCAGCCAAGAGTCAGAGGAGGCACTGACAGCAGGCGCAACCGACGACCGGGAGCCAGTGAGCATCACGGGCGCATGCCGAGGCGCAGAGGGAGAGATGCGCGGCGGTGCTAAGCGTCGGGTCGAGTCGAAGCGGTGGCGGACCCAGCGAAGGCTTGGCAGACCCGAGGGAGGAGGAGCCGAGGCGATCGCAGCCGGGCGGTGGTGCTAGACGGTCTGAAGACGGCAAGCGTGGCCGGCCGAGAGGAATCGGAGGCGAGCCAGGCGCACGCAGGTGGCGTAGAAACCAGGGGTGAGCACCAGGGCAAGCCGACAGCCATGGGGAGGCGACGACGCCATGGGAGAACTGGAGGGGAGAGTGATTTTAGGGGAGGAGAAAGAGATGAGGGGGAAGCTGTGTGGGTGTCGGCTGGAAGGAGGGGGGTGAGGAGAGAGGTAATTAGAGGTTTTGGTGGGATTAGGGTTAGAAATTTGGATTTGGGAAGTTTAGTATAGGAACATTGTTCAAATTCTAATAAATTGTGTTAATTAATGTTGTAGCAATAGAAATTAGCAATAAAATAAATAGATGTTAGCACTGCGTAATTATGCGATCGAACGAACTCACTTAGGTCACATCAGGCTAACCAGTCTTAAAATCCGTCTGTGGAGTAATTATTAAAATAAGATAGAGTGTCATTAATTCTGTTAATAAAAAGTGAAAATGTGTGCGTAGCAAACTGGTACATCGTTGGCAAATAGTCGGGCAGGTTGAAATGTTTTAATCATGTTAATTTAATTAAATTAAAGCGATCCCGAGTTTATGTAGAGAATTAAATAAACACGTGCAGACTTAAGTAAAATCAATTAGGCGTTTTCGCCTGAGTAAAATTTAATAGATTTAATGAAATGTAAGTGCGAGTAGTATTTCATTTCTCATTCGTTAAAATGTGAACTTCGGCATTTTCGACCTTAGAGCAAATAGACAGTAGAACGACTGTAGTGGGGAGTGCTAACTTAGCAAAGGACCCAAAAAATATTATTAAATTAAATCATGCTAACAAAATAGAATCTACTAACTTATGTGTGCGTAATATCACTCAAAATCAACTAAGTATTTATTTATATATTATTTGTCTTTGCAAGATTGCTCAGAGGACTAACCAAAGACCGAGCAGTAATCGATCCGAGATTCGTCGACGCCAACCTTTCCTGCAATTACGAAGGCAAGCTACTCTCTTGAACATGAACATAGCTATATTAAATGTAAACCGTATATTGCTCTATCTTATATGTATCGCATTAAAACTATTTCTTAAAATTAAATCGGATTAAGATGAAATTGGGAAGATAAGAAATGAGATGAAAGAAAGGAAGAAATGAGAATTAATAGGCTGGTAAAGGGGGCCCGGGCAGGGGAACACGACGATGATGATGGGGTAAGAGGTGCGACCCCTTTACATATGGTTATAATATAAGGACAAACAAAACTCTTACTCAATCAGATGACGTAAATTCAGTACCAACCATTTTCCCGTTTCGATGGGCAGAAAATGCTACCTTGTTACGTGATTTTGCTCTCCACATCGGGTAAGTAATATGTGTGGAGGTGAATGGAAGAACCCAGAACCGTGAGGAGAGACCGGAAGTGGGGGATCCAAGGCGCTATAGCGCTAAGGTGGAGTGTTGGGTGCAGGATAGAAGCTACCCCAATCAACATTGCTGGAACTCGGTGGATGACAAGGTCAGCATCGACGAAAAGTAATGGGTGGAGAAATTAATCACGTAACTTGAAAAACGTTCTGTATTCTTAACTCGAAGTCGCATAAAAGGAAATGCGGTGGACCCAGTTCAAAAAGAGTTCAGAGTAGCTATGGGTAAAGTGGTACAAGCCTGCGCAGCGCTAATCAAAATCATGAATTCATGCCAGTCTCCTGGATTGGAGTCTACGGGAACCACTGGGGGTCTATCTTCTCTCCGAGTGACAAGTAGTATTTTCAGTATTAAAATTTGCCACCTAATGTTTTATTGAGTTATTTTCAGAAAAGAGATGACATAGAAAATGTGGTAACGAACATAGATAAGTCATACAATGCATCTTTTACTATTAATGCTTGCTGAGTACTTTTGTACTCAACCCTGTTAGTATTCTCCTTTGTAAATCCTAGTCCGGCCAGGAATTATCCCGAGTGGGACAAAGGATAGGTACTGAAGAAGTCACATGAGGCAAGGGCGTAACTACGAGGACCAGGGTGAGATGGGCATTTTTATTCAACAAATGGAATGAGTAGAAGATTGATGGAGCAAGGAAGGCAAGAAAAGGGACTTGGTCCCATTTCTTTTTGCGGATTGTAAATTACTATTTGTAAAGAACCATAGCCTTGCGTGGCTAATTGGAATAAAAAGTACAGTTTCTATCTTATTGTTCTACCGCGTAACTCTGGTAAAGGCTTACTATTCATTAGAGCAGTGTTCTATTGGGCAAACGAATAGTAATCCATATGCCTAAGTGTGATTACCCCTGGGGTAATGACACGGGGCGTCACAAGTCGGCAGGCTAACAATTGGGAATAACAGTGGCATGTAGTTCTATGTGTGCATGTTCTCTGTGATACATATAAATGAAGCTATCAGCATGCATGGTTCATTTCAGATCAAATAGGAATACATAATTAGAAAAATGTTAGCTCATCAATCAAGTTTGGATTAGCATAGACACGATAGTTCCTTGAACCATGTATGATCTTAAAAGTTGAACCTTGTAAGTTGCTTGTTAGGTAGTAGACAATCAAGGCTTGCCGAGGTGGACAAAAGGTGAACCAGATACCAAAACTACCCGAAAAGCATATAAGCGGTATCTTTTTAGTGACATGTAGGGTAGGTCCGTGAAGGTGAATGACCAAACTCATCTACCAGCAAATGTATCAAGGACATCTGTAGGAAGCTTGGCTAAAAACTCAGCAGTTAAGAGTGCATGTATCCACCAGAGTGCCACCGCAATAACCTCCCCACATTGTATAATGTGATACAACAACTAATAGGAAATTAAAGGTAATACATAATAAAGCATCTCGTTGTACAAACACCGCATATGCAAAATCATGGCTTTAACTTAGAAGGAAATGCTCGGTGTAAAAAATCTGCATATGAAAAATCATGGCTTCAACTCAACAGGAAATGAGTCTGTTCCGATGTGAATAAGTATTATATGAGGTAGGCTTTATCTATTGATTTTATGTACTGAAAGTATCTAGTATGACAAGCTACAAGTCGTCGTAAGGAAAAGAAACTATGAAATCCAGCTGCACAATATATTAACTTTGCTATAATATGTTATCCCTAACATGAGGTTCTGAAGCTTAGAAAGAACTGACTATAAATCACGAGCAGCTGATGCACCACCCTAGGGTAGAATAATTCATGATGATAAATTTCAGTTGACATCACCAGTTGAAATGCAAGATCTATTTGCATAATTTTTTTGAGGGGAAAAGTGTCAGATAAAAGAGAAAGATAAAAATGGGATGCCCGAATATCGAAGAACTGGAGATAAAAAATTTAGCAAAGAATCTATATACTTACTAACCATCTGAAGGTTTTTACGCACCTCTCTGGCAACCTGAAGGAACTGAAAAGCACTCAACTCTTCCATGTGCACAGACGGTAAAACGAAATCAGCATCTTGTGCCTGATTATCAAGACAATGGACATTTCCACCAAAAATTATATATATGTTTTAGAAAGATATATAATGAACTAATTCTAAAGGAAAACTGCTGCAAGGAAAACCAATATAACTATAAACACTGTTGAGAGAGACATACTCATGCAAAAGTATCACCTTCCAAAAAATAGAGATAATACAGCATAGATTGAATAAAAATCATATAAGATCATCTTTAATTTTATTTCCTGCTATTTTGCATCCCGCTACCTAATATGTCCTGAGGCGTAAATTTGTGATGTTTTGAAGGAAAATCCTTTTTGGCAATGATATCAGATTCAAGATATTTTCATGCCATCTTGCTAACTAACATCTCGTGAGGTGCAAATGCGTGATGGCTTGAAGGAGTTTTTTTTTGTTCTAGGGGAAAACAAGAGAATCTAAGAAACTATGAACAATATGTGCCCAACAGATAGGGTAATTTACCTGAAACAAAGTCAATTGGATAGGGGCAGCGAGGAGCACAGATGGAAGAAACCCTCAAACACCAATGTGGTCGCAAGAACGAATTGGCAATACACTACAAAACATCAGGACGAAAGCATTAGGAAAAATAATAAACACACCAAGAAAGTGACAGGCACAATATGAAAAATCATGGCTTCAACTCAACAGGAAATGAGTCTGTTGGGATGTGAATAAGTACCATATGAGGTAGGCTTTATCTATTGATTTTATGTACTCAAAGTATCTAGTATGACAAGCTACATGTCGTCGTAAGGAAAAGAAACTATGGAATCTAGCTGCAGAATATATTAACTTTGCTATAATATGTTATCCCTAACATGAGGTCCTAAAGCTTAGCAAGAACCGACTATAAATCATGAGCAATGATGCACCACCCTAGGGTAGAATAATTCATGATGATAATTGATAAATTTCATTGACATCACCAGTTCAAATGCAAGATCACACCCACCAAGACCCTCACCATGCATACTGTGAGAAACAACCCACATCAAGAAACACATTAAGCTCAAAACAGCTCTAGCAACTGAATCAATAAAAAGGGGGGAGTAACCCAAAGCTGGCCTCAAACCACAATGGAGGCCGAGCTAGAGGCACTGGCATGGGCCGCGGGAGGCGTAGGCACGAGGCGACCGTAGGCCGGGCCGAGCCAAGGTAGGGGCTCGCGTAGGCGGAGGAGCCATGGGGAGGCACTGGTCGCGGGCGAGCCGGGAGCCAGACCGGGAGCCAGAGGGGAAGGCACCGATAGAGGCGCAAGCGGCAACAGAGCAAGCGTGTAAGGAGCAGTGCCGGTGTGCACTGCCAGCGTAGCACTAGGGCCGAACCAAGAGCGGCAAGCACGCAAGAAGGGCGCAAGTAGGGAGAGGCCGGGCTAGTGCCATGGGCAAAAACTCTAACCGAAGCACCTCCAGAGAAAAGAAATGGAGAGAGGAAGGAAGAAGAAGCAAAGAAATAAAGGAGCCTGGTTTGATTCGGTTGGAGGGTTGGGGAAAGTAGGGGAGAGAGGGAGAGAGAGAGGAGGACCAGAGGGAGGGAGCTCCCAGGAGCAAAATTTCGGTAGAAGCAACACACTAGGAGAAGAATGGAGATTGGGGAGAATGGAGACCTTGGGGAGACCGGCATCAGGGAAGAATCGGGGGAGGAGCAGCCGATGTCGGAGAGGGAGATGGAGGCAGCGTTCCGGATAGGGGAGTAGACGGCGAAGGGGCAGGGGAAGAGGCAGCGTAGGGGCCGGACAAGAGGAAGCAGCGACGGGGAGGAGAGGGTGTCGTGAGTGGCGGGGAGGAGGTTACGGCATGGGCTAGGGGTAGGAGGGGGTGTCGCGGGTGAAGGCGTTGGAGAAAACGCACTTGGTGATTGATTAGGAGCCATTGGCTTATATGGAGTACAGAGAGGTGTGATCGGTGGGAACCAGATCAAGTACATGCCAAATCTGTTGCCTAACGGATGGCAAGATAATCTCCTAAACATAGAAACTAACTCCTATGATTTGGCCGTAGTCTCCGGAAGGATTGGTGGTGGCGTGCGGGACATGCACGTATCGTGCATGGTCCTGTTTGGCTAACACCCCCCCGGTAGTTGGAATGGGAGCGGGGCGGACGTTCAAACTGGAACAAAATTCCCGGAAGACAGTCGTAGGGAGACCCTTGGTGAAGACATCGGCGTACTGCGAGCTTGTGGGCACATGGAGCACGCGCACCTCGCCGAGAGCCACACGCTCACGCACGAAGTGCAGATCGATCTCGACATGTTTCATCCGCTGATGTTGGACGGGGTTAGTCGAGAGATAAACTGCACTAATGTTGTCGCAAAAGACAACAGTGGCGTGCTGAAGAGGGCGATGTAGTTCGGCGAGTAGTTGACGAAGCCAGCAGGACTCGGCGACGGCGTTGGCAACAGCACGATACTCAGCCTCGGCGTTGGAGCGAGAGACCGTCTGTTGCCGCTTGGATGACCATGAAATAAGGTTATCACCGAGAAAAATACCATATCCCGAAGTTGACTTGTGGGTGTCACGACACCCGGCCCAGTCAGCGTCTGTATAGGCGGTGAGCGAAGTTGGTGAAGTCCGATGTAGTTTTAAGCCGTGGTCGATGGTGCCCTTGAGGTAGCGAAGGATGCGTTTCAGAAGATTGGCATGAGGCTCGCGCGGGTCGTGCATGTGAAGGCACGCTTGCTGAACGGCGTACGCGATGTCCGGATGAGTGAACGTCAGGTACTGGAGGGCACCGGCGATGCTCCTGTAATCAGTGGCATTAGCCACTGAGTTTTTGGCCGCAGGGAGCTTGGCACTGGTGTCGACTGGAGTACTGCAGGGGTTGCAGTTAGTCATGCCGGCACGAGCAAGGATGTCCTTGATGTACTGGCGCTGCGAGAGGAAGAAGTCGGAGGCGGTGCGTTGTACGTGGACACCGAGGAAGAAATGCAAGTCGCCGAGGTCCTTCAATGAAAATTCGCGGTGAAGCGAACTAATCACCTGTCGTAGGAGAGTCGGTGACGACGCAGTGAGCACAATGTCGTCGACGTACAGCAGGAGGTAGACGGTGTCATTGCCATGCCGGTAGATGAACAACGAAGGATCCGCCTTGGACGCCGTGAAGCCCAGCGAGGCAAGGTAGGTCGCAAAGCGACTGAACCAAGCCCTTGGAGCTTGCTTGAGGTCGTAGAGGGACCGGTTGAGGCGACAGACATGCGTGCTGCATGTCGTGTCGACAAAACCTGATGGTTGTTGACAGTAGACGGTCTCCGTGAGCGTGTCGTTGAGGAAGGCATTGTTGACGTCGAGTTGATGCACCGGCCAACCGTTAGCCAGTGCGATGGTGAGGACGGTGCGTATGGTAGCTGGTTTGATAACCGGGCTGAACGTCTCACTGAAGTCAACACCGGGGCGTTGAGAGAAGCCCCGGAGTACCCATCGCGCCTTGTAGCGGTCCAAGGAGCCATCAGGCTTCAACTTGTGTCGAAAAATCCACTTTCCTGAAACAACATTAGTACCAGGAGGTTTTGGAACAAGTACCCATGTGTTGTTAGTTTGCAAGGCATCAAACTTCATGTTGCATGGCGAGACGCCAATTTCGCCGTTAAGCGCGGCGCGGAGGTGTGTGGAAGCGGTGAGGGGCGCCCACGTGGAGGTTTAGCCGGTCCATGGGAAGTCGAAAACCACGCTTACCACGTGTGGTCATCGTGTGATCATTGACTACTGTGGTGATGGCTCGAGCCGCAGTGGTGGCGGTCTTTGTCGCGGCGTCCCGACAAAGTCGCAGTGCCAAAGACTGAGGGTTCTGCTGCTTCTTTGGGTAGCCGCAGCGCCGACGCAGGGTCGCTGCGCCCTCGAGGAGCCGCAGTGTCGACCGGGGCCGACGACCTCGAGGAGCATCTTGCGCCGACGTAGGGGGCTACGTGGCCTGCTGAGGAGCCGCATCTTGCCGCCGTAGGGGCGTGTGGCCTCATCGAGGCCGCGAGTGCAGTATGATGGAACGCGCACCGCAGCGAGGCGCGATTCTTGATGTCCGGGTGGGGCGGGGCACCAATGCATCTTCGGCGCAGCGCAAGAGAGGATGCGGGTGCCCTGGGACGTGCAATGGGTGGTAAAGCGGTAGTCGGTGCATGTGCAGCGTGTGACAGGAAATCAAAGTCCTTAGGGACCGGGGAATTAGGCTGCTCGGAAAAAGGGAATGAAAATTCGTCAAAAGTGACGTGACGGGATATGATGATGCGGTTTGTGGTGAGATCAAGGCAGCGATACCCCCCTGTGGTTTGCCAGTTATCCCAGAAAAACGCAAGCCGCAAAACGTGGTGCGAGCTTATGAGCGGCAGTGGCGGTGAGGTTAGGATAACACCTACAGCCGAAAACTTGGAGATGCGAGTAGTCGGGAGGAGTGCCAATCTTCTGAAACGCATCCTTCGCTACCTCAAGGGCACCATCGACCACGGCTTAAAACTACATCGGACTTCACCAACTTCGCTCACCGCCTATACAGACGCTGACTGGGCCGGGTGTCCTGACACCCGCAAGTCAACTTCGGGATAGGCCCTTGTCCATGCCACATTTGGATGGACCCGGCCCACGGGTTTTGGAGCGACGGCCAGGGAGCGGAGCCCTGACTATTGTTGTTGGAGCCGCCGCCGTCGCCTTTGAAGGAGCCGCCGCCGCCATTGCCGCGACCGTTGTTGCGGCAGCGGTAGTTGTTGGAGTTGTTGCCGCCGCGGTTGGTGGAGCCGCTGTTGGAGGAAGATCCGCCGGTGGAGTTTTTGTTGGACTGACCGGCCGAAGATGCGACGAGAGCCGACGGGTTGGAAGAGCCGCTTGATGCATCTGTCCCGGACGTGAGTTCCTCAAGGAGGAGAGCGGAACGTGTCTCCAAGAACGTAGGCATAGGACGCTACATGGAGATCAATGTGCACATGTGCACGAAGTGAGAGCTCAGTCCGCGCAGAGTGTTGAGGACGAGGCTCCTGTCCAGGATTGGCGTGCCCACGGCAGTCAGTTCATCGGCAAGAGACTTCTGCTTGTGGCAGTAGTCCGCCACTGACATGGACCCTTGCATGAGGCTGTGGAACTCCTGCTCGAGGTAGATGGCGCGCGTGTCGGTGTTGTCGTGGTAGAGGCCCTCGATGCGCGACCAAATGGTGTAGGCAGTGGCCGAGGTGTCCATCACCATGGTGAGGAGGTCCGGGGTGATGGCGGCGTACAGCCATGAGCGGACGAGGGCGTCGAGACGAAGCCACTGCACATCGGGGGAATAGGGAGACGCGCGAATGTGGTTGTCGAGGGAGAATTTTTCCAGGGCGACCTCAAACAGGCCGCACCATTGGCCGTAGTTGTCGGCCTGCAGATCGAGGGTGATGGGGACAAGGAGCTTGACGCTCGAGACGCCGAGGGCCTGCGTCCAGAGCGCGACCTTGGCGTCGAGTTAGGCCTTGGCAAGAGCTGCTTTGAGCTCAGCCTGTGCCGCGGTGGCCTGGGCGGTGGTGTCGTCGACGGGACCCGTCATGGCTGGAGGAGAAGAGGAGGTTAGGGAAGGAGATTAGGATCGTATACTAACTGATACCATGAAGGCGTTGGAGAAAACGCACTTGGTGATTGATTAGGAGCCATTGGCTTATATGGAGTACAGAGAGGTGTGATCGGTGGGAACCAGATCAAGTACATGCCAAATACAAATTGCCTAACAGATGGCAAGATAATCTCCTAAACATAGAAACTAACTCCTATGATTTGGCCGTAGTCTCCTAAGGATTGGTGGTGGCGTGCGGGACATGCACGTATCGTGCATGGTCCTGTTTGGCTAACAGCGGGCACCGGGGAGGAGCGGCGATGCTGGGGAGAGGAGTGGCGACGGGGAGGGAGCGGGCGGAGGGGAAGGGGAGGGAACGGACGGGCGGAGTCGAGAGGGGTCGATAAGGGTAGAGAGAGCGCTAGAAGAAGGCACGTGCGGCTCATCGTGAAGAACGATGTGGACGAACGGATGGGAGACGTGCTTGGCCTGAGGACGAAACACGGACGAACAGACGACTGGCTGAAAAAATGACACGAATGCGATGCGAAACAGAACAACGAAAACGCCAAATGCACAATGACAGATGGACCGCAACGAAGGAGAAGCATGGCATTCTGGGTCAAGAAACAGAACCAGAATCAGAAACAACCAGTCATCAGGTTCACCGTATCGGTCAAGTTTATTCTTGCGTCAGGCCAGTACACTGATAGTATGGAAGCCAAGTCTTGTTTACAACAGCAATATTCTATTGTGTGGCTAACACAGAGACAGCAAACTATTCATTCCAATTATATCAAACAGTTTTAGAATTGTATTAAACTAATTTTAATATATTAACACAATGCGATGTTTACAAAAAATCTCGCTCTTTGAAAAAATAAAAAATAAAAACAGGGATGTCTTCAAGGTGAAGAAAATATAATCGGTCGCAGGATTACAAATTGAAGCTTACCTTCAAACCCTTGTGGTATGCTTCAACAGCAGGAAGTGACGGCAGTGGCGGAGCTAGGATTTTGATGATAGGGATGCGAACTTAAAATACATTTGTTCCAACACAAGTTCAAATGACATAGTACATAAGTTCAAATATGTCAAATTACATGTTCCCACTATAACCAACATCACAAAAATATTTTTAGAAATTTACAACTTGATATGACGTTCCTCCATGCTTTGAAAGCGATTGATGACAACATCATCACTAACTTGTAGAAAACATTCACGCTCAATGTACTTAACTAAGCAATCATTCAAGTATTGTTCACCCATGCTATTTTTGACTTGTTCTTTATATGATTCATTGCCGAAAATACCCTCTCTACACTTTCAGTAGCCACAGGAAGGATCAATACCAATTTGACCAACAAATAAACAAGTTTATAGCGATCATACTTCTTTGTCTCAACAAGTTTAATAGAGTGCTCATTGAGATTCTCCACTTCTCGAAACCTTGTATCTTAATGCATATCCTCAGGGTCGAGACCCAAGGGGCGCGACCGGCGCGTCGAGACCAAGATCATCGGCGCAGAAGCTAGAAGCGGCGCTAGTCTTATTTGTGATCTTGCCGATGTCCGCGATGAGTCATTTGCGCCCGCCTCATCATTGTGCTCGCCAGAGCGCCTGGATGGGCAGATGACACTTAAGCATAACGCCTCCTTGACTAGTTGAATTGGGCTTGATTCTCAGATTCTGTTGGGCCTAATGCTAAATGGGCTGCCAGGAGTTGAGAAGTATGTATGTTAGTATGTGTAGTGTATACTTTATGTATTAAGAGGGATATATATCAAGTTTTTGTGTAAAAATTTTGGGGGTGCAACTGCACCCCCATGCATATACTCTGCCTCCGCCACTAAGTGACGGAATTATATTGCGGTTTTGCAGGAGATCCCATACATAATTTGCATTTGTATATCCACCAGTCTGAACAAAACCACAAAATTTCAATGAAGTCATTTGGGGGAAGCAATTCGGATTCATTTCAAGAAGCTGACATTAGTAGTCAAACAATTTGTATATTCTTCATACAGATGCATTAGCATTTATAAGGCTTCAGTGAGTTCAGTGCTGAAGGGGCAGTAGTTGTGAGTTGTGACACTAACCTTCTCATCAGAGGCTGCAAGTAGAAGATCAGTTCCCATCCTGGGATTCAAGAAGAAATTTCTTGAAGTCATTTTCTCCTGAAAAATATTATAAGATGTAAAATTTTGTATTTGCAAGTTAGTCAAACTATGAAACAAAACTGAAAGGAATAAATTACTATGGTTTCTTGAGCAAGTTGCATTCCTCTTGGAGTATGCCCAATCATAGCTCCCTCAGCAAGCGTCTGCGTGTCATTGATGCATAGAATATATACAAACATATGAGAACACAAGGTGCGATCTAAGAAATAGATACTAGATAGGTTCCCAATTGCAAAAAAAGGATTATTGTTTCAAAATTCAATGTAGGTTCTTAATTAGCTCCACCATGGTAAGGTTATCTATACTATTTAGTATGGATCATTATCTTTCCTACATGCGCAGTTTTGGGTGTGCGGTTTCTTTTTGTCCGGCATATAGGGCAGATCATATGGTACACAATTCAAGCTTCAAAGTTAGATTTCCATCTTTGTTTCCTGTGTTGAATCTAGTGAGTTGTTACTTTTGATCTGTGAAATCCAACGGTCACCATTGCAAGTTGGATCCACCCTTAAAATAAGGATGTCCATTCACTGGGATTGTAAACTTGCAAGGGAATCCAAACTTATGTTGCTATCAACCACGATTGTAAGCTACACTATCATTTCAACAAGACAGTGATCAAGAGAAACTTCAAATTTGTGCAGCCAACGGGAACTTATGTAGCGAACACATTAAGGTAAGATGATCATAAGACATTTAACAGCGTGCCATCATCAGATTCATCTCAAACTTGTTTTTTGTTATACTAGAATTGTAGAAACATGCTACCAGATTTATGATAGCTTGTTAATTCAGTTTTTTTTAACTCAGTAGAGGTATCAGCAACTTTAACAAGGTTTCACACTTCTTGAATTCAGCGGACACATATGACTAATGATCAATTCCTCAATTTACAAATTTGGTGTCACTAAGGTTTTACTGACTACATACAACTCTGCCGGTGGGGATTTTGAGCTTGAGAACTCTTCAAACATCTTAACAGCGGAATCAATATCTCCACATCGAAGATAACACCTTTTTCAATTTAAGGACAACAAATTAACAACTAGAATCAGAAGTTAATGGAAAGCATGATAAGACAAGAGGACAAACATGGGGGTTGTAAATCAAGGACAGACATGCCAAAAGTACTAAAGCAGACATTATAACATTTCCAAAAGAAAAGATTCCCATAATTCCATTAAATAGGAAAGTAATGAGATGTCCACTTCATAAGATTGCTCATTCAATAAATGTGTACTCAAGAAGCTTTTCAGTAAATATAATTCGCAAGCATAAAATTTAGAGAGCAAAGCTACATAAGCTAATCTCCTCCTAGATGAAGATTAATAATGAGACCTCACTGGGACATCCTTCTAAACTTTGCATCTCTCGAGCAATTAGTCACTTAAGTTCCTAATAACCATGTAATGCAGATCATTAGATCATATTGTTCAGCTTGCTTACAAGTACTTCAGGAAAATAGTCAACATTGGCATTATAGATTACCTCATAGCTTGCATCACAATGAAGGCATCATACGTAAATCCATCTTTATTGACCATGTCAAGAAGTGCTTCAAGTGTCCGCAAGATAGCGGAGTAAAGTCCGAGAAAAACGTGTTTTTTTATGACGGCTACTACTGTTTTTTTTTTTGGTACTTTTTGAATCTACGACGACTGGCAGAGTAGCGCCTTTCTGAAGAAAAGACGTTTTCACACGGACGGCGCGCAGTACACGAGTGCTCATCTCTGGCTGGCCATGCCACGCAGCACGGCCGTCCGATGAACGACCTACGCTCCTGATCTCTCCATCCCACAGGCGCTTCGCTTCCACGCGCGCCCCCCGTTTCCTCTTCCGTTCCGTTACAGCCTCGTCGACTTCTTCGACCAGTTGGACTTGGACTTGTCTTCAATTCCCACCGCCGCCTTCTCTCGGACTCTACCCGTGCTCTCTCTTCTCTGGTCGTCGGGGAGACGAGCTCGCCGGAGGGAGGCCACCCACCTCGTCGTCGTGTTCCTGGCCGCGTCACACATTGGGATCTCGCGGCTCGTTCCCTGCCACCGCCTGCCTTCCCGCCCAAACCCTAGCCGCCGCCGGGGGGAAGCTGGGACGGCGGCGGGATCGAATGGTACGGAAGGTAGTATGCTCGCGTCCCGCCTTGCCCCCTGCGCGTTGGTCGATTTCCCTCCCGGAATTTTTGCTTCTAGCTAGAATGGGCGGTGGGGGTGCTTGCTTGTTTCATCTGCTGCTGCCGCGGCTGTGGCCTGTACGGCGCTTTGCCGTGGCCGTGGCGTTGTGGAATGGAGTGCGGGAGTGAGAGAGCACGGCGGGAGGGAGCTCGTGGATACGGTTGGGTTGGAGCTCGGTTGATTGGCTGCTTGATTGTATCGACAACTGAAAGGAGAAGATAATCTTAGGCGCGTTTAGATGGAAATTCGATGCTTTGTGTTGCTGTACTGTTGTGTGCTATCCTCATTCTATTTTGTGTCTTGTAGATACATTGGCGGCGCTGACCGGATAGCCTCCTGAATAATCAAGGATAGGTTGCCAATTACTCCTTTCCTGTTTGTGCTCTCTCTCTCCATGAGGCATCATACAAACGGAAAAAGGATAGCACAACAACAGTCCTTTTTCTGACATCTTGTTCTCCGATTGCACCAGTGATGAGATTGAAGCGAACCATGCATATAGTAGTTCAGGTAAATAGATCTGGTTGTTGCGGAAATTACTAGAATTGGGTCATTTGATCATTATTAGAATGGTCAAGGCATACTTTCGTCAGTTTGATTATACTTACAGTTCAGGGGATCGCCGAATACTCACATAGTCTTCCTCTAAAAATGCTGCCAGCTTCACAGATTTACAGCCTCTTTTCGTGAATATTTCATCACCTTTGCTTTCGTCCACTATCAGCTTGTACTATACAAGTGAATGAATCCAGCAACTGCTGCAATAATAATAATAATAATAATAGAAGTCGACTCTTTGGTTCATGAGTAATAAAATGCCAATTTATTGGTCTGCCAAAAATTATCTCACATGCTCTTTGGTACAATGTTTATTTAGATTTAATATGAAATTTTGTCTGCAAAGTCACCGAACAGCCCCACATAAATTGAGGGAAAACACAGCTGAAGTCCAACCAGCTCCTTTTTTTGCAGGAAACAAACACAGCACCACGTTTTTATCTACTCGTTAGTCACATTCATGACCTTCCTGCCACTGTGGTTCTTCAACAAAGCCCTAGCAATCCATAGTCCCAAATTCTGAGATTTCTGTGCTCCATTCTCACCCCCTAAATCACATCAAATCTGATCTTGATGTTTTGTCTCTGTGATAGGCTCGTAAGGTTCTTTGATAGGTTGATGACGTCATTGAATGGCGGTTAGGTCTCATGATGGAATGTGTATATATTATATGTTGACTGTTGAGCATTGCTCCATTTATGGGGAATTATAGATATGATGTCTGTTGAAGAGTTCGTGTTAGAGTTAAATAACGAATTGTATGAGGGTCGGACTCTACTTTGAGACTATAAATAAAGGGTGTGAGATCCTACGGGAGACACACATAATTTCCGAAATACAACATGGTATCAGAGCCATCCCCCACCACCCAACCCTAACCCTAACCGTACTTCTTCCATATATCCATATCGCCAGATCAGATCCGCCATTGCCGTCATTGCTCAACTCGGTTGTTCGAACACGCTGCGCACACACGCCTCCATGCGTCTTGATTCTTCTGCGCCGCTTCGTCATGGTGGCGCACATGCAGCCGTCTTGGTCGCGTAGACACAAGACGGCCGCTTTCATGGAAGCCGGTCACAGAGACATCATACAAGACGGCCGCCCTTCATGAAGCCGCCACCGCTCCCTCGCGAGCTCTAGCCAGGAGAAGGAGATTCGGGAGAAGACGGGAGAAGAAAGCCTGGAGAAGAGAAAGCTCGGGACTCATTGGGAGAAAGCAGCCGAACCGGAGTTAAGAAAAAGGCAAGGAGCTGCTTCTGTTTGGAAGAAAGAAGCCAAACCACAGAGAGAAAAAAAAAACCTTTTGATGCTACGGTTTTTCTGCATGATTTGGGTAATTGCGAAGTCAATTATCCAGGTTCGAAAGAACGTTGATGCGTGAAGAATTGCCGTAATCGTGGGAGATACGCGCGGCATATCTTAGCAGTAATTGGCATTACTCTGGTTGTTGGAGAAGATGATCCCTGAGGAAATTGAGGCTGCGAGGAAGGAGGAGGAAGAAGCCGCAATGAGGGCGGTAGAAGAAAAAAGGAAGGCAGTTGTTGAGACTACTTCCCCGCTAGTCATGCTTATCAAGGCGTCGCCTAAGCGGTAAGGCGCCTCCGACGGTCAAGGCGTCGCCCCCGCCTTACCAGAGCCCGCCTTGCCGCCTCCTCCCCCGTGGTTCCTCGTCATGGCACCACCGTCGCCGTCATGTCCTCCTCACTGAGGAGGAGGCGGGCGGGCGCGGGCGGGAGGAGGAGGAGCCGGAGGAGGAGGCGCGGCGATCACGAGGAGGACCGAGAGAGGGAGGAGAGGGCGCGACCGTGAGGCAGACGACCGGGAGGGCGGCAAGGCGGAGGGGCGAAGAAGCCTCTTGATCCATCCTGCCGCCCGAGCCGCAGCAGAGAGGAGGAGCCTGCCGTGGAAGGAGGTCGCCACGGAGGAGAGGAGGGGAGGGAGCCCGAAGCCGGGCAGATGCTGTCTTGAGGCCTATTGTAGGGATAAGCATAAGCGGGGCGTGAGCGGCAATGGCAAAGATGGATAGCCGGATCCTCTGCGCGCCGTAAAATCGAGCCGCTTTTTGTCCGGGATCTTCTGCGGCCATGGCAATCGCCGCTTAGAATGCTTAAGGCGTCGCCTCGCCTCACGCCTTACCGCTTCAAAGGTGTGAGGGGGTGGGTCGCCTTGCCTCGCCTTACCACCTTAATAACCATGCCGCTAGTAACTCAAGGTGACATGAGGAGCATGTTACAGGACCTCTTTGCGACAGGTATGATAGGTGCAGGGTCATCTGACTTAAAACTGGAGCTGATGCCGAATGATGTAAAATTGGAAGGAAGTAAGAATTACCTGAGTTGGTCTAGAAGAGCTCAGCTAATTCTGGGGACGAAGGGGGTGGAGCATTACCTGCGGGAGACTTGTGTTGAGTCTGCAGACAAGACGAGTATGGATTGGAGGATGTGGAACACTACCAACTCTGTGGTGGTAGCTTGGTTGCTAACTTCGATGTCTCCATCCATCGCCCGGATGGTGGAGATGATGCAAAGTGCACCCGCGATATGGAAGACGCTAAGCAACATGTACTCAAGGCAGAAATGTGATGATGATGGTGGAAGTCTGAGGGCAAGGTGGAGGCCACAAGCAGAGGAGAAGACCGTCGTAGTATGCTAGTGAATCGCAAAGAATCGTGGGCGATTTAGATCACTACGATCCACCGCAGCTTAACATGTGCTTGGGTGATATTGAGACTAGCAGGTATGGTCGCAACGCAGACAGGTTACACATTTTCTAAAGGACCGAACTCAAAGTTTGAGAGTAGAAGAGCGCCATTTTCACTTGGCAAACTTGCCTACCATGGAGGAGGCTATTTCGGCTATGGTGCAGGAGGAGATTTGACTACGAGTAATGGGGGACAACAACCCGGTTAGATCAGCATACGCCATACCAGATGATAGGGAGTGCTACAACTGTGGGGTGAGAGGACATCTGAGCCATGATTGTCCTTCTCCACAGTATGGAGGTCGAGGTGGAAGTCGTGGTAGTCGTGGAGGCCGAGGTGGAGATTATCGAGGTCGAGGTGGAGATCGTGGTGGTCATGGGAGTGGAGGTCGAGGAAGAGGCCGAGTTGGTCTCAAGGCTAATGTGGCCGCCCTGACAGAGGAGATCACGTCTGTCACTCTGACAAAGAGCAAGCTATGCAGTGGGAGAAGTGGCGGCAGGAAAGGCATTGGAGACTTCTCATGATTCCACCTCCTTTGGTAACTTTGCAAACTATGCCCACGTGGGCGAAGGTACGCAGGCACATGCACTTGCATCCACATACAAGCACTCTCAGATTGATTGGATCATAGATTCAGGGGCATCCAAGCATGTCACAGGTTCACTTAGTGCTTTTGTATCTTACACTCCATACACTCATTTTGAAACTGTCCAAACAGCTGATGGAACCTCCCAGCTTATTCAGGGTGTAGGATCTGTAGAATGCACACCATCCATTGCTTTATCCTCTCGTGTTGCATGTTCCTCCTTTCCACCAACCTTCTTTCGATCGGTTTATCATTGACCAATTCAAATGCATCTGTCACATTTGATGAGGATTCATGTTTGTTCCAAGAGAAGAGAACGGGAAGAGGATTGGGACCGAATAAGGCGTAATGGGTCGTGGTACATTGATCGAGTTGATCGGCATTACCGTGGCTAAGGAGGAATCGAGGAGAAATTTTATTACATCATCGCCGCCAGACATCTATCATTTGAGAGTTTAAGTCGCTTATACCGATTTGTTTAAAAGGGTAGACAGGAGTAAACTTGTGTGTGATGCTTGCGAGTTTGGAAAGCATACACGGTCTACATATAGTAGCATTGGTCTTCGAAGTTATGAACCCTTTATATTAATACATTCGGATGTTTGGGGTCCATGCTCAGTTACTTCCATGAGTGATTTTAAGTGGTTTGTCACATTTATTGACTGCTATACTCGAATGACTTAGATTTATATGATGAAACACAAGAGCGAGGTCCTTCGATGTTTTCAGGACTTTCATAGGATGGTTGCTACTCAGTTTGACGCAAAGGTTCGGATTCTTCGATCTGATAATGGAACTGAGTATGTTAATAAGGAGGTTGCAGTGTATCTATCAGAAGAAGGGATACTTCATCAGACTACTTGTCCAGGAACTCCACCTCAGAATGGAGTGGCTGAAAGAAAGAATCGACATTTGTTGGAGGTAGCACGTTCACTCATGTTTCAGATGAATGTGCCAAAGGGATTGTGGAGCGAGGCAATAATGACGGCAGTGTATCTCATCAATCGCATGCCGTCTCGGATACTTGGGATGAGATCTCCAGCTGAACTTCTTTTGGGTCAGCGGGAGTTCAAGGTGCCTCCCAAGGTGTTTGGTTGTGTGTGTTTTGTACGAGATCACCGACCAGCGGTTGGCAAGTCGGATCCACGCATTGAAATGTATCTTTATAGGCTATTCATCAAGTCGGAAGGGCTATAGATGCTTGGAACCCGCTTGAACGAAAGTTGTTCGTGAGTATGGATGTGACATTCCGGGAGTTTTGAGGCTTACTACACGAGTGGAGATACTCTTGATCAATTTTTGGAGTTCTTTCCTATCACTGAGGGTGACAGTCGAGAGGGGGAGAACAAGGAGAGTGACAACAACGAGAAGAAGTCATTGTAGGAACAATTACGTGCCCAAATCTAACGGAATATGCAACGAGAGATGTGATAGCCCCAAAAGAATTGAAGGTTTATCAAGATGCTTTGGGAAACAGGGGGAGAAGCAGAGAGACAAACAATCAGCGCCTGAGCCATCAACGGAGTTGGTAGAACAACAGAACGATCATACCACAAACAAGCAAATGGCTTTGCCAGATTGATCCATCCCAAATCCTTCTCGTGTCTCTCTCCATCAAGTTCCTTGCCTCCCCTTGGGGAGAGTGGTAATGTTCACTCTAATCTAGAGTTACCACTTGCACAACGAAGGGAAACTAGAGCTAATGCAGGAAAGTCCCCATCCCAGATGGCTTTGAGCATGACATTGCAAATTTCATCTCGTATTCCCATATCTCACCTGCATACAAAGCATTCATTGCATCTCTTCAGACAGTGCATGTTCCAAAGGATTGGCGTGCTACTAAGCAGGATCCTAAGTGGAAGGATGCCATGAAGAAGGAACTTAGTGCACTTCAGAAGACCAGCAGGAAAAAGGGCAATAGGATGCAAATGGGTATTTACAATTAAGCAAACTCCTGAGGGCAAGATAGAGAGATACAAGGCACGGTTGGTTGCAAAAGGTTATAGTCAAACATATGGGATAGACTATGATGAGACCTTTGCACCAGTGGTGAAGATGAGCACGGTAAGAACGTTGATCTCTTGTGCAACTAACTTTGGATGGCCCCTACATCAGTTGGATGTGAAGAATGCTTTTCTACATGGTGATTTACAAGAGGAGGTATATATCGAGATTTCTCCAGGCTTTGAGAATAGGCAAACTGAGAGGAAGGTGTGTAAACTTAAGAAGTCTTTATACGGTTTGAAGCAGTCTCCAAGGGCATGGTTTGATAGATTCAGGCGTGCAGTCTGTAATATGGGCTATTCTCAGTGCAATGGAGATCATATTGTGTTTTATAGGCATAGAGGATCACATATCACCATATTGGCAGTCTATGTTGATGATATTGTGATTACTGGAGACGATGCCGAGGAAATCAAGATCTTGAAGAAAAAACTGGGAGAGGCATTTGAGGTGAAAGATCTTGGACCTCTTCGATACTTTCTTGGGATTGAGATTGCCCGTTCTTCGAATGGTATAGTTCTCTCCCAGAGAAAGTATGTCCTTGATCTGCTGGCAGAAACAGGTATGCTTGGGTGTCGCCCTATTACTTCACCTATTGATAGGAATCACAAGTTATGTGCTGAGTCGGGAGATCCAGTTGACAAGGAAGCTTATCAAAAGCTTGTTGGGCGTCTCATCTATTAGTGCCATACAAGACCTGATATTTCATATGCAATGAGTGTGGTTAGTCGATATATGCATGATCCCAGAACAGGACACATGGATGTTGTCTATCGAATCCTGCGATATTTGAAGAGCAGCCCTGGGAAAGGCCTTTGGTTTAGAAAGAATCAGCATCTGAATGTGGAAGGGTATTGCGATGCTGATTGGGCGAACTGTGTGGATGACAGGAGGTCTACCTCTGGATATTGCATTTTTGTGGGAGGTAACCTTGTGTCATGGAGAAGCAAGAAGCAGGAGGTTGTGGCTCGATCTACTGCAGAGGCAGAGTACAGAGCAATGGCATTGAGTGTGAGTGAAATGGTATAGATGAAGGGTTTATTGTCCGAGCTTCGGGTATGGAGGAATAATCTTTTGTTGTTGCATTGTGATAATAAATCTGCAATCAGCATTGCTAACAACCCAGTTCAACATGATCATACCAAGCATGTTGAGATTGATAGGTTTTTCATAAAGGAAAAACTTGATGGCAGAATATTGAAGTTGGAGCATGTCAAGTCTGGTGACCAGTTGGCTGACTGTTTTACTAAAGGGTTAGATCCTAGTGAGTGTGCTACAATATGTAACAAGATGGGCATGATTGATATCTTCGGCCCATCTTGAGGGGGAGTGTTGAAGAGTTCGTGTTAGAGTTAAATAACGAATTGTATGAGGGTCGGACTCTACTTTGAGACTATAAATAAAGGGTGTGAGATCCTACGGGAGACACACGTAATTCCCGAAATACAACAATGTCTGTTTCGTTGTTTTGGTATGTTCAAAATGTTTAAAGTGAGAATGCTAAAAGATTAACGTTATTTATTACTCCCTTTGTTCCTAAAATAAGGTCTTGATTCATTGTTATCTTTCCATGCTCTGCAAGAGACTATAACCATTGATTGTTACGATATTTTTTTAGTAAAAGCTACAAAAAATATAATATTGTGAGTGTATTTTGACAGTATCTAGCATTCTCCTTTTCAAAGGGCCAATCTTATTAATTTTTCTATTTTCTATATACTAGTGGTCAAAGTTGACTGCGCAGCAAAAGGATTTATATTTAAGAACTGAGGGAGCACCGGTCATTTTCTGACGGCAAATGGGGAAAATAAATGCATCTGTAGTATACTTTTTCGCCTTAAACTGTGGATTTGTGGCTACTCTCTTAGATATGCTACTCTCTTAGATATGCAAACACTTATAATTGGTAGTCATGACCAAGGGTTGAAAACCGTTCTATCGGGTTATTTCATGGAGGTCCCATCACGTAATCGGACGGTTACGGTCAAACTGGATTTGGTTTGGCGAAATTGCTCAAATTTGATTAAAATTCATTCAAATCTGAAAATTTGAATTTTGATTTGAAAAACCGCCGATTCCGTTTCGGCCACCCTCGAGAGCCGCTTCGCCGGTAACCGGCGGTTACCGGCCGGGATTTTTATCCCTGGTCATGACTAGCTCGCAATATTCACTTCCTCCTTGTTTGTTTCAGCTGTTGCTTTGTAGCAGATCGTTTCTCTTTCCTTAGCAACGTGTTTACTTTTCATTCTTTTAATTGTTTCACCTGGGAGTTCCTTAACAAAGGTTCGACGAATATTTTAGTCCTATATAGAATTAATGAGATACTTTCATGAAGAAAAGAAAAGGAAAGTCCGATAATAGCATTCATTCTAAAGGTTGTCTGTATTCTGAATCCATTATTTATGATCTGGACAATTATATTTATTGGTCGCCTTGTATGTTCATATTTCATAGTTGTGTATTAAGGATTCCTCCTGAGTTAATGTTTTTGTTCGGATTTCTTTTTCTTTTCGATTGCTTGTGGACCCCTCCTTCGTTGATTATGGACCATTTACCGCTGAGTGTTGAATTTATAATTCCAGTATCCATTATTGCTGATAAAAAAAAATGATATTGCATTTCAGTTATTGGACATTGATTATCTTTGGTGGATGAGGAGCCCCGCAATAAAGAGTGCAGGTGTTTGATAGGGTTCCGCAAGTTGTCCAGAGAGGTTTAGAAGTTGTTACCCTAGAATATTATTACCCATGCTAGTGGGTAAAGGAAAAAAGGAAAGGTGGCTTGCTTAACTGAAGTGAAGACATGTCCAAATCTACTCCTGTTAAATCAAGCAAGAAATTTGAATTGCAGAAACAATCTGCAACCAACTTAACAATAACAAATGGTCACGCTTGTAAGAAGGAAGTGATCGATGGCGAGTATCCTGTCCATGATGTGAAATGCATTAGCACTTGGGTCTGTAAAAATTTGGCCTGTAAAGCTGTTGTAACGTCCGAAGATTCCTTCTGCAAGAGGTGCTCATGTTGTATTTGCCATCAGTTTGATGACAATAAGGATCCTAGTCTATGGTTGGTTTGTGCATCTGAAAATGATGACAAGAACTGCTGTGGGTCTTCTTGCCATATTGAGTGTGCCCTCCAACACAGGAAGGTCGGATGCTTTGATCTTGGGCAAATTATTCATCTTGATGGGAGTTATTCTTGTGCTTCATGTGGAAAGGTTTCTGGAATGCTAGGGTAAGTACAGTTTTTAATGAACTCTGTGAATCTCGTCTTTCTATTGTTCTTTTCATTTGTTTCTTGTCCTAGCTATATTATTGCATCATTATTGTAGAACCTAGGACTAAAACGAACTTGCTTTGGAATACATAGCATATTGTTTTCGTTTATCAAATTATGACACAATGTAGTTCTATGATTCTTTCTGATGGAAAGCGATTGGCATTTTCTTTGTCTCAACAATAAAATTAATGTGCACAAAGTCAGAAAGTAGTTTATCAGTGGCAATCGGTAAATGATTCTCAGTTAGACCTCGTGTATCATTATTTATAGTGAACAGGGGCCATTCGACTCAACTAGGAATCTAGAACAGTCCACTCATCTTTGCATTGGCCATACTGGCCCTGTGGGCTAGTCCTCCAGCATATATAGAAATGATAAAATTCTAATGCTAGACAAATAAACCTGAAGCTGTCTTTTCTTCTTTTGCAAGTCAATTTAGAGCAAGAAATTCAGATAAGTTGTAGCATGTACCATACTCTACCTCCAATATCTTTCTTTAAAAAAGTTACATGTTTCGGTGGTACTTTCCACAGCTTGACCCCAAATGTGTACTTTGTACCAGTTACCCGCACTTCAAAATTTCATGTACTAATTTCGTTTTGTTGAAATCACTGTCTCCTGTTTAAGTTTCTTAGCATCAATTCGCAGGTAGTATTTACTTGCAACATTGTTGGAACGCTTGTTATGCTTTTCATGATTCTTGATAGACTTGTGTAGTTGACATGAATGTTACTGTGGCAGTTATTGGAAAAGGCAATTAGTGATTGCAAAAGATGCTCGCCGAGTAGATATTCTCTGCCATCGCATCTATTTGAGTTATCGGTTATTGGAGGGAACTAGCTGTCTTAAAGAATTGCACGCCATTATTGAAGATGCTAAAGCCAAACTGGAAAGTGAGGTTGGTCCACTTGATGGAATGTCAGCAAAGATGGCACGTGGTATCGTAAGCAGGTTGTCTGCTGGTAGTGATGTGCAGAAACTTTGTTCCTTAGCGATTCAAGGAGCTGACGAGTGGTTGAGTTCTCCAGACCTGCATCTCCGAGGTAATGATCTTCCTTACATAATACACAGTTACGTACTGGTAATAATTGTGGTGATGATTCTGCAAAAGACACTTATGCATTTCTTTGTTTTGCAGATTCCTTACCTGCTGCCTGTAGATTCAGATTTGTAGACATTACATCCTCTTCCCTTGTTATCATTTTAAAAGAAACTCCATTAGCATCATCTAACACCATCAAAGGTTATAAGCTATGGTACTGGAAGAGCAGAGAGCAACCAAGCATGGAAGAGCCTGTAATTTTGTCAAAAGATCAAAGAAAAATACTAGTTTTTAACCTTGCCCCATGCACAGAATATTCCTTTAGAATTATATCATTCACAGATGATGGGATCCTTGGCCATTCTGAATCTAAATGTTATACTGGGAGCAAGGAGGTGTTTGTCAAACGTGCCACACAGAATGCAATGGGAGGAGGCTCACAGGCACAGAGAAGAGACAGGAGCCAGGCTTTTAAGTCAACTGGATTCAAGATCCGAGATGTTGGGAGAATCTTGCAGGAAGCTTGGGCTGAAGAAGGCTGTTTTGAAGGGTTTTGTGAAGATGTGCACGAAGGTTCATGTGACAGAAGTGCCACAGACGCAGAGCAGCCAGAGAACAGTGAACAGGGCCAATTGTTATCAGGTGTTTGTCGCAAACTTCAGTTCAACGCATTTTCTGTTCCTGACCTAAATGTTGAGGCACCCATGCCCATGGACTGTTCCCCTGAGAAGTGCTACGGTTTAAAGAATGGACTTGTAAGATCAAATGACAGTGGTGACTCCGAGACCTGTGCAGCTGGCATGAGTGCAGAACCGCCTGCTGTTGTATCTCGGCCAGGGGGCAAGGTGAAGCAACTCCACGGCGCGCACATTGAAAGCTGTGAGCAGGATGGAGCTTCTGCTATTTGCCGCGAAAAGCAGCTTTTCAAAAGGCCCAGGGAGTTGGATGAGGACTATGAATACTGTGTGAAGGTGATACGGTGGCTGGAGTGCAAGGGGTACATAGAGAATGATTTCAGGATGAAGTTCTTGACTTGGCTTAGTCTAAGATCGACAGAAAATGAGCATAGGGTTGTGACCACATTCATCAAAACGCTAATCAAAGAACCAAGCAGCCTGGCTGAGCAGCTTGTTGATTCTTTCGGAGAAACCGTAGACTGCAAGAGACCAAGAATTGGTCTCTGCCATAAGCTATGGCATTAAGATAAAAGGATAACAATTCAAGATTTCGCTAACTCATTGATATTCTATAGTTTTTCAGATAAGTGCAGTGAAATCTGGTTTCTTTGATCGCTACATTTCGGATTCGACAGTAACAAAAGAGGGGACATTGATGACGATGGCAAATTATTTTTAGGCAGCAAATAGGTTGCATTGAAAGAATTCTTTTTCCACCAGGAAGTAGTGGAAATTTATCCCCCCCCCCTATTGGTTTAGTAGTTTTCAGAACAATCTTATGTTGTCATATCTTGCTATTTCTGCTTCGTGGCCCCATGTAGACTGGTTTATATTGTTGTACATGGTATTTGGTCGGTATAAATCTTTGAAATGCTTCCCCTTTGATGAGTTTGTTGTGTTGAAGCGTGAGTAGTGCTTCTATGCTCCCCAAAAGTATAATCGCACAAATCTTAAAGCAGTATTAATATTGTGAATAGCGAAACAAAAGGTACTGTCGACTGCATGTAAGTCAAAGTTCAAGGAACACTAAAGAATATATATATATAAAGAATGTTTGTTTTTTTGTCTTCACAATTATATATATATAGGAAGCCTTTTTCCTACTCCCAGGTGTATTTATTCCCTATTCCGTATCTCACAACATAGGAAGTATTTTGCGTAACCGAGAGTATGTATGTGTAGTATACGAGTATATAAGACCATCTATGTGGTATTCACACCTTTTCAGGGGGTGGTATGTACAATTTTTTCGACATACTCCTTTTTATGTGCGAATATGAAGATATTTACAAAATATGCTACAAACTATAGACTCTCTTGCAATTTTTTCGTGTAGTTCACATTAGAGTATCTTATAATTAGTATATGAGTATACCTAAAGTGATAAAGGAGTATGTCAAGTTCTTTTAGGTGGTATATCAAAAGTGGGAGTAACTACACCCGAAGTAGAAAGTATTTTTCATATATATATATATATATATATATATATATATATATATATATATATATATATATATAAAGGCAAAAAACACATTCTAACATGTATAAGAATGGAAAAGGTGTGAAAATTAATGGTATATTCCAGCGTTATGGAGAGCATCCCAATGAATACAATTATACCTCAAGAGATACAATGCGCAGGACCTTCAAACATTTCTATGCGCAAGTTTTTGTTCACAGGAAATATGTTCTTATGAATGATCCCAGAACAAGAAATTCACATGTCTAGAATCTCCAGGCCCCTTGACCTATGAAATTCCCCATGAGCAAGTTCGCTCTGACAAGAATCATTCTACACCTTGTCCTATTATTGGTCATAGCTGCTGGCAAGTGGTAGAATGCTTTGATGATGTGTCTGGGACAGTGTCAACGACGTATTCTGAGATGCAATTCAAGCAATTTATCAGTGCCCGGTGTGATGTCAACTGGAACCAAAGCACTGTCTGAACCGTTGAAACAACTGCTCCCACGAAACCCAAGCTTATTGTTCTTCCTGCAATTCCACATTGGATCATAATGTAACCGGTAGCAGCCACAAAAGATCCAAGTTTGACAGACGCTGTTTGGCCATCATAGATTCATATCACTCTTTCAATTTCTCAGTCACTGTCCCAACTCTCGTCAGTATTTTTCTTCATCTGGCCAGTCCTACCGTCATGCTTCCAGTTGTCGTCAGTATCCTCCTCACTGCTGCTGTGGTAATTAGAGAAATTCACCTTAGGGACTCTCGAGTTTGTCTCTTCCTTATAATCTGATCCCCACACCTCATCATCTTCAGTGTCTAACTCAGCATCCTCACTGTCCCTGAGCATACTCCTATCAGAAACAGCATCTGAATTCCTTGGAGTCCGATTGGAACTTCTCGAGCCCCCAGGCATATAATTCTGCTTGCGACTGGATCTGCTCTTATCATGTCTCATGCTTTCCAATCGTCGAGGATGCTCATCAGGTGCATCTATCTCATTGTCAAAACCAACTACACTATCCCTGTCATCATCAGAGTCCCATTCCTCACCTGACGCCTCTATCTCACCATCATCATCCCACCTCGAATCTGGTGTCCTATAATTGTTGTTGTTATCTCTCCTGTATCTTCCCTGGCCTCTATCCTCAGCATCTGAGTTGTCATAGCTTCTATTGAAACCCCTCCGCTCACCCACCTCTTCTCTGTCCCAATACCGCAGCCTTGAAGATTCTAATTCTTCTTTCTCTGCCACCTCCTCTTCCTCCCACTGCTTCTCTGCTGCACTCTCTATTTCTGCAATGAAGAGGTCAAGCTCCTCCTGGTCGCTATCCTCAGATGGCTGATCACGTGGTTCTGTTATTTCAGTACTCCCAGCTGTTGGTTGCGTATCCCCATGGAAGACGTAGGGAGTACCTTGCTGCTCATCTATGGCACGGAAGAATGTTGAGGCAACTCGCTGGATGCTGGCCATAGCAACTGGGTCCTCTGGGTTGATACCCTTACGACGGAGTTGTGTCTCTATTTTCTTGATGTTAAGTTTTTGTGACTCGAGCGCCTGCTCAAATCTAGCCTTGAATAAAGCCTGCAATAAGGACAATCATAGCAAGCTCCGTTATTTATAGCACAAAGACAACAATTTGACTAAACATATTCAGCAATCATAAGTTATAAAAGAATGGGCAGAACCCAAAACATTTAAAAGAACAATATTCAATTTGGGTTAACAATATCAAAACTAAATAAATCAGGGTAATCCATAGGAATTGCAAACATCATGCAGATAGTGTTCATAATCCAAAGCATAAGGAAAGTTGCATGGAAGTAGCAACAGAATGCTAACTGAGAAGAATCACAAACACCGTAACTGCAAGGGACTGACCTTCCTTTTGGTAAGTGTGTTAAAAGGTATGAGGTTCTTTGGTTGACGGTAGTTTCTTCCTCGAAACATGATAATTGTGTTGGTATTATGTATGTTAATCACTATCCCACCACTCAATCTTGTCAGCATCGCTGCCATTTCCTTAATTTTTTCCTTTGGGAAGTTGTCACAACAAACTTGCACAGTCTCATGGAATTTCCAATGCATATGCATGTTTTGAACAACACCTCCAAAGACTCCACGGACTCCAACAGGTGCGTAGTTTCTATTTCTGAATCCAATCTTCTTGTAAGCTTGTAGTTGCTCAGCTGTTAACAGCTCTGGGTCATGACGAGGAGCTGGTAATTCTGGTAGCTCATACTTCTTGAGCTTTTGTAGAAGCAAAGCGACTTTTTTCTTGGCCTGGATAAAAGTAACAAGAGAATACAGTAAGTCAATGATTTTTGCTATTAAAAATAATTTTCGAATTGAAATAGGAACCAAACTTAGAACAAAAGTTGAGTAAAGAAACACAGAACAAAGATGTTGTACTTAGCGAGATCTTAAAAGAGAAGAAATGAAATGATGAGATGAGAAACAATTAATTCACTATCAAATGGGACACTGCAGAGGAAGCACCAAATAAATGGTAAAGGTGTGCAGATTAAACTTCCAATGATAGATCTGGAAAGTGTGAACTCTGTTTTAGTAGGTGTTCGAATTCAGCAGCTAAATACTAAACGTCCAATCATTTCCCAGGCTTTCAAAAAGAATGTAAGCGTTAGATTCATTCTGATATTCCCTTTTTCATTAACAGGAATGCTCCAAAAAGGGCTTCCAATAGAGGCACCGAACTAAACAGCATGATTGGCATAAGCAATAAGTTCTGTTATTTTTTTAACTTGTGAAACTTTACAAGTATACTTGGGAATCGTTGGATGCTTATGTGCATCCAGTGTGAGATGGGAAGCCACAGGTTCAAGTGTTGAAGGGGAGTTGACTGAGAGATTTTCAATGAGGGCTGGCCTTGGTTGTCTAAAACGAATCTTCTAATCAACAGGCATACAAGTTGGATTAGACGTTCCTAAGACAGCTACTCAATTCCTACAGTTCAACAACATAAAATGCCAACAATGTAATCATATCAAATATTTTTTCTGTAAGGTATAGTCATATTTACCAATGTGTAATGTATAGTCATATTTACCAATGTGAATCCTTTCATCCATAACTTCTCAATGGCATTTGTAAGGACACACACTCCCATTCTCAATCCATAAATCATCTAATCAAGAAACCTTTCACCACAAAACTTTAACGATTCCCAGCAACTTTACCCTGGATTACTGAACTAACATGTTCGGGCATGAAGACGGATGGAATCCACCGCAATGCAAACATCATAATCGAAAGCCGATTACGGCGAGATGCCGCAAACAACATCACTATAAGTGGGGCATTTCGTTGGCACCGACAGGCATAAGGGGGGAAGGAAAACGGCGCCTTACCCTCCGCAGGTTGTAGGTGAACCTCTCGTCGTCGGTCATCAGCTTCTTCCTGAGCTTGACAGCGCGGCGGAGCTCCCGCTGCGTGCGTCCGGTCTCCCTCGCCATCCGCTTCTCCACCTTGCTCCGCATGCTCCTCCCCTTGGTCGTCGACATCAGCCGCCTCCACAGCCCACCGCCCGCGCCCGCCGCCTCACTCCCGCCCCTCGCCGCGAAGCTCTCGGAGCTAGTCGACGGCAGACAGACGCGCACACAGAGGCATCAGAGGAAGGGCAAGAAACGATGCCACGGTCGATGGGAGGAGAAGAAAGGACGGGACGCACCTGCGGTGGAGCGTCGACGACGCTGCCAGAAGAAGGCTCCGGCGGAGGCTTCTCAGAGCCCACATGGTCGGTCGGCCGCCCCGCCGCCGATGGTTCTGGAAGCTTCTAGAAGGCGCCGCGCGCGACTGCGGCGAGGTGGGGTGGGCGGAAGGGGCGCGGGTTTAGGAGGCGGCGCGGGCGATAAACCCTGATGGCTGCTGGTGGTGGGCTAGGCTGGGTTGGGTGCGGCTGCAGCCTGCAAGGAGCTTCACCAGCCGTTGGATGATGTGCTGTTGTCCACGTGGACCGTCCCGATCTGTCGTCAGCCGGCACTACAACTATACAAACTTTTTCGGGCGCGAACGTCCGAGCGCTAGTGCCGTACGTCCGAGCGTAACATCGTTGTGTGCTAAACACGACAAAATTCAGAACGTGCGCGCAACATATCAAAAATCCATACACATTATTTCAAAGAACATCACCGTGAACATCATCTCAAAAAAGATCAGAATCAAAACAAAGCATCTGGAAAAAAACGAGTTGAAAAATCTTGCAACATCACTGTGAATACTATGCAATATTTTTTTCTACAAATGCAACATTTTTTTCAACAGGGCGTAACATCTCAAAGAACAGTATTCAACATTTTTTTCAACGGATCGCAACTTTTTTTTCAATCAGGATAAAATCAAGAATCAACTCAATGAACCAAAGCCGGAACCATATATGCATACCACGCAGTCGCCGTCCCTCGTACACCGCCGACGTGGATGCCACCAGCTTGTCGAACCACAGCGCGAGTAGCGCCTCCTCAATGACCATCGTTTAGCGCCTTTAACTCGGGCCAATCTGTCGCAGCAGCGAAGTCTACCCGTCGTATGCCCCTCGCAACTCTCGTGACTGTGGCCACCGTGGCGGGCTCGAAGGAGGCGGTAGCGGCGGACGGGCGAGCTACGCCTTCCCGACGACTGGGACTACATGAGGCCCACAGGAGGAGGAGGGCGAGCGAGTCAAGGCGAGAAGCTTGTTTTCGCTTAGAGAGAAATAGAGACAGGGAATGAGTGGCTCGGGATGGGGAGGGGAATAACTCGGTCGCATTTCTGAAAATAGTGGGATGAGGTGAATGGTTAAGGCCACGTGGGACGAGAGTGCGAGACGTGCAAGATGTTGAGGAAAAAAGCTCGCTCTAAACGTAAACGTCATATCATTACCTAACTTTCTTTAGACGCAATTACACAGATGGAGTAGATAAAATGCTTTTCAATATACACTTTTGTCCCCAACCAGGAGTAGTACTCGTACTTAGACCTGGGACTTGGGCCGGGCTTTTCCGGTCAGTTCGAGGTCTTGCCAAGATGGTCGTTAGACGGCCCAAGACGCCACGTGGCGGGTCGGCCTGCACTAAGACGGACAAAGGGGCGGGCCGGGCTTATGACGTGGCACGACGGGCAAGACGGCTGCACCGGCCGATGGGCCGTGCTGCCGACCAAGACGACGGCAAGACAAGCGACGGCTCGCCTGCCGCACTGACCCGCCCGCAAAGGTCAAGACGCTCAAGATCGAGCCACCGACGTACATCTTCGCCCACGAGAAGGGTGAGATGATGGAAACAAAAAACTAACAGTCCTAAACCAAACCAGCAGTATGCACATTGCACAACACAACCAACTACAATACTACACACAGACACAACACAAGCAACAGAATTAGAAATAAACGAGCAATGAGCAGCTTGAGGGCGCTTAGGCGAGAGAGAGCCGTCACCGCTTGTCGCTCGCGGCGCGCCCGCCCCCACCGAGCCGGGTTGCCGGCTTATGCCCTCGCACTAAGCCCACCTCGCTTAGCCGGCAGCCGCTTGTCGCCTCACGCTGTCGTGCCCGCCCCGCCGCCCTCGCAGGCGCGCAGCGCCGCGCCCGAGCCGCCACGGCTTGCCGCCAAGCGCCTCGCCGCCGCCTGAGGCCGCCGCCGCCAAGGCCATCGTGAGGACTGAGGAGGAAGAGAGTGACAGCCAGCCAGCCACTGAGTGGAATGTGGACTCAAGACTTCAAGAGTCAGGAGGGGGAGGTGGCTTAAGGAAGAATGCTCTGGAAGCCTGGACCGGTGGACCCCGGACTACCGACTCGAGTAGAGCCGACACCGCGTTTAATGGGTTTGTTTAATCATGGGTGTTCACTGTTCGGTGAACCTTGTGTATGTCGATTTATCACTGCATCTTTGGAAAGCAAAGCAAGATCACAGATCAAAAGACGCATGGCATGGGTGCATGGGTTATGAGTCCAATGCCAGCTGATTTGACACGACAACAGGCAGTTGTTGTGGCAGCAGGATTATAGCAACACGCAAAAAGTCTGCTGGGCTTACTGAGAGGCAACGGAACCAGCCAATGGCTCTTCGCTAGACATGATAGGACATTACTTGATATGACAAGACACGATAAGGGGGAGAGGCAACGGGCAAACACAACGGCAGGATTCTTTCTTTTCGATGCTCCAAGTGACTATGCCTATAAAAACACAAGTCAATAGCTCATTTGTTCACCACAGAAACTCTCTTGCTCATTTCTTCTCCATACGAAGTTTAGCTCCTCTTTTATTCTACTGGCTCTCTCTTGCTCATTTCTTCTCCACACAAAACGCAGCTCTTCTTTTGCTCTATTGATTCTCTTTTTGCTCAAGTGCTCTATTAAATAAAAAACATGCTACCAAGAAGTCGAAGCATGAAGCCGATTTGAGGGAGCGACGAGTTTCAGAGAGGCTGCAGGCTAGCGAGGAGTCGAGCACAAAAGCAAAGAAGAGGGAGAGGAGACGCCGCCTCACGCCGCTCAATCTCCCACCGCTCCCCTAGTCCTCCCCCCCCGCCTCTCCCATCGATGCCCGTGAGCTCTCCCCAGGCATGGGGGACTACGGCATGGGCGATCGTCATATGGATGGTACAGAGGGATACGAGGAGTATCAACGCGGTTCGGACTTCGGTACCCCGTCCACGGATGGCAATATTGAAGGGTCCATTCCCGGTAGCAGCAGCAACGCCGGGCGAAGGGCAGAGTGTTGGAAGCACATGACCTAGAGCGAGGAAATTCGAGACGGCCAAACGGTAGAGATCGCAACTTGTAATTATTGCAAAGCTCAATTAACTGCTCGTACAGGTGGAGGGACGGGGCACTTGAACCAACACTACAAAGCATGCTTGAAAAAGATGGGGGCGCACATGCGAGGTGGAGGAGTCCAGATGCAGCTCAACTTCGAGGCTGATGGCTCTGTAAGTACTTGGGCATACAACTCTCATAATGCCCGTGAGGAAATTGCTAGATTTATTGTTTATGAGGATCAATCGATTAGGATGGGTGAAAGTCGCTCATTCGAAAGAATGATCCAACGTGGCTTTTGTCCACAGTACCAACATGTTAGTAGGAGAACGACATCGTCTGATATTTTAGGGATGTATAATAGAGAGCTAGCAGCACTAAAAGATATTTTTCTAAAAGTTCAATACTCTTTTGCTTTAACTTCGGATATTTGGACATCATTGCACCAAAGAATTGCCTACATTAGTGTTATAGCTCATTATTTAGATGACGAGTATAAGCTAAATAAGAGAGTCATAGGGTTTAAGTTAATTACTGAATCACACACGGGAAATGCCATTGCTGAACTCATACTGGGGGTAATTGATGATTTTCAAATTGGAAATAAGATTGCTTCTATAACTCTTGACAACGCATCGTCGAATACAACGACTATGAACATCCTCACCCCAAGGTTGCAGACATATATCGGTGGATATGTTCTCCACCAAAGATGTGTATGTCACATCCTCAACCTCGTTGTGCAAGACGGTATGGAGGTGATTGGCGTTTATTTGAACAATATCCGTGATGCCCTTCGTTTTCTCTCACATTCAACGGTGGTGGCGGCCAGTTCAACATGAGTATTATGCGTAGCCAACAACAAGGCCCCAAGAAAATTCGGTCTTGACATGAAGGTGAAGTGGAACTCAACATACATCATGCTCAAGAAGGTACAAGGGTATGAACATCTTATATCTGTCTTTGCCAATGCTAACGCAAATAAGTTGGTAGTTGTTAACTCAGATTGGAAAATTGTTAGTTATTTTCGAGAGTTTTTTAGACCTTTTTACAAAGCAACTAAGACTCTATCCGGTATTTACTACCCTACCTTTTACTTAGTTATAGATTTTATTTGGCTAATTGCAGACAAGTTTATTAAATCTAGAGAACATCCCCTTTTAGGTCATGTTGTTGTAGCAATGGAGGAAAAATTTGTTAAATATTTTAGATCTATTTCACACCTATATTGTTTTGCTATCATTTTGGATCCTACAAAAAAGTTAGCAGGTTTGCAGATGGGCATGGAGGGAATAGGTGAGTGCCTCAGCCTTGATTTTTCCGAAGCTTTCGAACACGTCAAAAAAGAGTTTGTTCGTGTTTTCCGCTTGTATCATGACAAGCTTAGCGGCAACACGAGATCGGAGGCCTCACAGCAGACGCATCAAAGCAAGACAAGCTTGACAGCACACCTGTGGAAGAAGCTGAAGGGAAAGTCTAGTTCTTCACCATCTTAGTCTCAGGCGGCCCCCAAGTGGAATTCTACCTCCGAGCTGAACCACTACTTGGAGTATGATTTTGCAAATATGGATCCCGATCTTTCTGGCGAAGGCAAGTTAGATTTGCTCGATTGGTGGAAGAACGATAAGCGAATATTCCATGTGCTGTGCCATTTCGCACGAGATGTTCTCATTGTTCCTGTCCTCCATCTCTTCTAAGCGACGCTCAAAGATGGTAGGAAGAATAATTGAAGAAAGAAGGTCATCTCTCACGCTTAAGATGGTGGAGGCAATCACCGCCTCAAGGATTGGGAATTGGCAAAAGAGCGACAACAAAGATCAACTAGAGGATGCCGAGATCGTGAGATGCAAGTAGCCGATCTCAATGTTGAATAGCCTACATGTATGCATAAATGTAGTTATCGCACTCTTTTCTCATCGGGAAACCTCAGACCGGGCGTAAGGTTTTTAACGAGACAGTAACAATGTGTGTATAGAATATTAATGAAATTTCACTTTCTCCTCTAATTTTTAAGTGTCTATAATTTCACATCATTCAAGATTTCTCTTTTCTTTCTCATCCTTTAATAATAGTTTAGTTATTCACACTCAATAGAAATACTAACAGTAAGGTTATAAGTATAACATAACAATACTGCTAATACTAGCAAACTTTTAACTAATTACCAGTCGGGCTGTATGTGTAGGATTCTATTTTTTTGTCAACTTATATAAGTACAGCTCTGTACATAATTTTTCTAATCAGTCATTGTCACATGCACTCATGACAACAGTCACCAGTGCACTAGCTAGTACTCTCTAGTCTAGTAGACTAGTAGTAGTACTACCAAGCAGACATGCACATGGTCACATACTCACATGGAGTCTTCTGACCAAGAAGTGCAGTGTATTCTGCTGGTCTTGGTGTTATTGAACATCAATTTACTTTTGAAATCATTATTCCTATGGCTTCATTTGGGCAAATTCGAAGCTCAGGCTTCCTTTTGGACGCATGAATTTTGCAAAGACTCGAGGCCCTTTGGAACACATGGAATTTTTCCTCATTTTTCTACGAATGCATGCTTTTTTTTGTTTTCCTGTAGAAAAACATGTCCTGGAATCCTGGATACACATTGTATCTCACTCTAGCAGTCTCGTCCATTCCAAATATCAAGAACAATTGTTTCTTACAAAAAATCAGACAACAAACACTTCTATATCCGTCAACTGTTACTCTGTTAAGCGTCCACGCACGCTGTAAATCCGATACAATGCGTGACAATAATTAAAAATAGAACTCTCCTGCGTGATCGAGACAACACAAGGTATTTTTAATATCAATTAAATATTTACTAGTACTACACTACTACATCAACTGACCTACACGTCACTTGCACTGCCTTTGAGAGTTTGAGGCTCCGAGACTTTCCATTTTCCAACTTCCAAGACAAAGACCCAGGTGACCAGGTCGCTGCCGACTGCCGCCGTGCCGCATGCTAGTGGAGTACAGTGGCTACTGGGTAGTGGCTAGCGGCTAGTGCTACTGAGCTACTCTCTTCTCTATTTTCTGCTTTGATTCTGAAGTTCTTTGTTCATTTCTTCGCTTCTCTTAACCTCCGTCTCTAATCCATAGCTTGGCTGGCCGCTGGCTCCATTCCTCCTCTCCTCAGCCTAGCTGCGGAGCTGCCCAAGGCGGCAACGCCGGCAAGGTCCCAAGCTGCCGCCTCCCGCCTCCAACCACTACCGGCTCCGGCCTCTGGGCATCTCCAACCACGGCAGCGGCGTCGCGGGCTCGCGGCGACAAGGAGGAGGCGGCCCCGATGGTGGCGTCGTGGGCACACGGTGGTCTCCGCGTCACGCGGCCACCTCGCCGCCCTTGGGCCTTGGCCCGCACGCTGCCTCAGTGCCTCCACCATGCCGCACAACAGCTACTTTGTGCCGTGCCCGTGCCGGCACGGCCTGACGACAGCACGGCGGGCTAACGTGCCGAGCTGGGCCTCGCCGACGGATGTCCGTGCCGGCACGGCACGGCCCGGAGGAGCTCACCGTGTCGACCGTTGTGGCCCACCGAGGCTCACGGCCCATCGTGTCCGTGCCGTGCCGGCACTACTTCCAGCTCTCTCGTACTAAAGGGATAGTTACACGGGAAAGCACGAGAGTGGATACTACACACTTTTACAAGTGTACGCTGTTTATGCATTTTACATATATTTTTATTACCACCAGCAAGCAAAGGAGGGGGGAGTTTGTTTTTCAGAGATAATAACTAAAAGTCGTATGTGTCATAGCTACCAAAAGAAATTTATGAAACCATGCGCGGTGACAAAAGTTAACGGTAGCACACGGACTCTTTAGGGCAACCACAATATAATTAAAAAGTAGGATATAAGGCTTACGCGGCATTCTTGTGACCGACTTTAAGCATTGTGACCAAAATTATAAGTCGGTCATAGCTTATTTTAGCGACACGTCATTGAATTTTCACGGTCTCCGCATTACTTTCTTGTCATTTAATATTTGTGTAAACAGGCAACCTTGCAAAAGGGAATAAATTGACGAAACAACAATATTCTAAAAGAAATGTTAACAAAAAATCTAGATACACAGTTTTCATATGGCCAATCTAGATTGTTTTAAACAAACATATTAATGTTAAAAGTTTAGAAACTGGCTACAGTGTGCCGCTGCATGGTCGAGAAACTGGGATTTTTTAAATAATATACTTTTAAAAGATAATTATAAAATTAAATAGTAAAAAATTATAAAACTATGTCTCTGTCGCCATTTGGAATGACGACAGGCTCCTGTTGTCATTCCAATTGGCGACAGGAACCCTACCGCCAATGGGAACAGTGGGGGAGGTTTCTGTCGCCATTTCAATTGGCGACAGGACCCTATCGGTCATTTGAACAAGCGACAGAAGGGATATTATCTTTTTTATTTTTTCCTTTTGATGTTTCACATACGTATGTTCCGAAAATTTTAAACCTAATTTTAGATAGAAAGAATTGAACGGTGCTAAGTGAATGCACAATCCTAGGTCACTCAGGGGATGAAGACCATCTAGTGCAAGATATGCTTATGAGGTGGTGGCCGCACATATAGTATGCCCGAGCGGACGTCGCCGAGTGTGTGGACTGGATGATCTTTGTCGGTTATTCGTACACACATTGCGAGCGTGGGAACTGCAGTGGTACCGATGTATCCTTCATAGACTTATCCGAGTAGGGTTTAGCCCTCTCGGCAAGCCACTTGCGCTTCTGCAGTGTCCTCTTGTACATGTTCGCCGAGTCTTCATCTCCTTCCTCTCAGTTGTGTGAACTAAGAATTGGTATCCTTTTATACAGGGAGTTTTTGGCCTAAAAGGAGGGATGGCAGTTGACGAGGATTAAAATCTCTATGTATTTCTTTAATACATATTAAAAGACCATATGTCTTCGTGGTCGTAACCCCTAAGGCTAACGACCTCCGTAGTCATAAGGATTACAGAGGTTACATAATGGGTACCTTGGTCGGATGAAGTCCTGTACATAGTCCCCGACCAGATGACTGCTCGTAGGAGTACTGAACTGGCATTTGGATTTAAATCCAAACATATTCCTTATCGTGTAATGACTGGAACACATGTCGTATTTGCTCTATACCACGCGACGTTTCATGGCCTTAAGACACTGACAACAACCACCATACGGTTGAGTGTCTCACAGACATCAACCGCCGAGCGGTTGATACTTCACCAACTGTCGCCTCGCTCCGACCAGTCACAACACTTCCAACAGGCGTCTCTTCAAGAAGTAACTGTCACCACTTCATCAACTACTTAAAGGAGACTGCAATGGTAGAAAGGACAATTGCATTCCATCGGATTGAAGCATTATAATCACATTAGATTCATGCTTCAAGTCGGATTCAATAGCATAGCAAGCACTACGCTCATTGTAATTAGTATTAGTCCATTGCCTTGTCGAATGCACCCCCTGCAAAGGATCCAGTTCATAGCAATAAAGTCTCATTCTCTCCCAAAAACTCTTTCTATTTTCCTCTATTTATTTCATAAGATCGGCGACTCAATCGTTGATAACTGGCGTCGTCCGTGGGGAAGAAGGCGTTGAGTTCTCAAAGATTACTTCGCTCAAGCATTCCTCATCCACTTCCTTTGCCCCATCATCGCTCATGAGAACATGGTAGGGACTTGGGATGAGGAAAACTGGTTCGACCTGATTGACTACTCCAACCTCGACATGGACGCATGCATCCGTACCATAGAAGAAAACGGGATGTCATCATCATCCTCCTCCGTCGGCTCGCCATTCGCAAAGATTAGCAAAATCGACCGGATGGATGAGGATTCACCACCACCATCAATGGCAGAACCGCTCGTTTCACCCGCCGAACGCTCAACGCTCTCTGCAAGTCCGGCCGATCCGACCGCAAAAGCGCAACTAAGCCCAATACGCAATTAGAGAGTCCATGTACTCTCGATATTGTCATGGGTGATCAGTATTCGCCAACGGCTCCTACGTATTTCGGGGGCTAATCGACATCTGGTAAGAGAATCAATAAAGTTATCACCGATCGTAGGCCAAGTGGGCATGGTGAAACTCAGCATACGATCAGCAATCTGTCGAATCAGGCTGAGTCCACCACAAAGCCCACCAGAGGTGGTAATCTCCAACCGCTCCCCGTCGTAGAGGCTCCTTACCGAAGCTCTGGAAGGCTCTCTCTTAGCTACGACGAGAGCTCATTGGAAGATCATTGTTAGCGCCACGAAGTTAACACAACTGGAGATACCATCAATTAATTCACCTGTTCCTACTTGATGAGGATTAAAATCTCTATGTATTACTTTAATACATAATAAAAGACCATATATCTTTGTGGTCGTAACCCCTAAGACTAACGACCCCTGTGGTTGTAAGGATTCCAGAGGTTACATAATAGGTATCCTGATCGGATGAGATCTTGTACCCAATCCCCGACCAGATGACTGCTCGTAGAAGCAATGAACTAGCATCCGGATATAACTCCAAGTATATTCCTTACCGTGTGATGAATGGAACACAGGTCATATTTGCTCCATACCACGCGATGTTTCATGGTACTAAGACACTAACAACAACCACCATGCGGTTGAGTGTATCATAGACGCATAAACCGTCGAACGGTTGGTACTTTATCAACCGCTGCCTCGCTCCAACCAGTCACTACACTTCCAACAGGTGTCACTTCCAGAAGTAACTGCTACCCTTTCAATGGTTATTTAAAGATGGAACACAGAGGAAAAAATGCATCAGATTGAAGCATCACAATCGGTATTAGATTCATGTTTCAAGTCTGATTCAATAGTATAGCAAGCATTACGCTTAGTGTAATTAGGATTAGTACACTGCCTTGTAAAGGACACCCCCTGTAATAGCCAGTTCATAGCAATAAGGAGCGGTTCCATTCTCTCCCAAGAACTCTTCGCCATTTTCCTCTTTTTATTTCGTAAGATCGGCGACTTGATCGTCGACAGCTGGCGCCGACCGTGAGGAAGAAGGCGTTGAGTTCTTGAAGATTACTTCGCTCAAGCATTCCTCATCCACTTCATTTGCCCCATCATCGCTCATGCGAACATGGCAGAGACTTAGGATGAGGAAAACTAGTTCGACTTGGCAGACTGCTCCAACCTTGATATAGACGCATGCATCTGTGCCATGGAAGAGGACGGGATGTCATCATCCTCCTCCTCTGCCGGCTCACCATGCGCTGAGACCAACGAAATCGACCGGATGGATGAGGATTTACCGCTACCAGTAATGGCGCTCTCAGAGGAACCACTGCTCCAACCAGCCTGAACGCCTAACGCTTACAAGTCTTGGCCGATCCGACCGCAAAAGCAAAGAATCTAAGCCCAGCGCTACAATCGATGGTCAATGTACCCTCGATACGATCATGGGTGACCGGTATTCGCCAATAGCTCCAACGTATTCCGATGGCCAACCGACACCAAGTGAGGGTGTCAATGAAGCTACCATTGGTCGTGGGCCAAATGGGAATGATAAAACTAAGCATACAATCGCCAGTCCGTCGGATCAGGCTGAGTCTACCACAAAGCCCACCAGAGGTGGTAATCTCCGCCCTCTCTTCGTCGTGAAGGCTCCTTGCCGAAGCAATGGAAGACTCTCCATTAGCTACAATGGAAGCTCATCAGAGGACCGCTGTTGGAGGCACGAGGTTCATGCAATCGGAGATACCAATCAAGGTGCCTTACACGATCCTCCACGGTTTATCCCGCTACCACATACTGATGGAAATGATGCGAGCACTCAAGCACCAAATGGCGGAGGTGGTTGAGCTGATGGACGTGCATCAGTTAATTCACCTGTTCCTACCCCCACCACGAGTAAGGAGTCAGACAGGGCCAACCGGGAGGTCAAGGTAAAACTCAACTCATCGAACACCCACTACAAGCAAGAATCTTCCGCGACATTCGGTAACAATACAAAACTTGCAAAGAGTCCGGGATATTCTGAATAATCTAGATCCTGCTTTAGCAGTAACTCCTGGTTATGCTCAACTTACGGGACAGGTGTCGAAGATCCTCCAACAGACCATGCAGCGTACAGAAATGTACCAAGAGCAAATGAACTCACAAAGTTACACGATGACTTCGTCCCAGCGCTCCTCTCTTAGTAGAGGACAACATGGTCGAGCGGAGAACTGATCGACACCAAGACCCCCTCGTAGGTCCCGACCAGGAAATCACGAGGGAACGCGGCTCTTCACAGCAGCCACTCCTCCTCGTCAAGAGGGACGACCACTTGATTCAGACGATCTCAGACATCATCTGAACCAAGCAGGTGTTCAAAGGCGTTATCATAACGTCCATGATCGGATTGGGACACCTGATCCTAGGTATGCAAATATCAGGATCCGATCCCCAACTAACTATAATCCGGCTAATTTTCAGAGAAGGCGCCACGATTCTATTACGGGCTGCCGAGCGTTTTCGGCAAGACTCCAAGCTGTTCATTGGTCGGACAGGTTCTGACCAGCCAACATAGAGAAGTTCAATTGGACTCAGAACCCATTAGAATTTCTTCAAATTTATTCTACCGCCATCAAGGCCGCTGGTGGTAATGACAACGTGATGGCAAATTACAGCCCATGGTACTTGAAGGGTATGTCCGGTCGTGGTTGCTCAACCTACCGGTCGGATCTATTTACACTTAGAAGCAGCTCTGCGATACTTTGATCGCCAACTTTTAAGGAACATACGACCGTCCTGTGAAGGAAGAAGATCTTTATCGGATGAAGCATAAAACCAATGAAACTCTTCGACAATATATCAAGAGATTCAGTCAGGTTCGAAACTCTATCCCAAAGATCGAAGAGTCTTCTGTCGTCTAGGCTTTTAAAGCAGGACTGAGGAATCACCGGTTTACGGAGGATATTGCAATAAATCCTCCATGAACGACCATCGAACTTTTTGACATGGCAGACAAATACGCGGCCGCTAGTGAAGCAGTCAAATGGTATGAAGCTATTGATCGAAAAGATAAAAATCCCCAGCCAGACCTAGAGAAGCAAGAGAAGAGGAGCAAGAAGTCTCTAAAGGGTAAAAAGAATCACAATCCTGACAAGAAGGAAGTCATTGCGATTCCCTAAAAAATTACCAAGGGCAAGAAAGATTTCACTGGTCGGAACAAAGTTAAGGCTCCGACCAGCGACTACAAGAGAAGTAAGAAGTGGTGTCTACTTCACCAGGCAGCAGGGCATGATCTGCGCACCTGCCGAGCCTGGTAAAAGAAACTAGAGGATTACTACTCAGGTAAAGGTTCCTTCCCTCCATAACAGAGCTCGGAGAACCAAGCTCTAAGAAGGACAAAGATGGTGATGTAGGATCAAGGATAACCGACTAGAGGGGGGTGAATAGGAGGTTTTTAAACTTTTTAACAATTTAACAATTTAAGCCAATTAATATCTTAGTCTAAACAAGTTATACTTCTAGCTAAGCTATTTAATCACAATAAACAAGCTAGAAATATAAATGCGAAATGTAAAGACTAGAAATAACCACAAAGACACAAAGATGTTTTTCCTGTGGTATCAAGACTTGCTTGGTCTTCACTAGTCCACGCTGAGGAAGCTTGACACCTCAAGCCGGCTCCACGAATTAAGCCTTCCTCGATCACTATGGTTGTTCTTCCTCCACTCCGGAGATGGCGAACACCAACCACTCACAAGCTTGCACCGCCTCTTCACAATCTTCTTGAAGAGATCACCGTGCTCTCCGCCAAGCCGCCTAGGAGTGCGGCAACACTCCAAGAGTAATAGATCACCGGTCTTCACTTGACCGCACTTAAGTGCAAATGGATCAACTAGGAGTATGAATGCACTTGAGTGAATCTCAACAAACTCACAAAGAATGCACAAGAGGTTTTGAGTGTTGAGTGGGTGCACTAAGCTCTCAAGGCTCTATGAATGTTCAAAGAACTCCAAAGAACCTTGTCTAGAGCAGTTGGGGGGTATTTATAGCCCACACCAACAAAAGAGACCGTTGAGACTAATCCCCAACTTTCGGGAAAATCGAACGATCATAGTAAAGGTGCGGTCGCATCATCTCGGTCAACGCGATGCCAACGGCTACAGCAGATACTAAAAAAAGATTTACTAGCCGTTGAACTCCCAATCGAACGCATCACAGTAAGTTCGCAGTACGTCCGATTTCCCCGGTTGTACCGATTAAACGAACGGTACGACCGATCGTAGGGTTTCGCGAACTGCTTAAGATTTGCAAGGGTTCTGGAAATATTGAACCGGCATACAAAAATCGGAATGACCGCAGGCCGGTACAACCGCTCTCAAAATCGAACGTCCGATTTCCGTAAGAGTTTCGAGCGATTTTACACTTGTTCTGCTTTTTATTGAACGGCTCATAAAAATCGAACGATCGCAACACTCAATACGATCATAGGCACGAGACGATTTAACCGATTTCTATGAGAGGGTTTAAGTCATATTTGCAGAGCTATCGGTTTTATTGAACCGCCGACAATTTCGAACGACCGCAATCCCAGACAACCGATTTCACTCAAGCAGACGACCGATTTGTGGACAAGTTCAAAACCACTCAAATCAATTTAAATTTCAAATTCAAATGCATGCATGTTCCTAAATTGATCCATATGCCACAAGAACATGTCACAAACTACTAGCTTTGATCCTCTTAATAGTACGGCATTTATCCTATAATCCGGTCTTCCAACTAAACTCCTAAGACCGTAAAATGGAAGAAGAGGAACCTAGACTATTTGTACCGCTTTTGAGTCTTGTGGATCTTCATATTCTCCTTTGGCATGCATCCTTGTGTTAACAAATTCACCAATGGGACTTAACCTTGTAAATACTCAATAAACTTGTTAATCCCATAATCACATATTGTCATTAATTACCAAAACAATTTTAGGGCCTAGATGCTTTTCAATCTCCCTTTTTGGTAATTGATGACAACACTAAACAATTGTGAAAAGATTGGTTTGAATATAACAAGATTGTATATTTTGCTTATGACTTCACAAAAACATAATTTTATAATGAGTACAAATGAATGAGAATTATTTTCTTGTTAAGTCCATTTTAAAGATAGCTCCCTAAATATGTGCATATAAAGATAAAGAGTTTAGCGAGCACATGAAGTGATAATATGAAATTTTGGCGAGCTTCTTTAACAACTATGAGCTTGAGGAGATGCAATAGATAAATATGACGAAATCTGAAATTGCATTTAAGATAATAACAGACATCATCCACAAGTTCAACAAGCCGAGAAACATAATAAAAACTATTACAAGCACACAAGTTCAACAGTAACTAATAATACATATACGCCCAAATATAACTATAGTAGAAAAAGCTTGCGCTTGTTCCCCTAAAACTATGTCTTCTATATCTTTTCACTTCTTCTTCTCTCCCCTTGGCATCAAGATACCAAAAGTAACTCGCATAACGGATCCCGAGGAGGAGGGACGCCATCCCGAAGGGAATAGGAGAGGAATCTCGAGAAGCCGGGACCGGAGGAGCGGCATCTCGAGAAGTAGTGACTGCTCCAGAGGAGGAGCCAAGATGGATCTCGAGAGATCGGAGCAGGAGGAGGATCTCGAGCGGCCGAGCCGGAGGAGGATCCCGAGCTACCGAGCCGGAGGAGTAACAGAGCCGAGTCTGAAGCGTAAGTATGATGGCGACGAGTGTAAGCAAATCGATAAGGAGCTCGCAGAATTTCTCAATGTCATCGATATTTCCACCATAGCAGCCATCCTGCTAGAACCTCATTGTGAAAGTCATCTCTCACTAACTCCATGTCACCAACTTATTAGTGACCTCACCAAATTCTATTTGAGCATGCTTCATTTCTTGCGCTTGATCGAGAATAAGTTGTCGGTTTTCAAGAATCGAGCAATGGAACCTTCAAAGAATAGCCGGATCGGCGAGAGGCACGGCTTCAAAGAATAGGATCATTCTCAGCAGCTGGTCGAGGAGGAACACTGTCTCGTGGTCTATAAGATTTGTGAACTGAACCAAGACCACCACGAAAAGTAATCTTCTGAGAAATCAAGGCCATGATATAGGGTGCATAGTATATCCTCTTTACCCTATCATTCTTAGATGACACTATGCCTTGGAGAATGACATCCACTACATCAAACTTGACACCTCTCATAATGTGGTCTATTATGTTCCAGGCGTGTCCCCTGATAGCATCAAAATTGCCACTCTTAGGATAAAAGGTGTGATTGATAATTCTGTTAATCATACTCACTTCGCTTTAGTCCTGATGGTTCCAAGCTTGCATTTGACATTTGAGTCATAGTATTCGCACCAAGCCGAGCAAGCAAAGCAGATCACAAAGATCTTCTCCCAAGAGTCGGACCTTACATTTAAGATTTGCTCAAATTCTTCCTTAGTGCTTTGCAAATCTCTAGCCACGTAAATCCATCTCAAAGATTGTAGATCACCGATACATGTACTGTGGCGTAAAACCGCTAATCAGTTCATCATCATAATTTTGCTCAAGCTCACAAGGTCATGAAGACTTACAAGACGCGAACAACCGATATACTCCACTATATTTATCCAAGTCATTCGTATGACCACTTAATCCACTTATGATCAAGAAATTTTCTGCTCCTTCCATAGCATTGCTCATAAACTTGCTCTTGAAAAGTAGTGTGGAATCTTGGATTGATAGAGTCAGCCTTGCGAAGATACTGATTGACATGCCTTTTGATAGCATAGTCATCCGCTGACAGAGTCGCAGATCCACAGAGATGGTGGAGGAGTTCCTGTTATCAAAAGTGCCCTCTGGCGTCTTTGGAGAATCATGCTCGGACTGAGTGTCCTCATCTGAACGATAATCATCACTTGCTTCAGTCTCAGAGTCCGGAGCTGGTGCTTTGCCTTTCCCTTGAACAACCTTCTCGATTTAATCGACCGAGTCGGTCAAGCAGGAGCGCCTTTTGCGCGCCGAGGTGGTGACTTCGGAAGGAGCGGCAGAAGATTGCGCGAAGATTGTCCGCGAGGAGGTCCATGTGATTTCCTTGTCGAGCACCTCATCCTAGTCATCTTCGTAACCGAGAATATGTTACAGGATAATCAAAGGGATGATTGAAATTGATTCAAGAAAAAGAGTTGAAATTGTTTTTCGTCAGATAATCGGTCGTCATCGCCGTTCATTGGCCTGCACGATCAAGACTACTGCCGTTCGCGCCAAGAACCGGACGTCCGATTATCCCGACCGACTTCTAGGGTTGATAAAATTGTGCGTTTTGGTGATTTTTCGAGGAATGAATCCAAGGATCCGATGCGCAAACATCATAGTACACCAAAACAACTTTTAATCCCTTAGAACTACGTAAATTTCAAAGCATTTTCATCAAACCCTAAACCCGACTCCTAGGGTTTCAAAAGGAGATAAAACGTGAATCAATCAACATTTTACCTTAAGATTCGGAGGAGAAGAACCCCGGGAGGCAGGCAACACGAGGAATCAAAGGATTGAAAAGCTTCGATAGGATTTGAGGAGGAGTTTTGAGGCGCGCGCGCGGAGAGAGAGGCGAGGACGAAGAACGGACGCACCGCTTGGGGGTTAAAGGGGTAAGAAAAAATAACCGCAGGAGTTATTTTCCTCTCCCAAATCGACGCGGTCGTTCGGCCACAAGCCGCTTGGTCGTTCAAGACTTCGGACGCACCGATGTTACAACTCCGGTCAGATCAAGACAGAGGTCGCATCATGAGTATATACGCCGGTTGTTCCGATTATCCCGGGAATTCGAATTTTCTAGAATCGAGATTATTTTGCAAATGATCCCTAGTTTTGCACTCAATAACATAACTTTAAGGATCATCAGTGCAAAGAATAGACTATTGTCTATATAGGAACATAATTAATAAATTTTTATGATCATAGCTATTTTTAATAAAGATTTTGAAAATTATTTTCATAAAATACTCAAATAACATCAAATGAAGCATAATGACAAGAAGCAAGAGTTCAAACAACATTAGAATGGTCTATGATATTTAACTCATTCCTCAATTTGCGTAGTTTACCTTCATCTAATGGCTTGGTGAAAATATCCGCTAATTGGTCCTCGCCTTATGTGGCTAATTTCAATATCTCCTTGCTCACATGATCTCTCAAGAAATGGTGGCGGATATCTATATGCTTGGTTCTTGAGTGTTGAACAGATTATTAGCAATTTTACCGCACTATCATTGTCACACAAGAGAGGCATTTTATCAAATGTAATTCCATAGTCCATCAATGTTTGCCTCATCCATAGCAATCGAAAGCACAACAACTTCCCATGAGACATATTCGCTTTCAAGCATGGATAATGCTACGAATTTTGTTTCTTGGATGACCATGATACTAAAGATCTCCCTAAGAATTGACAACTGCCCGAGGTGCTTTTTCTATCCACTTTACAACCCGCATAATCAGAATCGGCATATCCAATTAAATCAAATTTAGCACCTTTCGAACCAAAGGCCAATGCTTGAGGAATGCTTTAAATATCTTAGTATTCTTTAACGGCCATCAAATGACACTCTTTTGGAGTTGCTTGAAAACGCACACATGCAAACACTAAACATGATATCGGGCCTAGATGCGTAAGATAAAGCAAACTACCAATCATAGATCTATAAAGCTTTAAATCTACCGATTTACCTCCCTCATTTAGATCAAGATGACCATTTGTAGCCATGGGAGTCTTGATGGGCTTTATGCCTTCCATTCCAAACCTTTTAAGTAAATCCTTTACGCATTTGGCTTGACTTATGAAAGTCCCATCTTTGAGTTGCTTGATTTGAAGTCCAAGGAAGTAGCTCAATTCTCCAATCATGGACATTTCAAATTCCCTAGACATCATATCACCAAATTCTTTGCAAAAGTCTTGATTAGTAGACCCAAATATGATATCATCAACGAATTTGACATACAAAGAATTCACCATCAAGAACTTTAGTGAATAATGTTGAATCAATTTTCCGATTTTGAATCCTTTTGAGATTAAAAATCTCTACATGCTTCATACCATGCTCTAGGAGCTTGTTTAAGACCATAGAGCGCCTTGGAGAGTTTATAGACATGATTAGGATTGTTAGGGTCTTCAAAACCGGGAGGTTGTTCAACAAAGACAAGTTCGGATATTTCACCATTTAAGAAAGCACTTTTAACATCCATTTGAAATAATTTAATATCAAAGCATGATGCAAAAGCAAGTAATATCCGAATTGACTCAAGTCTAGCTACGGGAGCGAAAGTTTCACCAAAATCCAAACCTTCAACTTGTGAATATCCTTGAGCGAATTAATCTTGCTTTGTTTCAACAACCAAACCATTTTCATCTTGTTTGTTTCTAAAGATCCATTTTGTACCAATAATGTTTTGTTCCTTGGGTCGATCCACCAAAGTCCAAACTTGGTTTCGTGAAGTTATTGAGTTCTTCATGCATAGCATTCACCCAATCCGGATCTTCAAGTGCTTCTTCTACATGCTTTGGCTCAATAGAAGAGACAAAAGAGTAATGTTCACAAAAAGAAGCAATACGAGATCGAGTTTGAACACCTTTACTTACATCACCCAATATTTGATCTATTGGATGATCTTTAGCAATAGCATTGTGAATTCTTGGTGGTAGGTTGGATGGTTGATCATCTTCCACATTTTCCTCTTCATCAATTTGTATTTGATTAGTGGAAGAGGTTGGAGCCTCAACTTGAGTAGAAGATGATGGATCATCTTCGGCTTGATGTCACCTATTTGCATATGCTCCATAGCTTTTCTCAAAGCTTCATTACCCACATCATCCAAGTTCTCTTGCTCTTCTTGAGAGCCGTTAGTTTCATCAAATTGCACATCGTGCCTTTCTTCAACTAAACCGAGTTTTTGTTAAAGACACGATAAGCCTTGCTATTTGAGGAGTAACCAAGCAAGAAACCAACATCACAACGACTATCGAATTTTGAAAGACTAACACCCTTCTTTAAAATATAACACTTACAACCAAAGACTCCTAAATAAGAGATGTTCGGTTTTCTTCCTACAATAAGCTCATAGGAAGTCTTTTTCAAAAGGCGATGCAAATAAAGATTTATTTATGGCATGACAAGCGGTGTTAATAGCTTCCGCCCAAAAACTATCTAAGTATTAAATTCATCAAGCATTGTCCTAGCCATTTCAATTAATGTACGATTTTTTCTTTCTACAACTCCATTTTGCTCCGGAGTGTAGGTTGTGGAAAGTTCAGTGCTTTATACCAAGTTCATCACAAAAGTCTTCCACTTTAGTATTTTTGAACTCGGTACCATTATCACTACGGATTTTCTTTATTTTGAAATCAAATTCATTTTGAGCCCTTTTTGCAAATCTTTTGAAAATCCTTAAGTTTCACTTTTATCATCTAGGAAGAATACCCATGTATATCTAGAGTAATCATCCACAATGACTAAACAATAGCTATTACCCCGATACTCTTATAGGTTGTTGGCCCAAACAAATCCATATGTAAGAGTTCCAATGGTCTAGAAGTTGACATGATACTTTTGGAGGATGAGAATTAGCGACTTGCTTACCGGCTTGACAAGCACTACAAAGTCTATTTTTCTCAAACTTCACATCTTTCAAGCCAACAACTAAATCATGTTTGAAAAGCTTTTAAGTTGAATCATTCCAACATGAGCTAGCCTTCTATGCCAAAGCCAACCCAATGAGGTTTTTGCCATTAAACAAGTCTTTAAACAAGATTCACTTGAACTAAAATCAACCAAATAGAGATTTCCAAATCTAAAGCCTTTGAAAGCTAAAGAGCTATCCTTTGCATTAGATATGGTTACACCTTCACTTGAGAAAGAACAAATTAGTCCAAGATCACAGATTTGAGCAACGGATAGCAAGTTAAAGTTTAATGATTCTACTAGAGAAACATTAGAAATGGAGAGGTCATTTGAGATAGCGATTTTACCCAATCCTAATACCTTTCCTTTGCTATTATCGCCAAAAGTGATCTTGTCTACTCCTTTTCCATTCTCGAATGTGGTGAACATTTTTCTATCACCGGTCATGTGTTGAGTGCATCCACTATCAAGCACCCAATGTTTTCCACCGGTCTTATAGTTCACCTACAAAACAAGAGTTAAGTTCTTTTAGGTACCCAAATTTGTTTGGGTCCTTGGAGGTTAGTAACCAAGGATTTAGGCACCCAAATAGCATTCTTTTTAGCGCCCATAATTGAAGTGCCAACAAAATGAGCAATTACTTTACCATTCTTAGATTTTCTAAGCATATAGCATGAATCATATATACCAAGAGATGGAACCTTACCCTTAGGACAATTTTGTTGCATATGTCCTATTTCCCAAGACTTATAGCAATACCTACCATTTTGCCTCACAAAACTTGTAGGCTTATTTATCGGCTTCTTACCTTTCTTAGGCACATACCCAAGACCTTCCTTGTTGAATGAACATCTTTGCTCGCTTAAGAGCTTGTCAAGAGTGGCCTTACCCTTAAAACATCTTTCCAAGCTCTTGCTTAGCTTGGTCACTTGTATTTTTAGTTCATGATTTTCAACAATGAGCAAAGGATCACAAGCATTTGCTAAGTTAACATTTGAATCAACACTAGAGCAACATGGCATAGCAAGTAGGTCATCACATGAAGTGGATGCACTAGTCTTAGCAATTTCTATACTAGGCATTTTATTAATAATATCGCATGTAATCCCTATACTAGAACAAGACTTATGTGAATTTTCTTGGATAAGCAAGTTGTGAGTTTCTTAAGCTCCATATAAGAATCTTTTAGAGTAAAGTATTCTTTATTTAAGACTTTATATTTTGATTTTTCTTTTCCAAGATATTCATTTAAATCATCAAGCATATCCATTAATTCATCATAAGTTGGTTCGTCACTAATAAAGGGTCTTACCTTATCTCCTTTTGCCATGAGGCAAGTAGGAGTAGAGAATAGCGAAGGAGCTTCTTTGATAGAGATGCCGACTAGTCCCTTCTTCTTGGGGAACTCTTCCTCATCTAATCGGAGTCGCTTGACTCATCATTTGAATCCCACTCTCCAATGTGGGCTTCATGCTTGTTACCTTTGTGAAGCTTCTTGAAAAGCTTCTTCTTGCCATTGTACTCCTTCTTCTTGAATGACTTGTCCTTGTCGTCCTTCTTTTGGGGGCAACGGAAGCAATGTGCCCTTCTTCGCAATTATAGCATCGAATGTTGCTATAACGGTTCTTGTCACTTGAGGATTGTCCTTCTTGTACTTGTCAAAGTTGTAGCTTCGATTTGGACGCCTCTTCATGAACCTCTTCATTTTTCTCACAAGGAGTGCATACTCCTCGTCGGATTCATCTTCTTCCTTCTCATCATCACTTGATTCCGCTTCGCTTTGAAAGCGGTGATCTTCTTCTTTGATGAAGATGTCTCCAATAGCTCTTCCTTATCCTTTTGAACAACTCATTTGTGATGAGGTTGCCCAAAAGCCCCGCTGGTGTCATCCTTGGCAACTCGGGTGAGTTGAGAAATAGCGCCACCAACGCCTCATATTTATCCCGGAGAGCCCTAAGCATCTTAAGCACAATATCAACATCAAGAAGGTTAGTCCCAAGGCCTTTGAGCTCATTCACAATGTTGTTGAGTCTTGAATACATCTCATTGATGTTTTCATTAGGCAACATCATGAATGTCTCATATTTAATCCGAAGCCTATGCAATTTGGCTTCTTTGACCGTGGATGTTCCTCATGGATTTCGAGAGAGTGGTCCAAATAGTATGAGCGTTCTCCAAGTTACTCACTCTATTGAACTCATCCGCGCAAAGCTCCAAATAGAGCATTCATAGCTTGGGCATCTAAATGACCATTACGCCCTCTTGCTCCGTGGGGAGTAGTGGATTAAGAGGCATAACGTAACCCTCATTTACGATTTTCCAAATTTTCGACTCATGGCCTTTAAATAGATTGACATTTTAATTTTCCAATAAGCATAATTTGAGCCATCAAAGAAAGGAGCCTTTCCTATAGCGATTCCCTCACTAGCCATCCTTTTCTCTCTTAGACGGTTAAGTCTAGATTAATGAGAGACCAAGCTCTGATACCACTTGTAGGATCAAGGATAACCGACTAGAGGGGGGTGAATAGGAGGTTTTTAAACTTTTTAACAATTTAACAATTTAAGCCAATTAATATCTTAGTCTAAACAAGTTATACTTCTAGCTAAGCTATTTAATCACAATAAACAAGCTAGAAATATAAATGCGAAATGTAAAGACTAGAAATAACCACAAAGACACAAAGATGTTTTTCCTGTGGTATCAAGACTTGCCGGTCTTCACTAGTCCACGTTGAGGAAGCTTGACACCTCAAGCCGGCTCCACGAATTAAGCCTTCCTCGATCACTATGGTTGTTCTTCCTCCACTCCGAGATGGCGAACACCAACCACTCACAAGCTTGCACCGGCCTCTTCACAATCTTCTTGAAGAGATCACCGTGCTCTCCGCCAAGCCGCCTAGGAGTGCGGCAACACTCCAAGAGTAATAGATCACCGGTTCACTTGACCGCACTTAAGTGCAAATGGATCAACTAGGAGTATGAATGCACTTGAGTGAATCTCAACAAACTCACAAAGAATGCACAAGAGGTTTTGAGTGTTGAGTGGGTGCACTAAGCTCTCAAGGCTCTATGAATGTTCAAAGAACTCCAAAGAACCTTGTTCAGAGCAAATGGGGGGTATTTATAGCCCACACCAACAAAAGAGACCGTTGGAGACGAATCCCCAACTTTCAGGGAAAATCGAACGATCATAGTAAAGGTGCGGTCGTCATTTCGGTCAACGCGATGCCAACGGCTACAAGCAGATACTAAAAAGATTTACTAGCCGTTGAACTCCCAATGAACGACATCGCAGTAAGTTCGCAGACGTCCGATTTTGCCAGTTATCGATTAAACGAATCAGACGACCGATCGTAGGGTTTCGCGAATCGCTTAAGATTTGCAAGGGTTCGGAAATATTGAACCGCATACAAAAATCGGAATGACCGCAGTCGGTACAAACCGCTCTCAAAACGAACGTCCGATTTCGTAAGAGTTTCGAGCGATTTTACACTTGTTCTGCTTTTATTGAACCGCTCATAAAAATCGGAACGATCAACAACATGCACGACCGTTAGTACGCACGACGGTGACGACCGATTTCTATGAGAGGGTTTAAGTCATATTTGCAGAGCTATCGGTTTTATTGAACCGCCAAGACAAATTTCGAACGACCGCAATCCGGTACAACCGATTTCACTCAAGCAGACGACCGATTTGTGGACAAGTTCAAAACCACTCAAATCAATTTAAATTTCAAATTCAAATGCATGCATGTTCCTAAATTGATCCATATGCCACAAGAACATGTCAAACTACTAGCTTTGATCCTCTTAATAGTACGGCATTTATCCTATAATCCGGTCTTCCAACTAAACTCCTAAGACCCAGAAATGGAAGAAGAGGAACCTAGACTATTTGTACCGCTCTTTGAGTCTTGTGGATCTTCATATTCTCCTTTGGCATGCATCCTTGTGTTAACAAATTCACCAATGGGACTTAACCTTGTAAATACTCAATAAACTTGTTAATCCCATAATCACATATTGTCATTAATTACCAAAACAATTTTTAGGGGCCTAGATGCTTTTCAGGTGATGAAGAGATGGAGTACCAGGAGCCGCAGCACACGGTCGATATGATTTTTGGTGGATCCTCCTTGTACGAGTCAAGACGTCATCTGAATGCCGTGGAGCGGAAGGTGAACCTTGTCGAGTCTCTGATCACCGTCAAGCCATCCAGTTGGTCGAAAACTATAATCTCTTTCAGCAAAGAAGATTGTCCCGTCCCATCGACTCGACCAGGTAGGTTTCCTATCGTAGTTGAACCTACTATTAATAATTATAAAGTTAATCGAGTCTTAACAGATGGAGGTAGTTAGTTAAACATTTTATTTACGGGAGTATTGGAAGATATGCAGATTCCCAGGTTTAAGGTAAAACCCGTGAAATATGCCTTCCACAGCATAGTTCTTGGTTCTACCGCCAAACCGATAGGACAGCTATCCCTACCGGTTACGTTCGGAAGACCCAACAACTTCTGAACAGAAAATTTTCCATTTGATGTGGTGGATTTCGAAACCGCATACAATGGAATCCTCGGTCGTCCGGCTTTGGCAAAATTCCTGATAGCCACACATTACGATTATCAGAGTTTAAAAATGCTAGGACTAAAAGAGTCATCACAGTTCGAGGAGATCGAAAAATGGCTTGTACATGTGATCGGAAGTCCTTAGAACTGGTCGATGAGTTCCGACCAGGGAAACTAATCCACCTACCATGCAGGTCAAGCACTCGAGGCCAAAAATGGCACCAAAACCTTCCGACCAAACCAAAGAGGTACCACTTAGCAAAGACGCTCCTCTGAAAAGCACCAACACGCCGTCTAGGTCAGGAAACGCTAATGCGTCTGTCCGAAAGGTACTGATCGGGGCAGGACTCGACCCTAAATAGGAAGAGAAGCTCATCTCCTTCCTCCGAGCAAACCAGGACGTATTCGCCTGGTAGGCATCCGACATGCCCAGAGTCCCAAGGGAGGTGATCGAGCACGCTAGCTAGTTCTCCAAATTTCACAAAAACCGGTCAAACAGGTTAAGACGTTTACTGGCCTCAAGAAGGAATACAACAGAGATCGACAAGCTCCTCAAGGATGGATTTATTCGTGAAGTCGACCACCCAGAGTGGCTCGTCAATCCTGTAATAATCATAAAAAGCAATGGAAAATGACGAATGTGTATTGACTTCAAAGATCTTAATAAAGCTTGTCCAAAGGATTACTTTCCTCTTCCACGAATTGATCAACTTGTAGACTCTACTTCCGGGTGTGAGTTGTTAAGTTTTTTATATGCATACTCAGGATACCACCAAATTAATATGAGTAAAGATGATGAAGAGAAAACTTCTTTCATCACTCCATATGGCACTTACTGCTATGTTAAAATGTCATGTGATCTCAAAAACGCTGGTTCAACTTTCCAAAGGTTGATGCAAAAAACCTTTAATCCTCATATAGGTCAAAATCTAGAAGCCTATATTGATGACTTAGTCGTGAAAAGCATCAACGCTGGCGACTATATTTCTGACCTACACGAGACTTTCAATAACTGAAGAAGACATAATATTAAGTTAATTCTAGAGAAGTGTGTGTTTGGAGTTTTTTTGGGAAAACTTCTTGGATTCCTAATTTCGGCTAGGGGGGTAGAAGCAAACCCAGCAAAGATTACGACCATCGATCAGATGCGCCCTCCGACCACAAAGAATGAAGTCCAAAAATTAACCGGCTGTATAGCAGCGCTAAGTCGTTTCATAGCTCGTTTAGGTGAGAAAGGACTCCCTTTCTTCAAGCTTCTTTGGAAGCACGGAAGTTTCGAGTGGACTAAAGAGGCAAACAATGCCTTTGAAGAACTTAAAAAAGTACCTTACGAGTACCCCAATCCTAGTATCTCCAAGATCGGGAGAGACATTGCTGATTTACGTGGCTGTAACGCCACAAACAGTCAGTGGTGTACTAGTCGTCGAACGTGAAAACATTCAACGACTGGTATATTACGTAAGCGAAGTCTTGCGTGGATCAAAGGAATGATATCCACAGGTACAAAAGTTGCTCTATGGTCTCCTTTTGGCTTCAAAGAAACTAAGACATTACTTTCAGGCCCACAGAGTGATCGTACCAACCGGACATCCCTTAGGTCAAGTCCTTGGAAACAGGGAATCATCAGGACGAATAGCAAAATGGGCAATCGAGTTTGGGGCGTTCGACCTCCATTTCATCTCACAAACAGCAATCAAGTCCCAGGCAATAGCTGAATTCATTGCCGAATGGACAAACCCTGAACCCACCCAAGGGCTCAAGTACGAACACCACAATGAGTGAACAATGTACTTTGACAGTTCCTTGATGCTCAAAGGCTCGGGGGCTGGAGTTGTCTTGATATCCCCTACTAGCGAACACATCAAGTACGTCATCTAGCTAAACTTTTCTGCTACAAACAATGTGGCAGAATATAAGGGTTTACTGGTAGGACTCCGAGCAGCTCGTGTGCTCGGAATTCATAGATTACTAGTGAAAGACGATTCTCAACTAGTAGAGAATCAAGTCGGGAAAGAGTATCAATGCTCAAGTACCAAGATGTCATTTTATCTGGCGGAAGTACGGAAATTCGAAAAGCACTTCTTCGGTTTCCAGATCCAACACATTCCTAGAAAGAAAAACTTTCTTTCAGACCAGCTAGCATGGATGGCCTCCACAAGGTCACATGTCCCGTCGAGAGTTTTTCTTGAGCAACTCAATTCACTCTCAGTGGTCGAGCTTTCCGAGAACATAGATATTCCACTAGAGGTTGTGCAAATCGATCCTGAGAATATGGATACTCCACAGGTCGTATAGCATGATCATGGTAGAGATTGGATGACGTTGATCTATAATTATCTTCAGCATGGCATTATTCCTGAAGATAATGTAGAGACTAATCGTATAGCTCGAAAAGCCAAATCATACACTCTGATCAAAAGCACCTTGTATAAACGATGATCTCACGGGGTGTTGATAAGATGCATATCTCAAACGAATGGCATTAAGTTGATATCCGACATTCATGGAGAAGTCTGTGGAGCACATCATTCCTACAGAACACTGGTCGGTAAAGCCTTCAGGCAAAGATACTACTGGCCAACTGCCCTCCATGATGCAAAAGAACTCGTGACGAAGTGCGTACAATGTCAATTTCATAGTCGACAAGTACATCAGCGGACACAAGCTTTGCAAACCATACATCTTTCTTGGCCTTTTGCAACCTGGGGACTAGACATTCTAAGACCTTTCCCAAGAGCACCCGGGGGCTTTGAATTCTTTTTCGTCATGATTGACATGTTTACAAAATGGATAGAAGCCGAGCTAGTTGTTAAAACAACAACTGAAGCTGCTAAGAGGTTCCTCACAAAAAAACGTGATCACACGATTTAGTATACTCAGTCATATAATCATAGATAACGGTACCCAATTCTCTAGCGGAAATTTTCAGGAATTCTGCGAAGATCTAGGTATCAAGATACATTTCATTTTTGTTGCTCATCCACAGAGCAATGGAGTAGTCGAGCGAGCTAGTGGTATTATAATGCAAGGAATGAAACACCGAATATTCGACTAGTTAACAAAACGGTCAAGAGCTTGGGTCCGAGAACTTTCCTCTATGTTATGGGCCGTTCGAACCACGACCAGTCGTGCGACCGGTGAAACACCATTTTTTCGGTTTACTGATCAAGCCATGATTCCTCCGAATCAAAATAGGCTCGCCGAATCGATTGTTTCAATGAGAATGATCAAATAGAACGAAGACTCGACGACATCAATTTCCTTGAAGAACAATGAAACCAAGCCCTCATACGATCGACGGTTTACCAACAAACCATGTGAAGATACCACAGTCGTAAGGTGCAACCTCGCAGCCTAACTGTAGGGGATCTGGTTCTACGAAAAATTCAGAACTAGGCTAATCACAATAAACTTTGTCCCAAATGGAAAGGTCCATACACTGTGGTCAAAGTCACTAGACCTAGTTCGGTACGACTAGCTATGTCAGACAGGCGTGTTTTTGTCAAACTCTTAGAATATTGACCAATTGCGTAAGTTTTTTGTATTAATGTATTTTCATTTTCTTTTCAATTTTTTAATAAAGATGTATTTACTTTACTTTTGTTGGATCGAAAAGGTGACTAGAGGGAGGGTGAATAGGAGCATGCTCACTTTTTCACTTTGATTTGGATTCAACACCAATGTCACTCCGATAGCTATGAAAGCTATGAAGATCAATCTACAAGTATAGCGGAAGCCTTGTATTGAATCCTAATTAAAAAAAAAACCCCAAGCATAGCAATCAATAGACACAAAGATAGGCTGAAGAAACCAAAATCGGTTCAACCACAGTTATATGGGCGGTTGAACCAATGATCAGTACAACCGTAGACAAACAAGCGGTTCAACCAATGATCGGTTCAACCACAGTTATAAGGGCGGTTGAACCGATTTCCTTGGAACAGCCCGACGACGAAAACTAAAAGTGGCACAACTTTTGATCCACTTGGCCAAACTCCACGAAATTTGAACCACACCTTCCTAAAGATATTAGGAACCTATTCCAATCAAAAATCACAAAGATCCATGCCAAAGTTCCTATCTTTTTCAAATTGAACGAAGGTGGTTCAAAAACCGAGCCAAATGCAAAATATGATCTAGAGACTTGCTCGTGGGTGGTTGATGATCAAGATGATCCTAGATGGGTTCCCACATGTCACAACAAGTTAGATCACGGCAATAAACCAAGCAAAAACTCACGAATCAAAGAAAGACCCCAAATCACCAAATAGAGAGAAAGAAAGCAAATGAACTCATCTTTGAGAGAACTTTCTTTGGATTGATTTGATATGGTATTAGTTTACAGCCACTCCATCAATGGAGGACAAAGACTCAATACATGAGCACGAAATCAAATCCAACTCTCTAGAACCCTAACCTCCAACTATCAACTCCCTAAGCACAAAAGCAAAACTAGGATTTACAAATAATGAAAGGGTTGTGGGGGTGCAGCCACCTCCCTCCTCTATTTATAGTGGAGACTTAGACCTTCTAGAAGATTGAACCCTAATGGGCTCCCGTTAAGGCCCACACACAAACGGGTCACATACGCACGTATTTTAAAGCGATGTCTTCATTTCTTAACCTAATCCGCTTCACCTTGCGCCATCTTGCGCCGTGAGTTGGCAAAAGATCACTAAGGCGGTATTTGGTAAAATTACCAAAATACCCTTCTCGATCTTTTGCAAAGACCGAGTCCCAACTCGTGAAGCACCTCCCATGCTTCACACGTAGGTTGATCCTGCGGCTCTCATCATGTCGGCAAGTCTCTCATCCGCTCCCACCGAAACCACCATGGCACTTGCCCACCCCGCCGCCGCTTGATCCAACTCCGTCGCACCGAACTACCTGCTCGGTCACCTTTGTCCCTTATGCGCCATGCTTGACTCCATTGACCTCACCCGCATCCTCGATCGTTTCGACCTCAGCTCTCCAAGCTTAGTCCCGATCATCCTCGCCGTTGACCGTCATTGACCTCAAAGCAACCTGCACAACAATAGACAAAGAAATCGATTCCGGGAACAAGTTCGTCACAACTTGACCCATGTAAGTCAAAACATGCATCATGCAACACATATGCAATAAAACCCATGAACTTGACCTAACCCAAAAACAATTCTCCAAGTTAAACGAAACTTATAACAGAATCAGATTACCGCCAAGTAAAGGCCTCAGATTATCAAGATCAGTAGTCGCATCACGACTTAAACGCCGCAGACAACCGATTGTCCTGACACTTGCTGAAAACACTGTTTCGACAAACCGATAACGACATTGCCAATTGTAACATCATCCTAAGATCATGAGCATATCCCCATGATATTCACAACTTTTCGACGAATGATATTGTTTATATGTCTATTATTTATTCTATGGTTATATACTATTGTTGTTTAGCTGGTCGGAGAAGTTCGATTTCTCTCCGATATCCTTCTAAAGGATATCCTTTACTTTTTTGGCCCTGGCATTATTGTCAAAAGCTATAAGGGTCCTAGTCGTGAACATCATAGCAATGATACTCACGCACGACCACACACTCTTTTCTTAAAGAAGCAAACAAGTAAAGGAGCATTACACAAGCAACTAGATATAGTTATTTACATGTTTTGAATTCAAAGACTACCCTTCATCATTTCAACATTCTGTTCCACTCTCGTTTTGGCTACTAGTTGGTACACGAAAAGCCTCCTAGTCTAAGTCTCTCCTCTCTGCATATGGTCATGCCCACTGGAAGGAACTTCCTAGCGACGATCCTTTTCTTACGATCCTCGCTGCTAGCCGGAACTTGAGCAAGAGCACGTTTCGCGAAGTGTTTCTCTTAGTCTCTGATTCTTAGCAACCCTTACAACCAATTTTGGATAATATATATAAACAAGTTCACTTGTCGTTTTTGCATGATTCCTTATCATTGTACAAGTTTTATACATCTTTCAACCACATAAGGTACTACACAATATTTCGATAATGGAAAAGATCTAAAACTAGTCGAAGCCATACGCTGGTTTTGACCAAATTGATTTTCTAGTGATAGTTAGATTATTTTTATAGCATAATCAGCATATACTTTGTACCGTAGTCATAGCTATTGCCCATTTTCTCGGCCTGCTGCTTCTTTAGTTAAGTTTTTTTTACCAATACAAACAGTCGGTGGCTAGAAAATATATGAGTGTTTAGTGAATTTAAGAAGACAAAACAACCATGGACACCGACTCCTCTATCCCATTGCCACACCCCACTCCCCTTCCCTTCCTTCCATTGGCTGGGTGGTGACCCTAACTGCTGCCCCAATCCAGACATTCTATCGACAGATAAGCAGTGCACCAATGATAGAAGCTAAACAAATAGAGGTTGCAAAACATCCGATTTTAGGATAAAAAAAATGCATGCTCGTCACTCTTTTTCTTAAAAAAAACAATTGAGAATGAAATCATTCATGTTAACTATTGTTTATGCTTAAAGCATAGACAGGGGCGAAACGAAAGAGTTCCACCCGGTGTCACAGGACACCGGGTTCATTTTTTTTTGTGGGATCGGCATGTATATGTTATGAATAGCGCTTGTATCCATTATGAGGCCAATATATATACAAGTACAGTTGTGACATATATGCAGGTAACCCCTTATACAATGGGGAAAATACACAGCCAATAATATATATGTAACACCCCCCTCAAACTTATGGTGGATCAACAACATGAAGTTTGGAGAGATAGAAGCTATGCTGAGCTCGTCTCGCGCTTTGTAAACAAGTCCGCTAACCAAGTTACAAGGCACATATCAAGAACAACAACACAGTCTCGCACTGTCCGCATGTAGGAAGCATCAACACCAATATGCTTAGTAAGCTCATGCTTCATCGAATTTGTAGCAATGCTAATAGCCCTCAGATTATCGGACAAAAGAGGAGGGGGTTTGAAACGAAACACCAAAATCCTCAAGTAACCACCGTAGCCAAGTAACCTCCACAGTCAACAAAGCCATAGCTCGCAACTCAGCCTCAGCACTCGAACGAGAAACTGTTGTCTACTTCTTAGTCTTCCAAGCAATGAGAGAACCACCAAGAAAAACACAATAAGCAGAGAGAGATCGGCGATCAGAGTGATCACTAGCCCAGGTGGCATCAAAATATGCCTAGAGTTGTAAAGAGTTGGAGCGAGGGAAAAACAGACGACGAGTGATGGTTCCACGAAGATATCGTAGAACACGAAGAAGATGACTATAGTAGAGCTGAGTGGGAGCAGAGACAAACTGACTCAAGATATGCACAGGGTGTGAAATATCAGGACAAGTGACACCTAGATAAACAAGACTCCCAACAAGGTGATGATAGCAAGTAGAATTAGCAAGAGGCTCACCATCAGTGGGCCAAAGATGAACATTAAGCTCCATAGGAGTCTCAGCGATGTGCTGATCAGTAAGAGAAGCACGATCAAGAAGATCATGAATGTACTTTTCTTAGGACAGATAGAAGCCCTCAGGTGTAGAAATAATCTCAACCCTAAGAAAGTAGCGAAGAGGACCCCGATCAGACATGAGAAACTGCTCATTAAGACGCTCCTTCACAAAGGTGATGTACTGAGAATCATCTCTAGTCATGATCATATCATCAACATATAAAAGGATAAGCATCCGACCACGAGGCGAAGTGTGAATAAAGAGAGCAGGATTATGAGCACTAGCAGAGAAACCAGCTGCAGTGACAACAAAAGAGAAACGATCAAAGCAGTTACGAGGAGCTTGCTTGAGGCCGTAAAGAGATTGGCGAAGGCGACAAACCATACCCTTAAGAACAGAATAGCCCGGTGGTGGCTGCATATAAACCTCTTCACGTAGCTCACCATTGAGAAAGGCATTCTTAACATCAAGCTGAGAGATGGAAAATACCTGAACAGACGCCACAGCAAGAAGAGTGCGAACGGTGGTCATGTGAGCCACAGGAGCAAATGTCTCATCATAATCACGGCCATGCTCCTGCTGAAAACCACGTGCCACAAGACGAGCCTTGTAGTGCTCAAGAGAACCATCAGAGCAGGTCTTAACCTTATAGACCCACTTGCACGTGATAGGAGTAACACGCGGGGGAAGAGGAACAAGATCCCACGTGCCAGTGCGCTTAAGGGCAGCAATCTCCTCTGCCATCGCATGCTGCCACTCCTGATGAACAGCAGCATCACGATAAGAAGTCAGCTCGGCAAAAACCGCTAAATAAAAGTGCGTAGGAGGCCAAATCGACTGGCGATCACAAAGAGCATATCGAGGAGAGGCCGAAGAAGATGAACCATCAGAAGAAGATGGCACATCAGAAGAATCCTCAATTCGCGGACGATGAGTGTAGTAGAGAGGATAAGAAGGGCGAAGGCCCGGAGGAGCCTCTGGAGAGGGTGGCAGTGGCGAAGGAGACGGTGAAGGATGAACCGAAGAGGCCAAAGGCTGTGATGGAGGTGTGGTGACTATGGGGGTGGCAGGAAAAATTAGGAAAGAAAGCGGCTCGATAAGAGATGCTGGAGTGGTGGAAGAAGAAGAACGAGGGTAGAAAAGACGAAACTCATCAAAAGTGACGTCCCGAGAAACCTGCATCCGTCGGCCAACAGGATCCCAACAATGATATCCCTTATGCTCAGCGCTATAGCCTAGAAAAACGCACTCCACGGGCTGAGCGATCAGCTTGGTGCGCTCATGAGGTGCAAGAAGAATATAGCACACACACCCAAAGAGGCGGAGACTAGAGTAACAGGAGTCTTGCCACAGAGACGCTCAATCGATCCCACCTCAAGAGCGTAAGAAGGTCAATATTAATCGAAAAAGTGGCGGAGAAACAACTTTTAGCCCGTAGTGTGGTGGGACAAAGAGAATCAAGCATAAGAACACGGGCTGTCTCAAGAAAATGACGATGCTTCTGTTCAGCCACACCGTTATGGGCATGAGCACCAGGACAAGAAAACTGAGAGAGAGTGCCCTGCTCAGCAGAAAAATCATGAAGAACTCCTGACAAGTATTCTCCAGCAGAATCAGCACGAAAAACACGAATAGAAGAGTCAAACTGAGTACGGACAATGGTGGCAAATATCTTGTAGATGGAAAGAACCTCACTACGAGATGACATAAAATATATCCATGTGTGTCAAGAAAAGTCATCAATAACAATTATATAATATCGATGACCTCCTTTCGAAACGAAAGGAGCCGGACCCTGTACATCAGAATGAACAAGATCAAAATGACGATGTGACACTGACTCACCGGAAGAATAGGGAAGTTGAAGTTGTTTACCAAGCTTACAATCCTGACAATTTAGAGAAGCATCACTAGACACAGACCCTAAAAGATCGCGACGAAGTAAAGAAGATAGACACGACCCGCAGAGATGTTCCAAACGATGATGCCACTGAGCAAAAAATGTGGTGGAGGATGCAGTAGAAGCGGCGGCGACAGTGGAGGCAACAAGACTAGCAGGGGCAACGGAAGGAAGATGAAGCCAGTCAAGCTCCCAGAGACGCTGTGAGTCACGGCGGCAAGGGCCAGTACAAACCAGAGTCCCCGTGCGTCGATCCTAAACACAACAAGAATCGAGAATCAAGAATAACACGAAAACCATGATCAGTGAGCTGACCGGCGGATATAACCTGCACGGTTAGTTTGGGAACATGAGAAACAGCAGAAATATGAAAAGAGGAATTCGAAAGAGTGCCTCGTCCTGTGACAGAAAGAGAGGTACCATCTGCTGTCTGAACAGTGATAGGAGCAGCTAAAGGACGAATGGAAGTGAGATTGGTGGAATCAGATGTCATATGAAAGGAAGCACTAGAGTCAAGAATACAAGGTAATATACCTGAGGAAGAAGTAAAAGGTGATCTCTCACTAGAAGACTGTGCAGTAGAACCAACAGAACCAAACGGTGCAAGAGTAGCCATGTAATTTTTTTATTAATTAATCCTTTTTAAAAATTTATTTTAAAGTTAACCTCTGGCGCACTTTATTTCCAATTCTGACCTCTTTGGTCACGTCACCACCCGTGGTGTGACAAAACAGCGCTGTCACGCTAGTCCGTATCTGGGGCAAGCTCTTGTCACGCCATCACTCGTGGCGTGACAATGTTGTTTGGTCACGCCACAACTAGTGGCGTGACCAAAAATGATATTTAGCGGACTTATCCTATGGCGTGACTGCGTTGTTTTGTCATGCCATGGATGATGGCATGACCAAAGGGGTCAGAATTGGAAATAAAGTGCACCGGGGGTTAACTTTAAAATAAAAATTAAAAAAGGGTTAAATAAAAAAAAGTTCGCAGCCATGTGACGCGGCAATGTGAGAAACTCTTGAGAATCAGACGTACCAGAGCTCCTCTGAGAGGAGGAACCACCAGTTCCCTATGGAGGACGGCCACCGCGACATAAATCATTCTTGTTCTTGTAGCAGGTCTATTGTACATGTCCATCCTTGTTGCAGTAAGTGCAGTGTAGTCCTCTACCAACAACGGCTGTCACTGGTGAAGGCACCAATGATGAAGGAGTAGCTGGAGACATAGCGGGTGTAGAAGCTGCCAGAATCGAAGAAAACAACGGTGAAGATAGCAGACCCGCAGCACGAAGGCGAATCTCCTCAGTACGAACAGATGCAAAGGCCTCTAACAGAGTCACACGAGGATGGCGCACCAGCAACTGAGTATGAGTTTGCTCATACTCAACCTAGACACAGGTCAAGAAATCATAGATACGACGAAGCTCCAGGTGAGACTGCTGACGCTGACATGTGTGGCAAACATCTGGTCCCAAAAAGTCAATATGATGCCATACCGCAGACAATTGGGCATAGAACTCGTCCACGGTGGCATCTCCCTACTGCAGCAACTGCTCCTGATGTACAACAGAAAGATATAAGAAATCACCAGACAGCTCGTAGCGGTTGCACAGATGTGTCCACATCAACTGTGCTGAAACCAAACCAACCACATCCCCAGTGAATTGAACCTCCACACTAGCAACCAGAATAGCAGAGGCACGGGCATCATCATCAATCCATGTCTTATAGACAGCATACTGAGTCTGAAAAGTCTCCATAGCTTCCTCAAAAGCATCAGATGCCTCCTTACGAGCGTATTCGGAAGTGGTCTTTGGGAGCACAGGCTCAGCAGGTGGAGCAGGGCGAGGCGGGCAAGGCAACTCGCTGGTAAGAAACTCCCAAAGGCGTTGACAACGCATGTGGAGACACATATGCTGAAACTAGTCCCAATAATTGGGACCATCGAAGATCACCGAACAACGAGGAATGGAAATAGTGCCCATTGGTAGGCGGCGCTGGACGGCGCGGCGACCAAGACAACGAAGTCTAATAGCCAGCGCTGGACGGTGCGGCGGTTAGAACGATGTACTGATATTTTTTGATTTTTTTATTCTTCTTCTTACCGGGTCGGCTGACTTAAATTAGCCGAAACTTCGCTCGGCCCAAAAGAGTATGGGGGAACTAGGGTTCCCCCTGCTACTACTCGAGAGGCGACGGCGGGACCGACGATCGCGCCGGCGATGGACGAGACCGGTGATGGTGGCGCGCCGGTGACGGGCGGCTCCGATGACGAGCGGATCTCCGGCAGCTCCGGCAACGGGTGAGGAAGATTAGTAAAGACGAGGCGACGCCGAGGAAAACAACGCCGAGGAAGACAAGGCGCGGTGACGGCGGCGGCTCCCCGAAGCGACGACAGCGGCTCCCGGAGCGGCGGTTGCGGCTTCCCGAGCAGCGACCCAAGCTCTCCCCGGTGACAAGCGGCTCTCCGTCGGCGCCCTTTACGCGCAAGAGCTCGGAGCAGCGGCGGCTCCCCGATGAAGAAGCACCGGTGGCGCAGCTTCAGGCGACGGCTTCGCCTTCAGAGGAACCGACGACAGCTTCTGGCGGCGGCTTCAAGCGGTGCCTTGAGAGGAACCGGCGTCCGGAGATCAACAGCGGCGACCGGCAACGACAAGCGACGGGTGGTGGCAGAGGACACGGGAAGGGTGGCGGCGGTGGCCGGAAAAAAGACCAGCGGCGGCAAATGTAAAACCCTAACTCTAACCTCGCTCTGATACCATGTTATGAGTAGCGTCTGTATTCATTATGAGGCCAACAGGCCAATATATATACAAGTACACGTGTGATATATATGCAGGTAACCCCTTATACAATGTGAAAAATACACATCCAATAATATACATCTAACAATATACACCATATGTGTACCCCCTAGCCTAAAAACTGTGCACCCGAGAGTCACCCCACACGGCGACGAGGAGACATAGCCCAGGCAGCAACGCGACCACTCGGTCCACGCGGTGACACGGGCACACAGCCCGAGTTCATCGCTAATGATGCTAATGATATTGTGGTTCATCGCTAATGATGATGTGGTTCATCGTTTCATGAACTTAAAAGAATGTAAGTACTAAAAGTTAATGTATTTACTTAACTACTTTCATTTGAGTGTTCTACTAATTTTTACTTGAGAATTCTAAGACATATTGTTCTATCCTTTTTTAGGCCATTGAGAATTCATGACCATCTTTTGTTCGTGGTTTCGTCCTTAGTTTCTTCATTTTGGTAAACATATTGATCGATGTTAAAAATAGCCAGACACATTATTATTTAGTACAATATTACTCGAAAATTCCATACGTTGTTATATGCATATTGAAGTGGTAGACCTGGTCAAATTCGTTCTAGTTTCACCTCTGAGCATATATAAGTATATAACCATGTGGACATAGATTATAAAATCTTCTGGATAACAAACGAAGAAAATAAAAGGGGAACTCAGCCACATCAGCATCTAAACAATACACAATGACTTGAGAACAGATAATCCATGGCAGCATGGCTTTAGAGAAACCTGAGGATGATAAAGTATCATTGTGCTATCATAGGAAAGGATCCAACAATTGTTGTGGAGACATTAAATTTTCATAATTTTGTTTCACAAACATGCGAGAATATCAAAAGGATGGCATCAGGAGACATAAATCATCAACCAATAATAGGCCAAACCACCGAAGGATACAAATTACAGGGTTGTCGGAGAAGGCCTAGTGGATCACTAACATTAACCAGAACACATTTGACACAGTAAGAGAGTTCAATGATTTCACAGAAAGCATGGATGTAGTTTCTGTACCAACTGGCACTGAAAATCAATGAGGGGATAAAGTCACCATGAACCAAAGCTTTGAAATGCTTGCAGAAATAATAAAAGTTCATGCTGAGACACAAAACAATTGGAAAGGTAAGAACAATCCGGCAGAAACAGATTAACATCTTTACCTGTCCATTGGCAAGGTTCCATGCAACTAGCACCAGCTCGCAAGCATCAAGTACATCGAGAAGTTCTCTCTAATTACAACATTTTAGTACAGAAAGATCATTCACTTAATTTATGGATCTCATGAAGTTCATAAGATGGAATCATTGAACTTTTTTTTCTTTGTGCATGAATCAACAAGAGCATCAAAGCCCTCTCTGGGAGAATCACCCAGTACAGCAGTTACAGTAGTTGGAATCAAACTGAGATCCATTCACACAACAATGAGTACATTTGTTATTCTATTTTGACTCTCGGAGAAAAAAATTGCTATGTCTGCAAGCACATTGCAAGTGGTTAAATGATTTATACGGTGAATGTCTGCTCATTCCCTGCAGCGTATCCTTCAAGCCAGGTCTTGTGTATGTGTGTCAGCTCCAAGCCCTCTGGAGTCTCAGGCTGCGAATTCAAGCAGGTAGTAATAGTTCATCATGCACTGTGTGAATTTATGTCAACACATATGTGTGCAAAAGGTACTGTATAACTGCAGGATGCCCAAGGATTTTTGCAGAAATGTGAAAATTTACCTTCGTATTCAGCAGAAGAGTTGTGAGGCAGCAATATCGCACTTCACCTGAGTGCGCAGGAGCATTAACATTGACACGCAAATTGAAAAAAATAATAAAATAAGTAATTGCAGGGCACCCAAGGATTATGTAAACGGCAAACAGGTACAACTAATAAATGATGTCTAACAGCTATTTGAACAAACTGCAAACTACTGGCATGGAATAACTAGCACAACTAAATTATTATGTGAAAAGTTTTAGGACAGACCTTCCATTTCCCACTTATCAAACCTCACCAACCAGTTACTTGTACCAATCGGTGATGTAACTAGTCTGTCCACCCATGCTCGGAACGTTTTGTCCTTTTTGTCACCATAGCATGAACTCAGTGCATCAATGGATGAATGAAGTAACCGCTCCGTTCCAGAAGGATGAATAAGTATACCATTCTGATGCTAACCAAAATAAAAAGATCGATTTAAAGTAAGCTCAAGAAACAATATGAGGCAACATGTTAACTTGATCTGACATTACTTCTGAGAAATTATACATCAGGTATTCAGGTGTGGATTTGAAATTTGCAGTTACTTTTTACATACTCTAATTAGAACTGTCTAAGAAAGAAATGATAGATTAAAAGAGAAAGGATATGAGCAAACATAAACCGGGTTACTCTATGAATTTTGTTATGAATATTGTGTATGTATTTATGAGACTCAATGGCAATATATATAGGAAGTACAAGGGGATATTACAAAAGAATATGCCATACATATATAAGGAAATATAAAAAGGCATATAACAAAATACAAAGGAACTTACAACCTTGACCAAACATGACCGTGTCAACAGTAACACGTCCAAGAACACCCTGAGAACTAATGAAGAAAGGCAAGACCCACACAAGTGACCTAGACGATGACGCCACTGTGCAAAAATTCCAGAGATGATGGCAGCAGTGGCGGTGGAGGTAGGCGTAGAGATGATAGGAGCAACTGAAGTAGACGGAAGGTGGAGGCGGTCAAGGATGTAGAGACCCTGACAATCCCTACGGCGCTGGCCAGTCTCAAGTACTGTCCCTGTTTGTCGGTCCTAGATAAATCAGGTGTGAGAGTCAAAACCAACCCTACAGTCGAGATCGATGAGCTGACCCATCAAGAGAAGCTGTATGGCAAGTTAGGGAACATAGGAAACAGATAGAACAGAAAAGTCAGTAGAAAAAAGAGTGCCTTGACAGCTGACAGACAGAGGAGTGTCGTCAGCTATCTGAACAGAGATAGGAAAAACAGGAGGTCCTACTGAAGTGAGAGATGTGGAGTCCGGTATCATGAGGAAAGAGGCATCAGAATCCAGAACACAAAAAAGTACCTGGAGGAGACGTCTGAGCTAGACTGGCAGAACCTACTGAGTTGTGAGAGAGCTGCTGAATTAGAGTCTGGCAGAGCTGCAGAACAGTCACCTCGCTGAGAAGGTCCTGATCCCCCCGTCGAGGAAGGGCCGCCTTGCCCCCCTTGGATCGTCCACCCCCACACGCCTTGTTTCACTTTTTTCACACCGCACAACTCTGGTAGTCGTGCTCGAAGTTCTTGCAATAACTGCACTGAACCCCAGTTGGTGTAAAAATAGGAGTGGAAACAGATACCTGATGGACGGTAGTCGAAGCAGAAGCCGTCGGTGTAGTCGAAGAAGAAGGGGTAGCAAGCACAGCCGAAACAAACTGTGCTACAATCCTGCGACGAAGCTCCTCAGCACAAAGCGTCGAAAGAGCCTCAGTGAGTGTCGATCGCGGTGAGCGGTTTAGCAGTTGAGCCCTGATAGGCTCAAACTCTAGGCAAAGACGGCAGATGAAATCATAAAGGCGAAGGCGGTCACGATCCCCCTTCTGCACCTCATGACACTCCTGGCAGAGCGGAGAAGCCAACTCGTCCAGCTGACGCCAGAGACTGGCCAGGGCTTGAAAGAAGTCGCCGACGGAGGAGTCCTCCTGGCAAAGCGTCTCCAACTCACGCTAAAGCGAAAAGAACTAAGCACCGCTGCTCTGCTGGTATTGCTCGCGCAAGTACTCCCAAATCTGACGAGTGGAACGTAGACCAACAATGTCTGGCTAGATGGAAGTTGTCGACGCTGACCACCAGGATGGCTCGAACACGGGCCTTATCAGCACAACAGCGCTCAAAAGCATCTATGGCATACTAAAATGCCTCATTGGCAGTGTCAGCAGTAGCGGCGGCGGCCTCTGCCTCCTTGGCGGCCTTATCGTCTGCAAGAGGTGTAGAAGTAGGTTGTCTGGGAGGAGGCTGAACCGGCGACGACGGACAAGGTCGAGCATCAGTGACATATCCTCAGAGGCGGAGACCATGAAGCATGATCTCCATGAGCGAAGACCACTGACGAGGGTATCAACCCTAAGGATGCAACCACTGCTCCGACCCACTGCATGGCATCCTCTACTTCAACCACATCTTCTCCGATAGGACTTTCGGCTACTGCACAGCCATATTCACCAGTTGGACCGAGCTACGTCTACTCCTACAAGCTAAGCAGCGTCTACATGCCATCGTACTATGTCTACATGCCCTAGTGTTGCGTCACCTCTTGTTGGTCCATGGGCTATGTAATGAATGGGCTGACTTGGCCCATATGGGCCATATGCTAGCCGCCATCCTCGCCGTCAGCACTATTCACGAATCGCATCTTGCTCATATGAACACTACAACATGAATAGTACCACCCCTTATTTCTTAGCTATGTGCGGCTCCCCCTCCCCTATTTAAGGAAGCCGTACCCCTTTAGTTTTCCTCGGGTTTCTTTTTAGATTATTTTGCATAGCAGTTTTGCCGCACGTTCGGTTCGAGAACCCCAACTTTGTGAGCTTATATCTTTATTTGCAATACAATTTTAGATTGCATCTTCTGCTCTCTTGCTTGTGTTCTCGATTCGCTTGCAGGAGATAGCCTTCTTGGCGATGTCAACCGCGTTCGGCACAGTTGATAACCATCGGAGCAGTGGTGTAGTGATTGCGAAGGGTTCGATCTGTTTTGGTCGGAGCCTTTGGATCATCAACGTTGTGTTCTCCACAATTGACATATCACTACCTTTCAGAAGATCGGGCCACAGTCTCATTAGGTGGTATCAGAGCAAAGGTTACCCGTTAGGTAATCACAATTATTCCCCCTTTTAGATTAGTTGCTGTTCATCGTCCTAAAAACTCCAGAAATAGCCCCACAAAAATATTTTGTTCATCGTGTTCTTCCGCTGTCCCATCACCCTTTGTGCCTTTGCGATTTCCGTTCTTGGATTCGTGTTGTTGAATTTGTGTCCTTTGTCTAAGTCGTGTTGCTAGTTTAGAGTCGTATTCTTGGTCTCTAGTTGTCACCCTCCGCTGCCATGCCGACACCAAATGCTTGTCGCGCCAACCAAATCGCCCCGCCGCTCATCCTCGCCCGCCACCAATTTGCCTCGCCATCACTGGCTTCATAAGACTCAAAGATCTTGCCATTGCTACACCTCATACGCTGCGTGATGACCAAAGTCTCTGTCATGCAAACCCTAACCATGATTGGTTTCGGTTTGTGACAGAAAAAAAGAAGCAATCAGGTTTGTGCCTTTGTGTTTGGTCCCCTGTTTCAGTCGGCGTTGTGCTAGGGCTAGGGACACTTTTTAGGCCAGCAACCGTGACAAGTACTTTGGACCCTTATTCAACTTTGCTAATTGGGTTACGGTTTTTGCTAATCCTTGCTACATATTTTGCCTTCCGAGCTCCACCTACTCTTGATCGTAACAGTCCCTCTTGTAATCGCATTCCACGCCAACACGGATCACGAACCAACCACCACTTTGCATTCACTTCTTGCATTGGTAAGAATACTTGTAAGAGTGTGGTAAGACGTTTGAGAGTGTGTGATTCTACCTTCCATCACCTAGTAGTTGATAGGGATAATACCTTTGTGTTGTCTTTTGTTTTCTACTAACCATGATAGGTGACTCGTCTAATGAGAAAGAGTGTTTTAAAAGGAGAGCTCATGATGCTTTTTGATGAACAACAGACTATCATTAACGAGGACATCGACAGAAAGCTTCAAGCTACTACGACCACATTGCAGCGCTCCCTACACGCCTTGAAAGAATGGTGAATCGACCACCTAACAATGGACGTGAGTATGATCATGATACAGCCCAAGATTTTGAGGTGGTAGATGATAATGAGAGGAGAAACCGCGATGCCTACGCTGCTTTTGCTGACCAAGAATCACGTCAACGACAAAGCCTACATCACAACCGTCACGGTATAAGAGGTAATAATTTTCAGCACCACAATGCTCGTGTTAATGATGACCCGTTTGCTAAAGTTAAATTTGTTATACCATCTTTTACGGGTATTTATGATGCTGAAACTTATCTAGATTGGGAGATGACAGTTGAACAAAAATTTAATGCCCATCTAGCTCCTGAAGTGCATAGAGTTAGACAAGCTACTAGTGAATTTAAAGATTTTGCTATCATTTGGTGGAATCAAGTAGTCAATTCTGGCTTAACACCTGATACATGGGATAGATTGAAGGTAGTTATGCGTGCTAGATTTGTTCCTCCTACTTTTAAACGTGATATACGTAAGAAATTGCAGCGCTTAGACCAAGATAATAGATCTGTCGAGGAATATTATTAAGAACTACAAATAGGCATGTTGCGTTATGATGTTGTTGAGGATGAGAAGGATAAGATGGCTCGCTTTTATGGGGGCTTAAGACGTGAAATTCATAACATAGTTGATTACAAAAAGTATACTGATATCAATAGGTTGTTCCAGCTTGCTTATTTAGCAGAATAGGAATTGCAGGGTAGGCAACAAAGGACAAGGAACAACTTTCGAAGTACATCTGCATCGAGACCGATGCCGGGACAAGCCAACATAGCCCCACCTCCTGTTTTTCGGTCTACTGCCCTCTCCGTGAGTAGGGCGCGTTCAGCAGCGCCGCCACCACCGTCACGCGCATCCGAGACAAGTAAATCTACTAGTGTGCAGGCACCAGCGCAGATCTCTTCATCGGTTGCTTCCACGGGTCGTACGACAGGGATTGTGTGCCACTGTTGCAAAGGAATGGGCCACGTCATGAAAGATTGCCCAAGTCAGCGAGTGTACACTAAGACAGAAGACGGTGGTTATGTAAGTGCTATTGATGTTGAGGATGAATATGCTCCTGCAGCTAACCTTACAGGTAATGATGGTGATCATGAGGCAGATAGCGATGGTGAGGAAATTTTAGGCGCCGCTGCTACAGAGAATTATAGGACCCTAATTGTGCAGCGGGTATTGAGCACTCAATAGGAGCAAGTGGAGAAGCTAAAACGCCATAATTTGTTTCAGATGTTCCTTATCGTCAAGAATTGCCGTGTTCGTGTCATAATTGATGGCGGAAGCTGTAATAACTTGGTGAATTCAGGATTGGTCAAGAAGCTTGGCTTGATCACACGTGCACATCCTCACCCGTACCATATTCAGTGGTTCAACAACAGCGCTAAGGTGAAGGTAACACAATCTGCGAGAGTGCATTTTTCCATTGGTTCCTATCATGATATTGCTGATTTCGACGTAGTGCCTATGCAAACCTGCTCACTTTTATTAGGACATCCATGGGAATTTGATACCGATGTAACTCATCATGGTAGAAGTAATAAGTACTCTCTTATGCACAAAGGAAAGAATAATTTTGTTACCTTTGACACCTGCTGAAATTGTGAAATGTGATAAAAAAAAGATAGCTGAAAATATGAGGAAAGAACATGAACATGAATCTGAAAATCAGCAAGTAGTGAAGAACGTTTTCCCACCTAAAAAAGAGAAGTTGTCACCTAGTTCTAGGACTGAGGGAATTAAATTAAAGGGTTGTGTCATGCTTGCAACCAAATCTGATCTTGCTGAAATACCCCCAGGACTGCCACATATTAGAGGGATTGAACACCAAATTGACTTAATTCCGGGAGCAACTTTGCCAAACCGTGCGGCGTACGGCGATACATTAGAAGATATGTACGTTTCTTTGCCTCCTGTTGCTACTAACCTTTTGCAGGAAAGTGCTGATTTGGAGACAACAATTGAGTCGAGGACGACTCAAATTCAAGAAAGAGAGGATGATGAGGACATCAACCCTAAGGATGCAACCACTGCTCCGACCCGCTGCACGGTATCCTCTACTTCAACCACATCTTCTCCGATAGGACTTTCGGCTACTACACTACCATATTCACCGGTTGGACCGAGCTACGTCTACTCCTACAAGCCGAGCTGCGTCTACATGCCCTGGTGCTGCATCACCTCTTGTTGGTCCATGGGCTATGTAATGAATGGGCTGACTTGGCCCATATGGGCCATATGCTAGCCGGCCATCCCCCTGCCCCCCTGGCCGCACTATTCACGACTGTACTGTTCATGTAAACAGTACCACATGAATAGTACCACCCCTTGTTTCTTAGCCATGTGCGGCTCCCCCTCCTCTATTTAAGGAGGCCGCACCCCTTTAGTTTTCCTCAGGGTTTTTTTTAGATTATTTTGCATAACAATTTCGCTGCACGTTCGGTTTGAGAACCCCAACTTTGTGAGCTTAAATCTTTATTCGCAATACAATTTCAGATTGCATCTTCTTCTCTCTTGCTTGTGTTCTCGATTCGCTTGCAGGAGATAGCCTTCTTGGCGAGGTCAACCTGTAGTTCGTCCCATGAAGCTTTGTTCCCGAGAATGGGATCGCAATGATGGAAATGTGGTTATCGGTGGCGGCGCCGACTCAACACAAATGACCATGGCAACGAAATCTAATAGGCGGCGCTGGACGGCGCGGTGGTTAGATCAACGTTCTGTTTTTTTTTTCGAACCGAATGTTTGTTATAATCTTGACATGTAATTTGTTTAGAGTTTGCATAATTGTGTTCACGTGCACAAGTGTGTTAATGTTGCATGTTAATTAGTTTGATCGAGTCTTGTAGCTGCATGTATAAGCAGCTGTGTGTGTTGATTAGTGGTCAGCATGCATGCGTGCATGAAGGGGAGTGGAGAAGGCGGCAGTCAGTTGAGTTAGTAGTGCATGCATGAGTTAGTGGAGCGTTAGTGAATTAAGATAGTTAGTGGGGAGGTTACATGGGGTCAAGTGGAGCATTTCTTAGGGGGTTGTGGGTAGTAATGTCTGGCATGTTTAATTGGTTGCATGTTGCTACATGTAGGAATGGCGTGGTCTTTATAAAGACTTGTAAGCATTTGTATTGAAGTGAGAGAGAGAAGAAAAGAGAAGAAAATGTAGTCTAAGCTGTACGTGTGTCTCTTCTCCTTCCTTTGTTCTCTTTGTGTGCTTGTGTTTCTGTGTGAGAGCCAACGAGAGAAACATAAGTAAAGAGAGGAAAACAAGGTGAGTGTTTTTCATGTGCATGTGAGAGGAATCAGCGAGTGATTTCCAACACCGAGCTCTTTTAAAGGAAATCGTGGATGGTTTCCTTAAGGAAAAATATCGGTCTCGGCCCAAGCGGAACGGTGACGGCCGCCGTCTGCGGCGACAATGACAACGACGGCAAGGAGGATTGCCTAGATGTGGGTTTAGCCCATGTTGTCCTCGGACGTCAGACGTCGGTAGCGTCAAGTCGAAAGCGGTCGAGTCGGGCAACGACGGCAATGGCGTTAGGCGGGCGGCAAGCGGGCTTAAGTGCAAGGCCAACAAGCGGCGGTGTCGAGTGGCGGCAGACAAAGCGGTGACGTCCGGAGGAGGGCAACGGCCTCGGGAGGCGGCGGCGGTGACCCGATCAGGCTGTGGCGGCGGCAACCTTCGACGACAGCAACGGCGGTGGTAGGATGGCAGCGGAAGCAGTTAGGTTAGTGCTCTAGCTCTAATACCAGGTTATGAATATCGTGTATGTATTCATGAGGCCCAATGGACAATATATATAGGGGATACAAGGGGATATTACAAAGGAATATGTCATACATATATAAGGAAATACAAAAAGGCATATAAGGAAATACAAAAGAATTCCTATTCTAACAAATTTAACCAGGAATGTACTTACAGTAATGTTTTTCAAATACTGCATAACTGATGGAGACTTTTGTACCTCACCCCTCCGCCACTTCTCATAGAGAACATAGAACTTCACCACTACATCTGCAGGCTTGATGGTGTCTACCTTCGGATAAGGGAATTCAAGATCTCTTGCAGAAACATTAGGTCCTAGTTTGAAGTATCCAATAGCTTGCATGATACCGGCAGCACATCTCTCAGTTGCATGAATCATCTTAGGGTTATCCTTTCCTTTTTCTTCATACCACTGGAGCAGTTCCTCTTGGGCATTGCTAACCTGAACATGGTTTCAAAACTCAGTAGTAAGCTTATAGCAGTAATCATTGTCACCAATGAACTTTACTGAACACCTTCAAGCAACTCCTTGTACACTGACCATGACACCATGGACAGACGGAACGCTGAATAAATCTGCATCATTGCCGGAGTCACCACAAACAAGAGTATTGTTCGGTGGTTTCCCACATGAATTGAACCTCTCGAGCAAATATACAAGAGCCTGTCCCTTTCCTGCACCTTGGGGTAGTACATCTAGGGCCTCACCACTACTATAGATTATTTTCACATCTAGCTGGTCACAGAAAAGAAAGCAGAAAAGCCATAATGAAACACCACTAAGCAATGGTTCAATCTTAACAAAACTCAGGAAATAAAGAGAAAGAAAAAGTCACCAAGGTCTGCCTCGCCTTACCCCACGCTTCTCCAACTTCTGAGGGAGAGAATCCATGACTTCCTGAGCACCCTGCTTGTCGACAAAAAAACTAACTTTATGAGGACCCTGATTCCTCTCTGGCTGCATCCATAGAAAATCAAACAAAATAACATAGCTCTTAGCTCAGTCATCAAAATGGAAAACCAACCGAGGAAAACTAATCATTCAACTCATTGGACATGCCTGGGGCTTTAGCTGAGGGAACTTAGCTGTCTCCTCAACAACAATATCTCTGTCCCACTTGTTGTTCAGAAATTCCTCCCAGCCAACATCAGGAATCATCTCTTCACCATATGCTATCACAGTGCCCACAGACATTATAGTGACGTCTGGAGTGAGCATAGGCTTATCTTTCCTCAAACCCCTGTAACTGATCGGTGATCTTCCAGTTGAGAAGACTAGTAGAGAATCTTGGGAGAATTCAGACTCCCAGAGTGCCTGAAACCTAAGTAAGGACAGGTTCTCCAGATCAGAGTGATCAATCTGCAAGTGAATAATCCAAAAGGATTGAACATTGGTCAGATTCAGAACAGTCTGGATTAGTTCCTTTGATCTGGATAAACCAAAGGATCGAATTCAAATACGCACCATCGTCTGGTCAAGATCCGAAACGATCATAAGACGGGCAGAATCATCGAGCTTATCCATTTTTCTTCGCAGCGCAGCTGAAGACGAAGCTCCTGCAGACATTGTTGAAAAGTTTGATGCTTCTTCCTGTACACTTCCCTGAACAAGCAGGGCAGACCACAATGTGCAATTTATTCTCTAACTATTTTTTTAGTCAGCCAATGGAAAGTCTTGTTTTTTTAAGGAAAAGAAAAGAATAGCTACACAAAAATAAAAGAAACCACTACACCAAAAAAACAGCAAATGTCAGTAGTAGGTAAAACTTCCAATCAAACCATCCATGGTCCATACAAGGAATGAAGGAAACAAGCAAGCACTGGACTGAAGCATGTACATTTTTTACTTATTAATTTATTTTCCAGGTGAGATGTCTGTAGGAAATCCAAACCAGCATCTAATAAGGTTGGCATCAGTTAGAGAAGCATTGATTTTACGGCGCAAGGAAACGTATAATGTAATCACCATAACCATGCTAGCATGCTCCACCAATCAAGCGCATCTTAAATTCTCTGGCGCAGACATCTTCAAATACACGCTGGTAGAGGGGAAGAGAAACATATGAGGTGACAGACGAGGTCACGAGGTGGGGTGCGGGTGAGTAGGGCGGGTTCCTCCTACCTCACCTGGTCTGCTGGCGGCGGCGGCGGCGGAGGAGGAGGGCTGACGCGCGGCAGGGAGGGAGGGGAGCGGCGAAGACGACCGGGAGGAGTCCAAGAGGGGGAATGTATGCTAGTGGAACACCCATCGGTAAGGCATCACACACTAAAACGGAATAACGACGAATTCTCTTCTTCCATGGGTGCATTTCACGTGAAGATTGTTCTGTCGCCGTGTGACGATGATCTCACAGACCTCGAGACACGATCGGACGGTGACGGTACTAATGGTAATGGAGCACCCCATCGGAGAGGCGACTACACACTACAACAGAATAATGGATAACTCCCTTCCATCAGTGAATTCTACGTGGAGATTGTCCTATCGCCGCGTGACGATGATCTCACAGATCTCGAGACGATCGGACGGTGACAGGGATAATCCAACGATGATCTGTGAAACTATATATGGACAATTGGACGGTGACGAGGCAATCCCACGTAAGGATCGACGCGATCCCCACGACGTTTCCTCTTAGAATAGTAGAATAGTACTGTGCATTAAGCACGATTTTTTTTCAACGGGTCGGTTAGAAAATTTCTAGACCAAATATATTAAGAAAGAGAAAACAAGTTTAGAAAAACAAGAAGAGAGAGCTCTCTGAAACGGAGAAAAAAAATCTTGCAGTCTCAAACGGCCGTGCTAAGCTAGCACCGACGCATTACACATAGGGGACTAAAGAGCCGAAACACAACCGACAGACTTTCACGAGAAGATTTTCTCCTTGATACTCCAGAGCACATCGGTCGTATGTCAGCAGCGTTCCTCAAAGATTCTGGTATTACGCTCTTTCCAGATACAATAGTAAATAAGGATGATCACCATGTCAAAATCCCGTCAGAACGGTTAAAGATTCTATACACGATTTCGCGTGGATAAAATAACAGTTCAGCAGTTAGAACCGCTTGTGGATCTACGAGAGAGAGAGAGCCGTGGGTTTTGTGAAATGCCTGTCAAGAAAAGAAACCATGAAGTTGATGGCATGGGACATTTGTCTCAGCACACCGTCTCTGGGAATCAACCAGCAGATCTTTTGTTACATCAGATGGAATCAGTTGAGTTGAAAATTCACAGCCGCTGAGTACATCGCACCTAGTGCATATCTTGATCCTTGAAGGTAAAAAAAAAAAGGGAATCGCTTCCATGCGTAGACGCGCCATTGTTCCAGAACCGTCGAGCTGATCCATCTCTGAAGAAGTTCCTGCAGAGATAGTTTCAAGATAAGATAAAGTACAGTTCTTTCTCATTCTTTAGCGATTTTCCTTTTGGGAACTAGTGATCAGGTCTAGCACTTCTTGTGTAATTTAAGAGCATCTTTAGTGTATTAAACCAACATCGATTTAAAATTATACCACGTAAGTATTTTAGGAACTGAACTTGTTTTTCTCCAATGTATTGAATCGATTCCTACTAATAACTGGGACCCACGTTACATTAAAAAATCATAAAATAATAATATCCTCTCTTAACCGCACACTCTTCTATGTAGTTATTTAATGCTCATATGAGTTGTTTAATGCTTTGAATCGACTCCTAAGTAGAGTCCGGTTCCATGCATTTTTTTGTTAGAATCGACCCCTCCAATGTATTGAATCGATTCAATACCTTCTCTCTCCTCATTTGAACCGACTAAAACAAAACATTGGAAATGGTCTAAGAAATGCTGCATGAGTATTAAAGACCAAATGGTTATAGAGTTTATAGGAAATTGGACACGTAGTCAAAAGCTAGCACAACACGGCAGCACTATTCCTAGACCAATACAACTATATCCTTACCGAATAGGCCATGCGCCCATGCTCCAGCCACCCCATCCATCCATCCTATTATTCTTACATAAATCGTACATGGTATGGACTAAATGTTCCAGCGAGACCGCACCACGCGTGTGAACAGCATCACGGTACGGCAATGTGAACATTGTCGGTTGGTACTGTCGCACATCCGTTAATAGTTGACGAGTTTTCTAGGATAAAGAATAGTTGATTAGATAGGTTATTTTAGGATTCCTTATTTATCAAGTTATTTTTAAGGATACGATCTTATTTATTAGGAATGTTATTTTTAATAGTTCGAAAGATGATATTGAATTGATATGTTTCCTTAGAGGTTATTTTTTAGGGGTCAAGTCGGGTCGTCCCTATAAAAAGGATAGTGTGTATCTATTATCAATCAAATAATGAATAAACAATGTTCTTAGTCTCCCTCCTTCCTCTTCAACTAAGCCTTAGAGTCTTGGCGGCGGCATGGCCAACTATTCAAGGCCGAGTGCCCTACCATCAGTTCTTGTACCTGTACCCAACCAGCTGATGGTACCTCATGTTCAGTCACTCATCAGGGCACTCTCTCTACTTCTCATTTGACTACTTCTCAATTGACTATTCCCGATATGTCACTTATACCTCAGCTTTCTATGAATCTTATGTCTGTTGGTCAGCTTAATGATATGCACTACCTTGTTGGGTTTGATGACTCTACTTGCTATGTGCAGGATCATCGGACAGGAGTTCTTGTTGGTACTAACCATCACTTTAGAGATTTTCAGGGTCTCTACTTTCTTGATCGTCTGAGTCTTCCATCTTCCTCCGCTTATGCATCTTCAATTCTTGCGTCAGCATCTGTTAGTTTTCCTCAGTGGCATCATCGGCTTCGTCATTTGTGTGGCTCTCATCTTTCTACATTAGCTCGTTAGGGTGTCCTAGGTCGTGTCATTGTTGATACTAGTACTAGTTATGATTGTAAAGGTTGCAAGCTTGGTAAACAGCTGCAACTTCCATATCCTACCAGTACATCTCGGTCTAGTCGTCCTTTTGAGTTAGTTCATTCTGATGTTTGGGTCCTGCTCCTTTTGCTTCCAAAGGTGGTCATATCTATTATGTAATTTTTATTGATGACTATTCTCGATATACTTGGGTTTACTTTATAAAACATCGTTCTCAACTATAAAACATCGTTCTCAACTCCTATCCATTTATCAGTCTTTTGCTCGTATGGTTCACACCCAGTTTTTCACTCCTGTTCAGACTTTTCATTCTAATTCAAGGGGGAGTACTTGTCGCATGCCTTTCGTCAATTTCTCTCCACTGAGGGAACTTCCTCAGCTTTCCTGTCCTGGTGCCCATGCTCAGAACGACGTTGATGAACGTAAACACCGTCATCTTATTGAGACTGCTCGTACTCTTTTACTTGCATCTCATGTTCCACAACATTTTTGGGTTGATGCGGTTTCTATGTCTGTCTATCTCATTAATATGTATCCATGTTCTCACCTTCAGGGAAAGTGTCCTAGAGAGCTCTTATTTTCCACACCCCTACGGTATGACCATCTTCGGGTTTTGGTTGTACTTGCTGTGTTCTACTTCCGCCTCATGAGCGCACCAAGTTAACAACTTAGCCTGTTGAGTGTGTTTTTCTTGGATATAGTTTTGAGCATAAGGGCTGTCGTTGTTATGATCTCTCTGCTCGGCGTATGCGCATTTCTCGTGATGTTTCTTTTGTTGAGGATCGTCCCTATTTTATTGTAACACAACCAATGACCACAACATTTGGTATCAGAACCACTCATCATGGTTTCTGCTGATGAGTTACCCTTGGTTTCTGTAGCCGGGTCACCATGTGACAAGAGTCTTTGCTATCTGCCAGGAGATCTTACACATATTGCAGGAGATGATAGTGACAAGGGACAAGGCAAAGGAGGCAAGCTGTGTCGTAGCACAATCGCCACCGCTGTCACTACCCTCACCATCGACGACATCTCTCCAGGCTTCGCTGCCCTCGGATGCACCATTAGTGCCTTTGCCGAGGAAGAAGGTTACCGTCGTCCAGCTCTGGTCCTCTTCATGCGGCCGGCCAAGGCTGTGGCTTTAAAGGTGTGGTGCGCAACGGCTATCGTGGGAGGGTTAGCGACATCGTGCCTCTCTCCTACAATCGTTGCATTTCGGGGCAAGAAGGATGTTGTTCGGTGACTCCTATGACATCAACCGACACTGGAGGGTCGTTGTCCCTGATGTTGTTCATCGAGGCTTCGTTGATCCTCTTCTATGCGACACAACGTCGTCATCGTACCCTCTCATCAACATGGGGTCACCAAGGACTTCAACCGTGGCCATCATCACAGCTCAAGGATGAGCTGCCTCGCCGCGAGGGGTGTAATGTTATGGATTAAGATTCCAGCGAGTTCTTAGAGATAGAATCTTATCTATTAGGAATGTTATTTTTAATAGTTGGAAAGATGAGATAAATGCTATTTTTTAATAGTGGAAAATATGAGATTGGATTGATAGGTTTCCTTAGAGATTATTTCTTAAAGGTCAAGTCTGGTCGTCCCTATATAAGAGATAACATGTATCTATTATCAATCAAATAATAAATAAACAAAGTTCTTAGTCTCCCCTTTCCTCTTCAATTAAGCATCAGAGCCTTGGCGGTGGCATGGCCAACCGTTCAAGGGCGAGTGCCTTGCTCTCGGTCCTCAAACCCGTACCCAACCAACCTGCACCACAACCATACATGCAACTTAACCCACCTTGAAAATGAAGACAATTTGTCTAAAAGGAAAGGAGAAACTGAAGATCCCATCGAACAGCGCTAACTGTCGATGATTTAGTATCGATCTTATGAATGAATGCTAGGGGCTCTCCTGGAGCGAAACCACACAGAAAAGGACACGGGAATTTTATACAGGTTTATGCCTTCTCCTGAGAGAATAACAACCATAATCCTATGTTCTTGTATTGATTATGTTTATAAGATAGAAGTCATCGAAAGCTAAGACTAATGACTCATATTTGTTTTGTTGCTTGTCTCCTTCCTCTGTCCACTAATTTTACTCCTTATCTAGTGCATGAAGGGGTGGCATTTGTCCACATCGAGAGGTGCCTTGTCTTTTGATGCAATGTACATGTTTAAGGGCAGTTGTTGTCTGAGACATATCCCCCCACGTTGTCTTGCGGTTATGTTAGAGACTAGTTTAATACGTACAGTTATCTTTAGGAATAACGGTACATATTAATTATTGTGTGTATCAAACATAGCGCACAAATGTCCCTAGTCGATTGGGTCCACATGTCATATAAACTTTATCGACCATAGGGCGGCCATAGATGACCTGGTCGTAGTAAAACTTACGACTACGAGGTGATCGTAGTTAAACTTACGATTGATAGGTGGTTGTAGAAGAACTTACGACTATGAGGTGATCGTAATAATACTTACGATCAATAGGTGGTCGTAGAAGAACTTACGACCATATAAAGTGACTGTAGAAAAGCTTACGACTACTAGGTGTGTATGATCTCCCTCATTGTTAATATTGAGGGGTACCTTTGAAGGTTGTATAAGAGACATTATCATCTATAATATTATAGATAAATAACTTAATTAATTGAGGAGTATTAAATCCTCGTCATCAGGTAAAACAAAAGATGTAGAGACATATTTTATTTGCTTATTAGGTGATATCGGAATTGGAATATGAAGGTAAAACTATGCATCATATAGACAAATAAATAAGAAAGAAGAATCAACACTGTACAACATTATGTAGACAATATCTTGTGGGGCATCCAGTCAAAAAAAAGTCTTGTAGGACACGGATGCAGCTACAGAGCTATAATAGAACAATGCAAAACTGATCTATTTTCACCAGTATCATTAGCAAACAACTTTTTCCCAACGCCCTTCAACTTCCAATAGTATCCCTTGCAGACAACTTCTAGAACAAAGCTAAAATCACAAAGGGGAATTTGTAAGCTCAAATATAAACACCGAGATCACCTATGGGTAGTCAAATCCTTGCTAAGATGTCAGCTCAAATTTCAATAGAGCTACGAGCTCATTGTTTCAATGACAACATGAGTAAAGTTGTACCCCATCATCCATTTGGGCTAATAGCTCTAGAACTCTAACAACATGAAACCATGCACTATTGGTAGGACAAAAAGATTCTGCAATAGATCAAAGGAAGAGAAAACATGTACCTTGAGTTTGCTCCACCAAATTGGCACTCTTAGTGCCTTTTTTTCCAATCAGTATCTCTGCCTATGAGGCACGAGGATTGGCTATGGTGAAGCCAGGGAGACGACCTGGTGGAACTCATCGGCCAGAACCAACCTCAACGTCGTCGCCACTGAGGATTTTGTCCGCCACGACTAACCTCTAGGGGGCAGCCGCTGAGGCAACAACTCTCCTCTCCCGTCATCGTCTCCTCTCTCTTTCATCACCCCTCACCTTGGCAAGCCCCGCCTCGCGCCCTCAGTCGCCACCCCGACGACGCCTTTGCCCTTCCCGTCGGAGGATACAGCGACCTAGGGTTCGGAGTGAGGCCGGTGGAGGACGTTCCAAATGGCTCTGGCACAGAGGAAGGCCGCCCAATGCTTCGAACGATGCCCTCTTGACGACCGACATACACACCACCGATTCAGGAGGAGGAAGCGATGCACACTACACCATGGCATAGTATTAAGGGAAATTATCTGCCGGGAAAAAACTGGATTAGTGGCAGTCTATCTGCCGGCAATATCCAAGATTTTAGGGGTCCCATTATCTGCCGGGAATAGGTATTTTCTAGAACAATCTATATGTCGGCAAGAATTAAGGGCAATTAACTGCCAGCAAAAAATGCGATGAGTGGCAAAACATGTGCCGGCAATGTCCAAGAGATTACGGGTCCCATTATTTACCGGTAATAAATACTGTCTGGAACAATTTATCCGCTGGCAATGTTTTTAAATTAGCTACAATACATCTGCCCAAAAAAAGTCAACAAGGTCAACCTATCTGCCGGGGATACCCTTTGAGCAGGAAGATGAAAAAAAAAATGAGTCAGGTGCGCGAAGACCTCTAAAACCTTATCCTCAAAATCCTCCCAACACCTCCTCCTTTCCCTGACCACACCTCCTAGCGCCGCCCCACCTCCTAGCACTGCCATCCTCCCCGGCTGCCCTCCTCCTAGCTCCACCGGGCCAAGGTGTCCCTTTCCTCGATCTCGGCCGCCGCCCACGGCTTCGTAGCTACGCTCCCCTTACTTAACAGTACAACACCCATATACCGCGTGTGATAACACAAGTTTTACTTGAATCGATAGTACCAAAGTTCGGTCCTTAATGGTCCGCATAAGACATCCACTTACCCCTGTCTCGTAATGCGAAGGCACCCTCACTAACCATCACTTGTCCAGACCCAAAAAATTATTTAAAATGTCAAAATTTATCTTAAGAAACAGATACGAAGATCTGAAATAAAAGAAGATAAGATAGTTTGTGTTTCCTATAATTGCCGGGTTATTCCCGACAATCAAACTACTGCATCTAGACTTGCATGGCTAAGCAAATCCCAATACATATTTTTCATACAACCTATCTTAAGCATGTAGGTGCTAACATAATTCAAGATTAACCTCAAAGAATAGGATATAACTAACTACACATCACAAAAATATCGACGTTATCAAAATAGCATGCAAGCAATTATCATTGCACTAACATAACAAAACTGGGATCAAATATGATGCAAAAGAAAGTTTAAATGATGCTTGCATTTTTGGTAGATCAACTGCTCACTCTCAGTAGCGTACGAATCAATGTCAATCGCTTCAGAATCTAAAGAAATAACAATATCGATAAACACCGAGAAATACTTTAAAAGTCAAATTGCTTTAAATGCATGATTTTTTACAGTGTCTTGTGTATGATTTTAGATGAATTTAGGTGAAATAATTATTCCATTTGGAGTTAGTATGTGAAAGTTATAGCAATTTGAATTTCATATTCCAATAAATCTTAGTTTAGGTAATTTAATTATTTGACCAAAATTTGTAGAGCAGTAGTGAAGCAAGGGATTATATGGATAAATAGATAATATCAAAACAAGTCCAAAACATTTGGGTTCATCTCATTTGGAGTTTTTATGAAATAGTTATGCACTTTTAAAGTTATCAGCCTTTTTCTATTGTAAAAATAATAGAGTTAATTGGTCATTTCCCAAAATAATACTCTGTGCTATAGATACAAGTTTGAAACCAATTGTAATGTAAATTTAATTGAAAATGAAAATTATCGGAACTGGATTCACCCATTTTGGAGTTGAGATGAATTAGTTACATATTTTTGAAGTTATTCACATTTTCAATGTGCAAATTAATACATCTCGGATTTATAAAGCATTTATTCCTTTTCTTACCCAGGGCGGTGCTACCCATAGTCACAGACAAGTGGGGTCCTGCATAGTACCACTTCCTACTTGTTTACTGAGTCAAAAGTTCACTGATCACCAGTGGGCCCATGTCGTCAGTGATTCATTGCGGTGCGCACGCGAGTGACGTTCGGACCATGATCGTCAGCCGTTAGATTAAGATCTAACGATCTATAATCGTGGCACGTTCGGATAGTCCAAACGGTCCAATCGATCTTGACCGTTCAATTGGAATCCAAGGGTCCTGATAACGAGCGTGCCTTAAAGCTTTAAAGGTTTAGAGCGGCACCGTTGGATTTTGAATTAAGGGCTGAGATCGAGGGACACTGCAGGCGGTCCGAACGGCCTACTCGAGGAGGAGCGTTGGATTTAAATCCAACGGCTACACTTCACTGCGCGAGATTGAGATTAAACCTAAAAAGGGTGGCACGGTTGGATCTAAAATCAACGGTTGAGATCAATGGGTGGTTCGGACGGTCCAAACGGCCCAATTGATCTCAGCGCTTCAATTTAAATCCAACGGCTCACAATCATGGCACGTTCGGACGGTCCGAACGGCCCAATTGATCATGGTCGTAAAATTTGAATCCAAGGGCTTGCGCGCGATTTGGGTTTTACCACTTGAAAATGACATAGCCTGATAATTTGCGCACCGTATGATATAGATCCAACGGTCAAGATTGCATGGCACGTTTGGATGGTCTGAACAGCCCACAAGATCTAGTCCGTTGAGTTGAATCTAAGGGTTGAGATTGCGTGGGCGGTTAAGGGTGGTTTTGGAACAACCCAAGAGATCAGGATCGTCCGTTAGAAATCGGACGGCTCACGAATGACCTAGGCTTTGGATGAGTGCGAACGTGACAGAGCCAGCTCGAAAGCACATGGCTGGGTCTAGTGTTGGCCAAATGGGCTGGGTCAAATGGGCCAAGACGAAGTCGCCATCAGAGGGCTCCAAGACGAAAGCACGGCCAAGACGCGATCGTTTCATCATGGGCTGCTTACCCAAGACGAACATGTCGCCGCCGTGCATGGCACTAAGACGGCACGCAAGACGCTGGCGGCCAGCCAGAGCAAGCAAGAAGACAAGCAAGCAAGGGCTGCTGGGACGCCAGATGGCCGGCGAGGCGAGGCAGAGGGCGGGCCGGAGCGAGCTGAGAGGAGGAGGCTCAGCTGGGAGCCGGGACGCCGGAGCCGGAGGCGAGGAGCGGGCTCATGGCGCAAGACGGTGCTTGGCCGGAGGAGGAAGGAGGAGGCCGTCATGGGCTCGCGGCGCCTGCTTCTTCTTATTGGAGTGGAGGAAGGAGGAGGCTGTCGCGGCGACGGGTCATGGCAAGACGCTACTACGCCGGCCGGAGGAGGAGGAGGAGAGCCAGCGCCAGCGGCGCCATGGAGGCGGCGGGTCGACGCCGCGGGGAGGCGAGGAGGTGGCGGGCCACGGGAGGCGAGAGGCACCGCCATGAGGATCTGTGGTCGACGCCACGAGGCGGCAGGTCGCCGCCATGCCAGGCGGCGAGGAGGCCGCCATGAGGCGAGGAGTCGCCGCCATGGAGGGCGGGAGGCGGCAGGTCACCGCCATGGGAGGCGAGGAGGCGCCACGCAGGAGGCGAGGAGTCGACGCCGCGGGTTCATGGGAGGCGAGCTAGCGAGGAGGCGGCGGGTCGCGAGGTGGGCGACGGCGAGGACGAGGGCGGGCAAGACGGCGAGAAGAGAAGACTAAGCAAGGCAGAAGACGGATCGAGGGAGAGAAGAAGCGGCGAGGCGACGTCAGAAACAGGTTGTGGGCGTGTTCAAGACGCAAGACCCAAAAACGGCCGTTTTTTTTTACTGAGTGAGTGATTTTTTGACCGCTGAGTGATTTTTTACCGTTGGGGCTTAAAAATAGCAAAAAATTGACAAAATTCAAATTTTTTCTATAAATAGGCATCATACCCCCCTCATTCAGCACCTCTTCATTCTCTATTCTCTCTTTGAAATTGTGTTGTGCAAATTCAAATCCGTGTTGAGCTAATTTGGCAAAATTCAAAAATTTGTGCCAAAATTTGGAAATTTCAATTTTCGCTTCAAGAAGTCAAATAAAGAGGTACAATACTATTTTTGTAATACTTTTATTGTCAATTATTATTATGCTAAGATTAAAGTAGTAATAATGTTAGTTTCGATTTTGCGCTTTTAGTTATGGATACCCTAACGATAGCTTTGCTCTTAGTGAGTTCGGACTTTCATCGGACGAAATTAGTCTATGGAGGCATTGCGGTGCCTCAAACGAACCGGAGGTTTCACCGGAGGAGCAAGCTGGAGTTCCGTCATCAGGCTCGACATCAGCATCAGGCTCAACGGCAACCGGAGCAAAGAGGTCGAGGCCATCTACATCGGGAGTGTGGGAGAATTTCGACAGGACAACCAGACAAGACGCAGCGGGAAATGAGGTACCATATGCTATTTGTAAAATTTGTCGGCATGAATTATCTGCAAAGTCTACAGGTGGAACGGGGCACTTGCTTAGACATGCTACAAGGTGTCGAACCAAGCAAGGATTGGCGATGAGGCAGACGCAGCTGCAATACAACCCCGACGGTACGGTATCTAGCTGGGACTACGATCCTCAGGTAGCCCGCCAATCTCTCTGTCGTTTAATTGCTTCTGAGGATTTACCGTTAGGCTTTGGCGAATCTGCTTCTTTCCAAAATTACATTAGGATCGCGATAATCCTAGATTTTCTTCCGCTTTCTAGACGCACAACAACAAGGGATCTAGTGAAATACTATAATGAACGTCGTAATAAAATAAAGGAACTATTTAGTACGTGCACATTTTCGGTGGCCTTGACCTCGGACATATGGAGTGGTCGGGCTAGGGAGGATTATCTTAGTGTAGTTGCGTATTATGTTAATGACGACTGGGTAATGGAGAAAAGAATTATAGGTTTGAAATTAATTGATGTAGCACACACGGGGGAGAATATTGCGAACTATATTCTCAAAGTCGTGGAAGACTTTGGTCTTACAGACAAAATATTCGCAATTACCTTAGACAATGCCGCTTCAAACTCTAGGGCCATGGACATTCTTACTCCAGTGTTGAGTACATATGCCAATTTGTTCTTGCTACATCAACGATGCGCTTGTCATATTATCAACCTTATAGTCAAATGTGGTCTAAAGAGGTTGAGTCCGTATATTAGAGCTTTTATGATGCGATTTCTTTCTTGAACAATTCTAACGTAAAAATAGCACAATATAAGAACTTCGCAGGCGATGGGTGTACGCCCAAGAAAGTTCGGTTTGGACATGCCGTAAGGTGGAACTCTACTTACCTCATGCTTAAGCATCTTTTACCACACAAGAGCATTTTTTTGTTTTTATTCAAACACACTATCCTAGCAATCGACTTGCACTTTGTTATTAATCGAGCAACATTGGTTCGTTCTTTGAGAAGGTACCGCCATTTTTAGAAATTTTTACGAGGCAAGCTGTTGCTTTGTCCGCTTGCCTACTATCCAACATCTCCTATCATTGTGCATACTATTTTACTGATTGCTACTCAATTGAAAATGCATGAAAATGACTTAGTTTTACGTGAGGTCATTGTTTCCATGAAATCTAAATACCTTAAATATTGGAGAGAAATCCTTACCTATATGCATTTGCATTTATTTTAGATCCTAGGGCTAAAATTGGTGCATTTGGTAATTGTACTTGATCTTCTTAGTGATGCTACAGGCTAGACTATACTAACTATTTTGCGTAGTTCGCTCTCGGTTATCCGAGGTTTACCAAAGATATGAAAATAAGTTCCGAGGAGTTCGCAAGAACGACCTCCAAGAGCCCCACCTCGAGTGGGAAGACAAGTATGTGGGGCACGATCTTCTGTGCCTCTTCATCCAAGTCCGTGTCTTCGCCTTCTTCTTCTTCGCACTACCGCCACCAAGACCCACAAGGAGCGGGAACTATCCACCTATCTCGACAAATGATACGGTGGATTTCGCCTCGAAGGTTTCGACATCTTGCAATGGTGGCAAGCCCATAAGTTAACATATCCCGTGCTATCCATACTTGCACGTGATGTGTTAATTCTCTCGCCTCTACGGTTTCCTCCGAGTCTGCGTTCATTTTACGAAGAATATTGGAGGAAAGAAGAACAAGTCTCACAAGTGAGATGATGGAGATCTTTCTAACTGTGAAGGATCGGGAACAAGCCGATTCATGAACACAACACTCTGTGGAAAATCCGTAATTGTCTGGAGGTGTTCAAAATTTGTACTTAGACAATGACACCGACACATAGAACAAAGATGTATCATGTACGAGAATTGTAGAGCTATAGGTCAGTACTCTTTTTCCTTTGCCAAGGTTTTCTCATTTTGAGTTTTTACTTGGCAAAGGTTTTAACGAGGCGACCAGTTGGACATCAATAAAGCTCTTTATTACATTTTCAATATGATTGTCTCAATTTTTAAAATTTCATGTCTACTTCAATTCTACACATTTTTCTAATTTTTTGGATTTTTTGATTTTTTTGAATTTTTTGTTCGATGGGCCAACGGGCTCGTCTTTTTACCAAGACGCAAGACGAATGCCCGTCTTCACGTGCAGGCACGCCACCACTGCCCATGGGCCGGCCCGCACGCAAGACGAACAAAGACACCACGGCCGAATGGGCCGTGTTTAGTCGGGTTCAGTGTTGCGTCTTGGTAAGGCCCATTTGCCAAAGACTAGTCTGGTCGCACGAGTTTTAAGCGGTCGCTCTGATTGCCAGAGACTAGGATTGGGTTTAGAGTTGACTTGAACTCAAAAACAACTTCAAAAGTTGGACCAGGGTTTAAAAATATCAAATAAATTTGTAAAATCACGAAATTTTTCGAGAGGCTATGGATGATATATGTCCCGTGATAAAATTTGTAAACCATTGTTTCTCGTTTTGAAATACTAAAATAAATACTTTGTGATGTAATAGATCGATCAAAGATTTTTCTTAAGGTCAAAATAATTTCTAAAATTTTGACAGAATTCATTTTTATTCAAAATAATTTATCTAGTATTTAGTAAAAATACTTCCTGGTCTCCATACAAGCATTAACTTGTATTTTCTTTTAAAGCTCCAAGACAATTCTCGGATTTGGCTAGAAATGGAGGTTTTAAATTGTAACAAAATGCCTAAGTTTCAGAAATGAGCAGAAATATTAAGAAAAGCATTTTATTACTGTTCATTAAAAATGGGTCATATGAGAGGTCCCGATACCAAAATCAACAAGGGGAGGTCGTGACGGGAGGCCCTGACGGTCAAGATCAAAACCAAAGGAGGTCCTGATGGTCAAGATCAACAAGGGGAGGTCCTGACGGTCAAGATCAACAAGGGGAGGCCCTGACGGTCAAGATCAAAACCAAAGGAGGTCTTGACGGTCAAGATCAACTCAAGGGGAGATCCTGATGTACGGTCAAGATCAACAAGGGGAGGTCTTGACGGTCAAGATCAAAACCAAAGGAGGTCTTGGCGATCAAGATCAACAAGGGGAGGTCTTGACGGGAGGCCCTGACGGTCAAGATCAAAACCAAAGGAGGTCCTGACGGTCAAGATCAACAAGGGGAGGTCCTGACAGTCAAGATCAAAACCAAAGGAGGTCTTGACGGTCAAGATCAACTCAAGGGGAGGTCCTGACGTACGGTCAAGATCAACAAGGGGAGGTCTTGACGGTCAAGATCAAAACCAAAGGAGGTCTTAACGGTCAAGATCAAAACCAAAGGAGGTCTTGGCGGTCAAGATCAACAAGGGGAGGTCCTGACGGGAGGCCTTGATGGTCAAGATCAAAACCAAAGGAGGTCCTGACAGTCAAGATCAACAAGGGGAGGTCCTGACGGTCAAGATCAACAAGGGGAGGCCCTGACGGTCAAGATCAAAACCAAAGGAGGTCTTGATGGTCAAGATCAACTCAAGGGAAGGTCCTGACGTACGGTCAAGATCAACAAGGGGAGGTCTTGACGGTCAAGATCAAAACCAAAGGAGGTCTTGACGATCAAGATCAAAACCAAAAGAGGTCTTGGTGGTCAAGATCAATAAGGGGAGGTCCTGACGGGAGGCCCTGATGGTCAAGATCAAAACCAAAGGAGGTCCTGACGGTCAAGATCAACAAGGGGAGGTCCTAACGGTCAAGATCAACAAGGGAAGGCCCTGACGGTCAAGATCAACAAGGGGAGGTCCTGACGGTCAAGATCAACAAGGGAAGGCCCTGACGGTCAAGATCAAAACTAAAGGAGGTCTTGACGGTCAAGATCAACTCAAGGGGAGGTCCTGACGTACGGTCAAGATCAACAAGGGGAGGTCTTGACGGTCAAGATCAAAACCAAAGGAGGTTTTAACGGTCAAGATCAAAACCAAAGGAGGTCTTGGTGGTCAAGATCAACAAGGGGAGGTCCTGACGGGAGGCCCTGATGGTCAAGATCAAAACCAAAGGAAGTCCTGACGGTCAAGATCAACAAGGGGAGGTCCTGATGGTCAAGATCAACAAGGGGAGGCCCTGACGGTCAAGATCAAAACCAAAGAAGATCTTGACGGTCATGATCAACCCAAGGGGAGGTCCTGACGTACGGTCAAGATCAACAAGGGGAGGTCTTGACGGTCAAGATCAAAACCAAAGGAGGTCTTGGCGGTCAAGATCAATAAGGGAAGGTCCTGACGGGAGGCCCTGACGGTCAAGATCAAAACCAAAGGAGGTCCTGACGGTCAAGATCAACAAGGGGAGGTCCTGACGGTCAAGATCATCAAGGGGAGGCCCTGATGGTCAAGATCAAAACCAAAGGAGGTCTTGACGGTCAAGATCAACTCAAGGGGAGGTCCTGACATACGGTCAAGATCAACAAGGGGAGGTCTTGACGGTCAAGATCAAAACCAAAGGAGGTCTTGACGGTCAAGATCAAAACCAAAGGAGGTCTTGGCGGTCAAGATCAACAAGGGAGGTCCTGACGGTCAAGATCAAAACCAAAGGAGGTCTTGATCTACCTACTGTGTGAATTGTATGCATTTTTATATGATTTGATATTGTTGGTTTTATTTGGAGTTTATTGCAATGTCGTCTTTTCATTAGGGTTTCGACGATTTGACTTATTGGGTTGTTTGATGATTTTAGAACGAGCGAGGCGCTGCACTTTGGGCGCCAGAGTGAAAAAAAACTAAGTGAGGCGCGAATTATTTCCTCCCTGTTGCCCTAATTCCCTTCCGATCGCCTCTAATTCCTACCACACAAGCGCTTCCTACCAAGACCTCCCAGCGCCCCTCCTCCAACCAGACCACCTCCTTGTCGCTTCTTCCTCCCGCCACCCACCTCCTCTCCCGCCCCACCACCCAACGCCACCCCACCTCCCTCCTGTGTTTCAAGAAGTCGGGCTGAGGCGGCGACTAGGCGGCGTCATGCGGAGGAAAGCCATCAGAACCGTCCCAAGGCGGCAAGCTAGGTGGGAGTGCCGCCTAGGTTTCAGGCTCCCGCGTCGCGCCTCCCCCACCGCCGAATCGAGCTCGCCCCCGGCTCCTGCCACTGAATCAAGCTCCCCCGCCACCGAATCGACCTCGCTGCCTTCGAATCGCGGTCGTCCCGCCATCTACGTCGCCGAATCAAGGTACACCCACGCCGCCGCCCTCCCCTCTCTCTCTTCTCTGCTGCCGCCTTCCCTCTTCCTGCCTTCTCCACTTTTAGACTCGTCGTCCCCCTCTTCTCCCCTCTGTGCTCTCTGTGATGATGCGCCTTGCTGTGGTCGTGAGATGCTGCCGCCGCTTTCCTCCTAAAGCTCTTTGCTTGCAGCCTAGACATTCCTTCCTTGTTGATGCTACTTGGTTGCCAGCTAGATGCAAGTGCTGGGTACTAAACTAACTAATTAAGGATGGTATGTGGCTTAATTATGGTGATATGATCTTGCAAAATTATTTTGTGTCAATTGCAAGCTAAGGTACAACACTACATCATTAATATATTAGTTACGTATGTACTGACTATTCCTATAATTTGTGAAATTTAGGTGACTTTTGAAATTTGATAATACATAGCAGCTATGGATAAGAGATGGATGGATCTTCCTAGGTACAACATAAGCTTACAATATAAATTTATTTTCTAGTACTTTCTCACGTCCATTCTTATAACAAGTAATTAATTGTAGGCACACGTCTGAATATGCACAAGGGGTCAAAGAATTTGTACAGTATGCTTTTTCCCGATTAGCAAAAGCAAATACAATATTATGCCCTTGCAGGAAATGTGTGAATAGTTGGTGGAAAGAAGCTAGCGTTGTCCGTGTGCATTTAATATGTGATGGGTTTTTAGAAGGGTACAATAGATGGATTTTTCATGGAGAGGCATCATCTTGTTCTGCACAACAAAATGTGTATGCTGAGGTTCAAGTAGAGGACAATTTTGAGGAAGGTGATGAGATGTTTGATATGCTTCGCGATGTAGCGCATGGGTTACATGGAATAAGGGATTTAGGAGAAAATAAGGATAGTCTTGAGGAGGATCCATGTGAAGGTGCTGAAGATTTTTACCATTTAGTAGGTGATGGCATTAAACTTGGGAGAAAATGACAAGTATATATGTAGTTCTTTATGCAGTTGCTGCTGTTGCTAATAATGTGAAACATTGGAACTATCAGTTGGAAGTTTTCTCTTATGTTACACTTCCCCTTTATCTTTCACTATGCCACTATTCATCGACATATGGTCTCAAAACAAGTTATAACTATTTAAATTTTCCAAGTAAAGTTACAGAGCAAAACTGCATACTATGATAATTAAATAAGCAATCTGTAAAATAATACACTATTGTTAGGATGTTGGTGTTTGACAAATCTAGTTATATGTTGCTGTTTGTACTATACCTATTGATGAGAAAGATGCCTGAGATGGAATTAACAAATGATCACTGAAATGTGTGAATAATAAGAAAACTGCAGGTATCAAACACACTGCAATAATCTGAATCTGAACTCTTAACTCCTATGCATAGAAAACTATAAACCTACACCTATATAACTGATTTGGCCATTTTCTGTTCTTGTAATGCACATCTACACAGTGACTGTTCATGGTTCAATGGCGATACTTGATGTATGGAATTCATGAGTAAACAGTGGCTGTTCATTGTTAAATTTATAATCTTGTTTAACTATTTGACGTCATATCATGTTTGGCCTTATATATGGTTTGCGGTTATTCACTTCTCGAATTTCTTTTCAGGTACAAAACATAAGGGTTGATGAAGTTACTGTTTGTTGATGGAGTGGTCGTCCTTATTTTGCAAATGGGGATAGCATGATGATTTCGTTATGTGGACATCTTCATTGTCGACTTCTTTTGCGTAGATGTTTTGTACATGCAAGGATAGGCTAGTATTGTGGTAGAAGGGGTTGGAGTATTTACATGTGTCAAGGATAGACTAGTATTGTCGTCTTCTTTTGTGTGGATGTTTTGTATATGCCAAGGAGACCATGGCTATATTAGTATGCTCACAATTCTGAAATTGTACATGTACTGGTGTGCTTATCAGTAATTTCATATTTTAGTTTTATGTATTTTGCATCATCTGAATTTCATCTATGTGTTGCAGCTGTATTTGATTGTGGATATGATATTTTCTAGATCGAGAATTCTAGATTGAGAAAATTGTCTGTTTTGTAAATTCTGATTGAATAGTGTTATTGGAAAAATTAGTATTGAACCTACGTACCTCATCTGATGGCAATATATCTGCCGGGGAAAATTATCATCCAGTAGATTAACGGTAAACAAAACAACCGATCATTGGCGAAAACCAAGTTATGTAGGGCATTTACCTACCGGCGAAACAAACAATCAAGGTCCTATTAACTGCCGGCAATACGTATAACTATCGGCGAAAACCAAGTTATCTACGGCATTTAACTGCCGGGGAATAGACAATCAAGGTCGCATTAACTGCCGGTAATACTTATAACTACCGACAATACTCTAATCGCTAAGCAAATAATCGATCATGCGGCGAAAATATTATCGCAGGAAAAATACATTTTCTAGGCGCGCTAATCGCAAACAAAAGTCTTTCAATGACACTTTACCAGGTAGGCAATAACTGCCGCCAAAACACATTGCCGACAGTTAGTTTGCTTTGCAAAGCACTTTTCTCCGGCGGTTTGATTGCCCTAAATAGTATGCCATGGTGTAGTGGCAACCTAGGGCGAGCTAGGGTTCATACGTGTGGGTAGCAGGAGACGTCGACGACATCATAGAAGGGGAGGTGGGGAGGGAGCAAAACATATAACCCACGAATCAAAGGGAGCAGCGGGGAAGGAGACAACAGAGCAAGCGAGGGAGTAGGCCACACCCGCACAAGAATCGTACTCAACTGATATTGATTTCACATTCTCATATGCAACATTATGAATTCAATTTTTTAGATGGCCTTAAATGCAAATTCAAACAAAGAGAAAACTATCATGTGGAGTGGAGAAGAAAATTTAACTCGTGTTTGTGTCCTATGGAATTCAGCGATCCAATAACACGGATCAATTGTAGAGAGATGGCCAAATAATCCTTCGGTTTAAATGGAGGCGGTATTGAGCGCAGGAGGGACGGGCCACGTCGTCTTTTTTTCTGTGGATCGTCCAATTTTGTTTCCTCCGTTTCTCGGCCGACCGATTATCCTTCGTTGTGCCTTTGCACTTGTAGAAAGAGAGCCGAGGGAGACACGTGCGCATGGATCTGTCGAAAAGTGTAGCCCAGCAGCGGGCGCCTATCCCGTGGCACGGGCCCAGCCCCACCCTACCCCACTAGGCACGGACTTCTCTCTTCTCTCATCCACTGCGCAGCGGATGGGCCTGAGACTGAGAGCTCACTTTCGAGGGCCTCACGACCACGACTCCAGCACTGGGTGCGGATCTTTCTTTTTCGGCGCGCCATGGCGCGCACAAGCCGCTAGTATTAATAGGTACTAGACCTGCGCGTGCCTTGGCACGTGGAGTCGAAGGTACTAGCGGCCTGCGCGTGCCTTGGCACACAGAGTTGAACTTTAGAGCCAGCAATAGAAGGAAAGAAACAGGATTTAAAGTATGGGATTGTGGTTCAGTATATAAAGATAACTTAGAAGCTAGAGCAAGCAAGAGCGATCCCTTTGGTGCAAACTAAAGGTCCTAATAAGGAAGCACAATGAAAGAGACCTCTGCAACACCCAGGAAAAGGTAAGTGTGCTCGGCCAATGCTCCACTGACTAAGTTTAATGCTGCAGCAAGCTGTTTAATTGATCAAATAAACATTCTCTCCCTTTTGGCATTAAACACCAAAAACCAAAATAAAACGAAGCCAAAGGGGGTCTTTGCAAATTAGTTTTCTCATATAATAGAATACCCATTTTAAACAAAACTTAAAAGTTTTTTAATTTAGCTTTTACAAAACTTTTAGAAAAACTACCCCTTACACAAAGGTTCTTTTCCTTTGACACACAAAGGTTTGCTTGTTGGCATTCTTCTCTTCTCCTTTGACACACAAAGATTTTCTTCGTCCAATCTTTTCTTTGCTTTTGACACACGGAATCTTTCTTCATTCAATCAATATCTCACTCTTTGTCATCCTTTTGAAATATCCATACAAAACTCATGATGACTTCAATTTCTCTCATTTGACCATAAATTACAACCAATCTCTCCTTCTTTGCCATTAAGCACCAAAGATGTCTTTATGTGGATCACACTTGAAAGATGGTCTTTAAACATCACTTGTAGATGCCACGAGTCGATGATGCCACTTGTAGATAACACTTGTAGATAATACTTGTAAATCCTCAAGTTGATACCACTTGTAGATAACATGCGTCGACAAGACTTGGAGTTGCAAAGCTTGAACTTCTCTTCACAAAGATCTTCAAAGAAAGCATCCAGAGATAAGAGAGGAAGAGAGAATCCACTTGAGAGAAAAGATTATACTAAGAATAATTAAATTTCATTTGTAGAAACTTGGTACCACTTGGAGAGATATTACTTGAAGAGATATCATGTATCGGAGAGAGCTTGGTTGGGAAAAGATTTGATCGGTAAGGAATGAAATAGATACCACTTGAAGGATACCACATGAATGGATAAGATGATATCATTTGAAATAATATCACTTGTAAAAACAAGTATAATTCTCATGCCGAGTTCAAGATGATCAAAAAGAGTTACCACTTGAAAGAATACCACTTGAGGAAAAAAAGTGCATTTTTATGATAAACATATCACAATACAATCAAAATGGCATAAGGAGTCAAGAAAGTATATGAGGGTAGCTACATAGTATATTAAGGATCAACTTGACTAAAAGGAAGCAGCCAAAATAGATTTAGAATTGAATTGAATTGAAATGAATTCAAATGGCTGCATTGACAGAAATATCGGTAGTACTGCAAGTCAAAGGCCGGTAGTACCGATGATCGGAAGTACCACATCTCAAATGCCGGTAGTACCAGAAGATGGTAGTACCGCTGAGATAACGCCGGTAGTTCCGAAAATTCTAGAGCTTCGGGGATAGAACTGTGAATTGGGAGATATGCAAATGATCCTTTGTTTTATACTCAAATAAAAGTTTCTAGGATCATTATGCATTAGATTGGAGATATAAAGTTCAATGAATATAGTGTTTATGAATTAGTCTTTTGATTTTGTAAATTAGATCTTATTTTCAAGAAATTTTTCAAAGAGAGAGCCAAATTTTGCAAAATTAAGCATTTGGAAGAATTTAAAGCATCCAATTTCATGTATGAGTTATGAATACTATTATAGACCTATTCATTTGAATAATTTTGGCTCATATGGCGAAACTCACTTAAGTGCTAGAAAGTGACCACTTAGACCAAACTAGAATTTTGGACGAGTTCAAAATCAAATAACTTTTGCTAGGTTGGCCTTTTGGAAATATTTTGAATACCAAAAATGTTTATAATAGCCAACTCTAGGATTTTCTTTTTTGGACAAATGTCAAATTCCTTTTAGAATAGATTTTACACAAAAATCTAGTTTAGGTCAAAAACAAGATACTATGATCTAGAATTTTGGCTAGAAACTCATTTTCATTTGAAATAGATTTTTCTTGAACCAAAACCTTTAGGAAACCTTTGAAAAGCATTTGTATACATTTTGCAACTAGTTGTTTTTAAGGATTACTTATAATTATGAAATTTTTGACTTCTGGCTAAAAGGCTCAATTTTGAAAACATTACTAGCACTTAATTAATTTGGGCACACATAGGGATGTGATATACATGATCATGATTTAGCACTCCCCCTTAATATGCCACCAACATCTTGCTCAAGATTGAAATAATCAAGATTTAGCACAAGAGCAAGAACACCCCCTTTTTTTATTTTCATGTAATGCAACCTACACAAGGTAAAAAGGGCTAGATACTTCAATGTAGATACTAGTTACTGAGATGGCATTGGTTCTTGATATGAATTGATTATCCTCAAGCTTGGCTCCAATTTTTCATATGGTGGATTACACCTCTTCATGTGAGTCAAACCTCCAATGCCTTCTCCAAGTACCTATTAAGCATTTAAGCGCATTTTGGTACCCAAAACTTGGTTGGGTCCATGAATGTTAGTCACAATACTTTTGGGCACCCAAATGGCCCTAGCATTAGTTTTATGTAAACTAACATTTTTAGCAAACACATTGCCATTTCTATCCTTCCTAAGCAAATAGTCATTATTATAAATCATAGGCTTAGGAGAGATACCTTTAAGACATTGTTTACCAATATGTCCCTTTTCTCGGCAATTGTAGCAAGTTGGGCTTTTGCTTCCCCTACTTGTCTTCTTATCTTGCTCAGTGTTGATTTGCCTCTTCTTTGATAATATTGACTTGTCATCAATTTGATTTGGGCACACCGAGGCAATATGACCATTCTTCTTGCATCCAAAGCACTTAATTTTGTTGAATTATTTTCTATTTTGCTTTGGAATGCTCTTCACCATTTTCTTGGCAATGAAACCAATTCCTCTCTTGTCCTTTTTCTTGTTAGGGCATACGGAGGCAATATGATCATTTTCATGACAATCAAGACATTTAATATTCTCCGTGTGTCTTGCATTATGCCTTGTCTTACTATTCTCCTTCTTCTCGGGAGTGAAGCCAATTCCACTCTTATCATGCAAGCATTTTTGCTTACTCAATATTTCATCGAGAGTGTCCTTCCCTTTGTAGCTTCTATCCAAGTCAGTTTTTAATTTTGTGACTTGGGCCTTGAGCTCATTATTTTCCTCTGCAAGGTTAGTATCACAAGACAAAGAGGAAATAGAAGCATCTATTTTTGAGCTACAAGGCATATCTAGCAAATCATCGCAAGAAGTGGATATGTCAACCTTAGATGAAACGTAAGGGTTAGCAACTACACATGGCAAATCATCTAATAAATCACATGTTATGCCTATATCTACTTTGGACTTTTTGAGCTCATTTAGGAGGAGAATTTCATGTTCATCTTTTAAAACATTATAATCATTTTGAAGTAAGACATATTCATTCTTCAAATCTTTGAATTTAGATTTCTCCTTTCCTAAATACTCATTGAGCTCTTCTAGCATATCCATCAACTCATCATAAGAAGGCTCATAATCATTTATCTCTTTATTACCTTTAACCATAAAACAATGAGGCGATGTTGATGGAGTTGATGTATAGGAGCTTGTGGATTCTTCATTGTCGGAGTTTAAGATTGAGCATTCTTCTCCCGACATCCTTTCTTCTATACAATCATCACTTGTGAAAGCGGACTTTTCATAATATTCCTGAAGATGGGTCTACATCTCATGAACATTCTTGAGATCGCATACAGCATCGAATATCTCTATACTCAAAGCACTAAATAGAGCGTTAGTTGCTCGAATATCTCTATACTCAAAGCACTAAATAGAGCGTTAGTTGCTTGAGCGTCGAGATGTAAGCATTTCTCTTCCTCATTTGTTGGAGCAAGATGATCCAATGTAGGAGAAAAGCCTACATCTATAATCCGCCATATGTTTAGGCCCATGGCCTTAAAATAACATGACATGCGGATTTTCCAATGAGCATGATTCGTGCCATTAAATTGAGGTGCTTCACCTAGGTGCACTATATCTCTAGTCGTCATCATTTACTCTCTAGATGGTTAAGTCTAATAAATGAGAGACCAAACTCTGATGCCACTTGTAAGATCGAAGAGGCCGACTAGAGGGGGGTGAATAGGCGGTTTTAAAAATTCTTTGGCTAAAACCTTTTCTAATGCGGAAGCTAATAACAAATCGGTTTTGCCCAATTAAAACCTAAATCAACTAGGTTCAACTAAGTGGACCAACAATACAAGTCTATTGATAAAGATATCAATTAAGCATAGACTTGTAAGCTATTCAATTCTAGCAATGACAATAACACAAGGTAATGAATAACTATTGCAATCATACACAATATGAATAAGCAATTTAATACAAGGTATATAAATTGCACAAAGTGAATCAAGCATTCATACACAATGAATGTAAATGCAATAGTAAGGCAAAAGAGATCACACCACAAAGACACATCGATGCTTTACTGTGGTGTTCGGAGACTTGCCGGTCTCCCTTAATCCACGTTGAGGCAAGCCCAAACCAATTGGACCGGCTCCACAAATTAAGCCAACGCCTCCGAGGTAAGTCCAAACCACAACCTTCTTTGAGAAGTTCACCGACGCAACGACGCCACCACGCCGTCTAGGTGTCGGCAGACACCAAGAGTAACAAGTCTCCAACTTTCACTTGAACCAATCAAGTGTCTAAGCTCAAGTGGATACTAAATCCACCACCTAAGGCAACACATGCAGTTAGGGTTTGCTCTCTAACCTCACTTAGTGCAACACATGCACACAAGAGTAGAGATAGCTTGCTCTTAGCTCAAAGGAATGAATAAGGCACTAGCAACACATGCTATGACCTTAGCAACAACACCAGCAACTTTAGAAACCTCTCACACACAGCCAAGGTGGGTATTTATAGCCTACATATAGGAACTAGCTGTTGGAGCAAAGACTGCTGAAAAGTCAGGAAAATCGGAACTACCGTCGTTGTATGGCCGGTACTACCACCCTCAGTCCAACGGTCGGATTCAGTCACAACACATGCACTGAACTAGCCGTTACAATCGAGGCGCAGTACTACCGCCTAATAACACGCGGTCGTTCCGCAAAACCGGTAGTATCGCACAACACATTGTGGTACTACCGCTTTCCAAGAAAGCAACACATGCTCACAAACACGGCTAAGGACCAAAAGTGACACGTTCTGGAATTTTCGTACCGCCAACATATGATCGGTACATTCGAGTTGCGGTCGTACCGCTCACACAGAGCCGGTACTACCGCACCACCAAACCATCCAGAATAGTTCACAAACACACGTTCTGGAAATAACGTGCCGCTCAAAAACTGTCCTACCGAAGTGCGGTACTACTGCGCACACAGCGCCAGTACTACCGCTTCAAGAGTTTGCAACCAAAACCAAAATGGAGCTTCTCTGGAAATTACGTACCGCCATTAAAGATTCAGAACGACCGACCTGTGGTAGTTCCGCACACACAGCGCCGGTACTACCGCTCCACGAATCTGACCGAAACACACAGTTCCGATCGGACTTCACACGTGGACGGCTCAGATCGATTGGGCCGTTCGGACCACGGTTTAAACCGTTCAATCAAGGGTACGTTCGGACGGTCCGATCGGCACACGGTAGTTCCGCTCAAGAGCCCGATACTACCGCATCGCAGTCGTACTGCTCAGTACACGTCGGTGCTAATGCATCTTAAAAGCAACACATGCTCAATACGGTTGCGGTAGTTCCGCCAAGGAACCACCGGTCATACCGCACAGCGGTAGTTCCGCACAACACATGTCGGTACTACCGTTTTCCAGAGAAAACACAGATTGCATTCGCTTCAACTCAATTTGCAAAACACATTTGCCAAATTGATGCGTGATGCACACAAAGCATGAAGGCAAGATTCTCAACAAGTTGCAAAACACATTTGCCAAATTTTAGAATCAAAACCACAACTAAAAGGTACATGGACTTAAGACATTTGCAAAACACATTTGCAAATTAAAGTCACATGCTACAAGGATCAAACATGAGCCTCAACTATTTGTAAAACACATTTGCAAACAAATAGCATCATGCCACAAGGATAAGGTGCATGGACATAGACCAGTTGCAAAACACATTTGCAAACTATAGTCACATGCTACAAGGGTTATCCATGAGCCACAACTATTTGCAAAACACATTCACAAATATTGGCAACATGTTAAAGAGAGCTAGAGCAAGCACAGCGAGCTATCAACACATGACTAACTCAAGCTACTAGTCAAGGCCCCTCTTAATAGTACGGCAACCTATACTAGCAATCCGGTCTTCCATCCAAACACCAAGACCGGTAAAAGACTAGGAACACATCCTTAGTCCTAGCTAGTCATACCTTTGCCTTGAGCAAACACTTGAAGCTTGATGACGCATATCTTCATTTCAAGTCCGGGTTCTTGACTTGAATGCTCATCAACACATGATGAGTTCTTCACTTGACTTGATGATCAACTCATGATCATCTTCTCTTCTTGAACATCATCAACACATGATGACTTCCTCTTCTTCAAGAATCTTGATATGATTCTCACCAACACATGATGACATCCTTTTCTTGAACTTGGCTTGATGATTATCAACACATGATGATCTTCTTCACTTCGGAATCTTGACTCGAACATCATTAACACATGATGATTTTCTTTATCTCGAATCTTGACTTGATGACAATCAACACATGATGACATCCAAAGTCTTTATCATCATGGAACCTAACCTACTTATCCAACTCATGGAAAATGTTAGTTCCACAATATGATTATCATTAATTACCACATTATACCATTAACTCATAATGGTGGGACAAGATATCACAATTTTTCCCTCTTTGGTAATTGATGATAATCACTTCAATTGCAAGTAATTGAATAGATTGGTATGTGTATATATGAACTACACAAGTTGAATATACTCAAAGGGTATATGAACTATACAAGTCTCATATACTCATATGAATATATTAACTACACAAGTTATATATACTCAAGGATATGTTTCAAAGTAAAGATCCTTAATATATGTGGAAAGGGAATATGGATCAATACTAATGAAACCACAAAACATAGAGTGAACTCCCCCTAAATGTGTGCATACACAAATATGTAATGGAACCATATGCACATATTCAAGTTAGACTTTAGGTGGAGTTCATCCTATATTTTGGCGAGGAATGCAACAATATATAATAATATGATGTCGAAAGCATACCTCTTGATCTTTAAATCCAACTGAGACTAAACATGAAATATAGCAATAGAATAGTTAGTCTCACAAATAGATTTATCATTATGAATACATACATGTTTGGATTTTTCTTTTTATATCCAAGCTGAGACTAAACATAGTATAACAATAGAAGTGTTAGTCTCATAAATGAATTTGTCATTTGGAATGCATACCTCATTTGATTTTTACCTTTATATCCAAGCTGAGACTAGACAATTGGTATATCTATAAGAGTGTTAGTTTCACAAATAAATTTGTCATTAATAACCAAAACTCCATTAACACATAATGGCGGGTCTAGATTCTTCACAAGCCCAACAAGGACCACGGTAGTTGTTCCTTGCAATATATAAATAGTACAAAAATTAAGATGGGCACATTTGAATAAGCCACAGGCCTAGATCATAGGCACGCAGTCAAAAATGTAAACTGCACTAAAGGATAAACAAAGCAAAATCTACTGAAGTACTAAAAAATAAATGAATTGTATCGATATCTGGATTATATATTTTTTGTAAAGAAATTATGAATGATTATGAAACATGAAATTAGGAGGAAATTAAGAATTACTGTGAATCTATTCCAATTGAAGGTGAAAGAAGAATCAAATATTGAGTAATCACTACTAGAAATCCCCGTTTTCCCTACAGTTTAAAACATTCCCTAGTAGTGGAATTGTAATCCAAAGGAAAGTATCTATCCCTGGGGTGAGGTAAAAAAAACTAGGGAACAAAATCGTTCCTTACTGTTTACATAAATTACTAGGGAAAGACTATGGAGAGAGGAATGGAATGTGCCCTGTCAGCGCCACAGTGGCAACTTTCCCTGCTGAGATGAACAAAACCGTAGGGAATTTCATTTTTATTTTTGCCTCTAGTTTTTTTAGCTCTCCGCCAATTATTTTTTTGCTACGCGGTCTACTTTTTTAGGCACCGCACCAATTCTTTTGGCCGCGCTTTACTTGCCTCGCTGCGAATTCCCCAAACCATCGCACACGGTTCTACTGCCTCCCAATATTCTACAAACCATCTCCACAACCTCCCACACGATTTCGCCACCGTGCCGCCATGGAACTTCACCTCCGTGACTGCCTCTTCGTGCTATAAGCGTCGCGCTTGAGGTTCAGATCTGCACCCCAAGCTGCCCCGACCTAGAAATCCTAGCCATCACCCTCGGTTTTTGCATTGAAGTCGCTGAATCGAAGTCGAAGTCCACGCCTCCTCTGCTGCCTTTGTCGCCAAATCCTTCCTACCGCCGGTGAGCTCAGAGCCTTGCCATCACCTCCGTTGGCTTCATCTCACTGAGATCTACTTTGCCCTTTCCTTGGTTTTGTTGGGAACCCGCCGTCTCCACCGATGCCCTAGCGTCACCGCCGGCCACATCCAAGACCATCAATCCCCGTGCCCCGCTTCATGGGCTCACGTCTCCCTACTCTTCTAGATCCACAGCTCCATGTCCCTCCAAGATCTGAGCTGGTTCCTCTCCTCCCAAGGATCCCCTTGGGCCATTGCTTCTTGGCTTTACATTCTGCATAGCATAACTAGCAAGTAACAATTGATCGTGATACAGTGTTTACCATGGTGCTCGGTGGCATGCTGCAATTGTATATGTGCTGGGATTCTGGCTTCTTGACTCCTCCAACAATACTGTGCAAGTGAGTGCTTCTATATGAGTGGTCCTGTTTAAGAATTTTGTGCAAAGGACTATATAAATCTGACTTTTGCCATGGACTTGTTAGGGTCCAGCACGTACTCTAATGGCTAATTTGTCAGGTAATATTGATGGCTTACTCATTTCAAAGTTTGCCATGGAGTTCAAGCAAAAAGTTGTTCTTTTATGACATCAATGGAATTTAGGATCTGATCTCCCATTTTTTGTTCAAATAGGTCGCCACAGGCTCAGTGTTGCTAATTCAATCTTCTGTTCGTGGATGGCATTAGGAAATATCTTAGGGTATTCCTCCGGTTCCACAAATAGCTGGCACAAGTAACTTCACTCATATGTACCAGTTTCAACTGCCTATTCTGTTTTGCACACAAGTTTATTGAGAAGTTGCATTTTGCCTGATCAATTTCATAGGTGACTTCCCTTCCTTAAAACAAAAGCTTGTTGTGAAGCTTGTGCAAATTTGAAAGGTGCATTTCTAGTGGCTGTGGTAAGTGTTTTTATTCCCTCATAATATGCCTATAGGTCAAATTTTCAGAATGCACAACTACTGATAAGATGATAATAAGCCGGTTTTATACTGAAAAAAGTTCCAAAAATAATTAACTTCCATGTATGTTCCAGCCATGTTCATTGCATTATTCTGTATAGTGTTCCTTTTGCAGTGACAGCACAATTAGCAGCTAGTAAAGGGGGTGGACAAGGTGCGTGAAACTTCTTGCAGTTTCTTCATAGTGTTTATTATTGCTTTACTAGTATTTAAAATGTGGGGAATGACGGATAATTCATCACAATTCGTAGGGCTCGGCACTGGCGTCTTGAACATTTCCATTGTTATTCCTCGGGTTAGTTTCTAAACCATTTCCCTTGAAACGAATCAGATAGCTAAGCACATAGTTTGTTGAGACTTTTAATCTTGACATGGTGATCTTTTTAGAACCAAAGGGAGAACCCCGGCTCCAATTTTCATTACGAAAAGATGAACTAAATAGTTTCTGTCTCGAAGGACAATTCTTAGATACAGCCCATAGCATTAGAAGTTCTTCCTTTTTCCACAACTACCAAAACAAGAGCTTATGCTAGCATCATGCTTCCCAAAATCAGCTTTTTTTCTTTAGCTACCCTATAGACATCGAGCAGTGACCAACAAACGCCCTGAACTCCTACATTGACATGGTGATCTTTCAACTAGTAGGGCACATTTCACATGGTTCAGCAAGCAGTTTTCACACTTGCAAGTGTTCTCTCAGATGATCATCGCACGGGCGCAGTTCGTGGGACAAGCTGTTGACAAGGGAACATCCCAAATGCTCGGCGTCACCTCCGGCTTCGCGCTCATCGGTGGCATCGTGGGCATATTCTTGCTACCGAAGATCTCCAGGCGCCAGTTCCGAGCCGTCAGCATGGGGGTCACTGAGCACTCCTAGTGCCGTCGGCCCGATAATTTTCATGGTTTCGATGAGGTAGTCAAATTATATAAATAAGTATATGTGTCGATGCTTTGTTTAATCTCATTAACTTTTGCACGAACAAAATAACATCTAGGTTATATGCAAATGTATAATCCTCATCTTGTTAATCTTTGCATTTGCTTTTAGATAATGAACGATATCTGGATTTAAATCATCTACATATACAGTATATCCATGGATAATTATTTCTGCATATACACTAGCTGTATTTCCTGTTCATGAACAAACACTTCACTCCACATTAAGGCTCCCTGATATGAACCATACTTTATCTATATCATTATTAATTCTGTAATGGATGGGTAAATGTTGTGATGTATTAGTCAGGAGGTAGTTTCTTTCTTAGGTTTTTTTTGCAAAAGCCAATTTTAACCTCAATAAAGGAATAATTGAGTATTTGCCACTGCTAAAGAGTGAAATTCAGGATTTGCCACTGTTTGTGAGGATGACATGTGGGTCCTGGGACCACATGTCATCCTCACAATAGTGGAAAATCCTGAATTTCACACGAAAGTACAGTGGCAAATCCTTGAATCTCCCCTCAATAAATGAATGTTCAGATTCAATTGATACTTCCTTGCAAGTACATCTTGGTACCTCTCCAAGGGCTGTAAAATTTCTCTCAAATTTAAGATTGAATTTGAAACAAATGGAGCTTGGCTGCTTTCCCCAATCCCAGATGGGTCCATGAAATCCAGTAACGGCTTGCCACTGAACAGGATTTGGAACCGTCAGGGGATCATCACCCATGATTGAATCGTGAGTAGAAAAGAAGTATTCTGGAGCTTGGATCACGTTATATGATGGCAACATGGACTCAAAAGAGACAAGAAGTTAGAAACTTGTGCTAGATATACCAGTAGAGTTGAAATATTGTGACATTTTAGGATACAAGTCTACAACATATAGATTTTTTGGTTAATACAATGCAATGTAGAAATATTATAACATAAATTAATTCTGGGACATCCTAACATTTAATTTATTACTGTGATTGTTAAAACTTGAGATTGGAGAGAATAATCTTCGAGTTCGTATTTTTCTGATGTGTTGGGTGCCAATTAGTTTTAGATGTTGTGTCAATACATTTTGTTTAGAGTAAAGTTGTGTCATACTAGTTTGAAATAAACAATAAGTTCACACATGACCACTGTCTACAATATACTCATCATGGTCTTTTTCTTTTTGGCGAAACAAATACATACCACTGTTTTTGTTGCTACATTTTTGGGACCTTGCTCAACCTGTAAGCATAACTAGAGCTTTCAGTTACCTGAGTTTATTTATCTTTCAGTATGGTTGATATGTCATCGTTGCAGTGCTTACATTAATGTCTCATCTTCGTTTTACATCCTCACTAGAAGTTTACTAATACTAAGCTTCTTCGGCCAGCTTGCTTTGTTTAAGTTATTTCAATTCAATATTAAGCACATAATTGTAGATGTGTTTGTCTAGAGATCTTTTAGTAACTAATCTTAGTGTTGAATATTCAAGGAAGAATTCTTCAATTTTCTTGACTCTAAAGACTAAAGTTTGCTAATGGACTACTTATGTTATCCCATGCAGTGGCCTTTCAAAACGCTCGTTTAGCAAAGGATTATGCACAGACCTTATTAGACTGGAGTAGTAGTGTGCACAACCACAATACCAACATCCAGAGGTTCATGGAGGTGCAATATGTCATTCAACATATTCGTTTTTACTTTGAATAATTGATGTTGAACTACATTTAACATTTTTGCATTAAATCTTATGATTGCAGAGTTGTGCAAGAAAATGCTAGTGATATGCTATACACCTTCCTCACATAGCCCCTCACCATAGCCCTCTTTATGGTTCTATAAGATTGTAATACTAGTGATCTGCTATACACCTTCCTCACATAGCCCCTCACCATACCCCTTTATGGTTCTATAAGATTGTGCCGCTAGAATGTTTTATAGCTTTACTTCCTTGGTGTGTCTGCATACTTCAAGGTGGTATGTGCAAAGGGATACATGCTGATTGCCGTATGTTGAGGTTTTGATGTTTCACACATGCTGATTGCCATATTCTGCCATGAACTATTTTTTTTCATCAAATTATTGTACAGTCCATGATTATGTGTCTGATCCATGAATATTTAAGCTATATATACACGCCTTCGTATGTTTCTTGGTCAATTGTCATGTGCAACACTTTATGCTTGTTCTACTTACTAAATTTTATGTATTATGTAGCTGAAAACCGTGCAACTTTTACAATAGTTGCAGAAATTGCTACACTTGAAAAATCATGTCAGCATAACCGTATTTCTTTTCTGATTTTTTTACTGAACTTTGAACTATTTTTGTTGTATAGCCTGATACCAGCGGTTCAGCTGTTGGAGTAGAAAACACGGATGATACATTTGAATAGGATTGCTTGAGGAATGTTTGGAGGTTATGTTAACGCATTTGTTAGTGCTGATGGGAACTACTCTTCTCCACTGGATAATGATCTTGCACTATTTTAATATCAGCCATTATCCAATTACATATGGAAGCATACTTTTGTTACAAGTGGTGCATGTTACCTTCTTTTATGGAATGATCACTAATATGTAAGGGTTGCATTTTGATGTCTGTTAAACCTTGCTGGTCATTTGTACTTCAGTATGCATGTGTGTTGTGCACTTGTGGTGCAAGCGTGGGTGTTGTTTTTTGGACTTTTTAGTAGTGTGATGTTTACACTTGGATATGTTGGTGGAAATGTGCCTCAAATAGTACTTGATGGTCTATTGGAAATACAAGATATTGTTATGTTTATCTTCTACATAAACTTTGTTTTGAGTGATAATGTGAATTTAGTGTCTTTTGATTGTAATAGGGCATATAAATAAGTATTTGAATAATATATGTATATTTAGAAAATAATAATAATTTCAGTACTCCTAGTGTTCATACCAAACTGTAGGGGATGAATTTCGAATTAGTAATAGGAAAATAATGTTTATATAAAAATGTTCCCTAGGGCATACAAGAAATAACGTAGGGAATTTGTTGGATTCTTTCCCTAGGCTGGCAAAAAGGTAACGTAGGGAAATAATCTTTCCACGTCAGATGGCAATGCCATATGGACAAGATTTTCCTACGGTTTAAAATCCTAGAGAACCATTCTTTCCCTAGGTTTTTCCCAAAAAAAACCGTAGGGAACGTTTTCTTTCCCCACATTCTTTCCTCTAGTAGTCGTTCCCTACGAATGCCACTAGGGAAACCAATTCCCTACAGTGTTTTGCATGTTCCCTAGTATATTACTCACTAGGGAAAATGGGGATTTCTAGTAGTGAATCAAATCATTCATTCTTTACATCTTCTGAAAAAGGATTAATCGGATGAGAATAAAGAGAGAATCCCATTCTACATGCCAATACCGACATGCTTTGCTATAAGAATCATAAGTCCCTGTGTATAACTGAATTTCAAGGCCACCAAAAGTAGTTTAAATCGCATTAGCGATGGAAAATTGGAGCCAACGCGGAAATGATTATGCCATTCTATTTGAAGAAAAACAAATAAAATTACATATGATACCTTCAGTAGCTGCTGCCTTGGTGATAAATTTTGACTACTCATTCCAGTTGTACATAGAAATAAGAGACCTTTAGAGAGATGAAGCTAATATTGTTCAGTCAACAGGTCACCTAAACAGATCTGGGTTAAATTTAGCATTTTTCAAACATCATTTTGAGTACGTATATCATACTGGCATATGCGAGGATAGATAGACAGGTACATAGGCGCTGAAGGACTGACGGGGTTTGATAACCCTGATTCTGAAGACTCGAAGAGGGAACATAATATTTGCACTCAAGACAAATTAAATAACAACAGCACCTCCAATTTGGTATTGATGCTCACCTGAAGATCCTTCAGTAGTTTTGTCAATGTATACAACAGGTTCTCAAACTCTCTAATCTAAATGGAGTGATAACACAAAGTTTCAATGCACAAAAATACACCCATGTTAGAGCCTCACAGGAATAGACACTTGAAGTAAAAAAAAATTCTGAGAGAGAGACACTTCAATTAATTCTGAATGACTATCTTCTTACATGAAGAGATCTGAAATGCAAAAAAAGGAAAAGGGGCACTTGCTGAAAGAAGGCTTCAAAAGCAGGCTGCGCAGAACTTATCGTATCATACTGCAACCATAGATCAACATTGACATTTCCCAGTGCTCGCTCCCATTTGCTGAGCTCAAATGAATCCTAATAAACTGGAAAAATAGAACACAAATATGAAGAAAAAAATTATTGTTACAGAATTAGAGATATAGATACTTGTGCAGGAGAACGCAGGAAAGGTTATGAATTTGCACCCATATCTGAAATCAAGGCCTGGGGATAATAAGCTAATATAGTTTTTGGGATCACTCCCTGAATGAAGAAATATGTGGATTACAACTAAAATTCCTAAACCATAAGACTGAAGTAAATGAGCATCCCAAACTTGCAGTGCCAAGAAGATATTAATTCTACGAAGTATTGGAGCAGAGCATGCAAGCCTAAACATCTCTGGAAATTTTCCTCACGAAAAAAACATCTCAAAGAATTCAAAAGACATAAACCAGCAATAAGAACGTCGGGAACAAGATTATCTTGTTGGGATAGATCTTACGAAGACCGATCCAATTATCCTAGGGTTTTGCCGTGAAGACCAGAGAGGCTGGAGACGACGGCAACAAGAGTGGGTAGGTTGCGGGTCTTGAGGCCAACCCACCAATTAGCGTGTAGTGATACCTGGCGCGAAGAATTCTAGCAAGAGATGAGGAGAGAGGTCACCATGGTTCCAGATCTGAGCGCAAGAAGCCGGATTAGGGGTAGCCCGAAGCTGAGTCCAGAGCCACCGCACCCTCTGCTCGTCGAGGAAGGAAGAAGAAGGGTGCGGTCGTGGGAAAGACAAAGGAGGAGGTGCTCGTGAGGAATGAAGAAGGAAGGGGCACTCGTGGGGGAGAAGAAGGAGGTGGGGCAAAGCGAAAAAGGAGGAGGAGGCGGAGGCGACCACCACATCAAGCGTCTGAGGTAGCAAGAATGGAAGAGGCGGCTTAGCGAGAGGTGAGCCCACAACCACCTACGGCGGCGGAAGAGGGAGAAGCAAGGGCGGTGGAGGGGGACGGGTAGGGAGAGGGAGAAGCGAGGATGGCAGAGGGGAAAGGGGAGGACGAAGCGGCGGCGGCGGCAACAGGCTCCCCTTTTGCATGCGCAAGGCGGCGAATCCACCATTCGCCGTTGGCAGCGGAAGTAGGGGTGGGGGAGGGGAAGGTGGAAGCGAGGGTGGGTGAGGGGGCGTTCTTGGGAAAGAGAAAGGAGCCTGGTAGGGTGGGGGCGGGGGCGGCAGTGAAGAGGAGGGGGCGACAGGGAAAAGAGCAGACGATATGTGCGAGAAAAGCAAAATAGGGGTGCGTGACAAACCGACAAGAAGCGAGGCAGCAGCAGCACGTGGCGTTGAGCGCAAGGCATGCGAGCAGAACGCTGGCTCGCTACGAACGAGGAAGCGCGCACACACGGCGAGACAAGGTGATGGTGTGCGAACGCATCGACGGAACCAATTGGACGGTGGGAAAAAGGCGCACATGGAATCCGACGGCCCATGAATTCCTGCCGACGTGCTGTCTACCCTGCGCGGCTTTCAGCCTCCATCTATACCGAAGGATGGGCACAATCAAAATCCAGCCCAGCTCGCAGTTTGCTCCGGCTTACTTAAGTCCGGCCCACCATCTCCCTCCCCTCGCTCCTCGCCCCCGCGGCATTCCACCGAACACCTCCCGAGCTCTACTCCCCGCGGCGGCGCCGGCGACTCCCAAACCCGGACGACCTACGGACCCCTCCTCGCCGCCGCGATGCGGTTCGATATGGACGGCATGACGGTGCACTTCCCGTACGCGGCGATCTACCCGGAGCAGCACGCGTACATGGGGGAGCTCAAGCGCGCCCTGGACGCGCGCGGCCACGCGCTGCTCGAGATGCCGACGGGCACCGGCAAGACGGCGGCGCTGCTCTCCCTCATCACCTCCTACTCCCTCGCCAACCCCTCCCGCCCGCTCCGCCTCCTCTACTGCACCCGCACCGTCCACGAGATGGAGAAGACCCTCGCCGAGCTCCGCCTCCTCTTCGCCCACCTCCCGCCCGCCGCCGCCCGCTCCCTCCTCGCGCTCGGCCTCTCCTCTCGCAAGAACCTCTGCGTCCACCCCCAGGCCTCCGCCTCCGCCGCCCGCGACTCCGTCGACACCGCCTGCCGCCGCCTCACCGCCTCATGGGTCCGCGACAAGGCCGCCTCCGACCCGGAGTCTACCCCGCTCTGCGAGTTCTTCGAGTCCTTCGACCGCGCCGCGGCTGCCGGGGACCTCGCCTCCTTCATGCCCCCTGGGGTATACACACTCGCCGACCTCCGCGCGCTCGGCCGCGAGCGGCGAATCTGCCCCTACTTCCTCGCCAGGCAGATGGTCAAGTACGCCAACGTGGTGGTCTACAGCTACCAGTACCTACTCGACCCCAAGGTGGCCAGCATCGTGTCCCGGGAGATGCAGAAGGAGTGTGTCGTCGTGTTCGACGAGGCGCACAACATCGATAACGTCTGCATTGAGGCTCTGAGCGTCAGCATCCGCAAGCAGACGCTGGAAGGCGCGGAGCGGAACCTGCGACGCATCTCGCAAGAGATTGATAGGTACTGAGCATCGAAGAAGCTTGCAGCCACTGGTAGTTATACAGATACTAGCTTCTGTTTCATGATATGATCTGAGGGGAAATAAGTAAAAGTTGATCTTTTCAGGATTGTTCTTAAAAGCGCCCAACTTTGTGTTGAATAGCTGAAGCTTGCTCACTAACTGCTTTCTTTGGTAGGAAGGTTCAAGGCCACTGATGCCAATAGGCTTCGTAATGAATACAATAGACTGGTGGATGGATTGGCACAGAGGGGAAATCTACCAAGTGAGTATTTGTTTTTCACACTATTTCTGCACCTTGCACTGTTAATTATGGCCTTCCTGAGATAGTTTACAATAATGTGCTTCTTGTGATGAAGTATCGGACACTTGGCTTGCAAATCCTGCCTTGCCTGCTGACATTCTGAAGGAGGCTGTACCTGGTAACATCAGGAGGGCTGAGCATTTTCTTGCTGTCTTGCGGAGGCTTGTGAGATTCCTAGACGGACGCCTAGAAACAGAGAATGTTGAGAATGAAATGCCTGTTGCCTTTGTTGCTTCAATCCATTCCCAGGCTGGAATCGACCAGAAAATGCTGAGGTTTTGTTATGACCGGTTACACTCTCTAATGCTTACCTTAGAGATAACCGATACAGATGAGTTCATGCACATACAGACCATTTGCGACTTTGCCACATTGATTGGAACTTATACACGGGGCTTTTCTATAATAATAGAACCCTATGATGAGAGAATGCCTGATATTCGTGATCCCGTGATTCAGGTACCCAGTCTGCTCTATATGACCGTAATGCTATTGTGACTTGTGACCAAACTGCGTTTGATGAGCTAATGATCTTGTATGTATCGCAGCTCAGTTGCCATGATGCTTCATTGGCAATACAGCCAGTTTTTTATCGTTTCCAAACAGTTGTCATCACTTCTGGAACTCTTAGCCCAATCGATCTGTACCCTCGGCTTTTAAATTTCAATCCTGTTATAAGCAGGAGTTTCACGATGTCCTTAACAAGGGATTGCATATGCCCTATGGTATTGACACGAGGAAGGTGTGATCTGGATCCATTTGAACTTCATCTTTCAAATTTTGTAGCATATCTGAGAATATTTCGAATGCTAACATGATTTGTAGATTTGGAAATACGAACACTGTATTACACATTGGCATGCTTTTTATCCTTGAATCACTTGTTTAATTAAAATTCTTTTGTTGGTAATATTGTAAATCTTGGTGTATAACTTCAATCATTCCGTCACTTTCAGTGATCAGCTACCGGTGAGTACAAAGTTCGATATGCGTAGTGATCCTGGTGTTGTGAGGAATTATGGCCGCCTCTTGCTGGAAATGGCTTCTGCTGTTCCAGATGGCATAGTTTGCTTTTTTGTCAGTTACTCCTATATGGATGGCATTGTCAACAGCTGGAATGAAATGGGAATTTTACAGGTTATTTTCTTCACTGGTACATTATTTTGGTATGGAGTAGTTGAGTTTAGATCAAAATAAAACCTCTTAATAGATTGTGACAAGAATATAGTTATGTGACTTATGTCACCACACAACTCAGTCAGTTTCATAAATCCACCGTCTCAATTGGACAATTAGGCTTGCTCCTCTGGAACACTATCATTTATAATAAGATATTAAATGGTGCCTAAGCCCCTAATGCCATATTTTCATTATATGTGGTGCATAGTTTTCCATGCACCTATGCATTGCTAAGCGGTGAATGGTCTGCTGAGCTGGGTTCACATTAAGAGTATTGACTAGTAGTTCTGTGGTACTCATGTAGACAGTAGACACCATCCACTTATTTACTACCAGTGACATGCATATGGAATTGGATAGGTAGCTGAAGGTTTGCCCTTTAGTACTCGTTAGATAGATACTATATTGTGTTTGAACAAATAATTAATAATCGTATCTGTCATGTATGCAATTATGTTATTGATAAAGATCTACTGGCCATGTCTGTTACCAAGAGAAGACATGAAAACTATATTGATATCTTGCTTCCTCAGCTTCCACATGGTGGCATTCTAGTTACTATTTCACTATTGAATTCTTTCTATTAAAGCATAGTAGCATACTGCCCTTCTTCCTCTTGTATGATTTTGCAAATGTCTCTTTTTTACCAAGGTAAGATATACTTGGACGGTCCAAAATAAATGTTGTTTTAGCAAGTCGATTTTGATTTACAATTACTTTCTGCTTTGGTTTTTTCTAGGCAATATTTTCCATCAAATGTCCCTATAAATGTTTATCAGTAGTAGTACTTAGAGACATGGGCATACAATTAAGAGGGGCAAGCTATGTCAAAAACTAAGGCATTAAGCCCTTCCTTGTTCTATGTGCATAGAGGTAAAACGACATCTATTTTGGACCGGAGGTAGTAATGCATTAGTCCTCCCAAGCCTTATCATGTTATTTTGCAGGACATCATGCAACATAAGTTGGTATTCATTGAAACACCAGATGTTGTTGAGACAACATTGGCCCTTGATAATTACAGAAAGGCGTGCGATTGTGGAAGAGGTGCTGTTTTCTTCTCTGTCGCCAGGTTGGTTCGCCTTATAATGGTTTTCAATCTGGAAGCACGCTTCAAAATTCACTATTAGTGTTCAGCTGAACAAACAATAGGATTGCTTGTAACTATTACTGACATATAGTTCTTTACATCAATCTTAGTGAATAAGGGAGAACTATATCCAAGGTGATTTATTGCTGTTGTTTGCCAATAGTGTTTTTTTCTTCTTACCCAAGTATATCCAAAAACTGGCAAGGGTGTTAGAATGAAAATAAGGTATATTCATGTATCAGCCAAAACAATGGAATGGCCTAATTGGTAGGGGTAACCACTCATTAAAATGCATGTCAACACTTTTACCAAGTCAACAGACAGATCAAGCAAACCATCACATCCAATCGGACAGCCACTAAATTTTGTGCTGATGTATAAATGGGAGGGAGCCCTTGTAGGCCCGTAAGGTAGATTCTTTCAAGTGTAAGTTTGCTTGTGAAAAATTGCTTTTTATAGTAGAAGACTCGTAAAGAATAGGTTGCAGTGGTGTAAAACTCAATTCATAATTAATGTTTCCATTATTAGCTCATTGCTGTCTGATCAATAAGCTACAATAAGCATTACTCAATGGGCATCATGAGCTACTATATCATCTTTCATATGCGGAAGTATAGTATGTTGTAGATCGGCTACTTCTGTTTAAATAAATAAATAATAATGTTTATATTGAGTGGTCATGACCAAGGATCCAAAAGCTGGTACCGGACCAAATCCCGCCGGGTGGCCGGGAAAAAAACCCGGCCGGTAACCGGATTTCCTAGAAAAAACCAGTTGAATTTTGCTTGAAAACCGGCCGAATTTCGAAAATTGAAATTTGAATTTGCAAAACCTGGAAAAACCGGCCGGGATTTTCCTTCCCGGACCCAGCCGGGTTTTTTTTCCCTGATCATGACTCATGACTACATAAGATGTATATAAGTAAAAAGAGATAATTGTTATCACCATTTGCAAGTTATAGACGCACTCTTACTAAAGGTATTCTCAATTCAGGGGCAAAGTTGCTGAAGGTATTGATTTTGATCGACACTATGGTAGACTCGTGATCATGTTTGGTGTTCCTTTCCAGTACACACTCAGCAGGTGAAGACTCACTGTTTGCTTTTCACGTTTAGCTTCAATTTTGTGCACCCCTTGATCTTGGTCCCTAAGCTAGCATTAGTTCTGTGCTTATGAGTGGTTCGTCATATGCATATACAAAATTATAAAGCTATATCAACTTAATGGCATCCCAATGTTCTAGTCTGTGATGGTACTTTCTTAACATAATAACGGTTTTTTTTTCGTATATACACTATTTGCAGGATATTGCTTGCTAGGTTGGAGTACCTAAGAGAAACTTTTCAGATAAAGGAGGGTGACTTCCTGACGTTTGATGCTTTGGTACTAATTCCACTTCTGTCTGGAGGGAGAAGGACCTGCTGATTCGTAGCTTTTGTATTCTATAAACATCTCTAACAAAGTTTTCTTGACATTTTCAAATGCTGTGAATGCCAGAGACAAGCTGCCCAATGTGTTGGCCGTGTGATTCGTTCTAAAGCAGATTATGGGATGATGATATTTGCTGACAAGAGGTACTTGGTCACTGACTTGACTTATGAGTCGGAACATTACAACTTAGCTCTTCATCAAGAAAGCCTCGTATATAGTTAGCTGCCATATGGTTGACAAGGAAGCTCAAAACCTTGTGCCATATAGATTATCCACCCGATTTTCAATCTGCATACTGCTGAAAAAACGAGTTCCCGGTTTCTTTTATTGAACATGTGGTGGTCAATTAGCAGCAAGCTGCTTTAGTTTAAACTGCTTCAATGAAACGTCCTTGCCTCCTTGGAATTTATATGCTGCATGACGGTGGACTTTCCAACTAAGAAGTGTACATTTGGCCATTGTGTTGTGACAAATATATTTTACTGCTTATAATCATTACTCGATTTAATACTTAGGTGCTCTGGGCGAACCATAAATATATCTAGCAGATTTGTTTTCGGTATTTTGGACGTGAGGTCTTTTAGGTTTATCATTTCATCCCATCGGCATTGCAATTATAATTCTATCATGCATAATAACACATGTTCGGCCCATTTCCCTGCCTTATTGGTCACCAAGCAATCTTATATACTAGGGCCAAAACATACTCCTGGCTTGCTAAATGCCATGGCATTTGTCACTTGCAGATACAGTCGTCATGATAAACGATCTAAACTGCCTGGGTGGATACTGTCACACTTGCATGATGCGCACCTAAATCTGAGCACTGATATGGCTTTGCATATAGCTCGCGAGGTATGTTCCGTAACATTGTTTTACTTGATTAGTGCTTTAAAGTTTGAATTGCTTCGGGGCATTGTAATTTGGATGCATTTAAAGAGCAAATTATCTGATGAAGCGAGGCCTTGCCAAAGCTGTTATCTTCCAGACTACACACGCACAACTTCCATGATTCTGACATGCTTGTAGTGCGACTTGTCGCATTTGTGCCTACTTCTTAGCGTTTGGTCGTTCTTTCTGTACCAATATTCATGAAATTTCTTCCAACTTGCCACATTTTTTAGATAGAGGTTGTTGTAACGTTTGTTCAACTTGCGATTTGTTGTGTAATAGTTCCTCCGGAAGATGGCACAGCCGTACGACAAGACGGGGAGCGGTGGCAAGAAGACGCTTCTGACCGAGGAGGACTTGCAGAATATGGCTCAGGACGCCATGGAGATGTGAAACACAGAGGGAGAGAGGGGGAGCAGAGAGTTCTCTGAACTCTCTAGCACACAGCTTAATTGAAGTCATAGTCACTGGTGTACAAATTTTTTTGGCTACTCTACTCGACTACTCGTATGATCAAGCGTGAATTCGAACTTGACGGTGCACGCTAACAGATGCTAAGTAACTGCAGTTTACACGAATTCATTCATTCAAACTTCATCTAGAAAGAATCTCAACACCGATTTTAGACTATGTTTTGGGGTGAAAACAATCTTGTACTGTATACTCCGCGGCGTCAAAGGGTAACATATATACAGGCAGACGCACACGCATGCGCATCTTGACACCTTGTGACACCGCGACGGCAGCAGCAGTGAGACGCTGCACACCACAAGCTCAGCTGCTGCGACGGACGCCGGGCTCGATAGACTGTTTCTTGTCGGCGGCACAGTAGCCGCGCGCTTCCTGCCAGCGCGACGACCATCTGTGTCGCCGGAGATGGCCAGCGAGTTCGATCACCAGTGCTGCTCGTCGGACGGGCGCCCGGCCTAGCATGAGCGAGCCGACAGTAACCGCCTGGATCACGGGCAAGGATAGAAAACCCGGTACCGGTGCAAATCCCGGCCGGTTACCTGAAATCTTGGAAAAAAAATCAGACAAAGTTCGTGAACTGAAATTTGAAATGCGGATTTTGAAAACCGGTTACCGGAAAAATTGGTTAGAAAACTAAAAAATCCTTATGAATAATTGGGTTAGAAAGAAGTGTTATGTTTTTAAGAGAACTTTGAATAGCTAAGATGTCTATTTGAAACTCTGGATGAAGAGAATCTTTAATCACTAGCTTTTTACAAGTCTGCATAGGTGTTGCAACAAAAGAGAACTAATCAGCTATAGCGTGAACAGTCCAAATTAGCTCAAAAAGTTAAGAAAGTAGCTTTCGAGACTCAACCACATATTTGATCATATGTGTCTGCTAATCTGAACTACATGTATATAGAGTAAAAATGTAAAATGAATGACTGGATTGCATGAACTATTTTGGTAAGCATAATACCAAATCCAAGGGAAACAAAATATATAGAGTACTTATGTCATACATACAAATTTGTAAAAGACCAGTGACTTTTGTTTTAGAAACAAACATCAATCCATTGAGGCTTAAGAAGTCATAAATAATAGAAACAAACATCAATCTAGCACAAAAAAAAAAGCCTAAACCAACCTAGGAAGTGCATTACGCAGTCAAAAATTCAAATTTGAAACTGAAATTTCACGGTGATTCTTGTTCACCTAGTCCCCACCCAGAAGACCGGTTATCGTGATAACTAGTCGTTTTTTTCCCTGATCACGGGTGACCGTTAGATCAGCTGTAGGGAGTTTTTGGCTTATTTAGCATGTTTTTTAAATGAAATAGCAAAAATAGTCCCCTGAATGAAATGGCAAAAAATGGTACTCCTACTATACGTAAATGCTGCCACATGCCGCCGATGCAGAGCGCGGCAGGACACATAGCGACCTCCCAGCCGACGGCAGGTCGCCTGTCGTGCACCCAGATCGCGGCAGCAACTGCTGCGTCTTGTGCGACATGTCATGGATGAGTGCACTGCAGCCCCTCGCCGCGACAAGGGTGCTATTTTTATCATTTTATTTTGGAAAAGCTATTTTTATTATTTCACTTAAAAAATAGACTAAATGAGTAACAATAGGCTGTCCGGGGTCTAAGAGAGGCACCCAAAGCATGGCCAAACCCAACCACACGGGCTGGATGCGGCGACGCTCAACAAAACGGGAAGCCCTTCCTCCTAATGTCTTTGCTGCATATTATAAACAGGAGCTGGAGTAGCTCAGTTGGTTAGAGCGTGTGGCTGTTAACCACAAGGTCGGAGGTTCAAGCCCTCCCTCTAGCGTTTTATCTTCTCTTCTTTTTGGCATTCACGCACATCAGCACATGCTTTGGATCCTGTCTACAATCCCTTCTAATTCTATCGGTCATTTTGTGCTTTCTTTTTTTTTTTGCCTGAAAAACTACTACTCAAGGTTCCCTAAAAAAGCGTATCATACAAATAGGCCACCCCCTCAATACCGGAAATGCCGTGTATTTATTTAACAAAAATACGCAAAACACAGGTTACTCCCCCAGTTCACAAGAACTGTTCTTGTCGTTTTTAGATGCGTTTTGCATGCAAACGCCCGGTCAAACGTTTGAGTTTGGATACGTGAAAATAATGTGTAAATTCATCTCGAAAAGTATTTTTAATAATATTATAATTTTATTAGGTTTTATAAATATATTATAATATAAATTAGCTGTCAAAGTTGCTTATTGATACCCAAATCTACGAAATTTTTTTATTAATTAACCTTTTTTTGAATTTTATTTTAAAGTTAACCCTCGACACACTTTATTTCCAATTCTGACCCCTTTGGTCATACCACCATCTGTGACGTGACAAAATAACACTGTCACGCTAGCCTATTTCTAATCAAACTCTTGTCACGCCACTTCCACTGGAAATGGCGTGATAATGTTATTTGGTCACGTCACAACCAGTGGCGTGACAAAAAGTACTATTTTAAGGATTTATCCTGACGTATGACAGTGTTGTTTTGTCACGCCACCACCTATGGGGTGACCAAAGGGGTCAGAATCGGTAATAAAGTGCGTCGGGGTTAACTTTCAAATAAAATTCAAAACAAGGTTAATTAATAAAAAAAAGTTCCAAATCTACATGTTAACTGGAGGGAATATACAAACAACTTCACTTTTCCACCAAAAGCCTAGAACTAACCAGATTACTTGTTACTATACTACCTCCATTTCTTTTCGGCTTATCATTTTAGAAATTAACAAGGTTTCCAATTTCCAATGCACCCCTTTGCCATTACTTTTTGTTAATTTATGTTATAAAAAGTTATTAAAATATAATGACATAGAAAATGCTTTTGATGACAATTATACTAGTATAGTTTTTACATGACAAATCTAAATACTTCCGCTTATATTTATGATCAAAGTTTTAAAAGGTCAATTGCACGCGTTAGAAAACAACAACTAAAAAAAGAACAAAGGTCAATTGCACGCGTTAGAAAACAACTACTAAAAAAAGAACAGAGGGACTCACTTGACTTATCCAAGCACAACTTAGTTTATTGTGCACACACCTATAATAATTTAATGAATCGCAACACGGTTCACTTACAAACATTCACCGCTCCACAAAGAGCGAAAGAAAAAGCCTCAAAGCTCTCCTGGCAAGTCTAACTCGGTAACTTGTATAGCTGTCTGCTGTGCAAGCAGCGTCCTACACTGCAATATGCTATACAAACATCGCAAACCTTCTTACTCTGAATAAACAATAATCTAACCATGTACACTACGGTTACAGGTGAGATGCTACGGCAGATTACATCAACACACCTTCGGCATGGCTACTGTCCATCAATATTTCATTCCTCCCTTCAAACAATAGAGTAGAGGAAAGCATTTAGCTTCACTTACGAACTGAACTGTCATGCAGCTTCCCAATGAGGGGCTGAGGTTACATCAACTACAACTACAACTGAACACTGATGAATCACAGTGAACTTTAACAACCGGGGAACGTCTCGACAAACGGGGCCCATGATGCTCTGTTGGTTGATTGTTCTGAGGTATAATGTATGTACCTTGCAACTGGCAAAGAAATTTCTGACGACAAACATACAGATCAAGAAGATGGAGGTGGCTTGGCTATGTATCATATATAAGCAAGAGAACTCCTGTCGCTGGCAGATTGTGGCCTTCCTCTGGTAGGTGTAGGTGGCCGTTGTATGTTAAGTTCCTGCAGATAATTAGAATTTCACCACCATTGTAAGTTAACTTATTGCTAATCCCGCAGGAGAAGAATAACATGACTTATGATGATTTATAAACTGTCAGAATAGAGATGAATAAGCGCAAAAACAAAAAATCATTCAAATGTCACCATCCATTTAGAGCATAATGCTGTTGGTAAAAAATCCTTGTTCGCAATCAGGTTGATCCATGCATTGCCTCACTAAACAAATGAAAATAAAAAAAGATTCATTCTGACCTGCATCCATGTTGCGTCCATGGCACGCTCAGGGGAGGACTCTGGAGAATTAACAGGTGGTGGAAGTGGATGAATTAACTTTGGAACAATAACTAGTCCCCTGCCCACCACAAGTATGGCCCCAGCATTGTTTGCAGTACCTGGTGCATGCATGATCTTAGCAAAAACTATGTTGCGTACATACATAATAAAATGAGTGAAGATACGTACCACAATAATTAGTTGCTGAAAATAAAGTGATCAGCTGTCCATGAGCGAAACGCTCAAACCCATCCATAACACACTCATGAGCTCTTATGATTAATTGCAATTTGTTACGTTTACAGAATTCTGTTACTCGATCAGGCTGCAAAGTTAACAGGAAATAAGTTAAGCAACAGAGTCAGCAACAAGATTACAATAAGATTGATTGCTGACAAAGAAGAAACAATCATAAGAAAAAATGGACAATATTTAATCCGAAATGGTTGACACTTGACAAACTAAAAGGCAAATAGCAAGCATCCTACAGCAACTGAATCATCATGTAGTCATACCCCAAATGTTACTAAGCCGGGTCCTCGTGCATTTGGTCTCAAACCCTCAACGCTATCATTCTCCGTAGGATCGGACCTGCATTTATACAAGTAGAAAGTATTCAAGAATCATGATATAGATTAATGTAAAAAAGAAAAAGGAAATAGGGCCACCAAGTACCATAAAAGGTCCATGAGGATAATAGACCCAACATCCATTGTGATAGGCCTTTCAAGTTTCTCAATTTGCTCCACAGTGTTTATTGACCTTCCAATGCCACCATGCATGCAAATTATTTTCTTTTCTATCATGGCAGCCAGTGGAAGAAAATTAAACAGTTGATTGAATCTAGTCCAAGCCCATATACCATCACTTTCACCCTACATAAAAGAGTTAGGTCAACTAATGTGCCCAATGTTTCAATCCAGACAAATATATGTAGCACTATCATAACTACCATTCTCTCAATGCATTCAAGGCGGAAGCCAAAAAGAGCATTGATGTCAGCAGCCTCATGATTTCCCCTAATCAAGTGGACATTTTCAGGGTACTCTATCTGCAAAATGTGTTTCCAATGGCTCAGAACTAGCTGTTATACAAAACAGTGTTGCAACAACAGCAAACACATTTCAGGTACCAGAAATCACTACTCACTTTAAGAGCAAGAAGCAACGTCATTGTTTCCAAGCTGTGCTGACCTCGGTCAACATAGTCTCCCAAGAAGAGATAATCAATATACCTGAAAAAAGAAAAGCAAGTGTGTTACGTAAAGGAAAAAACATAAGTTCAATGTTCATGGCGGAATATGATGATAAAATGTACAATAAAAAAAATCAAAACTTTTAATGAACTCTAGTTTCAACTATGCTTTCAAAAAGGAAAAACGAAGTTCAGGAGCAATTACGTTATGTCACCAGCAGTTGACGGAAAACCATATTCATCAAAAAGGCGCATTAGGTCCCCAAACTGCCCATGAAGATCACCAAATACTTTAATTGGTGCTTTTAATTGTAAAACAGTTGGTTCTTGCATAAAAATCTGCTCAGCAGCATAGCATAGCTCGCCAACTTCGTAAGAGTCAAGAAAAAAGGTCCTATCAGCAGGAGCCTTCCAATTCCTTGGCCTAAGTAAGAACGAAATAACCTGTAACAAAACATTGTAAGTAAAATAATTCCTCTCATAAATTCAGAGAAATTAAAGATGGGATCGTACCTTCTTATGCAAACCCTGTGGGGATCTTTGTCTATTTAATGACTTTTTTGATGGATATGACTGGTCATTGCTCGAGGGATGCATTCTTCTGCTTTCATTCTCAAATTGATCCAGTGAAAGCTGTCGGACCAAACATCCTAAATCTCCTACTGCTTCTTTAGCAACTACAACCTTCGACATGAAAGATCAGGAAATAAGGATCATTAAATTGCAGTAAGCCAGTAACTTGATCAAAATCGGCAAAACATACAAAAATCGGCAAAACATACAACTTAAATGAAGTAAAACAGCTGCACTCACAAGGAAAAAACACAGAAATATTTAGGTAAAACACCCAAACTCATTCAAGTTATTTGTACAGCCTATAGTTGAGGAAAAAAGTCCCACAAAACATTTAACTAAGTACAGGAGGAAATTAGTATAGAAGTGCGTGAGCAGGGGGAACAGAAGCTTAGTAGATTACAGAGGGCATATATATTACTACCATATAGGATTGAATTAATTTCTCTTGAGGTAAATTGCTACTCTAATTGAAGCAATTTCTACTCACAAAGTTACCCAGACATTCCCAGCAAATTCTGCAAATAGAATCATAAACTTCACAGCAATTGGAGGATTGCCTTTGAGATGCTTTAAATTTAAATGCTAAAGAAAGGATTGTTTTCCACCCCCAACTAATTTTGTGAGGATGATTTGTCAATATTCAATTTAAGAATGAAAATGGGAAGAAAAATTATCAAAATACATACTGCTCTAGAATGCAGTTTCACATCAGGTTCCAGGGAGCCTCCATCATCTAAATCCTCAGGCATTGGTGAAGTTTCACTCAGTGGGGACTCAGATCCTATTCCCTCTGAAAGACTGTCTTCTGAAGACGCTGCAGATGCTTCCTTTGCAGCTCGCCATGCAGCACTAACAGCTTCAGCTTCGGCAGCTGAAGCCTCTGTCAACATGTCAATTGACTTCTTGTCCGTGCTGGAAATCATGGAAAACTTGTTTAGCTTTCACAAAAATACAAGAACTTTACAAGCACTAGAGAAGATGAGTAAGAAACCTGAAACCAGAAGCTGTTTCATGTCTTGTAGATTGCTGGACAGACGGAGAGTCTGAACGAAAATTATGATTTCTGTTTTGATTTCCCACCCTTGGAACTCTATCATCATCATACATAGATGAAGTAATTTCTGATTGGAAAGGTGCATTCTCGGCAACAAGAAAATCGTCGAGAAGGATATCTGTTGGAAAAGAACTTGTGTCAGATTTCAGCGGCACAAATTCGGTGATGCATCAATCATCATGCCAAAAAATGCACTTGGGATAATCCAAACCTGACATTGAAATGTAACAATACAAACTAATGGAAATGAGGAGCAGAACATTTGCCCATCTGCCCAACCAATTGCTTAAAAAATCTCAGGGCATTGCTATACATAGGAGATCCTATCGTTACGTAATATTAGGATCTTGCTACAATAATGCTGCAGTAGTTCAGATGAAATGTTGCAATTTCTGTAATTATCTGCCAGATTATGAATCTGATTATCTGAACATGTGTGGAATGTCTACACTAAACATATCAAGGTGCCAAACCCACTCCATTCCAAAACAAACTTCAATTTGGTAGTGCCATCTAGTGACTACAAAAGGAAAATACAGTACAGACAACAACGATCATGCTGCCATTTGAAAAGGTTTTCTTGGTTTTGAGATGAAACAACACAACAAGAGGCAGAAAAGCACCAAAATGATATCCAGTATCGGTTACCTCCCCTCAGACCACCATGAATATATATATGAGAGCCAACAGAAGCAGCTGCATGACGACAACGACGAAGTAGATCTGAAGAAGCATCGTGCTCATTTGAAGACTTTAAAGTGCGAGAGGTCACAATGCCATTTCGATCCAACCAGACTCCAGCAGCAGTGTCCAGAACTTCAGAAAGTATGGTACGGTGAGTCCAAGAGAGTAAATAGACATATCTGAATGTAATGGAGCTAAAAGAAGATACACTCACCTGAGATTGCACCCTCTCCTTCAATAGCTCTCCCTCCTCTAAGGACACCACCAGTAACATGCAACCGAGCACCAACAAAGACCTAAAAACTTAGGACAGTCAGGAGAAGCACAGCAAACCAACATACAAACATAAGTGAAGTAGTGAACAAATTAGAGCAATAAGGAATGCAGCATTTTCAATAACAAGCAGATTCATTGTTGAGATCAACAGGTTCTATCAGGAGAAAATTATCCACATCACTTGGACTTGGACATTGATTAGTCATAAACAAAATAAGAAATTAAGCTGTCATGCATCTAGGTAACTTACAGCTGCATGCTGGTATCTTGGAGATGGAGATATCCCTGGAGCTAGAGTCCATTCCCATTGGCCATTTGTATGCATTAGTAGTCCATACGCATCAGAGAGTGGCTGCAAATGCATTGCAATTGTCATCAGATCAATATCAACGTAGAGTCATGTAGCAAATTAATAACATAGACAAAATATCTTAGAACCTCCTGCTCGACCAGCATCTCATGCTTCAAACAAAAATCAAAACTAAGAACCATCGAGCAATCCCAAAGGGATTTCAGTTTTCCAGTTCTAAACTTCCAGTAGTCACCAAGCATGTCCCAAAATATAAGACACCCATTTTACAATATTAACCCATCTTAAGAATTGAGATACAATAACATACACATAATTCCACTCAATTAGAAATCATTTGCATAGCTGCAATTTGTTTTTCAATGTAACAATTGTTTTAGATATATCTACTTAGCTTACTAACATCACAGAGAAGAAAAATTAGAGAAATACTAGTAACATTGCAAAGGAGCTTGACTGCTAAATGACATCAAAACCACTGTTTATTATGGAGATAACACTATGTGGAATATTCCTCAAGATTCTTTTTTAAAATTTACACAAATACCCAAACTCATATCTTCCTCCTGGACCAATATGCCTGCCTGTCCAGCTGCCGCCCCAGGAAGCCCCTTGGTTGCCAAGGCAAGATCCTCCGCCACCATGATCTCCTCTGTGCCTCTGCCTCTTTTGCACAGCTTCTCCAACAGGCACCAAAACATCAGGAGTGATATGAACCTTAGTTCATTAGATAAATACCTTACAGAACGAGACCGGACGGCAACGGCTTGATGGGGAGGAACAGAGGAAGAAAGATGTAGACAGTAGACTGGGGAGACTTTCAATACATTCTTCCTTACATGAATAAGATGCTTACAATATTCATCCTTATACAAAGGATGGACTAATGGGAAACTAACCTTTAGAAACGAATTGATATTCCAGATAACTTGTCAGGACCTGGAAGTAGCGAGACTGAAATGTTCAGAAGTTTCAGAGTTTTGTGGCTGATGTGTCTAACATAAGAGGTCGGCAATCTTCAGAACACTTCGGCGATTTCATTTACAAGGCCAATGAACGGTGGCGATGGACGTGGGGATGTTTAAGTGAGATCTTAGGGACATTGATGCTTTCAGTATTTTACTGTGAATCCCTGTAGACATCAGCTAGCTTGTTGTTTTGGTTTTAATTCAGTTTAATTCCAGTTCATCTTTACTGTTACTTCGATGTAACTCAGCTGTAAAACCATGGCTTTTTATGGCTCTGCTTCGTGAATGGAAAAGCAAGAAAGACAAAGCATATTCTAGTGTTCTTAGTTTAGAGTAAATTAGCTAGAAACCCTAGTTCTATTGCTTCTGATTTCCTCAAATTTCAGATATCTTGTTCCATTTCTAAGCCGGATTCTCTCAGGATCTGACATAACTAATCCTTATTCTAGGAAACTAATCATATATTTAGATAATTTGATTGGCAAGATAACGCCTTCCTAACCCTAGCGTGGGGCCCACTGCCTCGATGCACTACAGTACCAGACATGAACAGTGCGTGTTACAGTGCCGTGAGATGGGGAACACGCTATAGTACTCGCGGGCCCGCTCCATGACAAGGAGGGCAACAACATCATTTTACCCACATGAGTGTTATTTTCCATAACAAACAGTGATCGATGTCAACACATCATTTAGTAGTCAAACTCCTTTACAATGTTATTTCTCTAGTTTTGCTCCTTTGCGATGTTACTAAGCTATTTTTACTTTTTTTTTAAAAAAAAGAAACGATTCCCCCTCTAACATTCAGAAGATAGAACATTATGAAGTGAGATTTGAAAAATGGCATAACTTGTAAATATGTAGGAGCTATCCTAGGGATATAAATCCATCACTAACTAATGTAAGGGTGATTTTTCAATGACATGAAGGTATTACATATATACATACAAAAGTCTCACATTTTTACCATACATACACACAAGAGTCTCACATTAGCAGACCAGAGCTAAACATTGAAATATAACACCATAACAAACAAAATAGGGCCTAAGACCTATCAAACAGTAACAAAAGCAGAAGATTGTACCATCCCAGAAGCATCCCTTCCACCACAAAGTAAAAGCATGCCATCGGAGCGTGCACTAGCAGTAGCATACCTATAGTGATTTAAAACCAACTAAAAGTAAGACAATGAAGATTTATAAAAACAGTTAAAATTCAATGTAGCTGCAATGCCTAAAGACCTTAAGTGCAGTTAGACATTTAAAGCGTGTAGCATTTAAGTACTACATTCTGCATACACCCCATGGCATTTATGCAGTGCAACTGTAACTTTACACCATAAATACCATGCTATTTGTTTTAGAGGGAGATAATTACCATACTATTATGTGCGAAAGTCTATTCCAGTATCAAGTATTAAAAAAAACAGAAAAGCAAACCCTAACATGCCCATAAGATAGAACACCAGAATTTAAGAAAAAACACAGGCTGTTTATACAGTTTTTCTATCTTTCTTTTGACAGGGCTCATATATACAGTAAGAACATAAGCCCAACAAAGATTCAAGAATTTCCAAAATGGAGTAATATTGGAAGTTGGAGCAGTTTGCACAAACAAAAGCCAAAAAATTATAATAATTAACCTCATGGTAGTCTGTCGATCAACAAGGTGGTCTGATTAACTTCAGGCGGAAGTGGCAAAAAGCCCACAGATATTTGGAATAAAAATAAAATAGCATAAAATAATATATGCAACGATGAGCAGTGAGTTGATTCTCCGACTCTCTAAAGTGCATGGGTTGACTTACATTCTCGCTGTAGGTCTATCGCCTTCAGGGCTAAGTTTCTGCCACCTGTATGGTTTCTGTGCTGTGTCCAAAGCCCAAGCATCTGACAAGACCCGCTTTCCTGTACCAAAAGATGCATCATTTGACAAGCCCGATAAGCTGTATCAGACTTGCTAATCTTGATCCCATGAGAAGGCCAGAAATAAGCAACTCGCAAAACATCTTCAAATGGTTCAGGAATTTAGGCTACTTGAAAAGTAGAATATCTAACAGGGTAACACCACTTGGTTGAACTATAATCATAAGCTATAAGTAAACTATAGTTTTGTTACTGACAGACAGAGAACTGAAAATGTTCGAATCTATTTCCAATCAAAGAGCTTTTTCCCCCCAATTAAACATTATTCCAGTTGCAAGTTTATTTTTACAAATTAAACAAATGCAAGTGAAATTATTATACCCAATTTTCTCTTCTAATTGCACTTTTGTCTGAAACTGTCGTTATTTTGGGAGAATTACATGTATATGATTACATATTGTGGAGAACAGTAACCGTCTAACCAACATGCACAGGTATCATAAAAGGGTGTTGCTAGTCAAAATAAAATGTCCTTCCATAAAATAGTAAGAAAGTGTAGTGCCATAGTAACTATTGCAGAAATACAATTCAGCGAATTTTGCAGCTAACAGCTAACCGTCATTTCCCGAGACTGTCACAAGGTAACGCTGAGCAACCAAATCCATGCAATGACCATAGCGAGGACCAGGCCCAGCCCCCTGAACAACGACCCTGCATCGAATGGCAGAAATGGAAAGATCACATCCCCATGCAACGATCAACCCAAAAAAGGAAAGCGCATCCACAAACAAACAAAAGTAGTATCTTTGCCGTTCACCTGTGCCATTTAAACTTGTCGTTTGTAAGGTCAAGGACATAGAGATCATCCGTCGAGTGCCCCGCTGGTCCAATCCCACCCTACACCAACATTGCATCACTCACAGCTGAACTAAGTTGGCAGGCGCCAAATCGAAATTCAAAGATCCCAAGTTCCTAATACCTGGAAAACAACCATCGTGCCCACAGAACCTGCAGCATGTGCAGCCCTCGGCGACGGAGGATCTCCAACTGGATGTAACCTGCAGCCATGTAGAATTTAATCCAACTTTTTGAATCCATCCCGCCCGCTTAACAAATGATGTTAAGCAAAGCAACTGAATGGATGGAAAGCATATGATTCTACACAATTGCGAGTGGGCTCAAACATAACATACAGATTTCACCACACTTAACCCAACAAGACACTGAGCACAACCCATACACATACAGAATCTACGAAATTGGACTCAGACAAGCTATAAAAGAAGAGGAGAACTCGAAATTGAGCTAAATTTCCGCCTCCTAAGGAAGCAGCACAGCAAAATCTAAAGACGAGCAGCGGCCGCACCTTGTCCACCTGCGCTTCTCCACATCGTACGAGTGCACAGAGTTCGTCACCCCGCGAGCCCTTCAGTTCAGACCCAAAAAAACCACCATTAGAGCCCCAAAACCAGCATACCAGAGGGAGAAAGCTCAAGCAAAGCGTCCGCGCGAAACGGGAGCACCGAACTGATGCCGGGGAGGCCGGAGGAGGCGCCAGCCTCGATGGCGGTGGCTGGTGGGCGCGACGGCCGTGAGCGAGTGGCCGCACCTGTACCCCGGCGCGTCGTCCCCCACCCCCTCCCACCCCTCCACCTCCCTGTACGCCGGCGCCGGCACCACCCACGCGCCCTTCCCCGCCGTCCCCATTCCCTCCACCTCCACCTCCTCCCTCCTCGCCGCCGAAACCCTAGCTCCCCGCGCTAAACCCCTAAGCCACGGCCGCCGCCGCCGCGTCAGCCGAAGCTTCGGGATCCGAGGTGTGGAGTGAGAGAAGACAGAGATGGGAGTAGTGGGATTCGGGATGGACGGGGAGACGAGCGAGCGAGGGTGGGGAATTTGGTGGGGCCAGGGTGGCGGTGGGAGGGGGTTAATATGGTGGGGCCTGGTGTCGGGGGGAGGGGGGTAGTGGGGTGGGGTGCGGGTGCGGGTGTCGGGGGAGTCAATGGTATCGCTGTCAGTAACAGCTCAGAGGTGGGGAAGGACGTCGCCACATCGGGGGGGGCAGTAAATGGCAGGCGCAGCCTCCGCCGGGTGGGCTGTCACCGCCGCCGTCTGGGTGGGCCGGCTTTAACTAGTTGTTTTTTTGGATGGGTACAGTTGAGAAAGGGTTTCTTCTTTTGGAATATGCTCGGAAAAAATTAGGGACCACTTTCTCGCTTGTAGCAACGCCAATCAGCCGGCGGCGGGGAGAGGAGGTGGTGCAAGATGGTGGAAGCGCGATGGGTAGTGAAGGCCTCGAGGCTAGTCGATAGGGCGGGGGTGACGCTTGAGTTGAAAGCGGCGATAGCGTGGAGGAAGAAGAAAGTGGAGCAGGGGCGATCCCAGCTATCGGGTAAGGCTGGGCGGCCGTCCAAGGTAGCCGGTGTCAGCTCCCCCCACTCCCCGGCGTCGACGGTAGTGAGCCATTGAAGACAGCAGCTCGATCTAGCGATGGAGGAGGCACAAAACTCCCAAAGCCCAAAAGCCCACACCAGTCACCACACCAATACGCCTTATCACTCAATCCCTCTTCTAGAGTTCTAGTCTTCCCCCAAATTCTAACCCTAGGCGCATGCCATGAGCAAGAACAAAAGCGAAGGTGGCGTCTTTGTCGAGGCGACATAAAGCTACTGGGCTAGAAGCGACAGGCGAACCCCAAGAAAGACAGTGCCTACTTTGCTTGTGCTCGTGTGGGGCGGCTCGGCGTCTGGGTGAATGCGCAAGTGGCAGGCCAAGACGCCTCGAGGCCACGAGGGGCTTCAGGGCACCAGAGGTGCGTAGGTCCGATGCGGCTCGGCCCGCAGTGGCGCCATTCGTCGGTATATGCTTATCTTCTTCTCATGAAAACTCAAAAGTCTTTTTTCTATAAAAGGCTGAGATTTTGTAGAGATGTTTGGGTTGTCAGGTTCTTGTCGTCCTTCAATCAACAGTCTTCTGTGATTTTTCTCGATGTAGATGAGTTCCATGCTCTAATTTAGGATGTGTCAGTGTTGGGTCGAACGGATTTCATTCGACTGTAGAGAGGATTTTTGAAAGCAATGGCCTTTGTTATTCTTCTCTTATGGAAATCCAATGCTAATTAGTACTTGATTAGGTAATAGAAACTAGAAAAAATAGAATTAGTCTTTGCAATTTTGATTTCTAATAAATGAATATGTGCAGTAGGAGCCGCAGGTGGAGTCTTAAAGACTGACTTAAACCCATGAACTTTTGTTTACAATATCCCATACTTAAATTTGCATATGAAGATAATAAAAAGGTAAACAAGAATTCGATATATGGATATTTAGGAATTTTGCTCAATCCTATCCGATATTGTAGCTTTTTTATTGCTTTCGGTATACTACCAGGGTGATGGTAACTTAAAGAGTGTGTATTTACGTTGTTATTACGTATTAGTCATGGTCCACTCCACCCTAGCTTAGATTTTTTCCTAGATCCGCCACTGAAGTGGAGTGTGGTCGTGCGAACTCACTAGAGTGCGAGTTAGGGTGTGTTTGGATGGAGGTACGAAGTTGAACGAGATGGATCAGTTCAAACGGATGGGATGATCCTGAATGGAACGATACTAGTACTGTGTTTGTTTGATTGGATGAGATGATACAACGTTTTGTTTGGTTAGTTGTATGAACAGAGAGAGAGAGAGAGAAGGAAGGAGGTGGCGAGAGAAAATAGGGAGGGACAGTCGTGGCGAGAGCTCTCGGCATTGGCGACGAGGAGTCATGGAGAGGATGGAATGACCCCAAAAAAGGGTCCCCGCGGGAAAGAGGAGTCCAGGGGTGGCGGCGGAAGGCGGAAGGCTAAACACAACGGTGGCGTAGCTACTCCCGGCGGTGGCGGCGCCGCCGGAGGGAAGGAGGGGGAAGATAACGTGCGCACGAGCTCCAGGGAGGCGAGGGGAACTCACCAAAGACAGATTTGATGCAGGCGGAGGGCATCGGGTCGAGCTAGGCTGCGTGGTGAGGCGGCGAGGTGGGTTCGCCGTGGCTAGAAGTGAAGCAGCCGGCCGAACCGGCTCGAGCCAAGCTCGCCCAGGCTCGGTCTGATCTCCGGCTCGGCTCGTTTGGAAACGAGCTCGAAAGCCGGCTCGGCTTGGCTAAAAAAAAATTCGAGCCAGCTCGCGAGCTCGTTCAAGCCAGGGACCCCCCATCCCAGTTACAGCCAAAGGTCAAGCAATGAATTGGCACAAATCTACCATATATTACAACCAGCAAGTCATGCAAACTGAAGATATCTAAATTTTGTCTACACATCCACCATCTATAACCAAGAAGGCAAGAACCAACACCTAACCAGCATCACTAATCTAAGCCCTTAAAATGCCATCTCAATCATTCCTATGAGCGCCTTCAGGGCAGAGCCAGTGACAATCGGCACATCGTCACCATCATACTCGTAGGCGGTGAGCACTGAGCAGCTAGCGGACCTCGAGGTCGACGAGCTGGAGCAGCTCCTCATCAATCGTCATCGACCCGGTCCTTCTTGTTGAGGAAGACAACAATCTTGGGGACACCGACCTGCTTGGCGAGTAGGATGTGCAGCTCCTTGGTTTATGGTATGGGGCCGTCGGCGCCGGAGACGACGAGGATCGACGGTGGCTGTGTTGATGGTGATGCCGCAGGCGCGCTCCTCTTGGGCTACGTCGATCTCGTCGTACTTCTTAGGCGCGCTGCCCCCACCGGACGCTAGCACCGAGCACCATGGTGAGCGCCGCCGTGAGGGTGGTCTTGTCATGGTCAACGTGGCCGATGGTGCCGATGTTGATGTGTGGCTTGGTGTGCTCGAACTTGCCCCTTGCCGCGCGCACCACCAGCCAAGCGAGGTGGAGAGGCGGGGCTTGGAGGAGGAGGTGGATGGCAGGAAGAGGAGGGAAGTGGAGGCGAAGGCGAGGGAGGCCATGGCTTCCTTCCTTGGAGGCAGAGGCGGAGCAGGAGGAAATTTGGGGATGGATTAGATAGGGAGAGACGAGAGGCGAAACAGGAAGAATGGGGATAAGGCCAGGTGGAGCAAGAGGAATGGGGATAAGGCCACAGGGCGCACGACCACTCGGGCGGCGTAGGCGCAGCGCAGGATTGCTCGATTGGCCCTTCGTGGGCCGCTCGAGCCAAACGGCTCGCCGAGCGGCTCGAGCTCGGTTCGTTTTTTTTGCTGAGCTGAGAACAGGGCTCGGCTTGGCTTGAAAAATAACGAGCCCGAGCCGAGCCGACTCGAGCTCATAACGAGTCGAGCTGGCTTGCGAGACACGAGTTTTTTTCCCAGTCCTAGCCGTGGCGGCGGCGCTACGGAGGACGGGAGCAGACATGGGTGGTGGGGAAAGGAAGAGGGAGGTGAGGGGATGTTTGGGTAGGAAGGAATTGGGGGAGGAACTCATCGGACGAAGAATGGCGACCGTGACGGCAGGTCTCGGCCGGGGTTGGAGAAGAAGACGATATTCGGTCCTCCGGTGGATGCAACATGAAATCAAGTGAGGGGAAATGTAGAGGAGGTCTTGGAACGCATTTTGACGCAAAAAGGAAGGGGGGAAGCTCACCGGATTCGATGGGGACGGCGGAAGGCGGCTGATCGGTCTTGATCGGCCGGCTTGGGTTGAGCCCGATGAGGAAGAAGATCAGGGGGGAGGCAGCAGGGAGGTTGAGGGAGCCGAGGTGACGCTTGGCGCGGGCCGGGCTTCATCGGAGCGGTGGCGTGGCGCGGGTCCAGGCAAGAGCGAGAGCGAACCGTGTGGTTCGTCTGAATTTGTCGAATGGGATGATACAACATCAAACGGGATGATTTCGTACGATTCAACAAACCAAACGCATGGATGGGCTCATTTCTTAAACCAAACCATCTTGTTCAGCTCCGTACCTCCATCCAAACACACCCTTAGTTGTCATCGAAAAGATTTTAAAAAAAATGAAAATAAATAGTCGATTTTTTTTTTACAAAACTAGACACATGTCACCAATTCAATTGTGCGACAGGGAGGTGCCGCCATTTCAATTGATAATAAGGACCCTGTCACCGATTGAATTGACGGCAGTCTCCTGTCGCCAATTGAATTGGCGATCTCCCTGTCGCCAATTCAATTGGCGATCTCCCTGTCGCCAATTCAATTGGCAACAGGGGTCTAGTTTTGTATTTTTTTCGACTCTTTATTTCTGTAATCCTTTTTTAAATGTATTATTAAAAAAATCCCACCGAAAATCGTATTATGCTTTTATGAAAGCATTTTGAAAAGGATATTACATAATTACATGTGGTAAAATAACTATGGTCACCTAGCTATTTTCCCGCTCGCCACTGATATAATTGCTCGCTATCCTTTTTTGCAATCTGAAATTGAAGTATGTAGGGAAGTCATCGGTGGTCCTGTAATGGTACATCTAGTAGACCATTACCCTCAGTCGTAGAAGCTTCAATAAATCAAATAGATGAAATAGAATAGAATCATTTAAATAAGCAAAGGGGTTGCCTAAAGCAGAATCAAAAAACAATTACGAGGCCGCATAAAACGACATCTAGCACAATACAGCACTAACCTACACCTGAGCAACCGATGCAATGTCCCAAGAGGCACAGATATCACCCGAGCGCTGCACAAACCACTGCTAAAACTGGAAAGAAAAACAGAATTAGTGCCATTGAAGTAACATGTTTTCCAACTCCAAGAGTTAAGATTTGCATCATCCTATAAGCTATCAACTCGCATCAACAATGACCAGTGGCGAATCCAGGATGAAAAACGAGGATGGGCTGAACCGCTCGAAGCCTCGAATGACTAAATTAATTTGTAACAAATATAGTCTTGTATTTTTGTGCAATCAAATTCATAGTTTCATACATAAATAAAAGCAAAACAAAAAAAAGATAAATACAATAAAAGTACCTTGATAATGAAAAGTGCATCCCCAAAACATGTAAATATGGTTCCAGTAGGTAATAATCTGTACATCAAAATTAGAAAAATTAGTAATACAATAGCAAATTATACTTAAATGATCATGAACATTCAAAATAAAAGAACCATACCACTAAGACGCTAGCTTGAATCACGACTTTCACGAGGCAAATTCATTCTGCGATTTTTCATGCCTTGGAAGGATCTTATGATTGTTTCATCATCAATAGATCTAAATATATCTCGCTCGGTGTAGCACACCATCAAATCATTCAGCCACTCATCCGATACCTTGTTGCGCAAATCTGCTTTGATAATATTCATTGCCAAAAATATTCTCTCAACAGATGCCGTTGCCACTGGAAGGATCAATATCAGCTCGATGAGACGATATACCAATGGAAAAGTTCTATCTTTCTTTGTTTCAACCATCAATTGAGAAAGTTTTGAAATATCGTGACATCCATGGAATTCCTCACTTCTCCTAATGTTGAGAATGAAGGTTTGAAGCTGATTTCTTAACAAGAATCGGTTAGCCACCGTGAAATCATCAGCATAAATCTCAGCAAGTCGAATAAGCTTATCAACATTAAACTTAGAGAATGAGTCGTTTGGATCAAGACAAGACATGCATACCAATAACTCCGAGGAAACTTCATTGAAGCAATGATTCATCTCATTCATAGTTGCATCAAGAGCAGCATTGAAAATGTCAACTTTGTAGTAATGATGTTGAGTCACGGTATGCTTCCGACGTACAAATTTACCCATAACTCCAATGACATCATTTATATTTGGCACAAAAATCTCATATGCCTCACAAAAGCTTTTGACTTGGTCGAACAATGGCTCCCACCCATTGTCCCTCATATCTTGTAAGCGTTCTTTCACATCCTGTATCAAGCCTATAGCTTCAACGATGTCTTGATGCTTCCTTTGTAAAGCAAGTGATAGCTCATTTGTTATGCTCAACAATGTTATCAAAAAATGCATGATGAATACAAATTGAAAGGATTCCGTATTTTTCATCAAACCTCTTTGCTCCACCAAGACTTGTGTTTTGACAAGCATCTTCACTTATAAGTTCTAGCACATCCACAATTACCTCCCACATTTGGTATATCTGAAGCAATGTTTTGAGATGTGTGCCCCAATCGAGTATCTCCGTGTCTAGCTAGGTCGATTCTGATGCACTGACTCTCCAAAGAGATATGAAACAATTCTCCAACTTGTCCAACAAGATATCATGATGCTTTTCAATCAATATATCTTTTCTCTTGCAAGATGCACTAACAGTCGTAACTATTAGGGGAACATAGTTGAAGAAATCAGAAATAGCTCTACTATAACCTGCAACAGTGACAACCACCAATTGTATCTGATGGGCGAAACAATGGATATAGAAAGCATTTGGATTCTCATCCCGAATAAGTTTTTGCAAGCCATTAAATTCTCCTCTCATATTTGAAGCTCCATCATAGCCTTGCCCATGAAGCCTAGAAATAGGTAAACCATGATGATCAAGCAAACCAACTAAAGCACCCTTCAATGCCGCAGATGTACAACTTGTGATATGCTTGATAGCAAGAAACCTTTCCATGACCTTCCCTTGATTGTTCACGAATCTGCAAGCCACAAATTTTACAAAGTTAGAACAATATATAGTACAATATAACAATGTAAAAATTGTATGACTAAAAAAGAGATGTACAACAAACCTCACAATCACCGCCATTTGCTCCTTTATTGATACATCTCGAGACTCGTCAATAAGCACTGCGAAATTCCTATCTCCAATCTCATCTTTAATCACTTTTGTGACCTCTTGTGCGCAAGCTTTTGAAAGATCTTTTTGAATATCTGCACAAGTCATAACTGCATGCCCGGGAGCTGTATCAAATGCATACTTCACTTCCTCCTTCTTATCCTTGTACCAATCCAACAATTCTTTGAAATTACCTTTGTTGATGGAAGTGGAGGATTCGTCATGTCCACGAAAAGCTTCACCTTGCGCTATGAGATACCTTGCACAATCTAAAGATGCAGTCAAACGAATTTTGTATGCAATTTCGGCCTCCTTACTGTATGTGCTCATTTTACTAGATACACTTGACCGTTGATTCTTGAAGTCATCACACTCACCTCTTGCGATGTTGTGGAAACTATTTGGACCACCAACATGTTTATTGAAAGCATCTATAGCCGTCTTCCAACGAGAGAACCCAACTTTTATAAATACATCATTACCAAATGTGTTGGGTTGTGACTGTTTCTTGAAAAGATAACAATAGAAATAAAAAGCGGCATCCTTTTCCACACTATATTCTAACCAATCAAACTTACTAAACCATGATTCTTGAAAGGATCTCCACACTTTGCCATCCAATGTCTTCGGAAAGGCATGCCCAATTGCTCAAGTTGGACCATTTAACAAATATGTCCTCCTCACCTCATCTCTAATTTCATTTGTAAAATCTTCTATTGGTATGCGATGCGTCGGATCGGCAATAATTTCATCCGGATTAAATTCTAGTCGAGGCTTCTTTGGTTGAGTTGCGCTCTCATCGGTTGGGGGTGTGCTACTTGAATTGTTTGTGAAATAATTACGCAAAGTTCGTTTCTCCATTATTGCAAACCTATAAATAATGAATTAATGGCTAATTGAGTATATATATACCATATTACCACACTATATCAAACATTCAAACTTACTAACAATTAACAAATAATGAATGAGTAATTGACTAATGACTAACAACTAACAAGTAACTAGTAGTAGTATATACCGATTCTTGATTGGGACTTGGAGGGCGGCAATCAAGAGTCAACAAATATTAATATCAATCAAGTTATCAACTCCAGTCTCAAACTCAAGAGCCAAGCGCCCAGATCCAGCCGAGTCACAGAGAGCCTCCTCGGTGGCGGGCGGGCGTGGCCAACCAGTCAATCGGCAGCGTGGTGGCGTCTTGGCGTGGCTCCTCCTCGGCTCCTCCTCCGGCCGCCCTCCTCGATCCTCCTCCTCCGGCTCCGTGACTCAGCTCCTCCTTGCCTCCTCCGGTCGGCCCGCCCTCCAGCCTCCTCCTCGGCTCGAGCTCGGCTAGACCCGTGGCAAGCCTTGGCCATGTGATGGCGCTCCGCCGCGGCCTCCCTCTGGTGGCGTGCTCCCTTCCTCTCACTTAGGTGCTCGATTCATTCACTCGATTGGGGATTTTAGGGATTTTGGGGATTTCGGGTTGGGGATTTGGGGATTCACTCGATTGATTCAACAGGAACTGTCGTGTGGGACCGGTGGCGGTGGGGGACATGGGTTGGGCCTGGGCGCCTGGCTGCTGAGCTTCGCTGCTTCGGGCGGGCCTCCACAGCAAGCATCTTCTTCTTCATTTGGCAAGGTCAAGACGCACAGCCATGGCAGCTCCCGCTCCGGAGTCCGGAGGTTGTTGAACTGCTGGTGGGGGTGGGGGGGGGGGTTCCGCCGCCCGGTGGAGTGTGGGCTTCAGCCTGATGAAACTCACCCGGTGAATTCGCCCCTGACGATGACTACCGTATGAAATGGCGTACTACATGCTGAGCATAAAACCCGATGCTGCGCAGATGACCCGATCTAGGCAATATCGCCCTGACTCTTCTAAAAAACAGGAATACTCAATAAAATAATACACATGCATGCACCAAAGGGTCTGGGAACTATCACCTCTTGCCTGTTTGATTCCGGTGGAAATAAAATAGCTTATTAGTTTGATTCCGGTGGAAAGACTGCATATGCTGTTTAAGTGGGAAAAAAACACTAGCTGCTGACAATAGCTTGTCCACAAGGAAAGAAATCAGGAACGTCATAACACAGAGGCTCGTAGCTCGTAAAAGGGAGCGATGAGAAAGCTGAAATCCTGGGATGGTCTGAAACTCTGAATTCTCGTACCGATGTGCTGCAAAGCAAATGGAGCTAAGCAAACATTTTTGACGGGGATGATTTAGAAACCAAACCTGCGAGGCAGGAGGTAGCAGCGCGAGGTGGGAAGGCGGGGATGTCAGGTACGGCCCAGGTGTACTAATGTAATGTTCTACACATTGTACCACATGAATTAGGCGAATATAAAAACGAGCAATTAAAACAGCAGCAAAGGTGTTCACAAATCACAAAGTTGGTTTTGCATAGTTGATAACTTGATATACCTATATATTCTTAATTATTTGGTCATTTATCACCTTGCTAAAAAAAGATAACCTTATGGTAATTTATCACCATATAAAACTTAAGTAAAAACTCAAATGGGGCTGAGGGAAACAAAAGAATAAATTTCACTCACCTGGCCAGGATGCAACTAACTTAATTGTGGTAGTAGCCCTTTTGTTTCTTGATCATCCGATCTCGAGCCACATTCAACTGACATGAAAGCAAAACATCAAGAGCAAGAAAATCCAAGTAAGCACGCTCTTCTGTGTGGAGAAGGAGAAAGGGAAGTGGCCGTAGAAGGAGAAGTGGAAGAAGAGCTACACCCTTTGTAGTGTGGAAGGATGCAACCACCCAGCACGCATGCTCGTTATTGCTTTCAACTATCGTGCACTCAACCTGAGCGGTTGGAAGGAACGTGTTGTACGGTCGAGGAAGCTGGGTACAACATCGTGAGCTCGACGGTTGGATATGTGTCGTCCACATCGATAGATGGGGGACGATGGCTAGATGTTGGGCGGTACGACGCTCGTAGTGACGTGAGCCTTAGGAAGGGGCGGGGGCGGAGGCGGAGGTGTCGGGAATCGATTTCGCTAGGTGGGGCCAGCGCGAGATGTTGTGCAGTGTCACGACCTTGACCACCGGGAGGTCCCGAACAGTCCCAGGAGCACCCCGAAGTGAGGTCCCGAGACGGTCTGGACCTCAGGGAGGTCGAGAGGCCTAACCCGGGAGCACCCCAAAGGAGGTCTTCTGAGACGACCGGACCTCAGGGAGGTCATGGAAAGTCCCAAGAGGACCCCGAAGGGAGGTCCCGAAACATCCGTGCACAACCGAGCTAGTCCTAAGGACCAACAACTGGCTCATACAGTAAACAAAAGTGGTAGCATCCATCAACGCAACTATATTAAAATACCGACATTGTTGTTTACAAGGGTGAATTAACAGCCAACAAGCAAAACACAGCGGAACAAGAGCGGAGTGGTCCACACGATTCACCACAGGCAATCGTCTGGAGGTCACAGCCTAGTCGTCCTGGAGGTCTTCTAGCTCATCGAAGTCGTCCTCTCCTGCTCAAACATGTCAAGCAAGAGTGAGCACAACAACCGTGCTCGCAAGTCACACCCGTCAAGTAACATATTGAATGCATGCATACAAGGATATTTCAAAGGAGGTCTTATAGGGTTGTCTTTGCATAAAGCCATGTTTCTCTTCAAATACATGTACTAAGTTCTAAAGCAGCTATACAATAACTAGAATTCATTTTATAAAACTCAGTTTTATAGTTGGATAACATTCATCACAAGTGGTGAAGGATACCCTCCTATCACAAGACTCCCCGTCCAAACTGTGACGCCCCGTGTCATTACCCCAAGGGTAATCACACTTAGGCATACGTATTACTATTCGTTTGCTCAGTATAACACTGCTCCAACGGATAGTAAGTCTTTACCAGAGTCACGCGGCAGAACAATAAGATAGAAACTGTACATTTTTATTCCAGCAATAGCCACGTAAGGCTATGGTTCTTAGTACAAGTATTATACAACTACAAGAGGAACCTCTCCGCTTCTCTCGCCAGCCTTGAAGTATCGGCTGCCTATTCGTCCCACGCGTCAAATATGGCGCCCACATCGCCCTGATCCTCGTAGTCAGTGCCATCTCCTCCTGCGATTGCTCCAGTACCTGGATGTCCTTTGTCCCACTCGGGATTGCTCCTGACCGGACTAGGATCTACAAAGGAGAATACTAACAAGGTTGAGTACACGAGTGTACTCAGCAAGCATTAATAGCAAAGAATGCACTAAATGAACTATCTCTATTGGTTATCACATTTTCTATATCATCTCTTTTTTGAAAATAATTTATTAAAACATTAGGTGGCAAAATTTTAATACTGAAAATACTACTTGTCACTCGGAGAGAGGAAAAACCCCTAGTGGTTCCCGTAGACTCTAATCCAGGAGACTGACATGAATTCATGATTTTGTTTAGCACTGCGCAGGCTTTGTACTACTTTACCCATAGCTATTCTGAGCTCTCTGCAAACTGGGTCCACTGCATTTCCTTTGATGCAGTTTCGAGATCAGAATACAGAACGTTTTCCAGGTTACATGATCAAGTCTCCACCCATTACTTTCCGTCGATATTGATTTAGTCACGCTGCTGACCTCGTCATACACCGAGTTCCAGTAATGTTGGTTGGGGCAGCTTCTATCCTGTACCTAACACTCCACCTTAGCGCTATAGCGCCTTGGATCCCCCACTTCCGGTCTCTCCTCACGGTTCTGGGTTTCTCCATTTGCCATCACACATAATACTTACCCGATGTGGAGAGCAAAATCACGTAACAAGGCAGCATTTTCTGCCCGCCAAAACAGGAAAATGATTGGTACTGAATTTACGGCTTTTGACCGAGTAAGAGTTTTGTTTGTCCTTATATTATAACCATATGTAAAAGGGAGCCCACCTCTTACCTCATCGTCGTCGTCGTTGTCGCGTTCCCTGCCAGGGCCCCCTTTTACCCACCTATTAATTCTCATTTCTTTCTTTCTTCCTCGTTCTCAGTTCTTTCATATGCATCTTAATCATTTTCATCTCAATCATTGATTCAAGTTTCGAGAAAACAATTTTGATGCAATAAACATATAATACAGCAAAATACAGTTTACATTTAAGATAACTATGTTTATATTCAAGAGAATCGCTTGCCTTCCTGGATGTAGGAAAGGTTGGTGTTGACGAAACTCTGGTTAGCTGCTCCCGTCGGTGCTGGTTCATCTTCTGTAGCAACACGGTAGCACAAATAATAATATAAATAAATACATAGTTGATTTTGAGTGATATTATGGATACATAAGTTAGTGGCTTCTAACTTGTTAGCATGTTTTTACTTAAATAAAACATTTCGAGTCCTAAGCTAAGTTAGCACTCCCCTTTATAGCCGTTCTACTGCTTACTCGTGCTATGGTCGAAAAACCCGAAGTTCATGCTTAAATAAACCAACAAGACTAAACACAGCCCAATAAGCCCGACTAAATGCCAGCGATGCACAAGATGCCACTCATACAAATTAACTTGCGATTAACAGGACTAACAACAACTCAATTAATTTTAGCAACAAAACAACATATTGATTTTAGGTTGGTTAATACGAAAAGACCTAAGTTAAAACATTCATTCACAAAGCTAAGCAGTTAAAACTATTTTAACTAAATGCTAAAAGCTAATGCTATAGGCATCAAATAAAACCGATTATTAGCATTACACACCTCAATCAGATTTTCCCCAAGCCCAACCCTCTAGTCCGAGACCTTCCACTAGCCTTAACCTCACCCTTCTTCTTTTCTTTAACCGGCCAACCCAACCCAATCACACACACACATTCCAGATCCATTCTTTCCTCCCCAAGTCTTGCTCTCTCTCTCTCTCTCTCTCTCCCTCTCTCTCTTTCTCCCAACTCGCCTGCGTCATGCCAACCTCCTCTGCTGCCCTTGTCTCTCTCTCCAATGGCCCAGGCTCGGCAGTCCACGTCACCCTTGCCAGCCTTAGCCACCATGGCCATGGCTGCTGCCCTAAATCTTCCAGCTCTCCATGGCCTCCTCTGGTGCCGCCCAAAACTCCAGCCCCGCCCTGCTCAGTTACTTTGGCTCCTCCGGTTCCTTCGACGCCCCTCTTGCTCTCATGTAGCTGATGGCCCTGCCTTGCTTTCGGCTATTACATTCTGCTTGGCAGGATCTCTCTCTGGTCCCCTAGCCCGCCCGTGTCTTGCCTCCACCGGCTCGGCCCGTGGCCACCGGCGTCTCTGCTCCTTTTTTGTTCTCTGGCCGAGCATGCTACTCTGTGATGGAAATACTGAGGGCATATGGTTGTACATGACATGGGTGAGGATATATCTGTGGGTTGTGCTCTCTGCGGTTTGGATGGTTGATGGTGATGAGGCTTGGTTGTGGTTGGGCAATGGTGCTTGGCTCCAGCGGAATGGGCTTGTGGCTTGCTTGAACTCTTGGCAGTGAGCTTTCCTAGGCTTGCTCTCATTTGTGGCTTTGAGGTGCTCTTGGTGGGTTGTTGCCTTTGGCTTAGAAGAAAGGAGATAGGAATGGCTTTGTGTGAAGCCGTCTGAGAAGCAAAGAGGAGGAATGTGGCTTTATGTAAGGGGGGATGGTTTCGGCTGTCTTACGAAGAAATGAGGATGAGTGCTATGACAGGGGGGGTGAATCTTTGAGGCTGGCTGCGAGTGGGCATTTGACTAGCATGTTGGCCTCATGTGCTTGATTTTTTGGATGGCTCGATGAATGTGTCTTGAGTGGGGGGATGAATCTCATAGCTGGCTTTTATCCCCATTGGCCTTGTGCGTTATTGCTGATTTGTGATATGCTGATGGATCTCTGGTCCAAAGGATGCTTTTACTATTGTGGGCTTAAAGACTTTTGGTCTAAAGGTGTGCTTTGGGTCGGTTTTCGGATATTGGCTGAGGTAGGTCTGAAAAATATGGGTATCGGTTCTAATATTGCCAGGTGATGAGGCCCACAAAAGGCGAGATGGTGCCACTACCCTCGGGTGGTCGAGAGCCTCAATGACCTTCGTAAAGAATATGACGGCAATCTTCCCCTTCTTTCAATCCTTACTTTAATAATACTCTGCTTGCTCCTCTCTAATGGTACTGGTGGATAGTGGTATACATGCAGGTTTCGGATGACTAATATGACACAAGGGTTTGATGGGCTGACGGTCAATGGGCAAGGGTTCAAGGAAGGCTTCGGCGCTATGCGATGTAAGAATTTATATTGCAATTTAATTAAATGATGAAATCATATTTTGATTGGTTGTAAAGCACTCTTGTAAACACTTCAATTATTGCCTTACTTATCTAATGGAAAAGGAAAAATGCAATTTAGTTATGACTTTGATTCTACTGCTCTACTGGAGAATGCAAGGGACCATTGTAATGAATGATGAGATTGAAATGGATGCTGGGATAATGATTCTAATGACTATTAATGAAATGCTTGCGAAAAGAAACCTGAATACGCCAACGAGCTGATATCAAATCGGTTGCTTAATAATGATCTAACACTACCGTTAGCTTACTGCTAAGACGAAATTAATTACCACCAATTACCGATTACCGCTATGCGATTAGGTCTAAAGAAACGCGGGTTCTCATACAAACCCATTTGGATAGACATCAAAAATAGTTTAACAAAGTCTTTCGAAAATAAAACCAAGTCTAACTTTGAGTGGCTTTGCTAGCATGTCCATGACCGTGGACATGGCTATTTGAATAGATTTACACTCTGCAGAGGTGCACACTTTACACACATGACATGATTTCTCTAGTTTGCTTGGCATCCGTCGATACCACCACTCATTGCCAAAGGTAAGTGGCCTAGAGATCATGACAAGGCCTTTACAATGCGTCATTACACCGTAGCCCCCCTCGCTAAGGTTTCGCCCCCTTTAGATAGAAACCCGCAGGGTCTGGGCCCCCTCTTGCGCCAGGTGGGACTGACATAGGTCATAACACGACTACCCACCGCACCAACAGGAACGACCATGATGGAACTTTGTACATTAGTTAGCCAGGTCCCCTCCCCATTCTCAGGACATGTGGTTGCACAATGTGGCTAGCAAGATGCGGCTCGAAGACCGGTCCTTAACTGACCTAGGCGACTTCCAACAAACCCTAGGCCTCAACCATATCCTGGTTGATCCCGTGTATGAACATGCACCCATCCAAGCAACCAATTCGCCCAAGTTCAAACCGATTTTCCTTTTTCTTTGATTTCCAAAAACATTTTCAAAGCTTCTAGGATAACCCAATGTCATGGATTAAAACATTTAGACAACATTGGCCTTTTGGCAGTAAAACTCCCAAATCAAGATTTTTGGTCTATGCTTGACTAAGCACGAAGTTTTGAAACATGCTAGTTCATACTATTGTACCAACTAGCTCTTTACTAGGGTGACAAGGGGTGATTGAATCAATAATCAAGTTCGGTTATATCAAGGAATCAAGAATAACTATAAAGTTAAAATAGGGATTAAATTACTTGAATTGAAATAAGCATTCAGTAATAATTTGAAACGCAACTTAAATAATTTGAGATACTGGGTTCAATATGATCAAGGGTGTAACTTGCTTTGCTTGAAAGCTTGAGAGCCTTCTTCGTAGAACTCAGGCTCTTCAAGGTCTTCGCAATCTACACGAGAGAATGAAGCAAAATCAAATAAAAACCAAATAAAATCCAAATAAAACAAACTAAAACCAACAGCAAGAAATGGGCTCTCGGGAGGAGGTCCAACAGGGAGGGAGGTCCTAAGGAACAGGTCCGGAGGAAACGACAAAAGGATACAGGAGGTCCTGAGGATGAGGTTCTGAGGACAGGAGGTCCTGAGGAGGAGGTCTTGAAGACATTACGACTACTCAACGTGGTCGTATGAGAACTACAACAGGATACGACTATGCAGCGTAGTCATAGGAACAAGGAAAAAGAATAGGACACAGAGGAACTCACTGAGACAGAGAGAGAGAAAGGGAGAGAGAGGAAAAGAGGCCAGAGAAGACTGGAGGAGGACGGCGACGACGATGACGACGCAAAGACTCCGGTGAATCCTGGCGGCAGGCGGTGGAAGGCAGCCTTGAGCTCGTGGTCTCCTTGATGACAAAGCTTGAAGCACGGAAGAACTGGCGAGAGCAAGAGAATTGGCAAAAAGGTGATGATAGAGGGATGCTCAGGCTTATATAGCCAGGGGAGAGTCACTGAAGGACTCAGAGGTGCACACAATCAAGGGCACATGCGAGAAGACAAAGCATGCCGAGCAGGTGAAGGAGATGATGGGAGCAGGTGCTGCAGAAGTGACAGCATTAAATACGACGCAACGACATTTAATGCGCAAGGACAAATACGTCAGCAATGACACGACGAGAGGAAAGAAAATGTGAGCAAGATTGATAGATGGGGCCGATCAATACTCACAAGGATGGTCAAACCAATGGGGAGGTCATGACCAAGAGGAGGCCGTGACCAAGAGGAGGTCGTGACCCAAAAGGTGCACGTGACCAAAGGGGATGCACGTGACCTAAGAGAGGTCGTGACGGCAAAACGACAAAAGGGGAGGTCGCGACAAAACGACAAAAGGGGAGGTCGCGGCAAAACGACAAAAAAGGAGATCGCGGCTTCAGGGGGAGGTCGCGGCCTCACGAGAGTGGTCGTGGCCAAAGGAAAGCCACGGCAAAAAGGAGGAGGTCGTGACCCAAAGGAAGGTCGCAACCAGCTCCAGGACCACCCAGAGGTCTCCACTGAGAGGGAGGTCTAAACACAAGGGAGGTCTGGGCCCTCAGATCCAAACGAAGGGAGGTCTGGACCTTCGGATCCAAACGAAGGGAGGTTTGTACCCTCATATCCAAACGAAGGGAGGTCTGTACCATCGGATCCAAACGAAGGGAGGTCTGGACCCTTGGATCCAAACGAAAGGAGGTCTGGACCCTCGGATCCAAATGAAGGGAGGTCTGGACCCTCAGATCCAAACGAAAGGAGGTCTAAAGAAGAAAGGAAGAACTGGGTCGAGAGAGAGCAGGGAGCAAACAGAGAAAGGGGAAGAACAACACCAGAGAATGCCAACAAACTCCAAAAGAAACCAACTGAGGTTTAGTTGAAATTTGATTTAGTCATTTTAAACACCTTGATTCTAAAATCTCAAGTTAAGCTTTTGAATTGTTATCAAAACCAAATAGTTCCTTTTATTTTGAAAACTTCAAAAAAAGCTTAGAAAAACCGGGATGTTACATGCAGCGGCGGGAGGTGGGAATTCTTAGGGGTTGCGACGATGTAGATGAGAGGAGCGACGTTTTATGCGAGAAGCGGCTAGCGAAGAGGGGCGTGGGGCTTCGCAAGTGCGGCATCGTTATAGGCGAATGTGAGGAGCGGTGGGCGCAAAGGGGTGGGATCCGTCACGGATATGGTGGCGTTAAAGGAGGATGCAAGTGCACGAGACGATGGAGATGCATCGGTCTGCGTCCTCCTCCTTCTTCTCCTCCTCGTCGGAGGAGGACCGGATCTGGCCGACGGAGGGGTGGACGGCATCAGGCTCGCCCGCCTGAAGGGTGGAGAGTGGAGACGACGAATTTGGAGGCGCCGTGCCCATATCCAGAGTCATCGACGGTGGAGAAGGGCAGGGCTTCATCGGCAAAGGAGGTGACCGCCTTGCCAACATCAGGAGTCGCCAGCGGTGAAGATGTGCTGCCTCCCTCTGTCACCCTCCATGGCCAGTCACCGCGCTGCCATTGCTCGCTATGGCTAGTCATCGCGGCGGTGCCGATTGTCGGCGGTGTGTGTGGGGAGAGAGAGAGAGAGGAGAAATGATGATGACTTTGATATAAAAGATGGAAGGAGCAGAAGCGGATGCAAGGGTGGATGCGATGGTAGAGGTGTAGAGGGGTGTACAGTAGGGGTGAGGGCGGGGATGACACGATGGTCCCACTCGTGGGTTCGTAGCATTTTCTTTATGTCGCATACAAACGGGGTAAATGAGGGAGGAGAGGACGAACGACTACCAAGTTTTCATTTTAAGTAGTAGAGATAATGGTTTGAGAGGACCTGGTCCTTGGTTTATGGGCCAGGCCTGGGCTTAACCCGGCCTACTTGCGGCCCTGCCCTACTTGGGCCAGCCCAGACGCACCATCCGATCCGAACCCCACCGCGAAATCGGACCCCACCCGTCCACCGTCAACCCGATCCAGTGTATATATTCCCAGAAGCAGTAAAAAAAGAGGAAAAAGAACCTAAAATTCTCCACCCGAAGCCCAGGCAGCCGCGGCGCGATCGATCGGAGCCGAAGGGAAGCTCATCCACAGCAGCGCGAAAAGAAACACCCCATTAAACCCCCGCAAAAGCGAGCGGAGGAAATAATCGACCGTTGCCGGGCTCCGATTTGAACCCGGGAGGGGGAGCTTCGCCGCCGCCCCGCCTCGCGTGTCGGGACGCGGCGCGCCGCGAAGCCCTAGCGATGGCGACCTCCGTGGACGCGGTCCCTCCCCCGCCCGCCGTGGGCCCCGAGGATGCCGGCGGCGGCGCGGCGGAGCAGGCCAGGACGCTCATCGGCGCGCTCAACCTGCTCTCCCGCAACCTCCCGCTCCCCCCCGCCGTGCTGCAGGCCGTCTCGTCCATCTACCACGACGGCGGCGCGGGGGAAGGTGAAGGGGACAAGGAAGGGGACGACGACGAGCTGGCGGTCGGGGACGGAGAGGGGGAGTACGCGGACGCTGGCGGTGCGGCCGAGGTGAGTGCGGGTGATTCTTCTATTTTTGCGGTGCTTTCCCCTTTCGGTCGGGCGCTCCGGCGTCGTGATGTAGCTAGGGTTTCCCGAGTATTGTTGGGGGTTAGAGTGCGATTCGTGTTGGGGATTGTGGATTGGACTTGGAACGCGTGTTTTGGTGCGCAATTGGGAGCATTAGCTTTCGCGGTTTGCACCGGGACAGATGCTCCTGTGCGAGAGTTTGTGAATTTCTCTGGATGGGAAGGTCTCGGTTTTCACTGTGTGGAGGTATGGTTAGGACAGATTGGCCTGATTATTCTGGAGCTGATAAGGTTGGTACTAGATTTAGTTGGTTTGTGGCTCGGGTGAGATGACTTAACTACTTGAGGAATAATGGATGATTGCACATTTTGATGCGGTGGAATCAAGAATGCTTAGCTTCCTTTTAAAATACAGTATTTTGGGCTGTTTGGTATTCATTCGGTGCGGATTCATGAAATTGTAAAAAAACAGCTACAACTGTCCGAAACAAGGGATTGTCAGGAACTCAAGCCTTCGGAGTTTTTATTTGAACCAGTCTCTCGGATGTGTGGCTAGGATGGAAGCTGAAAGTATGATGATGATCCTACGGTGTTGACTAAAAGGAGTTTTGGCACCGACTTCTCTCAAGGGAACGCGCAGCTTAACTGGAGCTGACCTTCAGATCTTGATCCAACGGTTAGAGTACAAGTTGTCGAGAGTTACCGCGTGATTGAGCTATAACTGTCATTTTGCGTTTACTGTTACTCGTTTGGTTGCTGTCATTTAGCTTTTACTGGACTCAGGCTATAAAAGCCTTATAATCGAGCAAGTGCTCTCTATCGTTTGATCAATTCAAACCCTAGCCACAATATAGTAGCTTTTATTCCCTAGTTTTCATTTTCGCATTGAGAACACCCAAAAACAGAGCTCCTCTTCTTGCGATTTCAGGTCTGGATCTTCCAGTACCTGACAATTGGTATTAGAGCCTTCGACCTTGGCCTCGATTCTAGACCTGGACGCTGTCTTGGTGAGGGTTTGGGAGCAGATTTTTGTCTTCCTGTAAAATTCCTCGGCCGAACAGATCTAGGAACGAATTGGGGGAAAATCTGTGGAGGAATCACATAGATTTGTAAGGTTTGGACTGATACTCTGCCATCCCGGTAAAATCCCTTCTAGATCTGAGTGATCCAGTGAAGATGGGCAAGCAAAACACAGTTGGGGGAGTTGAGGAAGAAGAAATAACATATGTGACTTCAGCTGAGACGGATGATGTGAAAAAGAGTATTGAAGCTCTCAAGAAGACTCAAGATGGCAACAATCTGCAGATGCAGTTATAGATGGATAAGCTGATGGGTTAATGGCCAACTTCATGAATGGCTAGATTGGTCGGGAACCTTCTGATCAACAGTCAAGCTATCAAGATAATTTCGGAAACTCGCCTGCTGCTGTAATATCTACTCTGGTATCAACCCACAGGTTAGTCTAGGAGCAACTTTAGCTATGTTGAACGGTGGTAAGAGAGCAAGCATTGATCCAGTTCTAGTGGCTTCTGGCATGAATCCCAATTTAACCATTCCTCCAGGTGTGAACGTGAATCAAAGCAGACCCTTGGATAGTTATAATCATGTACCTGTGATATTGGGAGAGCCAACTGGGAGACCTATAGGAATTGATAGTCCTCAAGGAATGACTCATTATGCTATTAGTCCAGACCTTCCTTATAGTAATTGCAATGGGGTTAATTAGCAGGCTCCTGTTGGCTAATGCAGCGGGCCACTACTATCACAACACATCCCTTGTGGCTGGATTGCAAGACTATATTCAAAACCACTTGCAATGTCATAGACTAAGAAACATGATTGAAGCAATTTGGATGGCCAGAAGGACAGAACAATCTCACCCTTTAAGATCCAGGACATATAACAGTTTTAGTAGAGGGGAGAACACCATGCCAAGGGATAAAGGAAAAACTAATACAAATGCTGGTACCAAGGTATATAGATATGATAAGGAAATTAAGTCTAAGGGGACTAGTCGGAATAACAGAAGTGGGAGAGATTATGGAAAATGTAGGAAGTGTCCTGAATCTTGGTTTTCAGGTCACAAGTGTAAACCTGATGAGAAACAACTTTTTTCAGTGACTCAAGGACTTCAGGATGAGGAAGAGGATGAAGAAGCCGAAGGAAAGGAAGTGGCTCAATATGACACCCTACCTTCTAGTCCAGAGCACCAAGATGGTGAAGTAGTGCTGCAAATCTCAATGCATGCTGTGCAGGGCACTAACTCAGCCCGTAATACATTTACATTGATACTGAATGTTGGAGGGGTGAAAGCAACAACACTAGTTGATAGCGAGAGTAGTGCTATATTTGTGAGTCCCCAATTTGTGATAAAAGCACAATGTATGATTACTAATCACACTCTAGTCAAGGTAATGATAGATGATGGAGCAACATTATTGAGTGATACCTTATGTAGAGATTGCAAGTATGAAATGCAAGGAGAACAATTTACTTCTGACATGAGAGTATTACCATTGAAGGGTTATGATATTATCCTAGGGGCTGATTGGATTTACACTCATAGTCCTATTGAGCTTAATCTCAAGGCTAGGGAATTCTCAGTGACTAAGAATGGTTTGGAACAAGCAACCTATAGTGATGATACATTACCTGGACAAAATTTCTTGATTGAAATGAGTCACCTTGTGAAATTAATGAGGAAGGGAGTCATGGGTGTTGTTATCTATGCCCAGACTGATGTGCAAGAAACTAGGAAACCCAATCCGGTGCCTGACTCAATTCAGAAATTACTGCTGCAGTATCAGGTTATATTGGAAGAGCCTCAGCAACTTCCTCCCAACAGGAATTGTGATAATTCTATCCTTATTATTCCAGGGGCTAAGCCAGTGAACCAGAGGCCTTATAGACTTCCACACTATCAAAAAGATGCTATGGAAGGTTTGGTTGAACAACTATTGAGATCAAAGACCATCAGACAAAGTGTAAGTCCTTATTCCTTACCTGCTATTCTAGTAAAGAAGGATGAGTCATGGAGGATGTATATTGACTATAGACACTTGAACTCTAATACAATAAAGAATAAATATCCCATTCTTGTCATTGAGGATTTATTGGATGAATTTCATGGAGCTAAAGTATTTTCAAAGATTGATATTAGATCTGGTTACCACCAGATGAGGTGTGGGGACATTGAAAAGACCACATTTAATACTCATTTGGGGCATTATGAATTCATAGTTAGGCTCACTAATGCACCTGTAACTTTTCAAGCACCACTGAATACCATATTGAGATTTTTTGAGGTAGTTTGTGCTAGTATTTTTTGATGACATCTTAATTTACAATAAATCCATTGAAGAACATCACTCTCATTTGGCCACAGTGTTTGATATCTTGAGACGAGAAATTGTATGCAAAGAGGAGTAAATGTGTGTTTGGGCAGTCTCAAATTGAATATCTTGGGCACATTATCAGGCATAATGGTGTAGCCACTGACCCAGTAAAGGTTGATGCTATAAGGAGATGACCAGAGCCTCAGGATATAACATAGCTGAGAAGTTTTTTGGGATTAGAAGGGTATACAGAAGATTTGTGAAAGGATATGGCATCCTTTGCAAACCCATCTTTACAACACTCGAGAAGGATTGGTTCAATTGGGGAGAGGAGCAGAAAGTAGCATTCAAGAATATCAAAACAGCTATTGTCCTCAGCTCCAGTCTTAGCATTACCAGATTACTCTCAACCATTTGTCTTGGAAGCAGATGCAAGTGGATATGGAATTGGGGCAATGTTGATGCAGGGTGGAAGACCAATATCATTTATGAGTAAATCCATTGGACCTAAATCTGCAGCTCTATCTAACTATGATAAAGAGGCTTTAGTAATACTTGAAGCAATTAAGAAATAGAAACATTACTTTGCAGGATCTACATTGATTATCCGAACAGATCAACAAAGCCTAAAATATATTCAAGAACAAAGATCGACTGAGGGAGTACAGCATAAACTGTTAGTAAAATTGTTGGGATATAATTACAGGTTGGAGTACAAGAAAGGAAGAGAAAATAGGGCAGTTGATGCAAGGGTTAAATATGATGATCAGCTTCTAGCAGTTACAACAGCCACTCCTGTTTGGATCAATGAAGTAATAGCAAGCTATGAGAATGATGAGAAGTGTAAAGAGCTAATGACACAGCTTAGTATCAATGCCAATCCCTAACCCCAGTACTCTCTGAAGCATGGAATCCTGAGGTACAAAGACAAGTTATTTGTGGGTTCTCAGAATACACTCAGGGAGCAATTGTTGATTTCATTTCATGATTCTGCTCTTGAGGGTCATTTAGGTGAAAGAGCTACATATCAGAGGCTCAAATTACTCTTCTATTGGTCTAAGATGAAACATGAAGTAGAAGAATTTGTTCAAAATTGTGTTGTTTATCAGAAAAATAAATCTGAACATGTCCCATATCTTGAACTGCTATAGCCTATACCCGTACCAGACATGGCTTAGACTCATATTTCAATGGATTTCATTGAAGGATTGCCAAAATTTGAAGAAAAGGAGATAATCTTGGTTGTGGTGGCTAGATTCACAAAATACTCTTATTTTATTGCCATGAGTCATCCCTTCACTGTCCAACATGTAGTCAAGGTATTTATTGACAATGTTTTCAAACATCATGGACTAGCATATGTCATTATCACTAATAGAGATAGAATTTTCACTAGTCATTTGTGGCAAGATCTATTTAAAACCTTAGTACCTCATACCATCCTGAAACCGATGGTCAGACAGAGAGGGTGAATCAATGCCTAGAGAGCCACCTGAGATGCATGGTATTTGCTGATCCAAGAAAATGGTGTAGTTGGTTGTCTACAGCCGAGTGGTGGTACAATACCAGTTTCCATACTGCATTAAAGATGATCCCCTTCCAAGCATTGTATGGATTTCCACATCAAATCACTGAAGTAGTTCTACCAAATTCCCAGAATGAGGAGGTAAAGGGATTATTGCAGCGGAGGCAGTTGGCTATACAAGTGATTTAAGGACAACTTGACTAAGGCTCAGAACAAGATGAAAACATACGCTGACAAGAAGAGAACAGAGAGAGTTCCAAGTTGGGGATATGGTTTATTTAAAGATCCAACCATACCGACATACATCTTTGAGCATACATAGATGATTGAAATTACATTCCAAGTTTTATGGGCCATTTAGAGTATTGGAAAGAGTGGGCAAGGTTGCATATAAGATATTGCTGCATAAAGGTTGTCAACTACATCCTACCTTTCATGTGAGCCAATTGAAGAAGCACAAGGGTGATAAAGCAGTGCCAAATTGTGAGCTTCCATTGATTGACAGTGAGGGTAACATCAAAGTGGCAGTTCTAGATAGACATGTGATTCCTCGGAATAATGAACTAGTGGTTCAATGGTTAATTCATTGGCTGAATCTACCTCCCTCTGCTGCAACATAGGAAGATGTGGATTTCATACAACGAGTATTTCCCAGCTTCGTTCCTTGAGACAAGGAGCTTAAGGAGGGAGAATTGTCAGGAACTCAAGCCTTCGGAGTTTTTATTCGAACCGATATTTGGATATGTGGCTAGGATGGAAGCTGAAAGTATGATGATGATCCTACGGTGTTGACTAAAAGGAGTTTCGGCGCCGACTTCTCTTAAGGGAACGCGCACGCTTAACTGGAGCTGACCTTCATATCTTGATCCAACGGTCAGAGTACAAGTCGTCGAGAGTTATCGCGCGATTGAGCTGTACCTGTCATTTTCGTTTAGTGTTTACTCGTTTGGTTGCTGTCATTTAGCTTTTACTAAACTCAGGCTATAAAAGCCTTGTAATTGAGCAAGTGCTCTCTATCTTTTGATCAATACAAACTAGTCCTGTTCAAAAGCTGACTTGACACGCCGAAAATGGACAAAGGCAGAAACTCGGCTTGCCAAAAAAATCAATTTTTGATTTAAAAATATGTTAATAATTTTTCGGAATAAAAAAGTGATATTTAATTCATTTCAGAATTTAAAAAAATAGATTTTCACTGTTTTTGGTAGAAAAATCGATCCAGTGTTCGGCTTAGAATAGGTAGAGCTCAGCAGGCAGTGGTAGGGTCGCTCGTGAACACCTCTAATACAAACCATGGTTATTAAGGTGGTAAGGCGAGGCGAGGCGACCCACCTCCCTCACACCTTTTAAGCGGTAAGGCGTAAGGTGAGGCGACACCTTACCACATCTTAAGACGAGGCCACGTAGGATTTGAAAATATAGGATTTGAAGAATCATCTAATATATATTAAATGATAGTTGTTTTGTTAAGTGATATATATTAAGAAATGTCTAGAAGGAGTGCTTATGTGTGCTATTAAGAAATGTCCAGAAGTGTTAAGGGATCATCCCAACCGCCCGCCTGCCCCCCACTTTACTGCCTTGCCACCACCACTGCCCGTGCCCGCCTCCTCTTTTCTTCCGCTTGGACGCGGCCTGCCTCTCCTCCTCTTTTCTTCCGCTTGACCAACAGTGTGTGGTAGGCGCTTCCTCTTTTCTTCCTTTCGCCTCGTCGTCTTGGCGAGGAAAAAGAAGCACAAGACATGCCGCGACGCCACGCCATCTTAAGCCGCCGCCTCGCCTCACTCCACGCCCGCTTCTGTAGCCTCTTGATCCTCCTCAGCGCCGCCAACTCGGTCCTCCTCGGCGTTGAGCCTTGCCTCCTCTGTCCCCTCGGTGGCAAACATCGGCTCGTGTCGCGCCTCCCCTCCCCCTCTTCCTCTCCGTGGCCCTTAGGCCTAAGGCGGGGGCGACGCTTAGGTGACGCCTTAATAACCATGATACAAACGCGTCGCCTTATTAACCATGATACAAACCCTAGCCGCAATATGGTAGCTTCTATTCCCTAGTTTCCATTTTCACATTGAAAACACCCAAAAACAGAGCTCTTCTTGCGATTTCAGGGTCTGGATCTTTTGGTACTTGACAGGTGCTTTGCCTAAGCGTTGGATGAAACAATGAGACATTTTTCTTCTCTTCATAGTTCCTTTATGTGTTGAGTTGTTTGCTTATGATTTTGTCCTTACTTGTTAGTGGTGTAGTTGTCAAGTACCATACAGTCACTGTGGTAAATCGGTAGAAGTGCTTACTTCTTACTCCCTTTTGGTTTGGTCGAGGTGAAGTGCTTGTTAATATGCTTCTGACTGGCCTTTGCCTCTACGTTTTTAACTGATATTAAATCTGTTACCTTATAGGGAGTCACCTTGATTCAAGAGCTTGAAGATGCCATATTCAAGAACCAAAGAACACACATGTCTTACTCAGAATTGACCGCTCTAAAAGAAGGACGCTTCAATACCTCCATCCAGCATCGGTTAGCTGAACTCGAAGGTCATATATCAACTCCTTTAATATTTTGTTACCTGATTGATTCTCTGAGTTACATTGCTATTTTTAGAAAGGCATTCTTTTTAGCTTTCGTACTTAACCCGCTTTTGTCTTTCTGGTCTCATAAAACATGGTTGGGTTGGTCGGGTTTCCGGCCTTCTGGGTCAACTACATCTCCGGCCTTATGAAGGTTCCTGGCCCGACCTTGGCCCTAGTCCTTTTTTTTGGTGGGTTCTGGGGCTTTGCTAAGCTTGGTTTATGAAAAAGTTAAATTTGCAATTCACCTCCTGAAAAGGCGGAAAATCTGCAAACCTAGAGTGGCATTGTTGTGTTTGATTTTCTTAGAATCATAGATGCATCTTCCTGTTGACAGTCCAGATGTTTGAAACTTATTTTTAGCATCTATTGCACAAATGGGATGCTGTCCACTTCTTATTGGATATTGAGTATATGTCAAATATAATTTACCTGTAATTGCATGTTTTTTGGCAGCTGCTTTTAGAACTTCTTTACTGCTCGGCTTTTCTAAACCTAGTTGTTTAATCAGATATTTACACCAGTGGAAATCTCATTTGTTTTTATATACCAGGGTTACCATCTACCAGGGGTGAAGATTTGCAAATGAAGTGTTTGCTTGAATTGTACGGGCTAAAGGTAAATGCGATATATATTAGAATGAAGGATTACGTGGCAGGCATTGCTTTGTTCTGCTGTATGTATGTTTCCAGTTCAGTGGCTGCTTTCTTGTTTGCCCTGACCATCTTAAGACTTGTGCAGATAATGGTTGTACCATTGATAAATGCTGCAATTGCAAGGTGAAAGATGTTGGTTATATATCACAACGCTGGCCCATTATTCTATCAAACAACTCGGAAACATTACATTTTCATGGATTAGACCTATATATAAAGTATATACTCCCTCCGTTTCCAAAAGGATGATGTTTTGGAGTATAAACTAAAGCTACACGACATCAAACATATAAAATTGGAGGGAGTATATGCAAGTTGCGCAAATTAGTTTGTGTTTGATGTGACGATCATGTAGAGAAAACATTGTGGATGATACACTTGATGAATAACTGTAGAAGGATGAGAAAATCTGTTCCAAGTTCCACTTTATAGCTGTCATTACTTAAGGCCATTTTAGGAATGAGTTACCTGAAAGTGTTAAATGTAAGACAGCAAGTAGTTGTGCACCAAATCTTGTTTGCTAAAAAGAAGTAAGTTGGACTGGAAGTAGTAGTATCAACTGCAAAGTATCCTTTAGGCATCTGCTTTTCTGTTTCGTCAGATACTATGTCTATTTGAAACTATCACATATGAAGCGAAGCTTAACAAGCGTATAACTTCCACATGTCTATATGTAGAAATGTAATATTGGCAGTATGTTACCCTATTGATGTTTGCTGATTATTCATATACTTATGCAGTTATTAGACTTACAGAGGAAAGTGCGGTCCGATATCAGTGCAGAATACTGGTTACGCAAGAAATGTGCATATCCTGAAAGACAATTGTTTGACT